>OX235271.1:202536769-203224137 GCA_944472155.2 Trichobilharzia szidati
TCGCAGTTTGCCTTCCCCTACAATTATATCTGAAATGATAATTGTTTTAAGTGAGTTTCATTTTGCTTTTCACACTTTCGAGTCAGCGTAATCTACGATAGAAATGTTTTTAAAATGTTTTGTCTGTGAATATCTTTTATCTTGATAGATGTATTAAAATAAGCTTACTTTGTCCTCCCATTATTATTCAGCATTTAAGTTTCAAATGACACCGGTGTATGTCATTTCTCCATATTCCCTCTTCATGTTTAATTTCACTGTATAGTCTAGTAGAAGAGACTCCTCAGTAGTCATTTTCCATTCTCCATCTCTTTTTGTTACTGTATTGAGTAACAGTGATTTTTCAAGATTCAGGCTTCGCATGTCTGAACCCTAATGACTGAGACGTTTTCCAGTCTCCCGCATTAGCTATACATTTTTGTAAAGCTGTATTCGTTTCACACAATACTGACGTCTATTCCACTCAAACGATAAAAACAGCTATATGTCTAAATTTACTAATTTCAACCAAAAATATTTACAAATTTTCTGAGATGATAAGTTGAGTTCACTTGTAAATATGATCAACAAAATGACATTCGATCATAGGGAATAAAAAGACAGTTGCAGCGAAGAAAATTTTCTTTTCGACGAAGTCATCATCTAGGCTGTACATTCGTGTTTTTATATGAAATGGATGGGAAAGTTCCAGAACAATTTCTGGTTAGGGGTTGAATTAATAAAAATTACAATTAGGAATTAGAATGCCATAATAAACAGGGGGATGGGTGAAACTAAAACAAGTAGCATAATAACTAAGAAAATTGACATTGTGCAATTGGGGTTAGAAATGTAAAAAATAACAAAATATACAGGATGTTTGGATAAGAAAATAGTGTGATGAATAATTGTTTTAATAAAAATTACAATTAGGAATTAGAATGCCATAATAAACAGGGGGATGGGTAAAACTAAAATGACATTCACTCACAGCAATTATCAGTAAAGATATCATTATACGGGAAGGCAAACTGCGATTGTGGTATAAGAAGCATCTGCAGCTGAAGAAGCGTCCCTAGACATCTGAATTGAAACAAATACATGAAACAAAAGACGAAGGAGCCCATTCTGCAAGTGGGAATGATTTCGATGTGTGGATTGGGAATCCCTCATATCTCTGTCATGTATTATTGAGCATAGACGTATAGTGACAGCTACACAACCACTCAGAATGCTCTTGATTTCATCATCTCGGCAGATGGATAATTATCCGATTGAATAAGAGTGGAGGACGCATAGTAAATTAGGAGGTATAAATAAAGAGGATGAAATGGTTATCTCACAGGCACTCACACATCCATGAAAACCAGGAACTTTCTGTCATCTATATTTGAAGCGATGGACTACCAGCATATCATCAACAATATTGGTTGATCAAGATGAACTCACACTTTGTTGATAACCCTGTCAATACTAAATGTATGTGATCCACGAATATTCGAGACTAAGTGTGCTGTTCGATTCGATAGTGCGAAAAGTCAAGAACCAAGCAGAGTTATTTTTCTGTGTGCAAAAGCGTAAATGCCTGTGAATCAAAGTTCAAACTCTCATGTTTAATAAGCAATAACATAAATCAATGTTGATGAAGAGAATGGAGCTTGAAAATGCACTTTTTGAAAGCGTTGTGAAATTGAGGTAAGTAGTGAACTCTCATTAAATTGTTTGAATACAGAAGTTACATGAGTCAGATATCACAGTTCAGGAGAACTAATATGATCATGTGAATACATTCGTCACTGATGAATGGATAACAACTGTTGAACTACTTCTATCCAACGTGTATCATTCAGTTTCTTCGCCCATCATTGAAAGTAATCACATGTTCAATGAATTATGACTTCAAGATGGATTGAATACATAGCATAAGCGACCGGACAGTGGGAGAAATTTTACCCAAAACTTTTATTCCTATGTGGACATCCGAACTCTGAGGTGAGTAATGAAAGGTACATTTTAAAATCAATAGCTACTTTTTGATATTTAGTTGCAAATGGAGAGTTTTCGTGTTTTCTGAATTAAATAATGAAATGTCTCTGCAAGCGATGATTAGACGAATTCATCTGTTTTGTTCTCTTAGTCCAACTAAGAGTTATATCATATGCGCTTTGAGACCTTCAGATGTACAGATGTTTCTGTGTTTGTCTGAATGCCTTGTCAGGATCAAATTTCGTTTTCATTTTGATTTCTTCTGAGGAAATGTTTTATTTGAAATTTCAACTGACGCGTGTTAGCATATATGCTAAGTTTCACTCGATGAACATCTATATTATCTCTAAATTGAGTGTAATCACGGGCACCTCGCCCTAAACGGCTTTCTTACCATGGAGTCCCAATTTGTTGAACTGAAAACAGCTTTTTTAATCTGGAGCATTCGGAATCGGTTATCATTACATCTGTGAAATTTCAAGGCCTGTAAACAAACCGATCATTCCTTATTTCTCGTCTTGCTCATTTCCTCGGTCCTATGTACCTCTTGATTAAGTGCATTTATTTACGAAATTTCACGTTCTTCTGTTATCCGAACTATCTGATGAAACTGTGTTCCTTGTCTAACTAATTAACTCTCATAGTATTTTTTTCCTCTCTCTGTCCATTACACGGTTGGGTATTCTATAAATTTATGATGTTCTTATCTATTTTTTCAATACGAAGTTTGTTTTTGATGTTGTTGTGTTCTCTGAGCTGGATAGTTAATTTGCGAAGCTTTCATCACCCTACTGGGTGACATCTTCAGCGCATACTTCAATTTGAAGTGAGCTTTTAGATTTCTCCACGAGTTTATTAATCATCTCTCCTGGCGACCTTGGATGTGATTGGTTGTTTTTGTCTGTTTTCACACCTTCTAGGTTACTTGTATTGTCACTCATTGTTTCTTTGACTTGAACTTTGACCCTTTGTGTGTGACGTTTCTTTCTTATCGGTTGATAAATTTTGTCTATCTCGATGTGTCTATTGATTGATGATTCACTGGAATGTCAAGCTTCTAAAAATTCTCTAGCATTCTTGTTGTTTCCTCTGTCTAATATTTGAACGTTGTCCCAGTCGAATTGATGTCCTTGGTTGTCTGTATGTAGTGATATGAGGGAGTGGATATCATGTCTTTTGACAGCTAGCTTGTGTTCGTGGATACGAAGACGAAGGGGACGTCCACTTTGGCCAATGTAGTGTTTTTCGCAGTTGATGCAATCTATTTTGTAGATGATGTTGGTTTTATCTTCCTTCGCTGTTGAGTCTTTTGGTTGACATAGAATTGACTCAACAGCGAAGGAAGATAAAACCAACATCATCTACAAAATAGATTGCATCAACTGCGAAAAACACTACATTGGCCAAAGTGGACGTCCCCTTCGTCTTCGTATCCACGAACACAAGCTAGCTGTCAAAAGACATGATATCCACTCCCTCATATCACTACATACAGACAACCAAGGACATCAATTCGACTGGGACAACGTTCAAATATTAGACAGAGGAAACAACAAGAATGCTAGAGAATTTTTAGAAGCTTGGCATTCCAGTGAATCATCAATCAATAGACACATCGAGATAGACAAAATTTATCAACCGATAAGAAAGAAACGTCACACACAAAGGGTCAAAGTTCAAGCCAAAGAAACAATGAGTGACAATACAAGTAACCTAGAAGGTGTGAAAACAGACAAAAACAACCAATCACATCCAAGGTCGCCAGGAGAGATGATTAATAAACTCGTGGAGAAATCTAAAAGCTCACTTCAAATTGAAGTATGCGCTGAAGATGTCACCCAGTAGGGTGATGAAAGCTTCGCAAATTAACTATCCAGCTCAGAGAACACAACAACATCAAAATCATCCACCTGAGCTACAAATCTTCTCTATCATATCTGAAGTTTGTTTTCGGATTCACAAAGTCGCCTTGCAGTTCTTCTTCACCATTCTGTTGATTGAGATTACGTGTTTCGTAAATATACTCCAGTTCATCATTCTCAGTTTTAGATTCTTTACTTTTTGGCTTGCATCCTAAATGTAAATGCGTACGATTATCCAAGTTTCCTCAGTCACCACTGTTATTTCTCAGTAAATTTGATTCATTTTGTTACTAATCCGTCATAACCGACGACATTTTTCGTCAACGATTAGGGTATACATATAAACCCCTTAATAACTGTACAGCTTTGGGTGCGCTTTCGGAATGAGGTCTTTTTTGAGAAATTATTCATTTCCGATCACGTAGTATGGGAATTTTTCATAATTTATTTTATTATGATTCTGTTTCCCAAATCCGTTGAAAATTATTGAACTATTTCCCTGAAACATAATTTTGTGTAACTTTCCTCTAACTAAACGATATCTGTTACAATGAATAATCTAGTATACTGTGGAATACATAAGTGCTTCGGAACCAATGAAAGCAACTAGAAGTTTAGTCAAAACCATTCTCAGCAAATTAAATTCGTGATTAGCAGCCCACTCTGTCCGAGGTGAAGTATCACCTCAATTCTCTTTGGAAACTAAATTTATTTAGTAACAGCTTGATGTTTAGTAAGCAGCTGTATGAAATTTCATTTACAAAACGTCTGTGATATCTGCTGTACTTGGCTGCATGTCAGTAACGGTTTCCTGCCTCATAAGTCATTGCTTAAGACACTTAATTACTACTTTGCGCATTATCAGTAGTTTGATCAACTTTCAATAAATTCTGATTGTTACATTCATTAGTCTTTTCACTATAAGACTAATGGCTTCATTTGAGTGAATCGCGTCTACCTGCATCTGAGTCTGTCTAATCCATTCGTCCAACTGTTGTTCCATCTCACACTTACTTTCATAGATAACAGCGAATGAAACATAGTCATTCACTTTATTTTCAATTTTCAAAGTATTTTTGCATGTGAGCTAAGTATTTGGTAGAATAAATGGTGCTGTGTACTGAAAAAGTTCGACAAATATCACTGAACGCCTGTGTGTATGATATAAACTAACTGATCTGTTGGTTTTGATGGTGAGTCGTTTGTTGTATGTCCTGCACAAATGATACAAATTTCATGACGAAGAACACGATCAACAGACAAATTGAATTCTTGAGCAAGTGACTAACTGATAGTGAGACTAAAGAAATTATTAGCGGGAAGTTCGATGGCGCTAAGATATGAACGCATTATGAAGTATTCAGATTTTCATATAGATTGCTTCTCTAAATTTTGTAGGAAACTGGAACACTTATAAGCGGAAATAACATTCGGAATCTTTACATGTTAATGTACTGTGTAATTCTTATGTTATACAGCTTGATAACTCCGAGATATTTGTGCTGAGTGTAAGGCGAGAAGCGACTTGTTTTTATTGTACGTCTAGTGGAAATGGACTATCCTCCCAACAGACACCTTGAAAAGGGAAATATTTGTCTATTTATTAGTCTAGATTATGGATAGAACCTTGACAAATGTCAAGTCGGAAGGGACGCAAAAATCTACTGGGTTGTAATTATGCAATATTGGTAATCATAAATCAGAATAAATGGAAGCGCAAGTAGGTCTTCAGAGTAACAGTCTTTGGTTGTGTTATCATGTCTTTTCAATCGTCAATATATGCAGTTAAGAAATTTTCTTCATTAGTAGGTCCATCCCAACCGTCTCAAGAAATAATGGTATTCTTGAGGTGATTTCAAAATGTCCTTCATGTATAATGTCTATTTTCCTTGTGCATCTATTAAATAATTTTGCGTTGGTGCGTTTTCAGAATGATGAATTCTGAGAATACTTTTTAGTTCACTATTGACCTCACCATACCTCATCATTACCCAACACTTTACACTAGCTCAATCTCAGGCAGGAATAATGTCGAAAGCAAGATGACAGATAACGTAGGACGGAGAGATACACAGAATGCAGGTGTTTCCATGGGTAGAAAGATATCAGGTCTGTGTGAATTGTGATATATATCTAAGTCAACAGAGCATTTTGCTCTGATTACGAGATCTGATCAGTAATTTTTCTATATAAGCTAATGCTTCTTCCCAAATAACTCACTATGTATATTTCAGTCAAAACGGGATACAAACTGGTCAGGTTGCATCATCCTACATTTTACAGATATGAGTTCAATATTGAACACACTCAGATTTATACATGCACTATTCGGAGCAATATCGATTTTGTCATTGTCGTTACTTGTAACAGTTGCACAACGTGTGTATCCTACATCATTGGGACATTAGTGGCGCCATATCCATCACTATATTTTCAGTGAAATGAATGAAAACGAAAGGAATCGTTGGCCGAGGAAATCGATAGTTCTTGAAATCTCAGACGGTTTCTGCTATAAACACCTCCACAATTACAGTAATTCTAGAGTTTTTATTTCTCTAAACTCACTGCACAGCCATATGATGAATGTGAATCTCTTCATTCTACTATTATATTATGCTAGTACTAGTAGTGGTAACATTTTTTCTTGAAAACATGTTATGTATCAATCTATGACACAAAAGCAGTTGTTCCGACTAATATTTAGACCATAAAGCTCAAAATTCAGTTGATTAACCTGAGTAGAAATAAATTAATAATATGAAACTCGAATTCTTAGCAACCAACTATTGTCACAGATAAAATTCAAGCCTAAAATGAAGCTTCCAAAAACCAGTGCAACGACAGTGTTAAAAGCATTCACTTTAAGTTGATTCCACACAAACCGAACATCAGTCAATAACTCCAAACACCAAGCTCGATCAGGAGGTTTGATAACGATTTACACAGTGACACCGTTATATCATGTAAATATCGCAACAGTATGGTATGTTGTCGAAACTATTGGATTACTGCTTACAATTTTCCCACCTAAAGAAGAGCAAAGTTTTAAAGCTAGTTTAATTTGGAAATTAATGCTACTGCTAGAGCAGGGATCAGAGACATATAACTTGGGCACAGTCAATGCAATAAGGATACATTCAAACTACATTAAGGCAAGCAGAACATCAACCCCATGCGTCAAATAAGAATCCTTTGGAATGCGTTACTTTGTTCATTGCATATTGTGAAACACCATCCGTTTAAGAGACATAAATACCACAAAAGATGTCATCAGTTCTAACTTGAGGCTTACCTCGTATTCGCTTTGTTATAGATTTGAGGAGTCAACTGCTTTCAGAATCGTTTTGTTCACTTATTAATCCGCTCTGTCACATCACACACATTCACTAGTTTGTGCATTGTGGCAACCAAAACGAAAATTACTTGTCTCACTAAGATTCCGAAATTCACGACGTTCTCATTCATCAGTCAGATGAAGAGAGTCAGATTTCATATTATCCATCCTTGAAAGATTCTTCCTAACTTCCATTATGCTGTGCTTCTAATGAGTAACTGCCTACTAATTCTATTTTGCTTAGTATACAGTAGGTGTGTTCACAGTTGTATTATTGAGGTTTCATCACTTCGTAATCAATCAGTAATCGTCGAATTACTGTCTTTTCATGAAACTAGTGCAGCTATAACTGGCTTAGAATGCACAACAATATTAAAGTATTATTAACTCATTTGTCATATAATTCAGTCGAAACTATCAATGTAAAACGAACATGCGAGTAGTTTTGTCAAGAAGATGTGGAGGACATCACATTACTGGGAAAAAACCCCACTAGACATCGGTTACAAGACGGAGAGTCAAACATAAAAACAAAACTACAAAGAATTGATTTATAAAATACACCATTGAAAACATCATCTAGATGGAGTCAAGTGTAGTAAAGTCCAAAAACTGTTTACTTTTTTACTATCAGTGGGTAAATCATTCTCGAGCTGATTCCATTATTCATATGAATTCATGTATCATCCACATTGTTCGATTCCTCTTCTTCGTTCTATTTTCAACTTGTGCAATAAATAATATTGCCTTCATAAAGCAGTTGAAATTGGTGTCAGATAGTTATTTTTATTGACTTCCCGGATTGGTGATAACTGTGGTGACAGTTCACTCTGGTTTCTTCCAAAGGAGAAAATTGTTTAAACCACAAGAAAATAATCTTCTGTTTATCCTAAATCATATCAAAACGGACACCAGCAAACCTGTGAGATACACCCTTCAGTTCTATAGAAATACATTGATGCAGGAATAACGAAGCTGACGATCACACATGAGAATAACCTTCATTTCAAATACAAGAGATTTATGATGCAGGTTTAGTCAAATTATTGACTACTGTAAGTCAGATAAAATGGTCAACCAACATATTGTGGCTTAAACATCAATTTTCATAAAACGACGACTTTAGGTATAGAATGAGTGGAATTCTGGCAGACATCAATGGATGTTCTATTTCAAATTTACAAATAATTCTCAGTGACAGTATCTGGTGTCATTCAGCGCTGAGGATAATCAGCATTTAAAGTGAACATACTGGCGTTTATTTATTACAATACTCATGTATACAATTCTCAGTCCACTTGATTGTGAAATACCTTTTCCTGCTGTTGCAGGAATATGATAATCAACACTATCTCGTTTAATTCATCATTGTTAAATATGATGTATGCCAATGAAAACTGCAAAGTTTTCAGTAGATGGTTAATCATACAGAAATCATTTTGGAATACTTAGGCTATTAAGGAAGTAGTCAATGTCGAAATAAGTATCCTTTGTAACATGACGTTTTACAGGTATTTAGGCGTTTTATTTTGACTAAAGAAATAGTAGCAAAACTTACTGTACAAGTTTGTCAGAAACTGAAATCTCACTGACCTGCTTGATCTTAATTTCATGACACACATGAATACATCTTCGACTAGTCATGTCACTTTTGGGAACACAACCACAATGCTCACATAGAAAACCCTTCAGTAAACTAAAAGTATAAAGCATTCGAATAAAGCAAGAACACCATGAGGTTTGTGTAGAATAATATGGTACCGTCATTTATTTCGTTGGCTTCTCATCAACTATTTTCAGCCTAAATAAATTACACGGTTTGTTTACGGAAAACTTTGAACGTACCTTGCAAATTTTACATGATGTCAGTTGACAGAAGTTTCCACAATTAGTGAACAGCTCTCATGAAATTACGCTTATATAGTTTTTACATAGGGAGTTCAAGTTGAGACGCTGGCTTTTTAGCACATATTCCGAAAATTGAAGACGTTCCATTCTTTCTGTCCTTTCAATGTAACTGGCCTCGCAGACACACGTAAATTTTCATAAACAGCTGGAGTTAACATCTTACGCAACTCTCGTCTTTATTACGTAACTCCTATACGATTGTATGCATACATTACTTTGTTTAAGCTTTAACTCCCTGCGTAAAACTATATAATCGTAATTTTCTGAGCGCTGTTCACTAATTGTGGAACTTTCTGTCAACTGACATCATGTAAAATTTGCAAGTATGTTAAAATTTTTCCGTGCATGAACCACATAATTTATTTAGGCTGAAGGCAGCTGCTGAGAAGCTAACGAAATAAATGACGGTACTACATTATTCTACACAAACCACTGTTGTTCCTGCTTTATTTAAATTCATCGATAGGAATAAATATATGAAGTTCCTGATAAAGCATTCGATTCGGTAAAAATATGATATCTTTTGCAATCACAACATGCTCAACTTCAATGAGACAAGTGAAGGGAGATGATTTCGTGAAAGAATCATTAACAATGCACGACAACATTGAACATATAAAAATACAACATTCGAAATGAATGAAGCTCATAGGCTTATGTTGTATCATATATTTTCAGTTCAACGTTCAAATATATGAGCAGACAAACACCAGTGGGATCACCTGTATCTCAAATGATTGTGACTTTACTACTTCTCTTCTCATGTGCTTTTGTTTTCAAATTCAAATGAGTCAAGTTTATTTACTTTTTGTGGTTCCTTATTTGGTATCAAAGTTCTTCTTTACATTTATCAACGTCAATACCTTTGCTCCTATAAATAAACTCAGATTGCTTTTTCAACCATTTTTTTGCGACAACACGAAGTGACACGTTTTTCTTGATTTTCAGTGAGGCACCTACATTTAGCAATGATGAGTCCATCAGAAGAGAGTAAGTTTATTTTCCTTTTGATCGAAATAATCTTGTGTTTTATATATCTGCATTCAAGTATACGTTTGGAAAACTATTCCGGTATGTTTTATTCAATGGCCCAGTGTTTGAAATGCTTATATGAGAGTATTTCTTGCGAAGTCCAACTCTTTCTAGACTTATGCCACGTGTGATATCAACTCGGTATCTGAGAAAAGAAATTCTCCACACCATTTGACATTATTTTTCCACTTACAATTCAATCATACCCTTACAGCCTCCTCCAAATCAAGATCCTGAATACTGCTATGAGTGCGAATAATAAGTTAACCTTAACTGCAGCAGGACAGCTATATTTCTCACTGTCATGTGGCTGTGAAACAGGAAAGTCGATTGTGAAACATATCTAAAGTTAAGTCATTCTAACCACAGATGCCTTCATTCAGCCTAATTCATTATGTGGCACAGAATGTTCTTGAGTAACATCATTAAATGTATGCTTCTGTGTAAATGGTGAGATGACCATGGTGGTGAGATATGAAGACTAAAATTAACAGATTCGTATTCGCTAAAAGCAACTCTTTCGTCAGAGTACCGCTCAGAGTGTCTAAAAATCTATAGTCTTTGAAAGGATAGTTTGTAGAAGGCTGTGACCGTGCGTGGTGCTAATTCACATTTCGAACTAATTAAACTTCTCCTGAATCAAATATGCACCAGATTCTATTCTGTCTTTCTTTCATCATTTAATCATGGATAACTCGAAAATGTCGTCCGTGTATTCACACATTATAAAATTTATCATACATCTCACAGCCAGTTTCACTCCTAAACGTTACGTAATATTGTGTGAAATTTAATAGCATAGAATTTAATGTTGCATAAAGGAATTGATTTAGAATGACAAGTGGAACAAGGGAAGTATTACTGGGGACAGTTCAAAGTGAGAGTAGTAATAGTAACAAATTGACGTAATAAAGGAAGAGGATACAAATTGAATAGACAAAATGAAAAATGAATAATTGGTAGAGCCAAAATATGATTATGGTTTACCATGCTTTAGCATAGAGGGATTAAGACCATGAAAGTTGGAGGGGTTGAAGGAACTCCTTCTGTACACAGAGATCTCGCTTTTCTGTTTCGATGGCCAAAGCTTCAGCAATACAGATGAGTCGGGTACGTAGGGATTTGGGTAAATTACTTTTTGCCTTGTAGATGACTTTGAAGGCGAGGCTATAGAGATAGGGTGATCATTATCGACCAGATGTTCAATGATCGCGCTTCTTATTGCCCCACTACCACCTTTTCGTAACCATGCAAGATAGTGTTCTTGCACCCTCTTGGACAAAACTAGTGTCGAACGACCGATATACCTAGCTACACACGAGCAGGTGAATTGATAATCACACATAGAGTTGGTCAACAGCGGGATCTTGTCCTTCAGGTTATTGAACAATAATGGTCGACTAGAAAAGGCTACTGTCAGGGATGCAGCGGAGAATGTTCTTTTCAGGGACTGTGATATCCTCCGTTTCATGATGTCGGAAGCTAAGTCCCGTTTGAATTCCAAGCTCATGTAAAGTATCTTCTTGAGTACAGTTGATAAGTCACGTATTTTAGGATTTGAATGTATATTCTTATCTATCAAACGTGGTGGAAATTCATTTTCTATTAGGATTTTCCTCAAAAGATATAATTCATCTTCCACAGTATCAGGGCTACATTGTATGTCTGCATAAATTTCAATACGATTTTATGTCTGATTATGCCAGTATCTGATGTAATTTGATGATGTAACCGCAATGAATAGTACATGGAGTAATTCATCAAGAACACATATTAATACAATGAGCACAAATGAAATAGGGCTGAGATACTCATACCTCGTAGGAACATATAATTTCTCTTTAGGCCTTCAAAATGGGGGTGAAATACGATAATTTCTGATTGTTTGATGTGAATGAGTTAAATAAACCTCACTAGTTCTTCAATCAGTCGAGTTACACCAATGCTGCTTCGTTTAATTAGTGAAAGAGATAGAATCTCTGCAAAGCTACTTTTCATATTGGAATAAACTAATATTCCTGATGCGATGGTCATGTTTCACACAAATTCTGAATTTTAATTGTTCTCATTTCAAGTAAAATTTTCATCTCACTGTTCTCATGATCTAGTCTATATTACTGTCATAAGCCCTACCCTATTTGGGCCCCTCTTGTGTGATCTCATTTCACTTCCTCCTTGGTGAACGTCCGCTGCATCTACATTTCCCCCTTGAATTTTGATTATGTGTTGCTTTTATGTAAACGAAGCCTAATTGTTGATTATACTATGTGAGACAAAACTGTTAACCAGACTGTTGTGATGCTAAGATCAGTTTAAATCAAAATCAGCTATCATCGTAGAAATCTATAAATATTCCTCTTCAGCTGTTTCGCAATTACCCGGTAAGTTTTATATCTACGGTATCAGATTTTACGCACTGTCACAAACATGCCACTGAGTTTATGAATATGCAATATGAATGATAGTGGAATCTGAGAAGTATTCAGGAATTGAGGTCTTAGCTTCAAAAATGTGTATTTGAAGGGAACGGTTTTTGAACATTAGTTCTTTCCATACGCTCCAAGTAGTTTGCAGTGACTAGAAGAATATGAAGAACAGAATTCTCTGCACTGTCGTCCACTGACCTTATACGTCTTTAATTTAATTTGTAATAGCTGTGCCAAACAACAAATTGACAACTCACTATTATACAGACAGAGAGTTTGTCATTTTTGAAATGGAGCGGCATTTGACCACAAGTGCAACAAATCCTACTGCAGAAATTGTTCTTTCAATGATGGTGATGATCAGATTGAAAAACAGAGTAAAACAGAGTAAACTGTCAATCACGAATCCGATTTGCAGACTGGGAATTTCAAAAAATCGCTGTCTCATGCTTCCTTCTCAGGAAGTTTATTATTCATTAGTACACTTCATGAATCTCATAAATAGATTATGTTCAACAAACGGAAAAGTATATGAAAAAAATCATGGAAATAACTTAAAATCAAATAAGTATTAACTGATGCCATTTTCGAGCGATTTCGGAAAGGAAAATCAATCAACACTCAAACTATGGAACGAAAACATGGGATACCTGGGGTACCGTCAGTTGTAATATCAGTCATAATATCAAAACAGATCATACATTAAAGATAAGTATAAATAATCAGGCTAGTTTTCCAATGAAGGTTTGGTAATGGTTGTGGCTGATGTAGGTAATCAACTGAAAGCATTCTGGTTCATTTTACGCACTAACGAAACCCAGAAACAAATTTCAGAGTAAGATGGAACAAGAAAAGTTGACTGAAATCGGTCTGTTAATGCAATCCTGAAATGTCTCATCCACGTAATATAAACATGCTGAACCTGATATCTCTCCAGGAGGTTATTTGTACAATGACCATTCATAAAGTCTGGAAATTCCAATGCCATATCGCTTATTCAAGGACAATTTGAAACCCATTATATGACGTTTACACTTTTCAGGTCTTAGAAATATTCCAGGCCACATGATAATTCAATTCAAGTTACTTTTAGATTCATGTTTCATATAAAACAAATGGATATTAAACCCCTCATCTATTCGCCTAATGAAGAATCTGTAACTGATTCATTAGAAATATGTCAAGTTTACCTTTATTAGCCAACATCTCTATTCCACAATTAAATGGACGAATGAATAAGCATTCAACGGTGTAATAAATTTCTATTCTTCTGTAGGAACCATATCTTTCGAATACAATCAGCAGGCATTCAGAAGTCATTGCAGTCATATAAATATGTATTATATTCAGTCAAAGATCAACATATTTCACCTCATCAATGAGCGGCTCGTCTAGATCATTGGGTCACTCAATCTTCCTAGGAACATAATGCGGCAAAGTTACTTGATTCCACTTTGCTACAACCGTCTAATGATGTCATTTAAGAACAGCCTGTGTATACGTTCATTTTTAAATAGCTTTCATTTAACTGCTAATCGTTCTGAAGAGAAAAAACAGTTGAGTGTTTGTTCATATTTCCAACCTAACAGTATTCCATCGAGTGATATACTGTCGAGTAATATGCTGCTGGAAAGTCCCATATGAGTAGTAAGTAGACATACACTGAAAATTCAGAATCATGTATAAACGTATTATTCAGATTAAAGCTCTCATTATAATTTTCTCAGTAATTTCCAAACACTTGAATACCACATTTATCAAGTAGCTGATATAAATAAAAATTGACTTCTGCTCTTCATCTTAACGCCTTTTGTTTTACATTACTTTGATGTCTGATTCAAGTGCCTGCAAACTGTTTTAATTTTAACCGACAATATAACTAACTTCTTGAGATAAAGTACGCAATGAGGGAATCATCTTCAAAGGAACCAAAGTATCAAAGACTTCAAATGAGATCTGTCGTTTTATCCGTAAAAAGTGTGAATGTTTTAATCTCATCAGTGTGTTTTGCTTAGATAGAAAATGAAGTGATTATTCATTTCATAATTCAACAATCACAGAGCTTATCACACGTAATTGAAGCTAATTCTTATTTTCAAAATGGCTTTCATAATTAGATTAAGCTAGTTTCCATGGCATTACTTCATTCCTGTACTGTAGTAGCGCAAGATTTCAAGGAATTCTAGCCTGATCCTTCAAGGGTAGCAACCTTACCATATTTCTACTGATTAATTCACCAATGATCTCAATAATTACATATTTGTTTACTTGTATTATTTACATTCAGTTGAACCTCTTTTCCCGCTGTTCCACAATTTCCATGTAAATAATACCTCCTTGTCCTAATAATACAAGAAACATTAGGAATAGTCTGAGAAGTTTCATGACTGCTGGAAAGTGAAATAAACAATGGGTCCCTTCTCAGTCTAGGCAACAGACACTCATGTGAGACTCTACTGGAAAACCTCAGATATTCAAGTATCAAACCAATTAATTTAGTTTTACGGAGTCGTAAATCCTTCGAAAGTCAAGTCAAATTAAAAACAATCAGAAAGTGTACAGGCAAATTGTCATGTCAGCGCATGCATTAATAATCTATTCACAGTTAAAAACGAAATGTTGTGCATTTATTATCTTGGAGAGTCTAGAATTTGATATGTGGGTGTAGTCCTTTCATTTCAAAATATGTCCTGTCAGTGTCGGTTTTACAGCCTATTGGGAATGACTTTCGTGATATGCCAGGTCCACGAATCATATAGAAGCAGCGGTTTGACACTGGTATTGAAACCTAGATCACGTTTCATGTGGTGACTGCTAATGATATCCAGCATGATTTCGGAATAGTGTTCGTCTCTGTATCTTATTTTCCGTTGCCTAATGGTTTCAATATTCTCATCCATGCTGCCATCTGCAGTTGGAATGATGAAGTTTGATGGCCTTTATAATTCACTTTTTGATAATAATTGATGCACTTATTAGTTCTTTGGGTGTTGTCATTACTTCTGTCATCTCCACGCTCACTTGAACTCCTGTCATTACTGTCTCTTTCGTCGACTTACTGATTTTCACCTGTGCATTTTAGACTATGCTTGAATAATTATCCACGATGTCCAAATCTTTTAGGATCATTTTGTCTGTCTGATTTGGGCGTGCATTCTCACCATCGAAGTCCTCTTTCATGATCTGGTCCACCAGAATTATGAATATTGTCAGTGACAGAGGGCAGGTTTGCCTGATTCTCATATTCAACAGAAAGGCTTCCCTGACTTTTCCGTTGTGTATCAGTCTGCATCTGGTACATCCTTCAGCTGCTGAATGAGGTCCATAGTAGTCTGGATCACTCCATAGCGCTGAAACAGTCTCTGAATTATTTCAAGGTCGACACTTTTCAAGGGTGTTTCATAGCATTTGGAGTTGAGGAAAAGAGTTGATTGCCAGTCTGTACTCTGATGATGCGTAATATTGCGGTTTGGTACCCACATAATTATCTCTCCCTGAATCAACCATGGTCCAGGCGAAGTTTCGCACCCAGCGCACTTTTCACCTCTACAGGATGATGATATCACGGAATACTCCACTTGAATTGGAGAGGAGCTAGTCCATGCCAGTCCTTGCAAAGAGCTAGGTTATCCAGTTTTCTTAGTGCAACAATTTAACCCTCCTTGACGCCAGTAGGTATCTTTCTTTTACAGCATTCTGCACTAGTGATGTGTGAGAATTTGCTGACGTCTCGGGGTCTATTTGCAGTATTTCTGGGGAAACGCAAACTACTTTCACCCTTTCCTTGTATTACAATGACTTTATACGATTAAAAAGATTCATTGGATGACTGATGCTCGCTTGCAGATTTGTCACTGTTTCCGGGTGCGTGGCAGGTGTCGGTTTTACTGATGATTTCTTAAACATGATCCTCCCAACGTCTCTATTGATGAATTGGTCTTATTAGCGATCTTTCATTGACCTCATTTTTGCTTATCGCTTACCGTACAGACAACCAGTTACCGTATACAGTGTTCTTATTTCTGTCTTATCTGCAGCATATTTTGCTCCATTTGGCAGTGTCATAAAATTGTATTTTGTCTTTCCTAGCACCCTTCTCTATTTCTTTATTCAGTGTGTTCTACATTGCGTCGGTGGCACAGTGGTTAGGACTCTCGCCGACCATGCACATGGTCCGGGGTTCGATCCCCTGCCGCCGCACACCCGATATCTATGGTATGCCTGAATTTGGGCTACCGATATCCATGCTGAAAATTCCACACTTGTACTGAAAATACGGTGTGGAATCAAGCTGTAAATCAAAAATATAAAAAAATTGTTGTTTATCCTCGCACTGGTTCATCTTCTGTCCAAATATCTCCAGCTACTCTACTACTTTCTTGGCGTTGTTAGAGAGCAATTTTTTGTGTCTCCCCATCTGGCCTCCTTAGATGAATTTATACGTTTCCCTAAACGTCTCTTTCACAGAGTTCTGAACTTTATCCACTGTAAATCGAAAACTTTTGAAATCTATGTATTGTCCATTCCTTACAAGCTTCCAGTGAATTGATCTCTAGCTAATGTCATGTTCCAAACGTAGCAAGACAGTGTCAAGGAAATTACACTTTCATGTTCCATACTGAAGTCAGTATTTTTATGTGCGTTATTAGATAGTCAATGTATGTTGGAAGCATGACTTAATTTTTGGCATACTACAAATGTGTTAACAATAAGGCGTTGTTCCATCAATTACAGTGTTTTCTCAAGGTTAGACATATATTTGTCTGCTAATACATGGCTCGGTGGATTTCCTAACGTTTCACCAACTGTTTAACGGAAAAGACTACTGTCAAACTGGAATTATCTATTCAAGGAACGCACTAGTAGTAGGCGTTTACAGAAGAATGATCGGAATGCTGATAAATAAAATCGGTAGTTGCATTAGGCGGGATCCTTGCGAACATGGATGTTACACCATATGACATCATAAACTTGTCATAAACGTTCGTTCACCTCGGGATTTCAGTGTTATGGAATATATATTCCATAGTGCTTACAATCAGCCATCGGCGAATAAGTTCCAACCCCTCTTCAAGACAACGAGAAGCTTCGTGTTTGATGATATAAAATGAAAATCTCAAGAGGACGAGTTATTTGTGTGTTTGTGGTAGGTTATAAACGAGACCCTCGAGGTAGACACCATGAAATCGTTCATCATTGTCAATGGGAAGGACGGTTCAGCTCTCTTCACGTTTACTGAAACAATTGCTGTCAAACACCTGAAACCTGATTTGTGTTCAGAAGGAGGCAGTTGTAAGTATTTCTTTCTCCGGCAACTGGATGTCTCTATACTCTTTTTTATTTTATTACTTGATCTTGGCTTGGATGGCTTCTCCTTAGTCATAATGTCTTTTGGTTATTACTAGTTTAGATAACTTGAGTTGATCTCACAGCAGTGTTGCCAAACTTATCAGTTAACTACTTATCGTCCTATCCACCACCTCTTATCCTTATTAAAGAGCTCCCTTGCTATTTTATCTTGGATATTTGCTCTGTTTAAACTTGAACCTTCAGTGTAAAAGGTATATAAGGGTAATTTCTGAGTACTGTTCATACATTTTTAAGTATTTTTTAGGGCAACATCCTGTAACATTCGCTAGAATGTTAAAATTTTTCTGTATGTGAAATTGTTCATTTCGTTGGGCTGTACGTGGCTGATTATATGGCAACGAAATAAACGATAACAACATTTTGTTCTGCTCTATGACGGAACTCTAATGGTGATTTCTTATTTGCGCTGAGATGCCATTCCGTGATTGGTTGGCCAATAGTCAGTGTGTAGTTCTGTGTGGTGAATCTAACGTATTAGTCAAAGTACGACACTATCTGTCTTTATACATTTTTTACTAACTTAAGGAGGTTTGAGGTAACTGACAGGAATAACTGCGCGTAGGTCCTCACTCAGTCCAAGCACCGAATATCAAATTGATGAGTTGCTACTGATTTGTGACATTTGACATTTGTGTCGGAGTAAATGAGAATCAGAAACATATTATCGCTCTTATTGAATTTTTAAAAGTAATAAGTACATTGAAATTGGTGAGCAAATTATTCATTACAATTATAAATAATTATCGATCTATGGACCTAATGGTAGACCCTCACCATCACCGGCTTCCGCTGTGCGATTTATTGACACGTTGAAGATGGCCACCTCCGTTGAAACGAGTAAATGTAGCCAGATAATTAACATTCCAATTATCAGTCCACAGAGTACGTGTTGATCATTTCGGAATGTGAATCGTCTATCACCAAGAAGAGCTTGAACAATGATAGCTATCTCCTGAAAAAGAAAGGCAGTCGTGTGGAGGCTTATTCGTGTCCAGTATGTATAAACATCCTAATATATTGGAATAAAGTATGAAGTATCAACCAACCGATAAAATTCCTAATACCATTCATAACAATGATGGGAATGTGAAGACACGAAATCTTATCACTGGCAAAATGTTAGTTCACCATTCATTTATAAATAATAATATCCATATTTTAAAATTGGAATATCCAAGCAGACAGTCGCAAGTGAGAACAATGAACTACTCAAGTATATAAATCTGACTGACATATTGGAATCTCAGCTTCCGACTCAATTTTCTGCAACTGTATACCAGAAAAGTGAACCTTCTCATACCCCATTCTGCTCCAATGGCGAATATTTGAAGTTGATCGTGATTCTCTTTCTAGTGCTGCTTGCATCCTCTCTAACAGTTATGAACCTTACAGTGCCACAAAGCAGAATCAATCAATGCGCAAAGTGCTTCCTTTGATCAGGATATTTAAGAAAATATAACGGAAAATTTTAGCTCAATAATGGCAGTAATATTTCTCAAATTAAGGAAATTTGATAGTCAAATGTGAGAAGGGATAATGAGTCTTGTTGAGGGGGGATAATTCTGAGTGTAGCAATGTTTTAGTCTATGGTGAAATCACATTAAGTTTAAGCTTAAGTTAGATCGACCAGTAACGAAGCAGTCATATCACTGACATGGCATTCCTTCAGGTTCTGATAAACTGTTGTTGAATTTTGTCAGTGAACATATAGAAAGTGATATTACTCTTCACAAATTGTTAGTTATCCTGAGGCAAGGAGCTACTTGCGCTATGTGACTAACAATGCATAAAAATTTAAACGTGAAGTTCAATATCCGTGGAATATTGATGTGTTTGTTTACGTTATATGGGAAATAACGGCATGAAAGAACGAAATGGAACTCTTGATACTTATTTACTTGTAGCTGTTGACAATAAATTTACTTAAGGTAGCTAGATGGATGACTCTGTGTATTCGTAAACAGTATGTACCAGCTTCAAGTTTCAGCAGAACTCACAACTAGTGAGAAACATTAGGGCGACATTCATTTTCTATTTGCAATGAACAGACTGTGCGAAAGAAGTAAAATGAAGCTTCAATACCGAGCAACATTAGGCACAACTGTTGGAGTATATTTATCCCCCATATAAAATACGTGGAATAAGAATTTCCTTAGTATCGTAAACTAAAAGTGCATCAACTACTTCAGCTATCTACTTCATTCAGGACATGTTCGAGCCCTTAAACTGACAACAACCGGCTTCATTTGTAAAAGTACTAATCTCATTTACAAATGATCGACTGATAAACGTACCGAAATAACTGTCCACATCATGGCGAATCCACACAGTATTATGAGTATCTGTCAAGAGAATGATGAATCAAATCAATGATTTAGCTCAAAATACACAAAAATATGATTGTGAGTTTTGTCGAGAAAAAATTATTTTACATTAGCCTTCACGTCTGTTAATTATGTACTGAGATCAGTGTAATGACACATTATATAAATTGTAGTAATCATTCATAGGATGTTTCGAATGTGCAGACATGCTAATCCCAGTCACTGTTATCCACATTCTGCATTCAAAGGGTGGACTGGGAAACCGAAGGAATCATGATATTCCACGTATGTTTTAGTACATTTTTTCTGCTTTCAAATTAACGCAGAGAATGAGAGTGTGCTATTGTTAGACCCGTGTCTAACCGGGCTTAGAATGAGTAAGTCAAAAAGGAAAAGTGATGAAGACGTCCGAGCATAAATACAACGAACCCCAATCACCATTACTTGGAGGAATCTAAACAGAGTTGTCATTCCACTTACCTGACCAAGTCAGAATCGTTTTAACTACAGGCGGGTCATGGATGAGAATTTCATAGTCAGTTAAGATCGAAAAGGCGATACACAGAGGTGTTGTTTGCTCTGAAAATGGTCGCGAAACGATAACACCTGGCACATGGAACAAGATCCAAAATGTCATTGCAAGTATAAATTCAAGGCATATTTGAGATAACTGCCCATAAGGGACAAGCAATAATTTAATCTACTAGCAAATTTCCCACCTTCGAATTCGAATCTTGCTGTCATTACCCTGTAGGAGGTGGCTGACGTCCCCTACAGAAGAGTCTTCGATACTTTTAACGGCAACATCATAGTCATAGACTCAGTGTGCTCATTGTTGAAATCTGGATGACAGAAGTAGATTACAGCGTCTCCAATTGACAGTTGAGTGTCCACTACCAATTCCTCTCCCTTACAGGTTTCTTAAATTTCTATATGATGTCTCCTTGCTCATACTGCTGTCAGCGCAGTCCTGTCAGCTTTAATTATACTGTGAGTGTTCCACGTCCTCTATTTCCTTTCCATCGAAGAAAGATGGATAGGTTGATTGACGTCAAGGAGCTTTCATTGCCAGCGACGTTTTTGCTTCCCATTTTTCTGCTGATTCCATGATTTAAAGTTTCCGTAGTGATCCTTCTGGCTTACATGCGGTGTCTCTCCCAGCTTCAAGCCCATTCCACCTTCTTTTCTCGGATTACTAACAGTTAGTAAGCTGTATCAAATTCTTTAAGCATATTTCATTAGTGACAGATAATTTTTAATTAGGAGCAACTCACAGTTCATCTGATTACTTACATCAAATTCTCGCCAGAATATGAAAGGGAAGAATATTATAACAAAGGATAATTCCACAAGGAATGTGGCAAGTATGAACTCCCCAAAACTCTTGAGTATATCGAATCTGTTGACGACACTGACAGCTACTACAATCCCTGCAATAATCACAGTAATTATCCATGTGACAAATGTCCACCAGAATTGTAAGTCGATGAGTGGAACAGCTGCAGGAAAGGCAATGATTATTGTCTAGAGGGGGAAAGAGGAGAAGCAAACAATAATGAAGAGATGAAATACAACAGTTACCGAAAAGTATTTCCGGAAATGAATGAGTCTTCTGAACTGATGTTGATGGATGAAGTCAGTTGGATGGAAGCGGTAAACCGTATCCTTGAGATTACGGGCGAACCATAAGAAGGCATGCATACACTGAATCACTTCAAACTGCATGCCGATAACAGGTACAATAATAGTTGCACTACAGAACCTAACCAACATGGGGTTGATTTCACTCTGACTGTCAATGATTACGAACATTGAAAGTTTGTTCATTGCCCTTGGTCACCATTGGCGGATAACTTAAAGGCACGAATGATTCAATCATGTACAATTTAGAAGAAGACGAAAGAATACGAATAAAAGTACAATACATTCCTTGTAAAACATTTGTTTATAGACTTTGTACAGAGTATTGATTTTAACTGCCAAAGAATACAATTTCTTGTCATTCATTGTGTTTTGGAATTAAAGTCGATATCTGTGCTTAGTGGTCGTCGATTTGGAGAGTCTTCGGAAAGAATAGGAACTTAGGATTAAGTTCCTTGACACTGACATTACCACAAAGTCGAGACTTGCCACTTATGAAACGAATTGGGAAGATGTATTCAGCCCGTGGGTCTCTTTCTATTTCCCAGAAAGCATTTATCCAGTCAATCAGAAATAACTCAGTTAATAAGTGTTAGGTGGCAGGAAGAGATAATTCCTTGTCTTTAGGTTTCAAATAAATCATTTGTTGTCGTATGTACCTCCGAATTTCTATCTTCAATTCATTCTGCAATACCAAAGATGATCGATTGGATTCAACCACAAGTACACTCTAACTGCAATGATACTACAAGGAACTAAACGCACATCTATTGTGAAAATATTTAGGAAATCGTGTTCAGCCAATGGGTTCATTTCTACTTTTGATGATGTGTGTTGAAACCTGATCACATACATTTCCTCCACTCTTATAATTCACTGATGTGTACCTACTATGGAATGTGCGTTTCAAGAGCGACTGCAGTTGCTTTAATATTTTCACTATTCGTTGTTCCAGTCAGTTGAAAAAATATTAACCCTAGTTTATCGCTATTTCTTTCATATTCCAAAATTAGATACAACTAGGCGTCAGGATATTCAGCTCTGAATTCGCTTCTTAGGGATAACACGACTTCTTTCTTTATTTTAGTGTAAAAATTATCCCTTGTCTGTTTCCTTTAAAGATATTGCGTGATTTTTATGTGGAGTTACAAGAAAGGCAACACGCGAAACATGTCCTTATATGAACATCTAACAGTCAGACATACAAGAGGAAAATATCATTGTGAATATACCACTTTCATAAAACCAGTTGACTTAAAATTATGAATGACAAAACGTACTCCACTTACAGCAATTATCAAGTAGATATAATTGTAGGGAAAAGCGAACTGTAACTGCGGTATTAGCAGCATCTCCAGTTGTAGAACTGTTCCCAGAATTCTGTATTGTTACAAACAAAATTGATGAAAGTTATAAAGATTTGGATTCTGCAGATCAAGTTGTACAGGATGTGGACAGGGGAGGATTGACATCTCTTATAACTGTGTCGACTTAATATGACGATTGCTACCAGAGTACTTAAACTACACTTGATTGTGTCTTTTCGAATGATGGGTAGCCGTGTAAAACTGGTAACTGGGATAACAATTACTATTTATTCTGACAGATTTGTAGCACTCAAATGAATAAGTTTTCATTTTCACATGCAAGATCATATCTCATATAATAATACAACATATTCAGTTATCAAAGTTAAAACTTTTGATTTTTGAGACAATATTGGTTGAAATGAAATATTGAGCTGCTCAAGCAATCCGTTGGGTATTTTTGTTCTTCAGTGTTTCCCACTTAGTCTACCATCAATATCGATTGTCTACCTGGTGGAATGGTGGTTTCAATGTCAATGATAGCTTGCTATAACAGAAACTCAATTCCACCTCACTATTTTGAATCCTAATGCCTTATTCAATGACTTTCTCTTGGCCTTATTGTCTATGGTGTACCAATTATGGGGTGTATAATAAATAGGGTGATATATCAGGAATGGATAAAATATAAGTATTATACGTACCCGAACATCCATGAGAACCAAGAATTAACTTTCATCCATTCATAAAGATCCTTACTTGAAAACATTTCATAAGAAATATTAGTCAACAACACGTAGCTTACACAAGTAACACGAGAGCGCAGATTTCCCACACAATTGTAATCTGTACTGCTACTATGATGAAAGTCTTTAAAAATGAATGGACTTCAAAAATGCAGCTAATACCTTCCAAATGAACTCCCTGGTCCTTTGTTCAACAGGAAACTGATTAGAAACAGACTTAGTTAATTCGGTTATAAGTGATAACAATGGGGAACATACTTCTGTGTTACTTGGTGAATTCATTGTGTCTTGATTTGAAGACAGTTCATCCGTTGGAGTGAATGGGAGGATTGTTTGGTTTTCATTTTTGACTGATGATATTTTCAAATGATTCATAATAAATTGAAAACACGAGAAAAGAAGTAAATTTTGATGGTAACCTCATTCAAAGAGGGTGATGTGCCCTTATGAATTATATCTCCTTACAATGGACTAATCGAGAATTCGTGACTAACGATTAGAGCTCCAACCAAATGGTTGAATACATGGAATCCGTTTATTTCATTTTCCTTGTCGATTTTACTACTTATACTAGAGCATGCACGCAATGGCATAGCTACTAAACGTTTCCCTTTAAACTACCAAGTTTCAAAACTGGAAAGGAGAACAGCATGGTGTGATACACACTACACATTGAGTTCTCTGGATATTCAGATTTCACTGTTGTCACAGGTGAAATATATGATGTGAGTGTCTCAAATACTCGAAGACCAGTTCTGTAGCATCATTATACATTGCATATTACAGAGTCTGACGCTAAACGTTCTGAAAATGTACCACTCACAGTGTTCAGAAGACTCTTCATATTACAGTAAAGATCAGTAGATATGACGGTTGCTCTTATTTACCCCATGTCAGTCAGTGAGCCTTTTCTCAAGTATCTGAGATAATCTTTCGGACAGCAAAGTCAACTTATTCAACACAGATATTCACATCTACAGTCAGCTGAAATAAGAATGTACACCCATCACAAGGTGCTATCACCCAGTAATACAACTTTTATATTGCTTAGCGAGTTGATTAGGAATATGTAATTACCCAACATTTCATGTATAGTCACATATTGTAATAGAATCTTCAGAATGACAGTGTTGACTTTCGACATAAAGTGAACAATTATGCCAAATGTTGAATGATAGACGGTAAGTGTGTATGTGTCACAGGACCTATTTAAAGTATGAAGATATATTCGAAACACATTCTCGTTAGGTGTCTTGAACCTGTGTGGTTTCCTCGGGTTTGGTATTGCACGAACCAACATGGTGTTGACAAGTAATAAATTAGTCAGTCTATTCTGATTGTGATTATTCTATTTCTGATAAGTCGTGATGGTTGACAGTTTGCATCACTCTTTGGAGACCAAATCGGATTTCCATACACTATTCATCATTTCAATTCACTGTAGGGGTGCTATTTTGAGTACAGTTATACAACTAATTTAGCCAGTTTTAAAATGAACATTATAGTTGTGGGATCGATAATTACCCCTCATTCGAGATAGTGTTGATTGGGGCGCAAACTATGTGAAAGTATAACCCAGTCGACCAGTCAAAATGGAGAACCTTGATATATATAAATCTATGATGTCCAAGTATATGAAAGCACTGTTGTCTGGAGTCTTCAAATCTGAATATTCCAGATAGATATTTCAGATTTATTCGCGTCATAAATCGATAAAAGTTAAGATACTTTAAACAACTCGAGGGACAAATATAGGTGTCACGTTTCAATTTAGAGCAGCCTAATGTTCTCTCTCATGACAACTTCAATATCTTGATTTTGAAAATATCCGTATTTATGGTGAGCATGTTATGACTCATTCATAGTGTCGAATTTCATTCAGATATACCTTCCATTGGCCACCCTTCAACACTGTCAGCGAGTAACTGCATTCCTCTCCTATTGCAATGAGGATATGGGTATTCAATTCTGAATGGAATCTTCTATTCAGTGAGGGAATATCGAATCATTGATTTTCAAAGTGGCCGATTTAGTAAGAACCGTTGCAAAATGTTAAGGAAGAAATCGGTGATTCATTCATGTATCAAATTAAGCCTTACGAACGTTTGTAAGAGAAAAGGCAATATATCACTGATATATGGTGGATACCATCTCTTTTGAACAAGTCTTAGTTGTTCCTGTTGTTCATCAAATACACCATGTTGGCATGAAACATAATATGAGGTCATGGAAAGTACGTCAACATGATGAATAGTCTCATGTAAGCATTGCGACTATAAGGCCTGGAAATAAAACTTGCCAGAATATACTTTCAAGTGTACAATGGAATTCACATATAAAAACTTAAAACTTACCCTCGTTTGATGAAGTTATCATTGTCAAAATTGTATTAATTGCGGAAATTGTGGAATAAATGTGCAATTAGATTTAAAAATGTCAGTATATTTGAAAATCAGTCAAGGCAAATTTATATGAGCAAAAGTGTTGACGTCGATGAATTAAAACACGAACTTTGATATAAGATAAACAACCAATGAAACAGATTGAATGGAGTCAATTGAATTAGAAACTACACTACTTGAAAAACTGTCTAAGGAGACACATAAGAATGAAGTCTCAGAAAACTGTCGGAAAACACAAAGCACGTTAGTTAGATATCGCAATTAAAGGTGTCCACTCTGAGCAGATAAGCAGACCAGAATTGAACTACCATGGCATGATGGCAGTTGGAGAACCAATGAGTACCATCAGCCACCGCGTAGTTACCTCATCATACATCTTAAACGAACAGTGTGAGGAATGGAAGATTATGTGAAAAGAAAAATTTTCCGTTGTAGACAGTCAAAATGGGAACCAAGTGACCAGAAGGCGAGTGTAGGAGGAATAACGAATTTCAGTCTGTTGCTAGAACTGATCTCTGTTCGACTTCTTGAATTGAAAAACGAACAGTAAGAGAAATGGGCTGCATATAGAATTCAAATTCTACACGAAAGCGTCTGTTCACAGCCTCATAGATTTGCTATTCACTTATTATTCAGGATTGCACTGTCGTCACAGGATTTCTGCATTCTTCATGTTATTATGAGAACTGATACGTGAACAATGGTGTGTAATGAGTCAGATGAACTGGAAAGGGACTTATCTAGATGAATGACTAGTGAATGACTTAGGAATTTGTTAAATCAGAGTGATTGAAAATCCCCATTTAGTCATATGAAAAAGAGAAGACATTCAGCGAAGAGACTCTTTTCGGCGAATTCATTCACATAGCTGTACAATCGCATTTATATACAACTATTTGTGTGTGTGTACATGAGGTTTGTCAAGTTTAGATAATTGATTAGTTAATACAAGAATGATGTAGTATAGAGACAAAGTTAATCAGACAGCAACTAAAGTAAGACTGAGTTAAAAAACTAGATGACGCAATATAATTGGCTAAAATGTTGCAACTTAGGTCAGGATGGCAACAGAGGCAATTACAGGTATAGATTAAGTAGAAGTGAAATTGAGTGAATAAGTTGAATGACGTAACATGAATGACTAGAATCAGACTAGAATCAGAACCTAAAACTGACTAAATAAAATAACCACTTGATTGGTAGAAAATTTCGATGTAAAAACTACATATTAGTGTAGAGCGGATGATGAGGAACTAATTGAAAAGGAACGTATATTTCCTCACTCAATCTGTTATTTTTTCTAAATGCATAAATGAGAATTTGGAAATAAGTAAGCACGAATTGCGTTTGTCTTCTAAAATTCCCTTCTAATTAGTCTGGAAACAGTTTGCTGATTTTCCTAAAAATACACGACATCAATTTCACCTGTTTTGCTCACTGATGTTCAGTTTCATGTTTCTTTGTATTTGGATCATTCTTTTGGCTGGCCATTTGAAGTAGTGTGCAAAGAATAGAAAAAAGATGCTGAAAATTGCACAATCGATAGTCACATTTTGTCCCTGTTTCATTTCAGGACAAATAATTTCTAAATCATGTTAAAAACGGAGAGGCATTTAGCAAAGAGTTACGATTTTAATTAGTAATTTGACAATTCGACAATCACGGTGCTCCTCAAAATTAAATTACTGTTTTTATTTCTTTGGGTTTGTAGTGGAAAATTCAGCATTAACCGCACATCCCTGTTTCATCCTGTCTTCTGTGTTGCTCTTTAGCTGACTTCACGACTGCCCGCAGGCTCTCGTCTTCTCCTCACATGATCTTTTCCACTTCGCTTCAGTCGCCTAACTCGCTGTGTCATGTTTGATTCATATTCAGCGGCCTAGCGTTTGACGTCACTCAACGTTCGCCTCAGCGAGTGTCTTGTCCACTTACACTTTTTTCGTCATTTTTGCTGGACAGTAGCTTCTTAATTAGTTCGTCCCACTTGTTCTTTGTTTGCAGTCCTTTCTGGCAAACGTGACTTAAGTCTTTTCTTATTTTCAAGTTGCCGTTCATTGTTAGATTTCACTGCATGCTTTCATTCTTAAATAGTAATCATGAAAAATTCAGAAAAATTGATAAGGCATTCAGATGTTTGTGTGAGGTATTGTAGTTCCTTGTAGAGCTGTGTTTTGGGACTTTTGGGGCTGAACGTTACATATACCTTCGGTATTCGAGTAAAATATCACTAGATTTCTGCTATCTCCTGCAAAATTATCTGCTTCTGTTCAGACTGCAGCTCCTCCATTTCATTCACATTCCAATATTCGATATATTTCATTTTCATCAGTGTCAGCGGCGTGCATGAGATCAAAATTATGTGCGTTGCTGGTTCAGTGGTAGAATAGTTGTCAACCATGGAAAAATACAGTGTTCAGTTCCCAGCGACGAATCCCTGGACCCAGTTTATTCGCCTGTGATAAGTATGGAAATCACCGAAGGATGGGCATAATTCTATCCACCTCGTGTAAAACGTCACCATCACTAATGAAACTGCCAAGCACTTCTATTCGTTGGAATAAAGAATTCAGAAGGGTGGAGTCTAATTAAGGCTTATATGACATCAATCAAACAATCTATCTGCTTCCGATGAAAGTAAATGTGACTATGTGGATTTGTGATTTTGACACAGTGTTTGAGCCCATTTAGGCTGCTCAGATTGCAGAGGGAAATGAGATCGTATGATACAGAATTGTTAACAGTCTAGAAGAGTAGAAGAGAGCAGATATTCAAATTGTTAACTGGAGATGCAATAATCTACTTCTGTCATACAGACGACAACCATGTGGAGATTGTTTTTGTTTGCTTTATTGATGTCATCCACAGCATCAAGGGCTCTTGTGCAGTGGGAACAATGGCCTTGAAGATTATTATAGAAATATTCTATTTGAAACTAAAGAAAGGACTTCTCAATCTCAAGAAATCAAAAATTCAGCCTATTTGATGAAAGACCGAAAAACGAAGCACAAACAGACTCAGATCACTATCCAGCTCAAGGAATCTTCAAGGTCTAGTTTGAATCACTGAAAGAAGCTGTAGATAGAAAATAACTCGGATTTAGGAATTATGGACTCAGCCAAAATTGATGACAGACATGAGAGTAAAATAGAGATTTTCTACTGAGGTAGAATGTTCTTCTTGGAACCCATGATGATAAGAGCAGCTTTATTCTGAACAAAATGTCTACATACTGTGCAGGATTCGAAGATTAGTTCATCGCATAATATTTTATCGCCCTCCAGGATCTTCAAGTAAAATAGTAATCAAAAATATATTATGTAAAGCGTTATTGCTATATGTGATGCATAGTTAAACTCTTACACTAGTCGTGTTTTGCAAATGTTTCAAAAGATATACAACAGAACGTGAGTCTACTTGAAAATTCTGTATAAGTAGTAAGTAAAAATACTCTGAAAATGTCGTATTCTGTATAGATATTTTGTTCAGAATAAATTATTATTATTTGTAATGTTTTTAAGCACACAGTGTTTACTGTAATTCTCATACACTTGAATACCAAGTTGTTCAGACAGATGTTACAAAGAACTGACATTTGTCCCTCTTCTTAAGGGTTTGATTTTACTTTACTTTGATGCTCAGGTTGAGTGTCTTCAAGTTTCTCGATTAAACAAAGAACATGACTAACCCCTTAGGACAAAGTACGAATTGAGAAAATCACCTTTGAAGAAGGTGGAGATTCATCAATTTATTCTTAAAAAATTTGACTTTTTTAGTCACATCAGTTTCTGTTATTTAGACTGACAAAACACTCATTATTCAATTGATGTTTTGGACGATTTGGGCACTAAGATAAATTTACGTCTAATTTTCAGCTTATCATGTTTCATTCGTTTTGACCAGATTCGATGTTGTGCTTGTATTTTTGTGTGGTAATCATGCAAATATTGTGAAGAATCCTAATAGATACTCCCTTTCCAGGTATCACATTTTATGTGTTCTATTTAGTTCAACAATGAAATCAAGAATGACATGTTTGATTGTCATTTGTGTCATTAACATATAACTTAACCTTTTTCTCACTCTCTATTAATTTCGGAATGAGCGAAATATCCTTGTCCTGACTTTCCGTTTTCTCCTGATTTTCCCACTGGATGACAAAACGTGAGTCAGTTGTACTTCAAGTGAAATAAATATATCTGTGTTAGTAATACCTTGTAACATTTGACTTGTGGATGACATGGAGGAGATCGTGCCAGTATGAGATGGAAGTTAGTGGACAACCGTAGAGCCAGGAAAAGAGAACTGATGAGAACAAGACAAAATGGGGATGTGATTGTGAATATATATGTTCGACTTGAGACATTTTTGTATTGCCTTTCGTTCACACTGGAACATAGGGCTTCAAGCTACAGCTGTGAAGTTTCGGTAGCAGTGGTGTTTACTTTTAATGGGATGGGGTTGATAGCCTCATGTCTAACCCTCAATTTTCACTGGTCTGATTACTGGCTTAGAGAGGCAAAAGAGTGCATGAACCGGGGATCGAACCCCAGGCCACAAGCGTAGTTGATGAGCATTCTAGCGCTCTGTCACTCGTTATAAAAGGGAATGATATTAACAATAGCCTAATCAAGAAAACCAGAATTAGGATTAGCACTCTGAGCAAAACAGTTGATTATAGGGAATAAAAGTCTGTTTATTTCACTTGTCATATCTGGCTACCGTCTTCAATGCACCATTTGTGTAGAAGAATGCGATCAGTGGCACTTCTAATGAACCACCAGCAGACAGATCGACCATTGAATGCTGAAGCTTTGACAGTGCAGACGTATCGTAAGCCATTAGTCTCCTAAAACGGAGAGAAGCAAGAAGACCAAATGAAATCCATCCGAAAACACTGAACTGGAATCGCGGATCTCTGCTTAAATGTCGACCTCACTTTTGTACAAAGTGTGTGTGTTTGAGTCGGAAGTTACCTGTCGATGGGTAGACATATCAGCCTGTCAGACTATGGCTGAAGCCTATGCAAGATGAAGTGACAAACTTGTGTCCAAAACAACCTAAATAGCAGAAGACATCATCCTACAAGGATTAAGAGTTTTCAGTGATGTAATACTTCACTCGGATTAGAATGGATTCAGTAGAAAACAGAATCAAGCGTCGACCGAATCGCAGCACTACACAGCATCATCGAATAGAGCTTAAAAAAGCCTTCAACAGTGTCAACTGTGAATTAATTGATATTCGATTGTCGGTTTGCAGGGATTTGTTTGGTTTCATGATTTAATGGTGAGGTGACATCGGTTAGAAAACCATCAGGAAAGCTCCGAGAACTGGATAGCTGTTCTACCGTAGTTTGAGACTCTTTGACAGTACGCACTCACCGAGATTCGAGCCTTGGACCTGCCGGTTACAAGGAGAATTCGCAAGCAATTAAGCCACTGGGAATTAACTGTTGTATTGCTTTAACAGTACTGAGTGAAGCGCAACCAACACTGATAAACCTCATTAATAGCGAGAGTCAGAATATTATTCTCACAGTTCAATAGTGCATTAGCAACAGAATACTATGCATATTTGAAAATTCCTTTTCATGTCGTTTGATGTGAAAGAAAATCACAAGCACAGTAACTGGTTAACGAATATAAATCATATATATTTATTTAAACAGCGGTTTGATCATTGAAAAATATATCTTGGCTTCCGTGTCTTGCCTTCTGCTGTTACAATACTAGCTTGTTCACCAGCTGAACTAACTAACCGTAGTTCTGGAGGACGACACAAACCTCTTATAATGGTCTTTTTCGATATAAAAATAGATAATTTACTTAGATCAACCCAGGTTCGGGCAGTTACCAGTTTGATAAGCCCCCACCCCCACCATTTTCGAAACTGCACGTAGATATATTAGTCAGGACTTCCATTTTACTTTGACTTATCGTTAATTTGGCTTTAGTTGCGCCAGAAATCGGTTACATTTCAAATTACTGTGGCTACTACATGTGCTATTTAAGTGAAATATTATTCATCCTTTTATGTTCTCGAAATGTTGAAGTCTGTACGATAATGTTTCATGTACATGAAAGTATACGACCTACACCTTTTTGATACTCATGATGCTGCTGTAATCACTGTTGACGTGATTCAGCTTTCTGAATCATGAAGGTGAAATACCTAAAAGAAGCTAAATGAACCAGAATGTGGAACGTAAATGCCCAAAAATCACACTCTATAGTAAAACTTCACAATGACTAAGACACATAACATCTTTATTTCAAATCTGCCATAATTCTTCACTATCCTTGGCCGCCTCTGATTACATTGAAACATATTGCACGAATAACTAGAGCAATTTAGCATTGGATTCCTGATGTTAACAAGTTATCATCCGGCTAACAGTTGGTGATTCATTACTTCTGTGTAGTCTGTAGTGTCGACTGAATCGTAACGGGGCTACTTGCACATTGGTTTAGGGCTCAATGTCGAATGCCTCCAACTATGCAATATCAAACCAAAGACCACAGAGTTTCTTCTAATGTTTGACACCTACTTTAGGTCGGTTGTAGGCGAATCAGAATCGAATATGAATTATGGCTTTTATTAGGTTTTGAGAAAATAATGGAATACAATTGATCATGAAAGGACTACAAGTTACCAGATTAACCGTAATTTTATGTGCATTTATGCATCAATCCAGTCTATGGCTTCGGAACCCTTGCGATAGCTGTCAGTACCTCAATAAAGATGGCCACCTCCGTTGAGATGATCAGCTGCATCCAGATAATAAACATGGCATTTATCAGTCCACAGAGAATGTGTTGATCATTTCGAAATGCGAATCGTCTATCACCGAGGATAGCTTGAACAATGAACGCCATCTCCTGAAAATGAAAGACAGTCATTGAAATATTAAAGTTAGGTGGGTGGTGTCAAAACGCATAAGAATGAACTTCGAAAATATCAACCAACTAACAAAGTTGTTAATGACATAATGAATGTCAACGGGTAGGTAAATTTTTGAAATCTAATTGTTGAGTAGATGTCAATTTTCCAGTTATTCATATACGTAAATCTTTAGATATAATTATTAAATTTCTCTACCTTCCCAGTGGAACATAGGGCTTCAAGCTGCATCTGTGAAGTTTTGGTAGCAGTGATGTTTAATTTTACGACGTGAGGTTGCTAGCTTCATGCATAACCATTACACTTTGTCAGTCTTATTACTGACTTAGTGAGGTAAAAGAAAGCGTCGGCCGACGACCGAACTCCGGACCACATGCATGGTAGGCGAGCATTCTACCACTATGCTGCCGACACACCATATATGTGTATATATATCAATGAACACGTTTCAGCGATGGAAAGCTAAGACGTGGTACTAACCGTATCCATAAGGCTGAATGATTGTGAGGGACTTATCAGGATTCAGCATCTGCATGTGACATAATTGTGACTTCGGAAAGTTGATTCTGCCAGGTGTCAAATATTTGAAGCTGAGTGTGCTTCTATTTTTGTCTCTCTTTGCTTCCATATCCCCACCTGATTACAACTAAGCATCTAGAAGTTTAGGGGCAAATCGCTGCAATAAACGTTTCTTTTCATTTGAACGGTTAATTACGTCTAAAATAAAGAATTCTTCTGCTACACACACATACACTCATTTTATTATGATTATCGGTGGTACATCTGAAAGTTACAGATGATGAATGACACTGATTTCACTCAAACTTAACCAATTCTAAAGTTAAACGTGAGAGGGGATAATTAGTATTCTTGATTGAGATAATCAGCTGAACATGAGCGGAGCAATGCTGTATGATGCAATCACATTAAGCTGACTGAAAGAGGAGCAGTGAGTTACACATAGTTTCTTCAGAGACATGCTGTAATTTCAGATTTTGACAGCAAAGTGCTTAATTTTGTCAAACAACACGTATCAATTGGTGTACTTGACTTGCCTCGTCAGTCATTCTGAGAGAGGGAGATACCTACCTATATTACAATTCAATACAATAAAAAAAACGATTTACACAGTGAGATAACCTAATGAATAAATCTATTGACATCGAGAGACAGTGTGTGATCCTTTCAACTTCCAATGTGACTAATTTCACTCAGTGAGTGACAAATACATCCGTCCACAGTATGAATGATAAGAAAGCAAAGTGTATTTTCTGCATCCTGTGGTGAGCGGCTGCAAGAGACATAGCAGCAAGCTGCAAGACTGAACAACATCAAGTCAACACAACTGGATTACATTTATCTCTCAATGACAGTAACTGAACGAAGAATTCCGTGGTTGAATTAATCCAAAAATTCATTTTCTTCTATTGTGTATCACCTCGTTCAATACCATTTCACCTCTCAAAAACAGCACCAACTCGCTCTATCCTCTCAAATACTGAGCTGCTTTACAACAATGCTCGAAACTTGAGCTTACCCATATAACTGTGCAGAACATGGCAATTCCACCCAGAATGATGGTCATCTGTCAAGAGAATGATGAAAGAAATCGCTGATTTAATTTGAACTGCAAATCTTTATGCTGTGATAATTATCCTACACGATTAGTGGTATGATTTAATTAAAAGTTGAGTTTGGTGTAGTGGCTACACTAACGCCTGAAAGCATTTTTCGAATAAACGGATCTCCCGATCTCATTCGCTGTGTTATTTTCACAGCTGTAATTATTATTTGAAACCGATAACACTTTCTAGAAGAACGAAGCTTGAGGATTACTAAATGCTTGAAATATCAGTTAGTTGTAACGAGTGACTTACTCGTAGCTGAGAATAAACGTGCGAAGCGTATCGCCTTTCTTAAGCACACTGCAGAAACGCACTTCAGCAGTTGTCAACTTCCTCTGGTGTGGACATAGCATGCCCCTACACATACTTTAGCTTTCATCGAAGTACAAATTACCCACCGAATAGTTTAGTAATAATGTACGCAATCAAGAAGCGTTCTGCTGTAGTCGAGTGAGACAATCAGCACAAATATGATTACTGCATTTCGAAACTTAGTTTATTCAAACGTGAATGGAATTCTTGCAGTGATTTGACTGATTTGAATACTCATCTGTCAGGCTTCCTGAGAAAGTTTAATTAGGTGGAGCGTATCCAAAGTGATTCAACGTATTCCGTTGCACGTTTGGTGATTATTGAGTGAGTGAATACTCCGCGAAATAAACAAATGCCATTAAAGCTCAAAAGATACCTCAGCTAACAACAGTTAATTTTCAGTAGGAGTAACTGACATTTTATCTATTTACTTACATCATATTTTCGCAAATAGACCATCGGGAGGAATGCTATGCAAAACATTATTTCCACGACGAATGTTGCAAATATGAGCTTCCGAAAGGCCCTCAGCATATCGAATCTTTTGAGAATACTGAAGCCTACAATCATCCCTGTAATAACCAAGGTCGCTGCCCATGTGACAATTGTCCACCAGAATGCTTCGTTAATCAGTGGTAGAACTGCGGCAAACCCCATCAGTGTTGTCTAAAGAGAGAAAGAGAGTAAACTTAAACGACCGTAGTATATACGGTGGATTCTTGGAAATTGAATGTGGACTGTGAAGTGATATAATATAGTTGGGCACGGCCAACTGGAATAAACAAACCTTTGACTTCATGTCTCCGTCAAATAATACCAAGGCATATCCACCTCCAAATATCTTTCATCATAGGCTGCAGCACAGCGATAGTGGGTGGTTCTCTAACCTGGTGATTGCACTGAATCATAAATAATACAGACACGAAATGCATGGGCGAGAAATGTGTACGTGACGCAGGTAAACCAATCGTCAGTTACCAGGTATTTTGAGGTATCAGCGAGAAGAAAGATTTTGTGTGATAAATAGTGGTTGTAATTCATCGAAACATCTCCCTCACGCATTGTTCTCACTTCATATTATATTGTTATACATTTATTGAGTGACCATCCTGCTTGGAACTGAAGACGTATATTTCCTCTTATCTCACAGCTCAGTGATGTGTGCCTGCTGAGGATTGGGCGTTCCACTGGAGATTTCATTCGCTTGATTGTTACTATCGTTTGGTGTTCCATTCATTTCTAAATAACATTTCCAGTTCGCCTCGATTTGTTTCATGTTAGAAATGATCTTTTCAAATATTAGTTCCTGTCTGGGCCCCAAAATCTTTAACAATCAGCCAACTTCTTTAGGGTGATATGTTTCATTATATGATTGAATGGACTTCGTTCATTCTTCAGTGTGAAACATACCACTTAACAGTTTCAACCTCATTTGGACTCAACCATCACACTGAGGGGTGCCATGTAATAATCAGGCGGTGAATTTACAAAACAAGTTTATATGTAAACATTAAACATCATACAATAAAACCAGCAGTAAAGGTTAATAGAGCAGGATTTAATGAATTCATCAAATTTCGGTAGAACTAGTCAGGTGAATACTCTACATACACGCATATCTATGTACTTTTGATTACTTTTGGCTTACGGACATGATATCTACGCTGTCAAGTCATTCACTGTTATTGTCAGCAGACAAAGTAACAAGAAGTTGCTTGCCATTGCATAGGTTATGCAATTCGAGTTTACAAACCAGGTCTCTGTGTACAAAAGGAGATGGTCGTCACTCTGAATCTACCGTGGTAATACTTTTTTACTTATTGTTCTATCTCTTATTATTATTATTCTTGATTCACTTGAAACTATCCTTTATCAGTAGGATTATCTTAACTCACTTCAACTCTATTAATATTATTATTTTTATTATAACCACTACTATTAATATTACTCTGTTTGCAATTCTTGTCATTTTCTCGAATGACTAATTGTTTGTTCCAAGTCGGTTTCCTATGGATTGACCTTCTTAAAGTTCCGTCATCTCTCCTTGTAAGCTCTACGTCAAGAAAAGGGGTTTTTTGATTCGTTTTCAGTTTCCAAAGTGAACTTTGTGGCTGGATGGCATTTATTGAATATTTGTAGTAGTTGATTGACATTTATTGACGATCACAATCTCAATCAACTACTACAAATATTCAATAAATGCCATCCAGCCACAAAGTTCACTTTGGAAACTGAAAACGAATCAAAAATCCCTTTTCTTGACGTAGAGCTTACAAGGAGAGATGACGGACTAATTGTTTATCTAAATGATGTAATTGAAGCGCAATGCAGTTTATCTTAATTTTGATCTCTCATATTCTCTCTCCATTTTATATATTTGAACACGACCTGGAAAACATTCACACCTGTCTTTCTGCATGACTAATTCAATGTAGTTTGTTTTCTTATCAGTCTTATATCTCCTAATGTTATTTCAAAAGTATATATGTCCGTGTATGTAGAGTATTTAGCTGACAAGTTCTACCGAAATTTGATGAATTCATTAAATCCTGCTTTACTGACCTGCTTTATTGCTTGTTTTCAATTCGTATCAGGAAATAAATGTTTTACATCATACAATAAGTTGACTGGAAAATACGAATGACCATTCACACTTCACTTACAGCAATAATCAAGATGATATAATTGAGTGGAAACACAAACTGCAGTTGAGGTATAAGGAGCATCTGCAGCTGGAGAAGCGTCCCTAAGAATCTGTATTGACACAAACGAAGGAGACGAAAGATACGAAAATTTAGTTTATGCAGTCTAAATTGTTTTTGGATTAAGGGTGCATTTCTGTGAGTTCACTAGGAAGATCTATACAAAAATATACACACACAGGAATGATGCGTTAAGTCCATAGAGTTGTTGGGATATCAAATAAAGCGATATTCTACCGTATGGCTTTGTAGCAGGGAAGTGCTCTGTTCGAACCTAGGTTGATGCACACCCCTGGACAGTCCTACATTGAGACGACGCATCAGTCTAGTACTCTTTGAACTTTCAGTGTTTCTCTAACCAATGTCAGATTGTAATCAAACCTGCCAACAATTAAATCCATGACACAATTTTATATAGGCTGAGTGCCTTCCAGTTTGATATTAAACATTCAGCTATTCGTTGACCCAGTGACGATCAAATCATGACACCATCCAGCTAACTGAATCTTGACTAGACGTCAAATCCACACCTTTGAATCAGTTCTTTTAGGCAGGATGCTGGCAGTCAAGCAACTAAATCACCCTTCAATGTCTTCGTATATATCGCACGTTGTTTGTGTGTGAGGTACATTAGTAAATAACAGAGTCGTATCTCAGGAAATACACTAGTTCGTCTGAGCAGTTATTATCGGTGCTATCCTCAACAAACTGAGTGAGATGTAACATCAGAGAAAACGTTAGTTACTTGCCTTTCATCTGGTTCACGTATTTCACATTATCAATAAGCGGTACAGTGATAAGGGAAACCCACCATATACAGAGTCGAACAAACTGGTGGTAATACTGCATGATTAATACTAGGTCTTTATAGACGTAGAGGACGTGTTGTATACTACCATATGAAACACCTACCATGCAGCACTTTGTGTGATTACTTTCTGGGGAAATAGTTCCAAATATCGCATAAATACACTTTTGAACGGCTTGACGGTAAATACTTCTCAGAAAATATTGTTCTAGCTATGATAATGTGATTTATAAAAATACTTCACTTGTACCTGGTTGATGAGGTGAATCGAAATCACACATACTTTTGTCATTTAATGTGTCAATATGGTTATGGTTACTGCTCTCTGATAACTCACGCTGCTCTTGACTCTTTAATCTTAACAGATGCTTTACAGTGTGAGATGCTGATGGTTGACACTGAAACAGTGTCGACAAAAGTGTGTCGTTTACTATCAAATCACATTTTATTATGCTCAGAGCTGAGACCTGGAGAGGTGATGGTTGTGCCATTGATAATCAGTCACTTAAATGTTGACTTCATCCACCTCAAATTAGTGGTTATTAACATTCTGTTCCCTATCTTGGTCATAACATTATTGTTGACAGTGCACCAACCTGATTGCGGTATTGACAATAAGTTGGATAATATATTCATCAGAAGGGGATAAAATGTAAATATCACACGTACCCGCAAAGCCAGGAAAACCAAAAAGACGCCTTCAACCAATCCCTAAGTTTTTCACTTGAAAGCATTTCAGAAACAACGTTAGTCGAAAACGCATAACTTACACAAGTATCACAATGGCATATACTTCCCATACAATGAAGATCTGCATGACATATACGAGTGAAGTCTTTGAAAAAGGCGAACAAGAAATGGTTCTCTTTCAAAATGCACAGATACCTTCAAAATAAATTCTTTTCTCCCTCTTTCAACAGAAAACTTATTGGAAACAGCCTTGATTATTTTGGTTATGAACAATAATAACACTGTGCAACATACCTTTTTATTATTTTGTGAATTCAGAGAATTTCCAACTGGAGGTAGTTTACCTGTAGAAGTGAATGCGAGACTTGTATGGTTACAGAATTTCTCTGAAGCGACTCATAATAAATAAAAGAAGATAAAATGGGAGAACACTTCACGCTTGCCTCGTTCAAGGAAAGTTGTTGTAGTCACAGGTGTGCATTAGCCTTCAGGGATAAATAGTAGTATCCAGTCAGTTATGTCTTCTAACAGTGGACTAGCTGATGAATTGTGACATCATGATAGGCGCTATGACTCAGTTGACAATCCGTCACTAAATTTCGTATGATCGGTTAATAAAGTGGTTGATTCGCCGACAATTAGGCTAAGATGTCAGATGACAAGTCAGTGATTCACTCACCTGTCGTAGTAACTCTCACAAAACCTATAATAAAATTCCGTTATATTATTGAATTCGTATTGGATATATCAAGGGTACCAGCTAAGTGTGAGTCACACATCGATGTTGAATGAGACCTAGACGCTGTTAATCAGAGACATAACTAGAAACATGCAATGAATTCACGAAGAGTATGCCATCACAATGAATGGTCTGATGTAACCATTCAAGAAAACAATAAATCTGGGAGCAGAATGTATTCTCAAGTTTATTATGTCATTACGGTTTAAAATAGAAAACTTACACCGTCTTGATAAACGCCTCATCATAAAAATTATTTGGACCGTAGAAATTCGACTGAAAGTGTGAAATTTGTTTTCATACAATTCAGTGTGAATTAAAGGCGATCGGGGTGAATATATTTGAGCAGAGGCGTTGAATTCGATGGACTTTGATATTGAATAGACAGTCACGAAAACAACATTTAATGGAGTCAATTGAATTCGAAATATACTATTTACAAAACTATTGGAGGAGAGGAAGTAAATTCTCATAACACTATTGGATAACACGAACCGTATAAGTTAAATATCTCAATTCACTGGGACTCACAACAGCATTCTACGGCATACGGATAGATTCGTCACACATGGGCTAATGAAAAATAGGCAACTATTGAATAGCATCAAGTATTGAGCAGTGTTATTTCATTCAATATGGAAATTCGTCATCTGCGAGATCTAGGGACTTCAAGTTGACAGAATTTTAGACGTTTCAACCCGAAAATTTTATTCTGATAACTTGAATCAAAGGATTCAGTCGACTATTAACTATTATAGTATAGTAATGTGAAAATGCTGTGATATTGACATTACAATTTCATGATATATCACACGTCGTATTTCAGTGTCTTTGAAGGTAACCGATGATAGGAACAAGACACTTTAGGTTCCATGACTTTAGGTTTTATCATTAAATAATCCTTATTCAACTAAGGTTGTGAAAGCGTAGGCCATGTTTTGGGATTTCTAAGCGCTCCAGTCTTATCTTACACTGTGTACACCTCCTGTCTGATGCTTCACCTTTGTGGTAAATGCGCTGTGTCACACTGATCTGAGTCATGAATATGCTCAATTTTGCCAAATGTCTGTTTGTGTGTACATGTGTTTGGAGGAGACAATCGCAGTGATTAACAGACGATTCCTGTTCACAAATTCACCTCAAAATATTTTCATATTACTAGCTAATATCTTTGAAATAGTAGTATGATTCTGAAGATTATTCAAAATATCTACTAAGTTTGCCTTGTAATCAGAATCCTCAATACAAATTGACGCATTATTCTCTCAGCTGATGTGAATTGGTATGACGATTCGAGTGACTACATGGGCTGGCTTCTTACAGATCGCTTTGAACACGTTAGCATGAAAATAAAAACATGAACGATTTCCACTGAATTCTGATTTCTTCAGCCTAGACCTACTTGAGATGGAATGAATAGGACTCAGACAGTAAGTGGTTCGTATTTCATTTACTATCAGTCCGCTTTCAGTATCTGTGTAAAAGTGCGGGACCGTTGAGGTATCTGATTCTGTAGTATTTAGATTAATAAGTATGATTGTGAACAATAAACTGTGTTCAGGACTTCATGCAGGACATAATGCCGATTTACTGTATGACAGTCATAACAACAAAGCTGTATTGAATCCGTTATTTAGAATCCTACGTAGGGTCTCAGATATCCCCTCTTTATATGGTATAACTGTAGATGACTTATATTCTCTCTTATTTATGTTATTATCACTAGTTTCACAATTCTTTTTCTTTTGGCGTTTTTCAATCTTCCAAATGAATTATAAAGGATAGTTGTTAAAAACCAACGCCTCTTCTATCTGTTTTATTTCATCATTTAGGTCTTTTTTGTGCTACTTAGTGTCATTGCTCGGTTTGTTAACTGTTGCATGTGTTGGGTGTACATTCGATGAACAAAGATTCAGTAATCAACCTCTCTCTCCACCTACCTAGATTATTTTTTAGAATTTTAACCCTCTCCCACCCTATTGTGTGGTTGTGTGGCACTAAGTAGCACAAAAAAGACCTAAATGATGAAATAAAACAAATAGAAGAGGCAACTCATCACCTTTGTTACTATCCTAGCACTTAATTGCCTTGACTTATATTACCAACCTTTACCTGTTTAGTTAAAATAACCTTAAGCAATTGTAATTCTTGTATCCACTTAGATCTCTTACATAATTTCTACTTTGTTTCCATGTGCATCCTGAGTAAAACTCACTATTATTATTACAACTGTTTGTGACAACTCATCACCTTTGTTACTACCCTAGTTTCACTAACACTTAATTTTCTTGACCTGTATTACCAACCTTCACTTGTTTAGTTAAAATTAACCTTAACCGATTGTAACTTTGTTTGACAAACTTAATGTACACATACATACAAAACAATGTATACATATTTGCGATTGTACAGCTAAGAAGATGAATTCGCCGAAAAGAGACTCTTCGCTGATCTACATGTTTTGTTTTCATTAATGCCTGGATGGGGATTATCCATGAACATTACGATTAGTATTCTCCTGCTGCTCAATATTCTTCAACAACTCTGGAGGTAAACTGTCGTATTTTACCATATCCATTTGTATGCACCATTTCACTTGCTCCTCTGGAGCGAGATACATAGGTCGTTCGTTGTGTGTTTTATCTAAAAGAGTCAAAGTGCATTATCCCGCCCGGCTGGGAAAAGACGACAGTGGATCAATAATTGAGTGCTATAATTGAACATACATTGAACACTGACCACTCCATATGCAGGTAGAGGGCACTCAAAGTTGTGTACAAAGTTTTAAAAAACCTCCCGGAAACTTTACACTTTCAACACACTTTGCATTGTTGAGACCTTAGCTATTCGAATGCTATGCACACAAAAGAAACTTCTTGATCTCCTCCTTCTAACTTGGGTATAATTCCAAGTTCAGCTTTTATGTATTTTTTTGATAGTTAGACTATCTGAGACAGCCTGAAGATGGCAGACTTTTATTTAGTGCAGTTGGGTCGGGATTGAAGATAAAATGAAAATCTAGGTCCCTGCATGACCTTGATCTATGCCCTCATATAACCAATCTAGTGTTCTATTAAACGGGCTACGAAATTTTAATTGCTAACCAAGCCATCGTCCCACTGTAATTACGATGAGTAATGCTCAGTTTTTGTGTTAATGTATATGATACGTTGCGGTCTGTTTGTTGTCGGGCCAACTGCCTAGGACCTTTAGGTTTTGGAGCGAGCTCGTTGACTTCTATCCTACTGAAAGAAATCCACTGGCACATCATTTCCATCATCTGTCGATTGGCAATTTCGTAGCGCCGCCGCCACCGCCATGCAGTATCTGTCTTCGTACTAAAGTCGGTGGACCTCACTGGTCACGACTTCTTACAGCACATTTTCCTATAGCCAGTCACTAGGGAGCCTCAGAATAATTTTCAGATGTTAGTTTTTAGGTATTTGATTGCTATCAAGCTTGATTATGGGTTGATATCACTCAGAAAATCATTGAAAAACATGGAATACTGGATAACTGTTTCGTCCATTCTCTTGACAGATACTAATAACGCTGTATCCATTCTCATTGATGTGGACAGGTATTTCAACCGATCATTTGAGAAAGAGATTAGTACTTTTGGAATTGACATCGATCGTTACTTGTTCGAGAATACGAAAATATACTGCACGAAGTAGATAAGTGAAGTAAAATCTGCATTTCTGAATTAACTGACTCAACGAATTCTCGTCTGAAATATTATTTATGAGAGATATATACACCCCAGTTGCTCCGTTGAATGTTTTCCAGTTCGAAAGGCTTCTGTTTTTATCCTGGCATGGCATGAAGAAAATGAATTTTACTCTGATATCATCCATCTACTGGATGTGAATACCTGCTGATCTGAGACACAAAATACATCGTCGAATTGAATCTCTAAGTTAATTGAAAGCATTTCGTTAATGTCATTAGAAATCCTATGAATTGATTAAAATTTTATATTATCTGTCCATATAAATTAAGATACTTATTTCTTTCTAAAAATTCACATGCATTCATACGGTCTGAAAACATACTGGATACTAATAAGCCTCAACACGATTCTACTATTTTTTTTCAGGAGATCGTATTCATTGTTCAAGCTCTTCTTGATGACAGACGATTCACATTCCGAAATGGTTAACACGTGCTGTGTCGATTGATGATCGGCATGCTAATTATCTGGCTGCATTTGCTCGTCTCAGCGGAGGCGGCTGTCTTCCACGTATTATTGAATCAAACTGAGTACAAGCAAGCTCCTTCTCAATTAGCTTCATCTACGGATAGAGATCTGGAAATGTAATAAACATCTACATTACTAATTTAAATTTATTTATTGTACTGCTTTTAAATATTGAATGAAAGTGAGGATATTTTTTCTTCTCAAGTATTGACAATCAGTAAAAACTCCCCAGTTATCAATTTTAGATTGAAGGGTTGAGTAACAGTCGGTAAATACGAAAGCTGATTGCATTAAATTCCTGTCTATTACCTGTAACAGTTCGATATTAGTTCGTGAAACATCATGGGGAGAGTCTGTCAACCATCCGCATAATGCAAAAAGTTATACAACAAACTGTGTTAAAACAAGCTATGAAATACTACATCTAAGCAGATGGATCTCAACTTACATTGTGTTCGGCCAGTCTTCCTCATCAAGCAAAGGTATACGTTGATGAAAGTATACTGCAGGCTGTTGGAAATGATTTTCGATGACACAGGCTCCAAATACAATAATAACCCTGCTCTTCACAGTAATCAGAAGGATGAAATGAAGCAGGGTGGCAGAATCTTTCATGAAGACAGTCTTCCTTCGATGACAATATATATCTGAATGACGTTACAAGGAGAGAAGGCTGCTAATGTTGAAGAAGGAGTGACAAGATGCGGTACAGAATCACTGGGAATCTGTGAAAGCAGGTGGTTCTAAGCAAAGTGAATTAGTTTCCAACTTACATATTAGGCCTAGGTTAAAAGAGCAATTGAGCGATTCGGTTTTCAATGAATAATGTGAAGGAAGAGTGGCAACTCAAAATAGTCAAATAAAGCCACCTTCAAACATCATATCCATGTGATACGCAAATGAAACTTTCAATATTCTTCAAGTCGACCCTCCATTAAGTAACAATTATTGAAATTTGAAAAACCCAACGAAATATGCTTAGTGAATGACTCATTCAAATCTCTTTATATTCCGTCAACATACTGCGGCTTTTGCAAACACCAAGCCCTATTACTATTCAGTGTGAATTTTTGTGAAATTCGTGTTGTTTGATTGAGGCAGAAGGAAACCTGACACTTAGTCTATCCTTATCAATATGCATCCTAAAGCTGTTTGTTGAAAAATATTCTAAGGAAAATATACAAAATCTATGATAAGTCGGCCAAACATTTTCTGTGCCTAATAGGCTGATGGAGTGGCACACAACGGTGTAGTGTATTTCCATTCTTCTAGACGATTTGCAGTTTTGATAAACAATAAGTAGGTATTCAGAAGTCATTGCAGCCACTAAATTTAGTAATTTATTCGGTGAAATCTCAGTATCGTCCTCTTAAACAGCCGATGGCTTGTTCAAATCACTGAGCCATCTAATAATCCTTAGAGCATAATCCTTGAAAACCACAGACACTGATGTGGAAGGTAAAGAGAGCGAGTGAGAGAACACTTCAAACATTTACACTGACACAAATCAACAGATATGCGTTTCTTGAGTTCATTAATCAATTAGTTACTACACATAAAATATGACAACCACCACAAGGCTAGATGTTTGAATTTTTCTGAATCTTGTGTGATTACTATTCAAATGTAAAACCATACCACGGAATCTAGTCGAATCTTATGCGGTAGAACACGTTGAAAATAAGAAGCAAGTTTAGTTCAATGTGAGAAGCGCTCTCTGGTTGTTGAAATATCAAATTGCTTTTGAATATATTTTGTGAAATTAAAAAATGATAATGCTGTGAATAAAATACACACACATTTTTTATGAATGAAACAATGAGTCCCGTTTGTGGTCTTTGATACTTCAGTTGCTTTGAAGATAATTCTCTCATCTCGTACTTTGTCCGTAGTGGTTACTTATTCTGTCAGTATTATTATCATAAAGGTTAAACGACGCTTAAATTAAATATCAAAGTAATGTTAAAGTTGAAAAAATTCAGTTAATTGTTATATGTACTTGAAAAACGTGGTACTATTATGTACAAGAATTTTTGTGAATACCAAGTACTGAAAAAATATAAAGTAAAAATTCCTTCACTCTGAACGATACGGTTATACACCGTACTTAATTTTCAGTGTATATTTACTTACTAGTCATAGCGTATGTTCAAGAGAAATAGTATTCTGAATAGACGTCATTAGACCAAATATTGTCGGGTCTGTAAGCGTCTCAATACCATCCGTTAAGTGGCATTTGTCAAACTACGCCTTCTCTGGTACACGCGTGATATCTGGCTGGCTATCATCCAAAGGACGTATATAATGTGCACTAGTTATCTCCGTCCTAATTTGTGGCTGAGAGACATGAAAATTGTTAGCGGAGGACATGAAAAGACCCAACTGTCTTTGAGCTTATGTGTCTGAGTTCACTGAGTTCAATGATTTCTAGAATCATGGCTTACACAAGCATATATCAGAGAATTCCTTCACTTAAATGTCCATTTTGTTAAGTAGCATTCTTCACAGTGTGTAAAGGATTTGCATTGCAGAATACATCATCATTTTAACCGGCAAAATAAACTTACACATCTCCACTTCTCTTACAATAATTATTCTACGAAATTGCCATATGATTTCTTTGGTAATGGAGTATTCCTGGTGATATATATATCTGCTTTATATGAATTACTGTTAAATTATGACCAACCGAAATGAGATAAGGTCCAGTGATTAGACTGCATCACTCGACATGTTCAGCAACGTTGTTTCACGCAGCAGGCGACCGAGTGAAACCGACAAATTGAAATCATCGTCAGTGGGATTTCGCGAACCTCATATCCAGGCAACATACTGTAACAGAGTAATTTCTACTTCAAAGTCAAAATGTGATGCTACCACGCCTCAAAGTGGGCAAAGTGCCCACTTGGAATTTCATCTGAAATACAGCATTCCATAAAACAATTATCTGTTCTCAATTTTGAGTAAAATTTAATCTGAAAATGTCTCAAAATGTTATTTGGAGATATTTACTGATAACGTTTCGTAAATTTCAATGTAAAACACTGTGAGACTTTATCAAAATAAATTTTACCCACAGTGGAATTGAACTGTGCCACAGTGCACAAGTTCTATTCTTATATCATTATCTGTTTTCGTGATTCTCAACTAGTTTCATATGCCTCAGTCTACTTGGTTATTCTCTGTGATCAACATCGTTCAGGTGAACAAAGAGCAAACAAAACAATGATTTGTGAATATCGTTTATTGTTGTACAAACGCTAAATGACACCTTCTTCAAGTGGTTTCGGAATTTATGGTCACACAACCCATAAATTATGAAACATTCCCCACATAAATTAAATAAAAAGTCACAGGTCGGAATAGAGATCTCTATTCACAGTTATACAAGGATGTGTACCAACTCAGTCAAATGAAAGCAATGTTCAGATATTACAGACAGTTGGAAGCGAAATTAATCAAAGTGCATGAGAAATAACAATGATGCTTGAGGAGAAGTGAGTAATCTAACGTTTCAGCACCTAATTTGCCAGTAAACAAGGGAAATAATCAAACAGTGTGAATTATGAATTAGTTCACATCAATGAAATCAGAGATGTAGCACACACTAACTCAACTAGAAATAGGCAGAGTATAACAGAAGGACGAATTAGTGAATGCAAAGTAAACAAAGCAAAGCACATACACATTGTACTCCTTATTCAGTCCTGAAAATCAATTAAGTCAACACATGAGACAGGAAACATGTGCATAACTTCACTGAAGACACGTTTTTCCCCTTGCAGTGAATCCACTCTCACAGCTAACTATTTCATTTTAGTTGTTACATGGATGGCTCATCTTCAAATTTGATCACAAAACATTTCCGACTGACTCAGTATATCTTATTAAACATAGAGTATAGAAACTGTGGTTCTCCGAAAAATGATGAAATCAAAAAAGCGGACTTCCAAGAAGACAAACATAATCTGGATTGTGTTATAAAAAGACGAAGATTATCTGAAAAATGTGGTCTGTTTGCGCTATACATTTCGAATAGTCTGAGCAAACATTCACTTGTCAAGTCAATTTATATGAAGAATAATAAAAATGGGAAATTCAAGTAAACAGTGTGCAGTAACACTACCCAAATATGTAAAAGAGACTAACTGTTGCAAAGAGAAACTCCAGGGTGCAATCAGGATATCAAAATTGAACGTTCCGATTTATAAGTGCAAATACTCAGTTTTCAGTTCAAGAAGTGATGGTGTTAGTCCCATTGAACTGTAATATCTAACTCATGTAGCTTCTGCATTCAAACATATTCATGTGAATTCAATACTTACCACAATTTCATCACGCTTTCAAAACGTGCATTTTCAAGCTCCATTCTCTTCATTAACATTGATTTTTGTTATTGTTTATGCAACATGAGAGTTTGCAATTTGATTCACAACAAGAATTTACGCTTTTGCACATAGAAATTAACTCTGATCGGTTCTCGACTTATATGACGGATAAATTGAACAGCACACTTATTCTCGAGTTTTCATGGATCACATAAATTACACATTGGCATGGTCATCAACAAAGTGTGAGTTCATCTTAATCGACCAATATTGTTGATGATATGCTGGTAGTCCATCGCTTCAAATATAGACGACAGAAAGTCCCTGGTTCTCATGGATGTGTGAGTGCCTGTCAGATAACTACTACATCCTCTTTATTTATACCTCCTAATTTACTATGCGTCCTCCACTCTTATTCAATCAGATCATTATACATCTGTCGAGATGATGAAATCAAGAGCATCCTGAGTGGTTGTGTAGCTGTCACTATACGTCTATGCTCAATAATACATAACAGAGATATGAGGGATTCCCAATCCATACGTCGAAATCATTTCTTCTCGCAGGATGGGCATCTTAGTCTCATGTTTCCAGTATCTGTGTCATTTCGAATGTCTAGGGACGCTTCTTCAGCTGCAGATGCTTCTTATACCTCAACTGCAGTTTGCCTTCCCCTACAATTATATCTACATTGATAATTGTTGTGAGTGAATGTCATTTTGCTGATCATATTTTCAATTCAACTCAACTCTTCATCTCAGAAAATTTGTAAATATTTTTGGTTGAACTTAGTAAACTTAGACAAATAGCTATTTTCATCGTTTGAGGTGAAAAGACGTCAGTATTGTGTGAAACGAACACAGCTTTACAAGAATGTATAACTAATGCGGGAGACTGGAAAACGTCTCAGTCATTAGATATCAGACATGCGAAACCTGAATCTTGGAAATCACTGTTACTCAATACACTTACAAAAAGAGATGGAGAATGGAAAGTGACTACTGAGGAGTCTCTTTTACTAGACTACAAAGTGAAATTAAACAAGAAGAGGGAATATAGAGAAATGACAAACATCGGTGTCATTTGAAACTTAAATGCTGAATAATTTTCGTAGGACAAAGTAAGCTTATTTTAATACAACTATCGAGATAAAAGATATTCACAGACGAAACATTTAAAAACGTTTCTATCATAGATTCGGCGGACTTCAAAGTGTGAAAAGCAAAATGACACTCACTTAAAACAATTATCAATGAAGATATATTTGTAAGGGAATGGAATCTGCAGTTGAGGTATAAGAAGCATCTGCAGCTGAAGAAGCGTCCCTAGACATCTGAATTGAAACAAATACATGAAACAAAAGACGAAGATGCCCATCCTGCAAGTAGTAATGATTTCGATGTGTGGATTGGGAATCCCTCATATCTCTGTTATGTATTATTGAGCATAGACGTATAGTGACAGCTACACAACCACTCAGGATGCTCTTGATTTCATCATCTCGACAGATGGATAATGACCTGATTGAATAAGAGTGGAGGACGCATAGTAAATTAGGAGGTATAAATAAAGAGGATGTAGTAGTTATCTGACAGGCACTCACACATCCATGAGAACCAGGGACTTTCTGTCGTCTATATTTGAAGCGATGGACTACCAGCATATCATCAACAATATTGGTCGATTAAGATGAACTCACACTTTGTTGATGACCATGCCAATGTGTAATTTATGTGATCCATGAAAACTCGAGAATAAGTGTGCTGTTCGATTTGATAGTCAGGAAAGTCGAGAACCAATCAGAGTTAATTTCTATGTGCAAAAGCGTAAATTCTTGTTGTGAATCAAAGTGCAAACTCTCATGTGAAATAAACAACAACAAATGTCAATGTGAATGTAGAGAATGGAGCTTGAGAATGCACTTTTCGAAAGCTTGGTGAAATTGGTGTAAGTATTGAATTCACATAAGTATGTTTGAATGCAGAATCTACATGAGTTAGATTTCACAGTTCAGTAGAACTACTGTCATCATTTGAAGACATCAGAATGCATTTTTAGTGATCAATGAATGATAACTGTTTGACTACTTGTATCCACCTAGCAGTCTTCATTTACTTTGCCTTACATTGAAACTTATCGCGTGTCTAATGACGTATGGCTTGAAGAGGGATTGAACTTTCAACATGAGCGACCGGACAATGAGTGAAATTTTACACAAAGCTTTTATTCTTATGTGGACATTCGAACTGTGAGGTGAGTAATTAAAGGCACATTTTAAAACCAATAGCTAACTTTTGTAATTTAGTTGAAAGGAGAAATTTCGTGTTTTCTGAATTGAATAATGAATACATGTAAATTTCTCTGCAAGCGATGATTAGACGAATTCACCTGGTTTTTTCTCTTAGTCCGAATACGTATTATGCTATATGTGCTCTGGAGAATCAGATGTTTTTGTGTTTGTCTGAATGTCTTGTCAGGATCAAATTTAGTTTACATTTTGATTTCTTGTGCGGAAATTTTTTATTTGGAATTTCAACTGATGCGTGTTCGCATGTACGCTAAGTTTCTCTTGATGATTAGATACCTACGTTATCTCCATATTGAGTGTAATCACGTGCACCTCGCCCTAAACGGCTTTCTTACCATGGAGTCCCAATTTGTTGAAATGAAAGCAGCTTTTTCAAATCTGGAGCATTCGGTATCGGAAATCTTTACACCTTTGAAATTTCAGGCCCTGTGAACAAATCGGTCACTCTTTATTTCTCGTCTTCCTCGTTTCCTCAGTCCTAAGTACCTCTTCATTAAGTGCTGTTATTTACGAAATTTCACTTTCTTCTGTCATCCGAACTATCTGTTGAAACTGTGCTGCTTGTCTGACTGATTAAGTTGCAAAGTTTTTTTTCCTCTCTCTCTGTCCATTATACGGTTAAGTATTCTATAAATTTATGGTGTTCTCCTGTAAATTATTATCTATTATTTTCAATACCAATTTTTTTCGGATTCACTCAGTCGCCTTGCAGTTCTTCTTTACCATTCTGTTGATTGAGATTACGTGTTTCGTAAATATACTCTAATTCATCATGCTCAGTGTTAAATTCTTTTGCTTTTGGCTTGCAACTCAAATGTAAATGCGTACGATTATCCAAGTTTCCTCAGTCACCACTGTTATTTCTCAATAAATTTAATTCATTTTGTTACTAATCAGTCATAACCATCGAAAATTTTTGTCAACGATAAGGGTATATATATAAACCCCCTAATGACTATATAGCTTTGGGTGCGTTTTCGGAATGAAGTCTTTTTCGCTAAATTATTCATTTCCGATCACGTAGTACGGGAATTTTTCATAATTTATTGTAATATGATTCTGTTTCCCGAAACCGTTCAAAATCATTGAACTATTTCTCTGAAACATAATTTTGTGTACCTTTCCTCTGACAAAACAATATCTGCCACAGTGAATAATCTAGTATACTGTGGAATACATAAGTGCTTCGAAACCAATGAAGGCAACTAGAAGCTTAGTCGTGATTATGAGCCCACCTCAGTTCTCTTTGGAAACTGAATCCATTTAGTAAGAGCTTGTGATCTGGTAAGGAGTTGTATGACACCTCATTAACAAAACATCTGTGATATCTATTACACTCGGCCACACGCTGTTAACGGTTCCTGCCTCATAATTTATTATTTCAGACAATTAATTACTACTTTGCGCAGTATCAGTAGTTTGATTAACTGTCAATAAATTCCGATTCTCACATTCATAAGTCTTTTCACTAGAAGACTAATGGCTTTATTTGAGTGAATCCCGTCTACGCCCATCTGAGTCTGTCTAATCAGTTCGTTCAACTGTTGTTCCATCTGACACTTACTTTCATAGATAACAGAGAATGAAACGTAGTCATTCACTTTATTTTCCATCCTCAAAGTATTTTTTGTATGTGAGCTGAGTATTTACGAGATATTTGGTAGAATAAATGGTGCTAAGTACTGAAAAAGGACGACAAATATCACTGAACACCTGTATGTGGCTTTCGTGGTGGGTCGTTTGTTGTACGTCCCGCATAAATGATACAAGTTTCATAACGGGGAACACGATCAACGGACAAATTTTATTCTTGAGCAAGTGGCTAACTGATAGTGAAACTGAAGAAATTGTTAGCAAGAAGTTCGATGGCGCTAAGATGTGAAAGCATTATGAAGTATTCAGATTTTCATATGGATTGCTTCTCTAAATTCTCTAGAAAATGGGAACACTTATAAGCGGAAATAACATTATGCCTCTTTATATGTTAATGTAGTGTGTATTTCTTATGTTAGGAAGCTTGATAACTCCAAGATATTTCTGTTGAGTATAAGGCGATAAGCGGCTTGTGTTTATTGTGCGTCTAGTGAAAATGGACTATCCTCCCAACGGGCACTCTGAAAAGGGAAATATTTGTCTATTTGCTAGTCTAGATTATGGATAGAACCTTGCCAAATGCCAAGTCTGGGGGGATACAGAAATCTACTGGGTCGTGATTTTGCAATCCTGCCAATCAGAAATCAGAATAAATGAAAGCGCAACTAGGCCTTCAAACTGACAGTCTTTATTTCGTAGTCAATTGTATATGCAATGTTGGGATGAGCCGCATTTAGTTTCTCAAACATTGTGGACGCGTGTTCTATATCATTGCAGACCACAAACGTGTCGTCGACATATCTGCAGTAATAGGTGGTTCTTTCTATTTCTTCTTTCATTTGAGTCTGTTCTTGCTGACATATTCATGGCTCATCTTGAACAGACTCAAATGAAAGAAGAAATAGAAAGAACCACCTATTACTGCAGATATGTCGACGACACGTTTGTGGTCTGCAATGATATAGAACACGCGTCCGCAATGTTTGAGAAACTCAAACTCCATGATTAGTGGGTGACATCAATTCCAAGATTTACTAGTAGTATTGAGTTGATTTCGAAACATTCTTCATATAAAACTTCTATTCCCCTTGTAGTTTTATTAGATTATTTTGCGTTGGTGCGCTTTCGAAATGATTAGTTTTGAGATCACTGTTTAGTTCACTATTTACCTGAAGATACCTCATCATTACTCAGCACTTTACGCTAGCTAAATCTAAGGCAGAAATAATGCTGAAAGCAAGATGATAGATAATGTGCGATGGAGGGATATATAGAATGCGGGTGTTCCCATGGGTAGAAGGATATCAGGCCTGTGTGAACTGTTTTGATATATATATATGAGTAGAGAAATTTACTCTAATTCTGAGATCTAATCAATAATGAACGCTCGCGCTTCTTCCCAAATAAGAGAAATGGTAGTAACAATCAGTCAACTCACTGTCTCTATTTTAGTGGAAATACGAAAGAAATCAGTTTGGTTGCTTCATCCTACATTTTATCGATATGAGTTGAGTACCAAAAACACTCAGATTTCTACACACATCGAGTTTGTCAATGTCGTTTCCTGTAACAGTTGCACCACCTGTGTATTCTACATCACTGGGATATTAGTTGCGCCATATCCATCACCATATTTTCAGTGAAATGAATGAGAACACCTCCACAATTACGGAAGTTCTATAGTTGTAGGTTTTGAGCAAAATGTAATTTCCGAAAACCCATTGCATGGCCATATAGTGAATGTGAATCTCTCCATCCCACCATCATATAACGTTAGTAGGGGTTTTGGTAACATTTTTCATGGGAACATATACTGTATCAATCTTCGACAAAAAAACAGCTGCTCCGACTAATATTTAGATTATAAAGCTCAAAATTCAATTGATTAAACTGAGTAGAAATAAGTTAATAATACATAAGTCGAAGTCTTAGCACCCAACTACTATCACTGATAAAATTCAAACCTTAAGTGAACCATTCAGACATCAGTGCAATGACAGTGTCACAGTCAGTCACCTTAGGTTGACTTCATTGAAAGTGAATATCCACGGAAAATTCCAAACAGCTAATACGATCAGGAATCCTGATAACGAGAGTCATGTAAATATCGTAACAGTGCGGTTTGTTGTCAAAATAAAAACATGCGAGACTGCCTACAATTCTCCTATGCATAGAAGACTCTACTTATATCAATACCAAAGATTCAGAGATCGTTTAATTTGACACATAATGCTACTACGGTAGGGCGAGAATCACAGTCATGTAACTTGAGCACATTAAATGAACTTAAGATACAGTCAGACTGCGGTTAAGCAAGCGGAACATCAACCTCCTGAGTCAAATAAGAAACTTTCAGAATGCTCTTAGTTTGGTAACGGCACTTTGTGAAAGACCGCCCATTTAAGTGACATAAGTGCAGTAAAATACATCATAATTTCGTATTCACTCGGTAATAGTTTTGATGGTTCAACTGCTCTCAGAATCGTTTTATTCACTTATTAATTACCTTATGTCACATCACACCTATAGACTATTTTGTGTGATAATTACATGTCTCATTACGATTCGAAGATTCATGACGTTCCCAGTCATAAGACAACTGAGTGAGTGAGTCCATGAGAGTCAGATTTCATATTATCATCCAGTCACTCCATCAGGGTTCCTTGAAACATTTCTTCCAGCTTCCATCATGCTGTTCTGTTAATAAGTAACTGGTTTCTCACTCTATTTTCCTTAGTATATAGTAGATGGTTTCACATTTGTATTATTGAGATTTCCCCACACTTCATAACCAGTCAGTAATAGTCGGATGACCGCCTTTTCATGAAACTGTTTCAACCAAATTGACTTAGAATGCACATCCGTAAAACAGTAATAATTACCATATCTGTCATACTACTTGTTATGTATGTGAATATGAGGACCTTGTAGACTACGAGCGAATCTAACTAATGCGCTGGCTAATCTGTCTTAATCGCACGTCAACAACAACAACAATAATACCGCCGGGCACGCAAGACAAATAAAAGAGAAGACTGGACGTTGATATGAGAGCTTTTACTGTCTCAAACAACAGTCGAAAATGTTAAACAACAACTCCGTATTTATACAATTAGAAAAATCAATGTCACCTTTTAAAAATATTAACGACCTTGGGGATTCAGTAATTTAAATCAATAATCACGCAGATGCGTGAAATCAATGATTATGCTAATGTGTGAAATAAATAATGAATATTAATGATTCCCCTGCGTATATATTACCTCCCCCTTTTAAAAGGAATCTTGCAATCAGTTTAGTATCTTTTTTCCTTGGGGTCGATTTGGAAAGGAACTGTTTGTGTTCGTTTGCGCTGGGATCGTCGGCTGGGTAGCATCTCTTGTTTTGCTTCTGGTTTGACTGGTGGTATTTTGAAAGTTTCCAGTAGTAATTCCAGTGGCAATTTAGGTTCTTGGGATGTAGTATATCGACGTCGTATCTGATTTTTATGTCTAATCCACCATTCATCCCCAACTTTAACCTTGTACATTACAGTTCCATGTCGACATTCTATCAAGCCTTCGGCCCATTTTCTGTTCCTCGGTCGATAATCGCGCACATAGACGGCATCACCCTTGCGGTAATACGTCAGACTATTTCTTCGTTGATGTGACGAAGATGGTAACATGGAGTGGTGATGAGTTCGTAGCATTCGACCCATTAGAAGTTCTGCAGGGCTTTTCTTCTGTTCTGCCAGTGGTGTAGTTCGGTATACAAAAAGAAAGTTTTGTATTGCTTCCGGTTTCGCCCCTCCCCCTGCTTTCAACAACGCTCGTTTGAAAGTGTCGACAAATCTTTCTGCCTGACCGTTGGATTGAGGGTGATAAGGTGGCGTCCGCACGTGTTGTATACCGTTTCTCTTGCAAAATTCCTGGAACGCTTGTGAGGTGAACTGACTGCCATTGTCAGATACGATGATTTCTGGTATACCGTGACATGCGAAGATCTTTTCCAGGACTGATACTGTTCTGCTGCTAGAAGGTGGTGTCACTTGTACTACCTCCGGCCACTTTGAGTAAGAGTCCACGAGAACCAAGTAGTATATACCTTCTATCGGCCCAGCAAAATCCACATGTAGGCGGGACCATGGTTTTGACGTGGGCCATGCTCTCGGTGGCGGATCTTTGGCTGCCATGACAGACATCACTTTCAGTTTTTGAGCAGAGCCTCTCTTACTGGAGCTAACAGTTGCTACTTTGTTGCTACCAGACATCGAAGCACTTTTGGCGCAGCCATACTCACTGTGACGATTCGAAGTTGGTTTTTCATTAATCACGTCATTCTTTCTAATGGGCTTAGGTTTAATATATCTGTCTCTGATTTCTGGCTTTCTTGTTGAGGGTTCAATACTTTCGATCTTATGGCATACACTGCTTAACGGAATCTCTGACAGGTGCAGCTTCTCGAACCAGTCTAAACCCAAGAGGTCAAGGTTTGAATTGTTGATGTAGCATGTGCCGACGAAATGACTATCGCGAAAACTAACGCTGCATTTAATTTCTCCATTCAATCGAAGTCTTCCACCACATGCACTAATTGCTATTTGATTTGTCTTCTCTATGGTAGGGCATCCCAACTTCTGCCATAATTTCTTTGATATTATTGTAATATCGGATGCTGTGTCGATTTGTAGGCGTGCCGGCCGTGTATTAATCGTCAGATCGATATATTTGCGAGGTGCTGGAGTACTAATATGATATGTGGCAGTAACACCCAAAGACTTAGGCTTGTTGCGCCGTTTGGGTCGACTACGAGATCTGGGTCGGTTGTTGCGTTTGCAGTAGCCATCTTTGTGACCAACAGTATGGCATCGACGGCATTTATGCTGTTTGAATGGGCACAAGTTTGCAAAATGCCAGGAGCCACAGTGCCAGCAGGCTGATGGTGGTTTATGCTGAGGATGACGCGGTGCGGTTGATGTCGACGGTACTGGATGCACCGCATGCACTTCTGCTGCATTTTGGCTGCCAGACTGCACCAAGGCGGTATCGTTATGAGTGTTGATTAAACGCTGATATTCTTCACCGACGTCTTTCAAAGTCATTCGTGGATCTTGTTCCAGACGATTTAATAGACGTGTGCGTATATCAGCAAATTTGGGAGACTGCAAACCACAAATGAAAATCAGTACCTTGAACTGGTCTTCTGAGAGCGATTTCAATTTAAAACGTTCACACGTGCGATTGACTATACCCAACTGAGTATGGATATCATCATTTTCGTTCAGAGATAGTTTCATGCAATGATATCGAATGTTGAATAAAGATCTCTGATCACCGAACTGATGACGAAGGGTATGGACAGTTTCATCGAATGATCTTTCGCTGGGCTTCTGTGGGAGAATTAAGTTGCAATATTTATCCAGCTCATCTGATCCCAATTTACGAAGTAGAAGCCGTACTTTCCAGGCATCATCTTTATCCGCAAAGTCTACTCGAAATAGGTCTTCATATCTGCGAAACCAAGTGTCAAAAGTGACGTTCGCATCTGGATCATAAACAAATTCTGAGATGCTGCTACCAATGCTGTCGTTGGCTGTAGATGAATCGGCAGAGCGTGATATCTGTAGACCAGCAAGCATTTCCATCAATTTTAGCTGCTGTTCCATTAGTTTCTCTAAACGCAGTGGGTCCATCTTCAGCAAACCCGTCGCCAAATTTGTTATGTATGTGAATATGAGGACCTTGTAGACTACGAGCGAATCTAACTAATGCGCTGGCTAATCTGTCTTAATCGCACGTCAACAACAACAACAATAATACCGCCGGGCACGCAAGACAAATAAAAGAGAAGACTGGACGTTGATATGAGAGCTTTTACTGTCTCAAACAACAGTCGAAAATGTTAAACAACAACTCCGTATTTATACAATTAGAAAAATCAATGTCACCTTTTAAAAATATTAACGACCTTGGGGATTCAGTAATTTAAATCAATAATCACGCAGATGCGTGAAATCAATGATTATGCTAATGTGTGAAATAAATAATGAATATTAATGATTCCCCTGCGTATATATTACTACTCTATCGAAATTATCAATTCAAAACTAACACGTGAGTAATTTTGTCAAGAAGATGTGGTAAATATCCCATAACAGAAAAAAATCCACACTAGAAAGTGATTATTAAACGGTGTTCATCACGCATGCCATATTTACATAAAATATGATATGAATTCATGAAGAGTGTATCACTTCATTAAGTGGTGCCGTTTATTGGCAGCCACAAAGATTAGGCTTGTGGGTGATAGTCAGAAGAATATTTATTGAAGCGAGTATTGATATCCAGACACAGAATACACAGAACCACGCTGATTATAATAAACCAGAATATCATCTGCACCAGCAAACTCGTCACTATTTACTGTATATGAACCCATAAAATTCATAACAGAATGTACAACTTGTGTATCCATATAAAATACTTGAAAATCAGTTTGAGTTAACTTAAATGAGCTGGGTAGACGTTAACGAATTGAATTATGAACTTTGATATTGAATATAGAGTCAAACATAAAGACAAAACTGTAAACAATTGAATTCTAAAATACAAAACCACTGAAAACATCGTCTCGATCGAGTCAAGTGTAGTAAAGTCCAAATATTGTTTACCTTTTATTATCAATGGACCAATCATTCTCGAGATGATTCCATTATTCATATGAATTCATGTATCAACCACATTGTTCGATTCTCCTTCTTCTTTCTGTTTTCAACTTGTTCAGTAAATGGTATTGTCTTCTGAAAGCAGTTGAAATAAGTGTCAGATAGTTATTAATAATATTTAATTCTTGTATAGGTTATAACTGTTGCAACAGTTTACTCAGATTTCTTTTCGAGGATAAAATTGTCTAAGCAACAAGAAAATAACCTTTTGATTATGGTAAATCATGTCAAAAATGACATTAGCTAACCTGTAAGATACATACTTCCGGCCTATAGAAATAGGCTAATACAGGAATAAGGAAACTGACGATCACGCATGCGAATAGTGTTCATTTCAAGTACAAGAGATTTATGATACAGATTTAGGCAAATCACTGACTACTGTATGTCATATGAAATGGTTGACCGACATTTTCTAAATTCCCTTAATTTCCCAGGGAAACATAGGACTTCAATATAGAGCAGCGATGTTTATATTTACGGAATGGGGATGCTAGCCCCATGCCCAGTCTTTCCTCTTTATCAGCAGTACTACGAGCTTAACGAGCTAAAAGAGTGCGTTGACTGGGAATTGGACCCCGAAACAACATATTGTGCCTTGAACATCAATTTACACCAAAAGACGACTTTAGGTTTAGAATGAGCGGATGTTCTATTTCTTTTTACAAATAACCATCACTGAATGTATCTGGCATCATTCAGCACTGAGAGGATAATCAGTATTGAAAGTGAACACACTGGCAGTTATTCATCACAGTACTCATGTATGCAATTGAATATTCTCAGTCCACTTGATTGTGAAATATATTTTTGCTACCCTTGCAGGCTTGTCACAGTAATCAACACTATCTCGTTAAATGCATCACTGTCAAATCTCATGCATGCGACTGAAAATCGCAAAGTTTTCAGTAGATTGTAGATCAAATAGGAATCCTATTGGAATACAATGGCTAATAGGGAAGCAGACGATATCGAAAGAAGTATCCTTTGTAACATGACGTTTTACAGGTACTTAGGTTTTTTAATATTGATTAAAAAAATACTAGCAAAACTTATTGGCCAAAGTTGTCAGCAACTGAAATCTCGTGGACTTGCTTTATCTGAATTTTATGACACACATGAATACATCTTCGACTAGTCGTGTCTGTTTTAGGATCACAACCACATTGCTCACATAGAAACTCCTTTAGGAAAATAAAATGTCTGATAAAGCATTCTAATGAAGCAAGAGAAACAGTGGTTTGTTCAGAATAAGATGAGACCATCATTTATTTCTTTGGCTTCTCATCAGCTGCTTACAGACTAAATTAATTTTGAGGTTCATATACAGAAACGTTTTAACATAATTGCAAATTTTGTTCATTATGTCAGTTGACAGAAGGTCCCAGAATTATTGGAAATTGCTCAGAAAATTTCGCTTATACAGTTAATACACAGAGAGTTCAAGTTTTAGGGGAGTAAATGTATGCATACATTGTTAAAGACGTTACGTAATTAAGACGGGAGGTGCATAAGATGTTAAGTGCAAATGTGTATTCAAATTTACGTGTATCTGTGGGAGCAGTTACATTGGAAGAACAGAAAGAGGGGCACACCTCCATTTTTCTGGACATGTGCCGTAAAGCCTAGGTCTCAAGTTAACAAAGTCTTATAATGGAGATTTTCTTGATACGTCGGTGGCACAGTGGTTTGGACTCTCACCGATCATGCACATGGTCCGGTGTTCAATTGCCTGCCGACGTACACTTGATATCTATGGTCGGCCTGCAAAATTTGGGCTACCAATATCACACGCTGAAAATTCCATACCTGTACCAAAAATACTGTGTGGAATCAAGCTGTAATCAAAAAAATACGGGTCATCAGGTGTAAATTGCGAAATCTTTTAAAATTATCAATAGGCAAACGCTTGAAAGCAGATTTATGTGTTCAGAAAAAAGCAGTTATTAGTTTTTTCTTGCCAACCTGGTAACTGGATGTCTTTATTCTCTCATCTGATTGCGTAATCTTTGGCTTTAACCTCACACCCACTGATATAATGTTCTTTGCTTGTCTCATGTTTCTGTAATTTGAGCTGAACTCAGTACATTGTTGCCTAATTTACTAGCCACTAATCATCTTACGCATCTCTGGTCTTTATTACGTGACTCCTTTGACATTGTATGCATACACTTATTTTGCTTAAACTTGAACTCTCTGTGTAAAATCTGTATAAGCGAAATTTTATCAGCATTGTTCACTAATTGCTGAACTTTCTGTCAACTGACGTCATGTAAAATTTGCAAGTTTGTTGAAACTTTTCTGTACATGAACTTAATAATAATTTATTTAGGCTGTAAGCAGCTGATGAGAAGCCAAAGAAATAAATGATGGTCTCATCTTATTCTGCGCAAACCACAGTTGTTCATGCTTTATTTAAATTCATCTAGGGGTATAAATGCATAAAAATTCTGACAAAGCATTAGATTAGGTGAAAATATGACATCATTTTCAATTACAACATGGTAAATTTCAATTAGACAAGTGCAGGGAGATGATATCGTGAAAGAACCACTTAACAATACTCAACAACATTGAACATATAAAAATACAACGTTCGAAATGAATGAAACTCATAGGCTTATGTTGCATCGTATATTTTCAGTTCAACGTTCAAATATGTGAGCAGATAAACACCAGTGGGATCACCTGTATCACAAATAGTTGTGACTATACTACTTCTCTTCTCATTTGATTTTGTTTTCAAATTCAATTGAGTCAGGTTTATTTACTTTTGTGATTCCTTATTTGGTATCAAAGTTCGTGTTTACATTTATCAACGCCAATGCCTTTGCTCATATAAATTAACTCAGACTGTTTTTTTCAATCATTTTTTTTGGCGACAACACTAATTGCTACTTTTTTCATCGTTTTCATTGAGGCGCCGTCATTTAGCGACGATGAGTTCATCAGGAGAGGGTAGGTTTATTTCAATTTTAACCGAAATAATATTTGAACCGATAAGAAGGTTGTAGGAGATCTGGACTTTGTGGACGTTTTATGTCTGGCGTCGGATAAAGTCGAATACTTTTAGTCGAAAACCAACAAGTTCGCAGAGGAGATAGGTGGCGAAGACAGGTTTTCATGAGAACGTATCGAAGCCAGAGATAATGAAAATACTTAAACGACAACGATAACTGCAACTGGGGTAGAAATTTTAAAACCTCAGTATATGCCCCTTTAGAGGAATCAAATGACCCGGATATCAAATTAGGCATGGGAAATACCAAGAAAAGAGATCAGTTTTTATTCATTAATCTAAAACTTGCTGCAAGTCATCTAGCATCATACCGTCATGTGTATTCAAACTTTTATGACTCATTTACCTAAGTGGGGCCCTTGCCGTCAATCATCCTCAAGGAGAATGAAAACCTTTCAGTAGCAACTTGGATCGATTTTGTGTATCGTTTCTGACGAATATAGCGCAATCACTGGTTTGTTTTCTAATTTCCTGAATTCCATTATGATTTTTGAAGCTGCCTTTAGGCATTCTTTATGTTCCTTTATTCTTAAATTTATCTGCCATAAACGTTTATTTAAATAAATAGGTCACCACCCACTTATATCACTTCTTGTACTCAATTCTGTAGATTATCTTCCTTTTTTACATCCTTTATCTCCTTTAGAGACTAGTGTAACGTGTTGATTGTGCAAAAATGCACCTATAGGACACAGTTTTTGTAAAATTCTCTTCTGAAGACTTCTTGCGGTAAGGAATAATCATAGTACTAGTCCAATTCTTAACAGGAGGTTATGATACGTCTTTATTTTCACTTTCTAAGAACCCGCTTACAAGAGCTTTCGCGCATTTATTTGATTCAGGGGTAGGCTGAACCAAATTTAATTTGCATCCATTTTATCCTCCCCTGCTAACTAGACGTTTAGCCCAGTTATTCAGATTCCTGGTGAAGTTACTATACTGACAATGGGTTGAACTGAGTTGCAATTCAGGTTTTGTTAAAATGTTTCAGTTTTGTAGAAATGTTTACCATTTAGTTACCTTTCAAACACATAATCCAGAAGGGCCAATGTACATGCGTCGTATCGAACCTCCTTAGAAAATTTACAGTTCTTCGATATGTTACTTACAAATCGATAAAAGTTCACTTCAAGCACCACGTTTGATGATAACAGAGTCACTGTCTACGTATTTAAGCTACAATCTAGGAGGATTAGAGCATTTTGTAACTGCATTTCTTTCTAATCTGTACGTGAATCGACTGATCGCTAACGTAGATAGTAGTGATCCTTCAGTGATACCTACTCCCTCACGGGATAAATCTCCCCCCACAAATATAAACAGCGTTGGACGTAAACACAACTTGAATGATCCGATTATTTCATCCAGGTTTGCTGTCTGAAAGTTACAAATTATAAATAATACTGAAGAAATCTTCAGATGGAACTCTTATGAATAACATAATCATGCCATTATATTAGTTTCTTCAATTTAAGCTGTCCTTATACTAAAATGAACTCTTGGCTATAAACTCCACTTTCATTTCATACGGCTGTCGTAGTATTTGTGAAATATATTTAAGGAGATTGCAAGTCGGAGAGTCGATAGAATCTACAAGTGTACATAATGCGATATCCCGTCTTTGAACCCTTGCTGATTCAGTGAGTGATACTGTGCCCACTAAGTTTGTATTGAAATATTTACACAGTGTAATTCTACGGCTTCTTAGATTGAATATATTGGAATTTTGTTTCTTTAATAAATTATTAACAAAGACTTGAAATTCTAATCTCGCCTAGTTAACTAGCTCGCTAGTTTTCTAGCCGGTCCCAAGTCCAAGTAAAGAGGGAGGGTTAGGCATGGGCCTAACAACCTCACACCACCAAATTTTTAAAACCACTAGATAAACTTCAGCATACAGAAAATATCTTAAAAATAAAAAACTTCAAATAAAAATCTCATTCTTCGCTCGAGTTGGAGAGGCGAAATGACACGGAAGGCTGGCGAAAGCCGGCGGTGAAGGTAGATCGGGCTTACATTGTGGAGGTCGCGAAATGAAATCGCACATAAGGCCGTCGAGTAGAATCCCTATGGGAGGCGGCAAGTGGGTCATCAGTGTGAGGGTGACATGGAGGGGATCGTGTGAGGAAGAGGTGACGGAGTTTGGTCAATCTGAAGTGGAGATAGAGAGTATTAAAACCGTCATCACGGGCGCAAAATGAGAGTGCGGTTCCAGTGACTTAAATACTCCGTTTGAGCAGTAGTAATGTAGAGGATAGCTTTACTGTCTAAATGCAATGATCCAGGACAGTACCTGTAGACGAGGAAGAAGATAGTTGTGTACTTGAATGTATCAAAGTTGGCCGAGGATAGGAAGTGCCTGCTTTAGTGTGAAGATGGGCTTTGGAATAAAATTTCTGAGCACTTCATTTTCACCTTGCATAGTATACAACTATCATATGTGATTACATAATTGTTTTTCAAAAGCTCGTGTAACTTCTATCCTGATCTCAACCTGATGAATGTAACAGTTAATACCCGTATGTGTGCGCATGAAAGATTCCCATGAAGACGTCAATATTCCCTTTCAACAACATTTTAAGTAACCACATTAACCTCAGGTTTTGGTGCATTTTTATGTAAAGGAATTCAAATTATTGATTTCACTATGTGAGACAATACTGTCAACCGACCTGTTGTGATCCAAAGAGCAGTTTAAATGAAAATCAGCTATCACCTGAAAGCTAGGGGGAGAACACTGTGTGTTTTAATTCTATTTTTGGAAACCAACGCCGTTAGGTGTCAGTTAAGCTGGACACTTTGGCACAACTCTCTGTATACAATAAAATATCCTCAAGTTATTATATTTATAAATATTGCTCCAAAGCTGTTGCGGGATTTCCCGGTAAGTTTTCTATCTTCGTTATCAGGTTTATGCACTATCCCATGCATGCCACTGAGAATGACAAATATGCAATATGAATGATAGTGTAATATGAGAACTATTCAGGAATTTAGGTCTTAACTTCGAACATATGTATGTGAAGAGAATAACGTTTGAACAACAGTTCTTTACACACGCTTAGAGTAGTTTAATATGACTAGAAGAATATGAAGAGCAGAATTCTCTATACTGTCATCCACTGACCTTATACTTCTTTAATTATATTTGCAAGAGTTATGCCAAACACATAATTGACAACTCACCATCATACAGGCAGAGAGTTTGTCATTTTTGAAATGGAGTGACATTTGACCAGAAGCATAACAAATCCTACTGCAAACGTTTTTCTTTCAATGATGGTGATGATCAAAGTTGTAGATGAAAGCTAAGTCTTCAGTAGATTCCAGCCAATATTCACCAGGTTAAATAATATTCATCTCTCTTAGGTCCATGCTGGGTCCATGATCAATTTCAGATTTGCACTTGAATCTGTGACAGTTTTATCCATTTGTGGGTTCCGTCTTTTTTCCCCAAGAATATGGAATAACAGCGTTGTCAACTATTCTATCGAATACATCAGGAAAATAGAAATATCATACATTTGTTCCCCTTAATGAATTTAAACAAAGCAAAAACTACAGATTTTTCATCCTAATGCGAGATACTAAAAAGTTTTCATTTTGTATGATTATTAATGCTCGGAATTGTGTTCAAGATTGCATATATATACATATATGTATATATTATTAGTGTATGTGTATATCGATCGATTGATTTCTGTTTAAAATGAACTTTGTGTAAGTATGTTAAATTGTTATTGTAGATACATTTAATAATGTTTTTGCCCTGTAAGCAGCTGAAGAGAAGGCGACGAAATAAAATATGGTACCATTTTATTCTGCAAAATCTGTAGTTGTTGCTTTGTTTAAAATAGAAATAGAAATTTTGAAGTGTGAATGGAATCTGTTTTGACGTTTCATCTGCTATAGTCAGTGCTATTAGGAAGTGAAACAATGCACGTAAACGTATTAGACTCACGTGACAGAATCAGATAAGGATGAGTGGAATTAATCGAAATATAGTGATCAGTTGTCTAGCGACAGTATTAGAGTGTGGAACATAATTTAGTGGCTGTCGATCAAACTACTGATAAAATTTGAAGTAGTAAAAGAGTGGATGTATGAATTACGGGACAGAGCAAGGCTAGAGAGGTGTGACCAAATTAAACTGAAGTAATATTTCACTAAAAAAAGAGTAAACTGTCAATCGCGAATCCAATTTGCGGACGGGGAATTTTAAAAGATCTTTATCTCATGCTTCCTTCTCAGGAAGTTTAGTATTCATTAGTACACTTCGTGAATCTTATTCACAGATAATGTTCGACGAACAGAAGAGTAAACGAAAAAATAATTCATGGAAATAACTTACAGTTAAATAAATATTAACTGATGCCATTTTCCAGCGATTTCGGAAAGGAAAATCATACAACACTTAATCTATGAAACGAAAACACGCGATACCTGAGACACCTTCGGTTGCAATAGCAGGCACTGTATTAAAATTGATCATAGGTTATAAGATCTGTGAAAAGAATCGGGCTACTTTTACCTTGAAAGGTTAATAATGTTTATGAATGATGCAAGTAAGTAATAAGCTGGACGCATTCTGATTCATTTTCATGCAAAAAAGAAACCAAGAAACATATTTCAGAGGTATATGAAACAAAAATGGTGACTGAAAGTTGTTCGTGAACACCTGCTTGAAATGTCTCATCCGAATGATGTGAAAATGTTGAACCTCATATTTCTCCAGTCGGTTCGCCGCATAATCACCATTAATAAAGTCTGGAAATTCCAATGTCATGAATCTCAATCAGGGAACAATTGAAACTCGTTACACGGCGTATGCACACATCAGCTGTTAGAATTATTTCGGGCCGCATGATAATTCACTGCCAGTTACTTTTAAATGCATGTTTCATATAAAACAAAAGGATATTTAATTGCATATCTATGCTTCTGCAAACGAAGCCGGGAATGATTCATTACAAATATTCACAGGAAAATATGTCAAGTTCACTTTATTTAGCCATCATCTCTATTCCACAATTAAATGGACGATTGGATAAGCATTCAATGGTATAATATGTATTTACATTCCTCTCTAGGCACTATACCTTACAAATACAATGAGTAGGTATTCAGAATTATTTGCCGTCATATGTATTATATTCAGTCGAATATCGAAACATGGCAACACAACAATAGGGGGCTCGTTTAAGCCACTGGGTCACCTAATCTTCCTTAAAACATGATGCATCAAAGTTACTTGATTCCAATACGCTACAATCGTCAAATTGTTTCCCTTAAGAACAGCCTGTGTACATGATATTTTTAAATGGCTTTCATTAAACGCCTGTGCATGTTTTGAAGGGACAAAACAGTCGAGTGTTTGTTCATATTTCCAACCCAAAAATATTCCATCGAATGACATACAGTAGACTACTATTCTACTGGAAAGTCCTATATGAGTAGTAAGTAGACACACACTGAAAATTCAAAATGATTTATAAATGTGTTGTTTAGATTAAAGTTCTCATTATAATTTTTTCAGTAATTTTCATACACTTGAGTGCCACATTTATCAAGTAGCTGTTATAAATAATAATTGACTTATGCTCTTCATCTTAACGCCTTTTGTTTTACATTACTTTGATGTCTAATTCAAGTGCCTACAAAATGTTTTTATTTTAACAGACAATATAACTAACTTCTTGAGACAAAGTACGCAATTAGGGAATCATCTTTAAAGAAACCAAAGTATCAAAGACTTCAAATGAGATCTGCTGTTTCATTCCTGAAAATTGTGAATGTTTTAATCTCATCAGTGTGTTTTGTATAGATAGAAAAAGAACTGGTTATTCATTTAATTATTCAACAATCGGAGAGCATATCACACGTAATTGGAGTTAATTCTTATTTTCGAAATGGTTTGCATAATTAGATTGAGCTAGTTTCCATGGCATTATTTCATTCCTGTACTGTAGTAGCGCAAGATGTCAAGGAATTCTAGCATGATCCCTCAAGGGTAGCAACCTTACCATATTTCTACTGATTAATTCACCAATAATCTCAATAATTACATATTTGTTTACTTGTATTATTTACATTCAGTTGAACCTCTTTTCCCGCTGTTCCACAATTTCCGTGTAAATAATACCTCCTTGTCCTAATAATACAAAAAACATTGGGAATAGTCTGAGAAGTTTCATGACTGCTGAAAAGTGAAATAAACAATGGGTCCCTTCTCAGTCTAGGCAACAGACACTCATGTGAGACTCTCCTGGAAAACCTCAGGTATTCAAGCAACAAACAAATTAATTTAGTTTTACGAAGTCCTAAATCCTTCGAAATTCAAGCCAAATTAAAAACAGTCAGAAAGTGTACAGGCAAATTGTCATGTCAGCGCATGCATGAATAATCACTTCACAGTTAAAAACGAAATTTTATGCATTTATTATCTTGGCTAGTCTGGAATTTGATATGTGCCTGTAGCCCTTTGATTTCAAAATATGTCCTGTCAGTCTCAGTTTTACAGCCTTTCGGGGATTACTTTCCTGATGTGCTAGGTCTATGAACCATACAGAAGCAGTGATTTGACACTGGTATTGAAACCTAGATCATGTTTAGTGTGCTAACTGCTAATGATATCCAGCATGATTTCGGAATGGTGTTCGTCTCTGTATCTTGTTTTCTGTTGCTTAATGGTTTCAACATACTCGTGCATGCTGCCATCTGTAGTTGGAATGATGAAGGTTAATGGGCTTTATAATTCACTTTTTGATAATAATTGATGCATTTATTACTTTATTGGGTGTCGTCATTACTTCTGTCATCCACACGCTCACTTGAACTCCTGTCTTTACTGTCTCTTCCGTTGACATACTGGTTTTCACCTGTGCATTTTCGACTATGCTTGAATAACGGAAATTATCCACGATGTCCAAATCTTTTAGGATCTTTTTGTTTGTCTGACTTGGGCATGCATTCTCACCCCTGAAGTCCTCTTTCATGATTCGGTCCACCAGAATTATGAATACTGTCAGTGGTAGGGGGCAGGTTTGCCTGATTCTCATATTCAATTGAAAGGCTTCACTGACTTTTCCGTTGTGAATCACTCGGCATGTGATATATCCTTCATTTGTTGAATGAGGTCAGTATAGGTTTGGAGCACTCCATAACGTTGAAGCAGTCTCCAAATTACTTCACATCCGACACTTTTGAAGTGTGTTCCAAAGCATTTGAAGTTGAGGAAGAGAGCTGACTGTTAGTCTGTACTCAGTTCTATGGTGATGACTAATATTGCGGTTTGTTACCTACATGAACTTCTCTTCCTGAATCAACCATGGTCCGGTTGACGTTTCGTACCCAGAGCACTTTTCACCTCTCCACGATGATGATGTCACTGAATACTCCTCTTGGATTGGAGAGGAGCTAGTCCATGCCAGTCCTTGCAAAGTTACCCAAGGTTATCCAATTTTCCTAGTGCGACAATTTAACCCTCCTTGACGTCACTAGGTATCTTTCTTTCACAACATTCTGCACTAGTGATGTGTGAGAATTTGCTGATGTCTCAGGGTCTGTTTGCAGTGTTTCTGGGGAAAAGCAAAATACTTTGACTCTTTTCCCGGCGTTCAGTGACATTATATGATATAAAGATTCATTGGATGACTGATGTTCACCTGCAAATTTGTCGCTATCTCCAGTGGAGTGGAAAGTGTCGGTTGACTCATGAGTTCCTGAACATGATCGTTCCAACGTCTCTTCTGATAAATTGGTTTTATTAACTATCTTTCATTGATCTTATTTGTACTGATCGCTTCCCGTACAGACACCTAGTTACCTTATACACTGTTCTTACGTCTGAATTATCTGCAGCATATTCTACTCCATTTGGCAGAGTGTCAAGCAGTTGTCTACTGTCTTTCCTAGCACTCTTCTTCATTTAATAATTCGGCGAGTTGCACACTGAACTCAGCTTCCCCTCTTGGATTTCATCCTTGCACTGTTTCGTCTTCTGTCTGAATATCTTCATGTCCTCTTCTACCTTCCTGGCCTTCTTAGAGGGCAATTTCTTGTCTTTCCTCTTCTATCCTGATAGGACGGCAGACTACAAATGTGTCAAAAAATAAGGCGTTGTTCCCTCGATTACAGTGTTTTTTCAGGGTTAGACATACAGATGTCTGCTAATACAGGGCTCGGTGGATTTCCCAAATTTTCACCATCTATTTACCGGTAAAGTGTGGAATTATATATCCAGGAAACGCACTAGTAGTAGGCGCTCACAGAAAGATGAGAATGCTGACAAATAAAGCCGGTAGTTAGAATAGGTGGGATCCTTCCGAACATGGATGTTACATCAGATGACACCATGAACTTGTCGAAAATGTTCGTGTGTTTCACGTTTTCGATGAAATGAAATGGATCTTCCACGGTGATCACAGTCATCCGTCAGCGAATTGTTTTCAAATCCTCTCTAAACCAACGAGCAGTTTTCTGTTGAAGATATTTGATGCAATAAAATAAAGGACTCAAGGAGACATGTTATTTCTAAGTTTTGGTAGTCTATGGATGATGCCCTGGAGGTGGACAGCATGAAATTCTTTAAAATGTTTGAAGGAGAGAATTTTCCAGTTCTCTACAGGTTCGCCGAAGCAACTGCTGTAAAATTCCTGAAACCTGATTCGTGTTCAGAAAGAGGCAGTTGTCTGTCGTTCCTTGTCCTGGCAACTGGATGTCTTTACTCTCTCTTTCATTTAATTACTTGATATTGGCTTGGATGTCTTCTCCTTCGCCGCAATGTCTTTTGGTTATTGCTGCTTAAGACAATTTGAGTTACTCAACTAATCGGTTAATTACCTATCGTCCCATCCACCACCACTTTTCCTTATAGCATAACTCCCTTGATGTTTTATCTTGGATATTTTGCTTTCTGTTTAACCTTGAACTTTCAATGTATAACGTATAAAGGTGCAATTTCTGAGTACTGTTCATTAGTTTTCGAGACTTTTTTAAGGTAACATCCTGTAACATTCGTTAGAATGGTAAAATCTTTCCGTACGTGAACTTATTCATTTCGTTACGCTGTACCTAGCTGATGAGTCGGTGACGATATAAGCGATTCTACCATTTTGTTCCGCTTTAGCATGAAATTAAAGTGGTGATATTTTATCTGCACTAGGATGCCATTCCGTGGTTGGTTGGCCAATAGTCAGTGTCTAGTTCTATGTGGTGGATGTAGCGTATCAGTCAAGGTGAGACACTACCTGTCGTAATACCTTTTGAACTAATTTTAATAGGTTGCAGGAAACTCACAGAAATACCTGTACGTATGACTCGCGGTTATGGTTCTCTCCCCCACTCCGTCCATGCACCGAATATCAAACTGATGAGTTGCTACTGATTTGTGATATTTGACATTTGTGTTGAAGTAAATGAGAATCAGAAACAAATTATCTGTTTTATTGAATTTTTAAAAGTAATTAGCGCACTGAAATTGGTCATCAAATTATTCATTATAATTCTAAGTAATTGTTGATAGATGGAAGTAAGTCTCTACCGTCATCACTGCTATCTTCTCTTGTGCGACCAATTAATACGTTGAAGATGGCCACCTCCGTTGAAACAAGCAAATGTAGCCAGATGATTAACATGCCAATTATCAATCCACAGAGTACATGTTGATCATTTCGAAATGTGAATCGTCTATCACCTAGAAGAGCTTGAACAATGATAGCTATCTCCTGAAATGAAAGAGAATCGTCTTAAGGCTTATTCGTGTCCAATGTATGTATAAACATCTTAATATATTTGAATAAAGTATGAAGTATCAACCAACTGGTAAAATTCCTAATACCATTCCTAACGTGAATGGTAAGGTGATGACACGAGATCTTATCACTGGCTTAATGTTAGTTCATCAGTCATTCAAAGATAATAATATCTATTTCACAAATGTGGAATATCCAGGCAATCAGTTGCAAGTGATAACAATAAACTACTTAAGTATGTAAATCTGACGGGCATATTAGAATCTCAGCTTCCGACTTAATTTTCTACAACTGTATACCAGAAAAGTGAACCTGCTCAGACCCTATTCTGCTCCACTGGCGAATATTTGAAGTTGACCGTGATTCTGTTTCTAGTGCTGCTTGCATCCTTCTTAACAGTTATGAAGCTTACAGTGACACAAAGCAGAATCAATCACTGCACAAAGTGCTTCCTTTGATAAGGAGATTTATGAAGATATAAAGGAAAATTGTAGCTCAACAATGGTAGTGCAATCTCTCATATTTAGATAATTCGATAGTCAAATATAAGAAGGGATAATGAGTCTTGTTGAGGGGGATAAATCTGAGTGTAGCAATGTTTTAGTCTATGGTGAAATCACATTGAGTTTAAGCTTAAGTTAGATCGACCAGTAACGAAGCAGTCATATCACTGACATGGCATTCCTTCAAGTTCTGATAAACTGTTGTTGAATTTTGTCAGTGAACACATATACAATGCGATATTACTCTCCCTAAATTGTTAGTTATCCTGAGGCAAGGAGCTACATGCGCTATGTGACTAACAGTGCATAAAACTTTAAACGTGAAGTTCAATATCCGTAGAATATTGATGTGTTTGTTCACGTTATATGGTAAATAATGGCATGAAAGAACGAAATGGAACTCTTGATACTTATATACTTATAGCTGTTGACAATAAATTTACTTAAGGTAGCTAGATGGATGACTCTGTGTATTCGTAAACAGTATGTACCAGCTTCAAGTTTCAGCAGCAGAACTCACAACTAGTGAAAAACATTAGGGCGACATTCATTTTCTATTTGCAATGAATAGACTGTGCGAAAGAAGTAACATTGGGCTTCAACACTGAACAACATTAGACACAACAGTTGGAGTATATTTATCCCCCACATAAAATTCGTGGAATAAGAATTTCCTTAGTATCGTAAACTAAACGTGCATCAACTACTTCAGCTATCTACTTCATTCAGTACATGTTCAAGCCCTCAAACTGACAACAGCCGGCTTCATATCTCAAAAATACTAATCTCATTTACAAATGATCGACTGATAAACGTACCGAAATAACTGTCCACATCATGGCGAATCCACACAGTATTATGAGTATCTGTCAAGAGAATGATGAATCAAATCAATGATTTAGCTCAAAATACACAAAAATATGATTGTGAGTTTTATCGAGAAGAGTTATTTTAACTTAGCCTTCACGTCTGTTAATTATGTACTGAGATCAGTGTAATGACACATTTTATTAATTGTAATAATAGTTCATAGGATGTTTTGAATGTGCAGACGTGCTAATTCCAGTCACTGTTATCCACATTCTGCATTCAAACAGTGGACTGGGAAACCGAAAGAATCATGATATTTCACGTATGTTTTAGTATATTTTGTCTGCTTTCAAATTAGGGCAAAGAATGACAGTGTGCTATTGTTAGACCCGTATCTAACCAGGCTTAGAATAAGTGAGTCTAAAAGGAAAAGTGATGAAGACGTCCAAGCATTAATACAACAAACCCAGATCACCATTACTTGGAGGAATCCAAACAGAGTTGTCATTTCACTTACCTGACCAAGTCAGAATCGTTTTAACTACGAGCGGGGTCACGGATGAAAATGTGATAGTCAGTTAGGATCGGAAAGGCGATACACAGAGGTGTTGTTTGCTCTGAAAGTGGTCGCGAAACGGTAACACCTGCCACACGGAACAAGACCCGAAATGTCATTGCAAGTATAAATTCAAGGCATATTTGAGATAACTGGCCATAAGGGACAAGCAATAATTTAATCTGCTAGCAAATTTCCCACCTTCTAATTCGAATCTTGCTATAATTACCCTGTAGAAGGTTAATGACGTCCCCTACAGAAGAGTCATCGATACTAGTAAGGGCAACATCATGGCCATAGACTCAATGTGCTCGTTGTTGAAATCTGGAGGACAGAAGTAGATTATAACGTTTCCAATTGACATTGGAGTCTCCACTACCAACTCCTCTCCCTCACATGTTTCTAAAATTTCTATATGATGCCTCCTTGCTCATACTGCTGTCAGCGCAGTCCTGTCAGCTTTAATTATACTGTGAGTGTTCTATGTCTTCCATTTGCTTTCCATCGAAGAGAGGTGTATAGGTTGATTGACGTCAAGGAGCTTTCATTGCCAGCGACTTTCCTACTTCCTACTTTTCTGCTGATTCCATGCTTTAAAGTTTCAGTAGTGATCCTTCTGGCTTACATGCGGTGTCTCTCCCAGCTTCATGCCGATTCTACCTTCTTTTCACGGATTACTAACAGTTAGTAGGCTGTATCAAATTCTTTCAGCATATTTCTTTGGTGACAAATAATTTTTAATTAGGAGCAACTTACAGTTCATCTGATTACTTACATCAAATTCTCGCCAGAATATGAAAGGGAAAAATATTATAACAAAGGATAATTCCACAAGGAATGTGGCAAGTATGAACTCCCCAAAACTCTTGAGTATATCGAATCTGTTGACGACACTGACAGCTACTACAATCCCTGCAATAATCACAGTAATAATCCATGTGACAAATGTCCACCAGAATTGTAAGTCGATGAGTGGAACAGCTGCAGGAAAGGCAATGATTATTGTCTGGAGGGGGAAAAGAGGAGAAGCAAACAATAATAAAAATGTGAAAAACAGCAGTTTCCGAAAAGTTTTTACGGAAATAAATGAGTCTTCTGAACTGATGTTGATGGACGAAGTCAGTTGGATGGAAGCGGTAAACTATATCCTTGAGATTACGGGCGAACCATAAGAAGGCATGAATACACCGAATCACTGTATGCTGCATGCCGATATCAGGTACAATAATAGTTGTACTACAGAACCTAACCAACATGGGGTTGATTTCACTCTGACTGTCAATGATTACGGACATTGAACGTTTGTTCATTGCCCTTGGTCACCATTGGCGGATAACTTAAAGGCGCGAATGATTCAATCATGTACAATTTAGAAGAAGACGAAAGAATACGAATAAAAGTACAATACATTCCTTCTTGTAAAACATTTGTTTATAGACTTTGTACAGAGTACTGATTTTAACTACCAAAGAATACAATTTCTTGTCATTCATTGTGTTTTGGAATTAAAGTCGATATCTGTGCTTAGTGGTCGTCGATTTGGAGAGTCTTCGGAAAGAATAGGAACTTAGGATTAAGTTCCTTGACACTGACATTACCACAAAGTTGAGACTTGCTACTTATGAAACGAATTAGGAAGATGTATTCAGCCCGTGGGTCTCTTTCTATTTCCCAGAATGTATTTTTCCAGTCAATCGGAAATCACTCAGTTATTAAGTATTAGGTGGCAGGCAGAGATAATTCCTTATCTTTAGGTTTCAAATAAATCATTTGTTGTCGTATGTACCTCCAAATTTCTATCTTCAATTCATTCTGCAATACCAAATATGATCGATTCGATTCAACCTCAAGTACACCCTAAATACAATGATACTACAAAGAACTAATCGCACATCTATTGTGAAATCATTTGGTAAATCGTGTTCAGCCAATAGGTTCATTTCTACTTTCGACGATGTGTGTTGAAACCTGAACACATACATTTCCTACACTCTTATAATTCACTGATCTGTACCTACTATGGAGTGAGCGTTTCTGGAGCGACTGCAGTTGCTTTGTTATTTCTACTATTCGTTGTTCCAGTCAGTTTAAAAAGTATAAACCCTAGTTTATCGCTATTTCTTTCATATTCTAAAATTAGGTACAACAAAGCGTCAGAATTTTCAGCTCTGAATTCGCTTCTTAGTGATAAAAGACTTCTTTCTTTATTTTAATGTAAAAATTATCCCTTGTCTGTTTCCTTTAAAGATATTGCATGATTTTTATGTGGACTTACAAGAAAGGCAACACGCGTAACACGTCCTTATATGAACATCTAACAGTCAGACATACAAGAGGAAAATATCATTGTGAATATACTACTTTCATAAAAACAGTTGACTTAAAATTATGAATGACAAAACGTACTCCACTTACAGCAATTATCAAGTAGATATAATTGTAGGGAAAAGCGAACTGTAACTGCGGTATTAGCAGCATCTCCAGCTGTAGAACTGTTCCCAGAATTCTGTATTGTTACAAACAAAATTGATGAAAGTAATAAAGATTTGGATTCTGCAGATCAAGTTTTAAAGGATGTGGATAGGGGAGGATTGACATCTCTTATGAATGTGTCGACTTAATATGACGATTGCTACCAGACTACTTAAACTACACTTGATTGTGTCCTTTCGAATGATGAGTAGCCGTGTAAAACTGGTAACTCGGATAAAAATTACTATTTATTCTGACAGATTTGCAGCACTCAAATGAATAAGTTTTCATTTTCACATGCAAGATTATATCTCATATAATAATACAACATATTCAGTTATCAAAGTTAAATCCTTTGATTTTTGAGACAATATTGGCTGAAATGAAATCTTGAGTTGTTCACGCAATCCGTTGAGTATTTTTGTTCTTCAGTCTTTCTCACCTAGTCTACCATCAATATCGACTGTCTGCCTGATGGAATGCTGGTTTCCACGTTAATGATAGCTTGTTATAGCAAAAACGCAATTCCACCACACTATATTGAATCCTAATAGCTTATTCACTATCCTTCTCTTGGCCTTACTGTCTACGGTGTACCAAATTATGGGGTGTATAATAAATAGGGTGATATATTAGGAATGGATAAAATTTAAGTATTATACGTACCCGCACATCCATGAAAACCAAGTACTATCTAACATCCATGTATAAAGTGGCGTACTGGAAAACATTTCATGAGCAATATTAGTCAGTAACACGTAGCTTACACAAGTAACACGAGAGCGCAGATTTCCCACACGATTGTAATCTGTACTGCTACTACAATGAAAGTCTTTAAAAATGAATAAACTTAAAAAATGCAACGAATACCTTCCAAATGAACTCCCTGGTCCTTTGTTCAACAGGAAACTGATTAGAAACAGACTTAGTTAATTCGGTTATAAGTGATAACAATAGGGAACATACTTCTGTGTTACTGTGTGAATTCATTGTGTCTTGAGTTGAAGACTGTTCATCTGTTGGAGTAAATGGGAGGATTGTTTGGTTTTCATTTTTGACTGATGACATTTTCAAATGATTCATAATAAATTTAAAAGACGAGAAAAGAAGAAAACTTTGATGGTTACCTCATTTAAAGAGAGTGATGTGCGCCTATGAATAATGTCTCCTTACAATGGAGTACTCGAGAATACAGCTCTAACGAAATGGTTGAATACCTGGAATCCATTTGTTTCATTTTTCATGTTGATTTTAGTATTTGCGCCGAAGTATGCACTCAGTGGCATAGCTAATAAACGTTTCCCTTTAAACTACCAAGTTTCAAAATTGGAAAGGAGAACAGCATGGTGCGATACAAACTACACATTGAGTTCTCTGGATATTCAGATTTCACTGTTGTCACAGGTGACTAATATGATGTGAGTGTCTCAAATACTCGAAGACCAGTTCTGTAGCATCAATATACATCGCATATTACAGAGTCTAACGTAAAACGATCTGAAAATGTACCACTCACAGTGTTCAGAAGACTCTTCATATTACAGTAAAGATCACTAGATATGACGGTCGCTCTTATTAACCCCATGTCAGTCAGTGAGGCTTTTCTCAAGTATCTGAGATAATCTTTCGGACATCAAAGTCAACTTATTCAACATAGATATTCACATCTACAATCAGCTGAAATAAGAATGTACACCCATGACTAGTAACCATCACCCAGTAATAAAACTCTTACATGGCTTAGCGTGTTGATCAGTATTATGTTATCACCCAATATTTCAGCCACAAATTGTAACAGAATCTTCAGAATGACAGTGTTGACTTTCGACATAAAGTGAACAATTATGCCAAATGTTGAATGATAGACGGTAAGTGTGTATGTGTCACAGAACCTGTTTAATGTATGAAGATATATGGAAACACATTTTCGTAAGGTATCTGCAACCTGTGTGGTTTCCTCGGGTTTGGTATTGCACGAACCAACATGGTGTCGTTAAGTAATACATTAGTCAGTCTATTCTGATTATGATTATTCTATTTCGATAAGCCAGAAATAATGCTGGTGAAGAGGAAACGTTGGGCATGAGGCTAGCAACCCCATCCTGTAAAATGAACACTGCTACAGAAACTTCAAGCCACTAGCTTGAAGCCCTATGTTCCACTGGGGAACGTGAAGGAAAAAGAATGATGGTTGACAGTTTGCATCAGTCTTTGGAGACTAAATCGGATTTCCATACACTATTCATCATTTCAATTCATTGTGAAAGTGCTATTTTGAGTGTAGTTGCACAATTAATTTAGCCAGTTTCAAAATAAACATTACAGTTTTCGGATCAATATTTACCCCTCATTCGACATAGTGTTGAGTGGGGCGCGAACAATGTGGAACTAAAACCCAGTTGACCAAACAAAATGGAGAATCTTGGTATATATATAAACATAGGATGTCCAAGTATATGAAAGCACTGTTGTCTAGAGTCTTCAAATCTGAATATTCCAGATAGATATTTCAGATTTTTTTCGTCCCATAAGTCGACAAAAGTTAAGATACTTTAAACAACTCGAGGGACAAATATAGGTGTCACGTTACAATTTAGATCAGTCTAGTGTTCTCTCTCATGACAACTTCAATATCTTGATTTCGAAAATATCCTTATTTATGGTGAGCATGTAATGACTCATTCATAGTGTCAAATTTCCCTCAGATATGCTTTCCATTCGCCACCCTTCAACACTGTCAGTGAGTAACTGCATTCCACCCCTATTTCAATGAGTATATGGGTGTCCAAATATGAATGGAATCTTCTATTCAGTGAGGGAATATAGAATCACTGATTTTCCAAGTGGCCGATTTAGTAACAACCGCCTCAAAATGTTAAGCAACAAATCGATGATTCATTCATGTATCAAATTAAGCCTTACCCACGTATGTAAGAGAAAAGCCAATATATCACTGATATATGGAGGATACCATCTCTTTTGAATAAGTCTTAGTTGTTCCTGTTGTTCATCAAATACACCACGTTGACATGAAACATAATATGAGGTCATGGAAAGTACGTCACCATGATGAATAGTCTCATGTAAGCATTACGACTATAAGGGCTGGAGATAAAACTTGCCAGAATATACTTTCAAGTGTACAATGGAATTCACATATAAAAACTTAAAACTTACCCTCGTTTGATGAAGTCATCTTTGTCAGAATTGTATTAACTGCAGGGATTGCGGAATAAATGTGCTATTGGATTTAAAAATGTCACTATATTTGGAAATCAGTCAAGGCAAATTTATATGAATAAAAGTGTTGGTATCGATGAATTACAACACGAACTTTGATATAAGATAAACAACCAATGAAAAAGATTGAATGGAGTCAATTGCATTAGAAACTACACTACTTGAAAAACAGTCCAAGGAGACACATAAGAATGAAGTCTTTTAAATCTGTCGGAAAACACAAGCACGTTCGTTAGATATCGCAATTAAAGGGGTTCACTCGAAGGAGATAAACAGACCAGAATTGAACTACCATGGCATGATGGCAGTTGGAGACTCACTGAGTAGTTACTTTACCACACTCGTAAACGAACAGTGTGAGAAATGGAACATTATGTGAAAAGAAATATTCCGTTGTAGACAACTCAAATAGGAGGCAAGTGACTAGAGGACAAGTGTAGGAAGAATAACTAATTTCAGTCTATCGGTCGAACTGATCTCTGTTCTACTTCTTGAATTATAAAACGAGCAGTGAAAGAAATGGACTACATGAAGAATTCAAATTCTACATGGAAGCGTTTGTTCACAGCCTCATAGATTTGCTATTCACTTATTTCAGGATTGCACTATCGTCACAGTGCATCTGCATTCTTCATGTAATTATGAGAACTGGTAGGTGAACATTGGTGTGTATAGAGTCAGTTGAACTGGAAAGTCACTTATCTAGGTGATAAGTGAATGACTTAGTAATCTGTTAAATCAGAGTGAATTTGAAGAGAATGGTTTCCTTGAATCGAGGAGGCCGTATAGATTTTGTCTTATTGGTGAACACAAGTGATTTTAGGATTGAATATGTAGTACGCAGTTGGTGATTTGGAAGGTGTTAGGTGCATATATTCGCACATAAGATTTCAATGAGTGGCTGATTTACGGATTTTTTGTTTGAGCAAGATGGATAATTCATGTACTACAATGTCTATGATATCTAGCAGGAGCCGTACAGTCTAGAAGTCGTAAAGGTTACGTACCCTCCGACTCAGAGTGATCAAGATTACAACAACTACTGATCCTGTCTAACCATCGAGTTCAAGTAAGTTGAAATCTGAACTTACTTCAAATCAGGAGTGTTTGGCTGTGGAACCGTGTTAGTGAAAGATAGTTCATGGTTTCTCTCCATCTGAATAAACACGGTGAAATAGCATTCCTTGCCCGACTCACTTCATCCTACAGTTTCTTGCGCTTCCTGTACATTTCCATGATCCCGCATTTCTTCTTATTCTATCTTCTAACTCGCTTCTCCTTCTGATTTCTTTTATCTAAAAAAAGATTGATTAACTAACTTGACTTTGAGTCCTTTTCATCTGTTGTGTCACTGAGATGATGCGTGCCACATTTCTACCACATCTAGTATGTATCTATCTGATTTCGACCTAACCATGAATTCATTCCTCTTTTTAAACTTAGATATCTTGTTACTAACATCTAACAGATATTTGTTTCTATGACCTTAACCTCCTAATTTCACCCCGCTCGTGTACTTAAAACTGACTAATAAAATAACCACTTGATTGGTTGAAAATTTCGATGTAAAAACTAAGTATTAGTGTAGAGCCGATGATTAGGAATTAACTGAAAAGGAAGGTATATTTCCTCGCTCAATCTGTTATACCTTCTAAATGCATAAATGGGAATTTTGAAATTAGTAAGCACGAATTGCATTTGTCTTCTAAAATTCCCTTCTAATTTATCTGGAAACAGTTTGCTGACTTTCCTAAGAATACACAACATCAAGTTCACCTGGTTTGTTCACTGGTGTTCGGTTTCATTTTTCTGTGTATTCGGCTCATTCTTTTGACTAACCATTTGAAGGGGTGTGCAAAGAATAGAAGAAAGTTGCTGAAAATTGCACAATCGTTAGTCGAATTTTGTCTCTGTTTCATTTCAGGACATCCACCCTTTTCTCTGCGGTGCTCTTTAGCTGACTTCATAAATACCCTGAGGCTCTCATCTCCTCCCCACATGATCTCCTCCACTTCGCCTAAGTCGCCTAACTCGCTGTGTCATGTTTGAGTTATATTCAGCGGCCCAGCGTTTGACGTCACTCAACGTTCTCCTCAGCGGGTGTCTTGTCCGCTTACATTTCTTTCGTCTATTTTTCTGGATAGTATCTTCTTAATTAGTTCGTCCCACTTCTTCTTTGTTTGCAGTCCTTTCTGGTAAACGTGACTTAAGTCTTTTCTTGTTTTCAAGTTGCCCTTAATTGTTAAATTTCACTGCGTGCTTTCATTCTTAAATAGTAATCATGAAAAATTCAGAAGAATTGATGAGGTATTCAGATGTTTGTGTGAGGTATTGTAGTTCCTTGTCGAGTTGTGTTTTGGGACTTTGGGGGCTGAACGACATATATATCCACGGTATTCGAGTGAAATATCACTAGATTTCTGTTATCTCTTACAAAATTATCTGTTCGGACTGCAGCTCCTCCATTTCATTCACACTCCAGTATTCGATATATTTCATTTTCATCAGTGTCAGTGGCGTGCATGAGATCGAAATGTCGTCAGATGTCGATTCAGAGGTAGAAGAGTTGTCAACCATGGAAGAGACGAATACTTGGACCTACTTTATTCGCCTGTGATAAGCACGGAAATCGCCGAAGAATGGGCATACATCTACCCATCTCGTGTAAAACGTCACCATCACTGATGAAAATTCAAAGCACTTCTATTCGTTGAAATAAAGAATCCAGAAGGGTGGAGTCTAATTAAGGCTTATATGACATCAATCAAACAATTTATCCGCTTTCGATGAAAGCAAATGTGACTACGTGAATTTGAGATGTCCACACAGTGTTTGAGGCAGTTTAGGCTGCTCGGATTGCAGAGGGTAATGAGATAGTGTGATGCAGAATTGTTAACAGTTATTAGAAGAGACCAGATATTCAAACTGTTAACTGGAGATGCAATAATCTACTCCTGTCATCCGAATGACAACCATGAGGACAGTGTGTGTTGCTTTATTGATGTCATCAACACCATCAAGGGCTCTTGTGCAGTGGGAACAATGGCCTCGAGGATTATGACAGAAATATTCAATGCGAAACTAAGGAAAGGACTTCTCAATCTCAAAAAATCAAAAATTCAGCCTATTGGATGCAAGACCAAAAATCGTAGCACAAACAGACTCAGATCACTATCCAGATTAAGGAATATTCAAGCTCTTGTTTGAATCACTGAAAGAAGCTGTAGATAGAAAATAACTGGAATTTAGGAATTATGGACTCAGCCAAAATTGACGACAGACATGAGAGTATAGTAGAGACTTGCTACTGAGGCACAATGTTCTACTCGGAACCCATGATGATAAGAGCAGCTTTATTCTGGACAAAATGTCTACACACTGTGCAGGATTCGAACGTAGCTCATCGTATAGTATTTTATCGCCCTCCAGTATCTTCAAGTAAACTAGTAATCTAAAATATACTATGTAAAGCGCTATTATAAGATTTGAAGCATAGTTAATCTCTTACACTAGTCGTGGTTTGCAAATGTTTCAACAGATGTACAACAGAACGTGAGTCTACTTGAAAATTCTGTATAAGTAGTCAGTAAAATACTCTGAAAATTTCGCATTCTCCATAGACATTTGTTCAGAATAAATTATTGTAATTATTTTTAATGTTTTTCAGCACTAAGTGTATACTGTAATTCTCATACACTTGAATACCAAGTGGTTCAGACAGATGTTACAAAGAACTGACATTTGTCCCTCTTCTTAAGGCTTTGATTTTATTTTACTTTGATGTTCAGTTTGAGTGTCTTCAAGTTTTTTCGATTAAACATAGAACATGACTAACGCCTTAGGACAAAGTACGAATTGAGAAAATCATCTTTGAAGATGGCGGGGAATCAAAGACCACAAATAAGATTGATTAATTTATTCTTAAAAAATGTGACTTTTTTAGTCACATCAGTTTCCGTTATTTAGACTGAGAAAACAATCATTATTCAATTGATGTTTGGACGATTCTTGCACTATGATAAATTTAAGTCTTATTTTCAACTTTTCTTGTTTCATTCGTTTTGACCAGATTCGATGTTGTGCTTGTATTCTTGAGTGGTAATCACGCAAATATTGTCAACTATCCTAATAGATACTCCCTTTCCAGCTATCACATTTTATGTGTTCTATTTAGTTCAACAATGAAATCAAGAATAACATGTTTGATTGTCATTTGTGTCATTAACATATAACTGAACTTCTTTCTCACTCTCTCTCTATTAATTTCGGAATGAGCGAAATATCCTTGTCCTGACTTTCAGTTTTCTCCTGATTTTCACACTGTATGACAAAACGTGAGTCAGTTGTACTTCAAGTGATATATATCTGTGTTAGTAATACCTTCTAACAGTTGACTTGTGGATGACATGAAGGAAATGGAAGTTAGTGGAAAATCGTAGATCGAGTAAAAGAGAACTGATGAGAACAGCACAAAATGTTGATGTGATTGTGAATACACATATATATTCTACTCGGGACATTTTTGTATTCCCTTTCATTTCCGCTGGAACATAAGGCATCAAGCTACAGCTGTGTAGTTTCGGTAGGAGTGGTGTTTACTTTAATGGGGCAGGGTTGCTAGCCTCATGTCCAACCTTCCATTTTCACTGGTCTGATTACTGGCTTAGAGAGGTAAAAAGGTGCATGAACCGGGAATCGAACCCCGGGCCACACGCGTAGTTGACGAGCATTCTAGAGCTCTGTCACACGTTTTAAAAGGGAATGATATTAACAATAGCCTAATCAAGAAAACCAGAATTAGGATTAGCACTCTGAGCAAAACAGTTGATTATAGGAAATAAAAGTCTGTTTATTTCACTTGTCATATCTGACTACTATTTTGAATACACCATTTGTGCAGAAGAATGTGATTAGTGGCACTACTAATAAACCGCCATCGATAATTGAATACTGAAGCTTTGATAAGTGCAGACGTATAGTAAGCCATTAGTCTCCTAAAACGGAGAGAATCAAGAAGACCAAATGAAATCCATCCGAAAACACTGAACTGGAATCCTAGATCTCTACTTAAATGTCGACCTCACTTTTGTACAAAGTGTGTGTGTGTGCGTGTGAAGTTACCTGTCGATGGGAAGACATATCAGCCTGTCAGACTGTGTCTGAAGCCTATGCAAGATGAAGTGACAAACTGATGTCCAGAACAACCTAAATAGCAGAAGACATCATCCTACAAGGATTAAGAGTTGTTAATGATGTAATACTTCACTCGGATTAGAATGGATTCAGTAGAAAACAGAATCAAGCGCCGACCGAATCGCAGCATTACACAGCATCATCGAATACAGCTCACAATAGCCTTGAACAGTGTCAACTGTGAATTAATTGATATTCGAGCGTCGGTTTGCAGGGATTTGATGGGTTTCATGATTTCATGATGAGGTGAAATCGGTTAGAAAACCATTAGGAAAGCTTCGAGAACCGGACAGCTGTTCTGGCGTAGTTTGAGACTCTTTGAGAGTATGCACCCACCGAGATTCGAGCCTAGGACCTCCCGGTTACATGGCATATTTGCAGGCAAATAAGCTACTGGGAATTTATTGTTCTACTGCTTCAGCAGCACTGAGTGAAGTGCAACCAACACTGATACACCTCAATAATAGCTAGAGTCAGAAGACTATTCACACAGTTCAATAGTGCACTAGCAACAGAATACTATGTATATTTGAAAATTCCATTTCATGTCGTTTGATGTAAAAGAAAATCACAAGCTCAGTGATTGGTTAACGAATATAAACCATATAAATAAATATATATATATTTAAACAGCGGTTTGATCATTGAAAAATATATATCTTGGATGCCATGTCTTGCCTTCTGCTGTTACAATGCTAGCTTGTTCACCTGCTGACCTGACTAACCTTAGTTCTGGAAGACGTCGCAAAGCTCTTATAATGGTCCTTTTTGATACAACAATACATAATTAACTTAGATCTACCCAGGTTTGAGCAATTACCAGTTTGATAAGCCCCATCCACTTCACCCGATTTTGAAACTGCACGTGGATATGTTAGTCAAGACTTTCATTTCACTTTGAATTATCTTTCATTTGGCTTTAGTTGCGCCAGAAATTACTGTGGCTACTACATGTGCTATTTAAGTGAAATATTATTCATCCTTTTATGTTCTCGAAATGTTGAAGTCTGTACGATAATGTTTCATGTACATGAAAGTATACGACCTACACCTTTTTGATACTCATGATGCTGTAATCACTGTTGATGTGACGCAGCTTTCTGAATCACAAAGGTGAAATACCTAAAAGAAGGTAAATGAACAAGAATGTGGAACGGAAATGCTAAAAAATCATACTCTATAGTAAAACTTCACATTGACTAAGACACATAACATCTTTATTTCAAATCTGCCATAATCCTTTACTACCCTTGGCCGCCTCGGATTACATTGAAACATATTGCACGAATAACTAGAGCAATCTAGTAGTGGATTCCTGATGTTAACAAGTTATCATCCAGCTAACAGTTTGTGATTAGTTACTTCTGTGTAGTCTGTAGTGTCGACTGAATCACAACGGGGCTACTTGAACATTGGTTTAGGGCTCAGTGTCGAATGCCTCCAACTGTGCAATATCGAACAGGAGACCACAGAATTTCTTCTAATGTTTGACACCTAATTTAAGTCGGTTGTACGCAAATCAGAATCGAATATGAATTATGGCTTTTATTAGGTTTTGAGAAAATAATGGAATACAATTTATCATGAAAGGACTTCAAGTTGCCAGATTATTGGTCATTTTTATGTGGATTTGTGCATCAATCCAGCCTATGGCTTCGGAACCCTTGCGATAGCTGTCAGTACCTCAATGAAGATGGCCACCTCCGTTGAGATGATCAGCTGCATCCAGATAATAAACATGGCATTTATCAGTCCACAGAGAATGTGTTGATCATTTCGAAATGCGAACCGTCTATCACCGAGGATAGCTTGAACAATGAACGCCATCTCCTGAAAATGAAAGACAGTCATTGAAATAATAAAGTTAGGTGGGTGGTGTCAAAACGCATAAGAATGAACTTCGAAAATATAAACCAACTGACAAAGTTGTTAACGACATAATGAATGTCAACGGGTAGGTAAATTTGTGAAATCTAACTGTTGAGAAGATGTCAATTTTCCAGTTATTTATATACGTAAATCTTTAGATATAAATATTAAATTTCTCTACGTTCCCAGTGGAACATAGGGCTTCAAGCTGCATCTGTGAAGTTTTGGTAGCAGTGGTGTTTAATTTTACGACGTGAGGTTGCTAACTTCATGCATAACCATTACTCTTTATCAGTCTTATTACTGACTTATTGAGGTAAAAGAAAGCGTCGGCCGATGACCGAACTCCGGACCACATGCATGGTAGGCGAGCATTCTACCACTATGTTACCAAAACACCATATATATATATATCAATGAACACGTTTCAGCGATGGAAAGCTAAGACGTGGTACTAACCGTATCCATAAGGCTGAATGATTGTGAGGGACTTATCAGGATTCAGCATCTGCATGTGAGATAATTGTGACTTCGGAAAGTTGATTCTGCCACGTTTCAAATGTTTGAAGCTGAGTGTGCTTCTATTTTTGGCTCCCTTTATGGAAGCACACTTGATTACAACTAAGCATCTAGAAGTTGAGTGGCAAATCGCTGCAATAAACGCTTCTTTTCATTTGAACGGTTAATTACGTCTAAAATAAAGAATTCTTCTTCTACACACACATACACTCATTTTATTATGATTATCGGTGATACATCTGAAAGTTACAGATGATGAATGACACTGATTTCACTCAAACTTAACCAATTGCAAAGTTAAACGTGAGAGGGGATAATTAGTATTCGTGATGGAGATAATCAGCTGGACATGAGTGGAGCAATGCTGTATGATGCAATCACATTAAGTTGACTGAAAGAGGAGCAGTGAGTTACACATAGTCCCTTCAGAGACATGCTGTAATTTCAGATTTTGACAGCAAAGTGCTTAATTTTGTCAAACAACATGAAGAAATTGGTGTACTTGACTTGCCTGGTCAGTCATTCTGAGAGACGGAGATACCTGCCTATATTACAATTCAATACAATAAAAAACGATTTACACAGTGAGATAACCTAATGAATAAATCTATTGACATCGAGAGACAGTGTGTGATCCTTTCAACTTCCAATGTGAGTACTTTCACTCAGTGAGTGACAAATGCATCCATCCACAATATGAATGATAAGAAAGCAAAGTGTATTTTCTGCATCCTGTATTGAGTGGCTATAAGAAAAATAGCAGCAAGTTCCAAGACTGAACAACATCAAGTCAAACAACTGGATTACATTTATCTCTCAATGACAGTAACTGAACGAAGAATTCCGTGGTTGGATTAATCCAAAAATTCGTTTTCTTCTATTGTGTATCACCTCGTTCAATACCATTTCACCTCTGAAAACAGCACCAACTCGCTCTATCCTCTTAAATACTGAGCTGGTTTACAACAATGCTCGAAACTTCAGCTTACCCATATAACTGTGCAGAACATGGCAATTCCACCCAGAATGATGGTCATCTGTCAAGAGAATGATGAAAGAAATCGCTGATTTAATTTGAACTGCAAATCTTTATGCTGTGATAATTATCCTACACGATAAGTGATATGATGTAATTAAAAGTTGAGTTTGGTGTAGTGGCTATTCTAACGCTTGAAAGCATTTTTCGAATATACGGATCTCCCGATCTCATTCGCTGTGTTATTTTCACAGCTGTAATCAATATTTGAAACCAATAACACTTTCTAAGAGAACAAAGCTTGGGGATTACTAAATGCTTGAAATATCAGCTAGTTGTAACGAGTGACTTACTCGTAGCTGAGAATAAACGTGCGAAGCGTATCGCCTTTTATAGGTACACTGCTGAAACGCACTTCAGCAGTTGCCAACTTCCTCTGGTGTGGACATAGCATGCCCCTACACATACTTTAGCTTTCATCGAAGTACAAATTACAACCCAAATAGTTAAGTAATGATGTACGCAATCACGAGGCGTTCTGCTGTAGTCGAGTGAGACAATCAGCACAAATATGATTACTGCATTTCGAAACTTAGTTTATTCAAACACGAATGGAATTCTTGCAGTGATTTGACTGATTTGAATACTCATCTGTCAGGCTTCCTGAGAAAGTTTAATTAGGTGGAGCGTATCCAAAGTGATTCAACGTATTCCGATGCACGTTTGGTGATTATTGAGTGAGTGAATACTTCGCGAAATAAACAATTGCCATTAAAGCTCAAAAGATACCTCAGCTAACAACAGTTAATTTTCAGTAGGAGTAACTTACATTTTATCTATTTACTTACATCATATTTTCGCAAATAGACCATCGGGAGGAATGCTATGCAAAACATTATTTCGACGACGAATGTTGCAAATATGAGCTTCCGAAAGGCCCTCAGCATATCGAATCTTTTGAGAATACTGAAGCCTACAATCATCCCTGTAATAACCGCGGTAGCTGCCCATGTGACAATTGTCCACCAGAATGCTTCGTTAATCAGTGGTAGAACTGCGGCAAACCCCATCAATATTGTCTAAAGAGAGAAAGAGAGTAAACTTAAACGGCCGTAGCATATACGGTGGATTCTTGGAAATTGAATGTGGACTGTGAAGTGATATAATATTGGTGGGCACGGCCAACTGGAATAAACAAACCTTTGACTTCATGTCTCCGGCAAATAATACCAAGGCACATCCACCTCCAAATATCTTTCATCATAGGCTGCAGCACAGCGATAGTGGGTTATTCTCTAACCTGGTGATTGCACTGAGTCAGAAATAATGCAGACACGAAATGCATGGGAGAGAAATGTGTACGTGACGCAGGTAAACCAATCGTCAGTTACCAAGTGTTTTGAGATGTCAGCTAGAAGAAAGATTTTGTGTGATAAATAGTGCTTGTAATTCATCGAAACATCTCCCTCACGCATTGTTCTCACTTCATATTATATTATTATACATTTATTGAGTGACCATCCTGCTTGGACGTGAAGACGTATATTTCCTCTTATCTCACAGCTCAGTGATGTGTGCCTGTTGAGGATTGGGCGTTCCACTGGAGATTTCATTCGCTTGATTGTTACTAACGTTTAGTGTTCCATTAATTTCTAAATAACATTTCCAGTTCGCCTCGATTTGTTTCATGTTAGAAATGAACTTTTCAAATGTAAGTTCCTGTCTGGGCCCCAAAATCTTTAACAATCAGCCGACTTCTTTAGGGTGATATGTTTCATTATATGATTGAATGGACTTCATTCATTCTTCGATGTCAAACACACCACTTAACAGTTCCAACTTCATTTGGACTCAACCTTCACACTGAGGGGTGCCATGTAATAATCAGGCGATGAATTTACAAAACAAGTTTATATGTAAACATCGAACATCATACAATAAAACCAGCAATAAAGGTTAATAGAGCGGGTTTTACTGAATTCATCAAATTTCGGTAGAACTCGTCAGCTGAATACTCTACATACACGCATATATATACTTTTGATTACTTTTGACTTACGGACATGATACCGACGCTGTCAAGTCATTCACTGTTATTGTCAGCAGACAAAGAAACAAGTCGATGCTTGCAATTGCAGAGGCTTGTGCAATTCGAGTTTATAAACCAGGTCTCTGTGTGCAAAAGGAGATGGTCATCACTCTGAATCTACCGTGGTAATACTTTTTTACTTATTGTTCTATCTCTTATTATTACTATTATTCTTGATTCACTTGAAACTATCCTTTATCAGTAGGATTATCTTAACTCACTTCAACTCGATTAATATTATTATTGTTATTATAACCATTACTATTAATATTACTCTGTTTGCAATTCTTGTTATTTTCTCGAATGACTAATTGTTTATCTAAATGATGTAATTGAAGCGCAATGCAGTTTATCTTAATTTTGATCTCTCATATTCTCTATCCATTTTATATATTTGAACATGACCTGGAAAACATTCACACCTGTCTCTCTGCATGACTAATTCAATGTAGTTTGTTTTCTTGTCAGTCTTATATCTCCTAATGTTATTTCGAAAGTATATATGTCCGTGTATGTAGAGTATTTAGCTGACGAGTTCTGCCGAAATTCGACGTATTCATTAAATCCTGCTTTACTGACCTGCTTTATTGCTTGTTTTAAATTCGTATCGGGATATAAATGTATTACATCATACAATAAGTTGACTTGAAAATACAAATGGCCATTCACACTTCACTTACAGCAATTATCAAGATGATATAATTGAGTGGAAACACAAACTGCAGTTGAGGTATAAGGAGCATCTGCAGCTGGAGAAGCGTCCCTAAGAATCTGTATTGACACAAACGAAGGAGACGAAAGATGCGAAAATTTAGTCTATGCAATCTAAATTGTTTTTGGATTAAGGGTGCATTTCTGTGAGTTCACTAGGAAGATCTATACAAAAATATACACACACAGGAAAGATGCGTTAAGTCCATAGAGTGGTTGGGATATCGAAGAAAAGGATATTCTACCGTCTGGCTTTGTAGCAGGGAAGTGCTCTGTTCGAACCTAGGTTAATGCACACCCCTGGACGGTCCTAAATGGAGACAACGCATCAGTCTAGTACTCTTTGAACTTTCAGTGTTTCTCTAACCGATGTCAGATTGTGATCAAACCTGCCAACAATTAAATCCATGACACAATTTTATATTGGCTGAGTGCTTTCCAGTTTGACACTAAACATTCAGCTATTCGTTGGCCCTGTGACGATCAAATCATAACACCATCCAGCTAACTGAATCTTGACTAGACGTCAAATCCACACCTTTGTATCAGTTCTTTTAAGCAGGATGCTGTCAGTCAAGCACCTAAATCACCCTTCAATGTGTTCGTATATCTCGCACGTTGTTTGTGTGAGGTACATTAGTAAATAACAGAGTCGTGTCTCAGGAAATACACTAGTTCATTTCAGCAGTTATTATCGGTGCCATCCTCAACAAACTGAGTGAGATGTAACATCAGAGAAAACGTTACTTACTTGCCTTTCATCTGGTTCACGTATTTCACATTATCAATAGGCGGTACAGTGATAAGGAAAACCCACCATTTACAGAGTCAAACAAACTGGTGGTAATCCTGCATGATTAATACTAGGTCTGTATAGACGTAGAGGACGTGTTGTATACTATCATATGAAAAACCTACCATGCAGCACATTGTGTAATTATTTTCTAGGGAAATAGTTCCAAATATCGCATAACTACACTTTTGAACGGCTTGACGGTAAATACTTCTTCTCAGAAAATATTGTTCTAGCAATGATAATGTGATTTATAAAAATATTTCACCTGTACCTGCTTGATGAGGTGAATCAAAATCACACATACTTTTGTCATTTAATGTGTCAATATGGTTATGGTTACTGCTCTCTGATAACTCACGCTGCTCTTGACTCTTTAATCTTAACAGATGCTTTACAGTGTGAGATGCTGATGGTTGACACTGAAACAGTGTCGACAAAAGTGTGTCGTTTACTATCAAATCACATTTTATTATGCTAAGAGCTGAGACCTGGAGAGGTGACGATTGTACCATTGATAATCAGTCGCTTAAATGTCGACTTCATCCACCTCAAATTAGTGGTTATCAACATTCTGTTCCCTATCTTGGTCATAACATTATTGTTGACAGTGCACCAACCTGATTGCGGTATTGACAATAAGTTGGATGATATATTCATTAGAAGGGGATAAAATGTAAATATCACACGTACCCACAAAGCCAGGAAAACCAAGAAGACGCCTTCAACCAATCCCTAAGTTTTTCACTTGAAAGCATTTCAGAAACAACGTTAGTCGAAAACGCATAACTTACACAAGTATCACAATGGCATATATTTCCCATACAATAAAAATCTGCATGACATATACGAGTGAAGTCTTTGAAAAAGGAAAACAAGAAATGGTTCTCTTTCAAAATGCACAGATACCTTCAAAATAAATTCTTTTCTCCCTCTTTCAACAGAAAACTTATTGGAAACAGCCTTGATTATTTTGGTTATGAATAATAACACTGTGCAACATACCTTTTTATTATTTTGTGAATTCAGAGAATTTTCAGCTGGAGGTAGTTTACCTGTAGAAGTGAATGCGAGACTTGTATGGTTTCAGAATTGCTCTGAAGCGACTCATAATAAATAAAAGAAGATAAAATGGGAGAACACTTCACGCTTGCCTCGTTCAAGGAGAGTTGTACTAGTCACAGGTGTGCAGTAGCCTTCAGAGATAAATAGTAGGTAGTCTCCAGTCAGTTAAGTCTTCTAATAGTGGACTAGCTGATGAATTGTGACATCATGATAGGCGCTATGATCGGATAGTTGATTACAAGGAACAGCACTGCGTTCATTTCATTTTTCATATCTGACTGTAGTGTTCATTGCACTACTTATTTCGAAATATACGCTTATTTGCAGTATAACTTAACATATTGCTTTACCTGACGAGATAGTTTGAAGAATGCCTCTTGTGATGCGAAGCTCTAAATGTCCACCTACCTTTCCGTGCCTACAAACACTGTCCCAAGTGCTGAATAGGAGAATATGTGCTAGTCTATGATACACAGTGTGTTCGAAGCGTGAAGATGTGAATAACACGTCTGTTTTAGAAACTCGTTTAGTTTTCTCAAGTTTTCTATCACTAATCCCCATTTGGCCATCGCACAATTAAACTCTGTTACGCATTTCATAACAACGAGAATTTTGTATTTCTAATGAACCATGATTATCCACCGTATAACAGACTTCACGGAACAAACTCAGATTTCCATAGGCTGGCCATTCCTGAGTTAATCCATTCAAGTTTTCTACTAGACCTAGTGAATTTCGACTCAGTTTTGATAGTGGAGACCTTCTGCAACATAAATTTAGTACTTCAATCATGATAGGGTAGATTGGTGTGCAAATTTCATGCAACTGTAGGCAGGATGATATGCTCCTTTGATAGGAGACTGGTTCATTATGTGCACATTGTCAAACTGTCATGAAAGTTATGAAATCCTCGGTCAGTTCATATCACAGACTGGCATCAATCAGTACACCATTGACAAGCAAGCTGATCAGTCTATCTCTCTCGGAAGATTTTTGAGAAGCTTCCTTTCCTCGGTAGCCCACGGAATCACGTTGCTTCGAGACATGAAATCCAACCACCGTTTTTCACTAATGTTACTGAGTAATCACATTCTCATACTGCTGTGCTAAGTACATGGGTATTGGTTTCGCAATAGAATTTCTGAATATGACTCAGTTGACAATCCGTCACTAAAAATCGTATGATCGGTTTATAAAGTGGTTGATTCGGCGACGATTAGGCTAAGATGTCAGACGACAAAGCAGTGATTCACTCACCTGTCGTAGTAACTCTTACAAAACCTACATGCGAAATACACTATATTACTGAATTCGTAGAGGATATACAAGGGTACCAGCTAAGTGTGAGTCACACATCGATGTTGAATGAGACCTAGACGTTGTTTATCAGAAAAAAAACAAGAAACATGCAATGAATCCACGCAGAGTATACCATCATAATGAATGGTCTGACGTAGCCATTCAAGAAAACAATAAATCTGGGAGCGGAATATATTCTCAAGTTTATTATGTCATTACGGTTTAAAATAGAAAACTTACACCGTCTTGATAAACGCCTCATCATAAAATTATTTGGATCGTAGAAATTGGACTGAAAGTGTGAAATTTGTTTTCATACAATTCAGTGTGAATTGAAGGCGATCGGGGTGAATATATTTGAGCAGAGGCGTTGAATTCGATGAACTTTGATATTGAATAGACAGTCACAACAAAAAACGTTTAATGGAGTCAATTGAATTCGAAATATACTATTCACGAAACTATTGGAGGAGAAGTAAATTCTCATAACACTATTGGATAACACGAACCGTGTAATTTGAATATCTCAGTTCACTGAGACTCACAACAGCATTCTACGGCATACGGATAGATTCGTCGCACATGGGCTAATGAAAAAATAAAACAGGCAACTATTGAATCGCATCAAGTAGTGAGCAGTGTTATTTCATTCAATATAGAAATTCCTCATCTGCGAGAACTAGGGACTTCAAGTTGACAGAATTTTATGCTATTAGAACAGGACATATAAGCGAACAATATTGTTGTTTTCAATTAGATCTTCTTCAGGCTTTACTCTAATTTACATAGATTTATATATAAAATTTTAACCAATGAGGGTGATTTTGGGAATCAAATAATAATCTTGAAAGTCTTAATAATAATAATGTGGTAAATGTTTTGAACGTAGTTAATAACGATGATTATAATGATAACAGAATATTGATAATAAGGTTTATGCAGGTGATAAGAATAACAAAGATAGTATATGTATAAGACCCAATGATAGAGCTTCTAACTGTAATTTATCTGGTGTTACACTTGAAAAATTATGGACGTACCGATAAGGATCTGTGGGGAATGAAGGGAAATCCTTTTCAGGATTTCGACTGTCCTGGATATGTCAAATTCTACCTACTATGGAGTGGCAAAGTGGCTAGGTGAACTCCTCCAACCGCTTCACAAATTGGTAGTAAACCATAATGTTAAAGACGTTTTCGAATTTATTGCTAACGTGAATGATATCAATGTAAATGGGAAGCAAATGCTTTCCTTAGATGTAGAGTCACTGTTCACCAGTGTACCACTTATGGAGACTGTGGAATTCATATGCCAATAGATACTAGAAAAACAGTTCGACATCGGAATTCCAGTTATTAGTCTGAAAGAGTTGCTTTTAAGATGTACTATGAATGTACATTTCATATTCAACAACCTTTGTTACAGGCAAATCGACGCTATTGCCATGGGTTCTCCATTGGGGCCAATTTTGGCAGATTTCTTTCTAGCCAAGATTGAAAATGGTCCATTGAGACAAGTAATAGAGAAAAGTGATTCTTATTTTCGTTATGTTGATGATACGTTCATTATTCTTGATGTGAAAACTGACAAGAATGAAATCTTAAAAAAGTTTAATGATGCACATCCATCGCTCATCTTCACTTGTGAAGAAGAACATGATGGTGGATTACATTTCCTTGACGTCCAATTGAGCAGAAGCGAGGATGGTTCACTCAAGAGAGATGTCTATAGAAAACCTACATCTGTAGGACAATATACACATTTCCTCAGTTTTGTACCAGTCCGATATAAAATCAATTTGGTCAGATGCCTTACGAATAGAGCAAGACGTATTTGTACAGATGACTCCCTAGAAAATGAGCTAGAATACATCCAAAATACGCTGGTCCAAATGGGTTATCCTAGTAGATTTGTTAGGAGACACATGAATACCAGGTACAACAAAGAAAAACTGACAACAGTTAAAAAGAAAGAACTTTTCTTGAAACTTCAATTTAATGGGGACGTGGCTAGTGAAGTCTTACATCTGAGAATATTGAGAGCGATAAACCGAGCTTATACTGCCACCACCCTTTGTTTGTCATTTTCTAGCCGACCAATTTTGATTGCTCAAGTGAAAGATAAGCTACCTAGTTGTGCCACTTCCCTGTGTATCTACAAATTTAGTTGCTCCTGTGGAGAAAGCTATATAGGGCGAACAACTAGACAGCTGAACAAACGCAATAATGAGCATCTTCCTTCATGGTTCGGAAAAGGTCAAACAAAATCCATACGAAGTTCTATTTTGGCTCATTTGATTGATAGCGGTCACCAAGTGGACAAAAATAGTGCTTTCAAAGTTATCTATCGTATTCCATCGAGTCTTTCGAATGGAATCAGAAACGGTCTTTAACACCTAGCCGAAGCTATGGGAATTCGAGAGAACAATCCTAGTCTTTGCATACAAAAGAAGTTTGTTCTATCTTTGTCTCTCCCTTGGCCTAGGTGAACTCCCATCTCGGTCATTATTTCATCAATTGTTAGTAGGCGGTATGAGATGTCTCATTTGCTGTGATGGTCGAAATCTTATGATTCAAGTCACTGGAATCAAAATGTTCAGTCTGGATTGTCTAATGCGCTTCGAATATATGTGTAGATATCTAGTTCACATCCTCCCGAATACTCGAGTGTTCACAAATGAGGAATTTTCACAGTGGAGGAAAACGCTGATGGTTTTCGACAGTTGTCTAACTGTCATAGGCTTATTCGTAACAAAGATATCTCCATGTATTAAAATCTTGAGATTAGTCCATATCAACTGCAGCATTTAAATAACGTGGTTTGAGCGTTCCGATGGCTTCATGAGATGTTACTTCACACTTCTCGACCAATAGCTTTGTAAATATCGTATTTTAGAACTGAATCGATTAAAGTTGTTTTTGTGACTATTTCTACAATACCAAAGTTCATCAAAGTCGACGAATTTGCTCAAATACGCTTATCTCTACTTTCCTCTGCATTACACAAATCTAATCTCAAATTTTTCCTGAATTTCATTGGCTTATATAACTTTGAAAATGGTATTCTTATCAACAGAGAGTAAGCGTTCTATTTCATATCCTAATTCCATCATGGATTTTCAAATACACTGTGTTAGATGTTTTCAACTGTTCGAATACATGTCATGCGTACATGAAGTTGTTCTTAATGAAGTCATTGCAGCCACTAAATTAAGTAATTAATATAGTCAAATATCAATATAGTCCTCTTAAACAGCCAATGGCCTATTCAAATCACTGAGCCATCAAATAATCCTTAGAGCATAATCCTTGAAAACCACAGACACTGATGTAGAAGGTAAAGAGACCGATTGAGAGAACACTTCAAACATTTATACTGACACAAATCAACAGATGTGCGTTTCTTGAGTTCATTAATCAATTAATTACTACACATAAAATAAATATGATAGCCATTACAAGGCCAGTTGTTAGAATTTTTCTGATTCTTGTGTGAATACTATTCAAATATGAAACCGTACCACGGAATCTAGTCAACTCGAATGTGGCAGAACACGTTGAAAATAAGACGCAAATTTAGTTCAGTGTGAGAAGCGCTCTCTGGTTGTTGAAATATCAAATCGCTATTGAATATATTTTGTGTAATTAAAAAATGATAATGCTGTGAATAAAATACACACACATTTTTTATGAATGAAACAATTAGTCCTGTTTGTGGTCTTTGATACTTCGGTGTCTTTGAAGATAATTCTCTCATCTCGCGCTTTGTCCTAAGGAGTTGGTTATTCTATCAGTATTATTATCATAAAGGTTAATCGACACTTGAATTAAATATCAAAGTAATGTAAAATAAAGGAGTTAAAGTTGATAAAATTCAATTATTTGCAATATGTACTTGAAAAACGTGGTATTGATAAGTACAAGAATTTTTTGAATACTAAGTACTAAAAAAACAAAACGTAAAAAATCCTTCACTCTGAACGATACTCTTATACATCGTGCTTAATTTTCAGTTTATTTTTACTTACTATTCATAGAGTATGTTCAAGCGAAACAGTAGTCTGAATGAATGGCATTCGATCAAATATTGTCGGATCTGTAAATGTTTCAGCACTGTACGTTTTTTTTCATGTGTGGCACTTCTCAACCTACACCATGTCTGGCAGACGCGTGTTATCTGGCAGGCTATCAATCAAATAACAAATGCACTGCTCACTGGTCCTCTGTGTCCTCTTTTGTGGCTGAGAGAGGTAGATACTGGTAGTGGAAGACAAGAAAAGGTTTTACTGTCTTTGATCATGAATGTCTGAGTTCTATCTCTTATGTTAAGTGGTTATAGTAGGGTAAGTACAATTGAGATAGGACATCGAATAATAGGTAAGAAGGGAAAGACAGTCGACCAAGTTATGAAGCTATACGGATTCAGATGGCTAGGAAATATATTACACACCTCTCGACATCACCTTCCTCAACGAGCAGTGTTAGCTGAAATGGGATTATGTTGGTAAAGAGACAGTAGTGGTCAAGAGAAAACGTGGAGTCAGTCCATGAAACGTCAGACAGTTAATCTCAGCCAAGTAGGAAGGTGAAGACAGCCTGGTTGCTGTCGTCAGAATCCTACGAACCAGTGGCTAGAGAAAGTTTGTGATGTGGCTAGAATTTAGTCGCAGTGGCGCGGATACACTCTTTCTTTGTTATCTCACGTATCCATTAAATACTTTTGTTTTTCTCGCTTTCTCGCTCACATTTCTGATTATTATTATTATTCTGTTCAGTCAGTTTTTTCTCTTTTGTCTTCCTTTGTGTGTTACATAGAGTGTGGCAAGGTGAACCGGTGCACTTCTTTGCTAAGTCCCCTCTCTGTTGAAGCCAATCAGTCAGTCGCCACTAGTAAATATTCAGTTAATATGCATTCAGCTTTACGCATATTGCAGTCTTATAATTAAGTACTTGAAGTCAATGTTCTTCTCATATATGTCTCACATGTCTTTTGTGAGTAAACACACATTCCTACTCGTCTCAGCGTATCAGTTTCTACGTCTTTTTTTGGTTTCATTACCCTATTTCTTAACTGAAGTTCTTAGCTTCAATCCTTCATGCTCTGTCATCTTCTAAGCAAGAATGTATGACAGTTACTTGTGTCACCAAAATATGTTGCGCAAATAAATTACACATTCTAGACAGATTACATCTGCTTATAGTTTCACCGAAGTTCATAGATTGTATTTCCTGAGTTTTGAAGGGAAATATAGCAATTCGAGCTGTTCAGATTTCAATAGCGAGAAGGTCCCATCACAGGATGAGTTTGCTAGCATTTAAGTGAGGTGGCTAGTGAACATCCTGCAGTTAAATCATTGATGCTTCGACTGTGTTATACTTACCAATACGCTCTGAAACACTGACAGTATAACTTATACTATATACTTCATTCCTAAGCAGACTGGATGGTTTTCTTCTTTATGCCTCACTGTTATTTATCAAATTAATTTTTTACACTTTGAAGTAATTTATAAACATCACTCTGCAATACACTGACCGGTAATATCGATACGTCTTAGTCAGTAAACTGGTGTCAGCCAACCAACTGGAGTCGATTTATCGACATGAAACAGAAATCTGACCTTCACTTACCCTGTTACTTATCTCTGTTGGGAAAATTGAATTTCCTCAGAATATGAAATATTGGCAGCTAAGATCTACAACACTAGGTTGAAAATGAGAATGAATTCAGGGATGAGGGTACATGAAATATAGTCAAATGTGATGAATCACTATTTCCCAGGCCGTATTATCTAACTTTTCTCCACTAACTATTTTCCCCTATCGTATTAAATTAATACAAATAATTACGCCGGTTGAGTATATCTATTTACAATCATCAACGCATCTTCGATTGGTATATTGATATTCGGCTATTACAGATTAGAATTGCATACAAGTTCTAATTCACTGCATAACAATACAAATTCAGTGCAAATTTTCAAAATTCAAATCACTATGGATATCAAAATCAGACCAGGGTGTTCGCAAAGTGTTGATGGTCAGCGTTGATCACTTAAGTATTTTTCCACTTAACTGACTATATTTTATCCACTTGAAAATGCATAGAACTTCATTTCAATGATTTCTAGAATCGTGACATACACAAACATAAATTAGAGAAATCATTCACCATAATGCCCATTTTGTTATGTAGCATTCTTTACAGTGTGTGAAATAAATATTGGCATTACAGAATACATCTTTTTAACAAGCGTAATCATCTGACGTGAAAATAATTTTACACATCTCCACCCCTCCTAAAATAATTATTTTACTAAGTTGCCATATAATTCCTTTGGTAATGGAGTATTCCTGGTGATATATATCTGCTTTATATGAATTATTGTTAAATTATGACCAACCGAAATGAGATAAGGTCCAGTGATTAGACTGCATCAGCCGGCATGCTCAGCAACGTTGTTTCATGCAGTAGGCAGCCAAGTGTAACAGACAAATCGCAAATATCGTCAGTGGGATTTCACGCATCTCATATCCAAGCAACATTCTGTAACAGAGTACGTAACAGCAATTATCAGTAAAGATATCAATATACGGGAAGGCAAACTGCAATTGTGGTATGAGAAACATCTCCAGCTGAAGAAGCGTCCCTAGACATCTGAATTGACACAAATACAGGAAATAAAAGACGAAGATGCCCATCCAGCAATTGGTAATGATTTCGATGTGTGGATTGGGAATCCCTCATATCTCTGTTATGCATTATTGAGCATAGACGTATAGTGACAGCTACACAACCACTCAGGATGCTCTTGATTTCATCATCTCGGCAGATGGATAATTATCCGATTGAATAAGAGTGGAGGACGCATAGTAAATTAGGAGGTATAAATAAAGAGGATGAAATGGTTATCTCACAGGCACTCACACATTCATGAAAACCAGGAACTTTCTGTCATCTATATTTGAAGCGATGGACTACCAGCATATCATGAACAATATTGGTCGATCAAGATGAACTCACACTTTCTTGATGACCATGTCAATTCTATATGTATGTGATCCACGAAAATTCGAGAATAAGTGTGCTGTTCGATTTGGTAGTCAGAAAAGTCGAGAACCAATCAGAGTTAATTTCTATGTGCAAAAGCGTTACTGCCTGTGAATCAAAGTGCAAACTATCATGTGAAATAAACAAAAATGACAAAAATCAATGTTAATGAAGAGAATGGAGGTTGAAAATGCAGTTTTTGAAAGCGTGTTGAAATTGAGGTGAGTATTGAAGTTTCATAAATCTGTCTGTATGCAGAAGCTACATGAGTTATATATCACAGTTCAGCAGGACTATCGCCGTCATTTGAATGCATCAGAATTCATTTGTCACTGATGAATGGATAATAACTGTTGGACTGCTTGTATCTAACAAGCATAGTTCAGTTTCTGAACCCTACATTGAAACTCATCACGCGTTTGGTGACGTTTGATTTCAAGAGGGATTGAATTCCTGACATAAGTGACCGGACATTGAGAGAAATGTTACCCAAAGCTTTTGTTCTTTTGTGGATATTCGAACTTTAAGGTAAGTAAAAGCGACGCTGTTTTTAAACCAGTAGTTAACTTTTCATATTTAGATCAAAATGGAGAGCTTTGGTGTTTTCCGACATATATTCCACATTTCAAAATATAATCAGCTATCTAGTATAATACTTATCATACTTACACATGATGACTCATCATGATATACTCATGGCGTGTTTGATGTCAACTTAGTGTTTCTGATGTAAAGTCAATTCATCCATTTACTTAGGTTTGCGTTTCACAATAATATGATAAATTTGTAATTAGAACAATACATATAAGCGAACAATATTGTTGTTTTCAATTAGATCTTCTTCAGGCTTTACTGTAATTTACATAGATTTATATATGAAATTTTAACCAATGACGGTGATTTTGTGGATCAAATAATAATAATAATGTGGTAAATGTTTTGAACGTAGTTAACAACGATGATTATAATGATAACAAAATAACGATAATGAGGTTTATGCAGGTGGCGATAAGAATAACAAACGTAGTGAGTGATATGTGTATATGTAGACAATTCGATAAATAAATTTGGTCAAATCTTAAAAGTTGCGTAATACTAAAGGTGAAGTGGACAGATAATCAAAGTTTGAATAAATACCATAAAAGTACGAAGGAGATGGAAAATAAGAAACAGTGGCAGAGTTTTGATTGAAATTCACCTAGGCCAAGGGAGACACAAAGGTAAAACAAACTTCTTTTGCCGTATGCAGAAACACTAGGATTGTTCGCTCGAATTCCCAGAGCTTCGGCTCTGTGTAAAAGGCTTGTTGGAATTCCGTTCGAGAGGCTCGATGGAATGCGATAGACAACTGAAGTGAAAGACAAGCTACCTAGCTGTGCCACTTCTATGTGTAACTATAAATTTAGTTACTCCTGTGGAGAAAGCTATATAGGGCGAACAACTAGACAGCTGAACAAACGCATTAATGAGCATCTTCTTTCATGGTTCGGAAAAGGTCAAATAAAATCTATAAGAAGTTCTATTTTGGCTCATTTGATTGATAGCGGTCACAAAGTGGACAAAAATAGTGCCTTCAATGTTATCTATCACATACCATCGAGCCTTTCGAACGGAATTCCAACAAGCCTTTTACACAGAGACGAAGCTCTGGGAATTCGAGAGAGCAATCCTTGCCTTTGCATACAAGAGACGTTTGTTCTACCTTTGTCTCTCCCTTGGCCTAGGTGAATTCCAATCAAAACCCTCCCACCCTTCCTTACTTCCCATCTCCTTCGTACTTTTATGGTATTTATTCAAACTTTGATTATCTGTCCACTTCACCTTTAGTATTACGCAACTTTTAAGATTTGACCTAATTTATTTATCGAATTGTCTACATATACACATATCACTCACTACGTTTGTTATTCTTATCGCCACCTGCATAAACCTCATTACCGTTATTTTGTTATCATTATAATCGTCGATATTAACGACGTTCGAAACATCTACCACATTATTATTATTATTTGATCAACAAAACCCCGTCACTGGTTATATTTTTTATATACAAATCCATGTAAATAAGGGTGGAGTCTGAAGAGGATCTAATTGAAAACAACAATATTGTTCGCTTAAATGTCTTGTTCTATTATCAAATTCATCATATGATTGTGAAATGCAAACCTAAGTGAATGGATGAATTGACTTTACATCAGAAACACTAAGTTGACATCAAACACGCCATGAGTATATCATGATGAGTCATCATGTGTAAGTATGATAAGTATTATACTAGATAGCTGATTATATTTTGAAATGTGGAATATATATCGGAAAACACCAAAGCTCTCCATTTTGATCTAAATATGAAAAGTTAACTACTGGTTTAAAAACAGCGTCGCTTTTACTTACCTTAAAGTTCGAATATCCACAAAAGAACAAAAGCTTTGGGTAACATTTCTCTCAATGTCCGGTCACTTATGTCAGGAATTCAATCCCTCTTGAAATCAAACGTCACCAAACGCGTGATGAGTTTCAATGTAGGGTTCAGAAACTGAACTATGCTTGTTAGATACAAGCAGTCCAACAGTTATTATCCATTCATCAGTGACAAATGAATTCTGATGCATTCAAATGACGGCGATAGTCCTGCTGAACTGTGATATATAACTCATGTAGCTTCTGCATACAGACAGATTTATGAAACTTCAATACTCACCTCAATTTCAACACGCTTTCAAAAACTGCATTTTCAACCTCCATTCTCTTCATTAACATTGATTTTTGTCATTTTTGTTTATTTCACATGATAGTTTGCACTTTGATTCACAGGCAGTAACGCTTTTGCACATAGAAATTAACTCTGATTGGTTCTCGACTTTTCTGACTACCAAATCGAACAGCACACTTATTCTCGAATTTTCGTGGATCACATACATATAGAATTGACATGGTCATCAAGAAAGTGTGAGTTCATCTTGATCGACCAATATTGTTCATGATATGCTGGTAGTCCATCGCTTCAAATATAGATGACAGAAAGTTCCTGGTTTTCATGAATGTGTGAGTGCCTGTGAGATAACCATTTCATCCTCTTTATTTATACCTCCTAATTTACTATGCGTCCTCCACTCTTATTCAATCGGATAATTATCCATCTGCCGAGATGATGAAATCAAGAGCATCCTGAGTGGTTGTGTAGCTGTCACTATACGTCTATGCTCAATAATGCATAACAGAGATATGAGGGATTCCCAATCCACACATCGAAATCATTACCAATTGCTGGATGGGCATCTTCGTCTTTTGTTTCAAGTATTTGTGTCATTTCGAATGTCTAGGGACGCTTCTTGAACTGAAGATGCTTCTTATACCACAATTGCAGATTGCCTTCCCCTACAATTATTTCTTAAATGACAATTGTTTTGAGTGAGTTTTATTTTGCTATTCATACTTTGAAGTCAGATTTATCTACTACATAAATAATTTAAAAATTTTATGTCGGGGAATATCTTTTATCTCGATAGCTGTATTAGAATCAACTTTTTCTGTCTTCCCATTATTATTCAGCTTTTAACTTTCAAATGACACCGATGTATATCATTTCTCTATATTCCCTCTTCATGTTTAATTTCACTATATAGCCCAGGGAAAGAGTTTCCTTACTAGACATTTTCCATTCTCCATCTCTTGATTTACGAAATTCAGGCTTCGCGGGTCTAAACCTTAAAGACTGAGGCGTTAAGCAGCCTCACGCAGTATTGATACATTCTTGTAAATCTGTGTTCGTTTCACACAAAATAGATATCTGTCCAAATACACCAAGTTCAACCAAAAGGAGGTAAAAATTTTCTGAGATGATGAGTTTAGTTGACTTAAGAATATGATCAACAAAATGACATTCGCTCACAGCAATCATCATTTAAGATATAATTGTAGGGGAAGGCAAACTGCACTTGTGGTATCCGAAGCATCTGCAGCTGAAGAAGCGTTCCTAGACATCTGAATTGAAACAAATACATGAAACAAAAGACGAAGATGTCGATCCTGCAAGTAAAAATGATTTCGACATGTGGATTGCGTATCCCCCATATTTGTGTTATATAATAATGAGCATTGACGCATTGTGAAAGCTACACAACCACTCAGGATGCTCTTGATTTCATCATCTTGATGGATGGATAATGATCTGATTGAATATTGGTGCAGCTGCATAGTAAATTAGGCGGTATAATTAGAGAGGATAAATTGTGAATGTCACTGTCACTCACACATCCATGAGAACCAGGGACTTTCTGTCATGTATATTTGAGGCGATGGACTACCAGCATATCATCAACAATATTGGTCGATTGAGATGAACTCACACTTTGTTGATAACCCTGTCAATGCTATATGTATGTGATCCATGAAAATTCGAGAATAAGTGTGCTGTTCGATTTGATAGTGAGAAAAGTCAAGAACCAATCAGAGTTAATTTCTATGTGCAAAAGCGTTACTGCCTGTGAACCAAAGTGCAAACTGTCATGTGAAATAAACAATAACAAAAAACATTGTTAGTGAAGAGAATCGATCTTGAAAATGCACTTTTTGAAAGCTTGGTGAAATGGACGTTAATACTGAAGTGACATAAAACTGTCTGATCGCAGAAGCTGAATGGTTCAGACATCACAGTCCATCAGAACTGACACCATCATTTGAATACATCAGAATGCATTTATCACTGATGAATTGATAACAATTTTCGGACTGCTGGTATCGAACAAGCATTGTTCAGTTACTTCGCCCTGCACTGAAACTCTTAACGTGTGTAATTACGTATGACTTCAAGGGATGTTGAATTCAAATGATAAGTAACCGGAGAACGAGTGAACTGTTACCTGATTGTCTTATTCCAGTGTGAATTTTCGAACTGGTAAGTAATTAATTAAAACTTCATTCTAAATTTTATAGGTAAATTTAATGTATTAATGATATTAAGGTGTGTTTTACTTCGTGAAATGAAAACTGAATATTTGCAGTTATAAATGCGAACGATTATTTTTGATATCCTCATTCTGCACTGGAATTTCTCTTCGCAACAGTTAGTCCATTTTACAAATTTGGATAGTGTTACTGGACAATTTTTTACTTTAATTTCCCATTTGTATCATTCTTCATGTAAATTGACTTGACAAGTATATTTGTGCTTAGACTGTTCGAAACGTTTAGCGCAAATAATTCACATTTTTCAGAAAACCTCCGTTTTATCATAACCCTACCTAGATTTTGTTTGTGTTTTTGGGAGTTCACTTTTATGATTTCATGATTTTTTGGAGAGCCAAAGTCTCTATACTGTACATTTAATAATATAGTGAGTCATTTGGAAATATTTTGTGATCGACTTTGAAGATGAGCCATCCATGTAACAACTAATGTGAAACTGTTAGCTGTGAGACTGCATTCACTGCAAGGGGAATAGCGTGTCTTCAGTGAAGGTATGCATATGTTTCACCTCTTATTTGTTGACTTAATTGATTTTCAGGACTGAATAAGGAGTACAGTGTGTATGTGATTCGCTTTGTTTACTTTGCATTCACTAATTCGTCCTTCTGTTATTCTCTACCTAATTTTAGTAGAGTTAGTGTGTGCTACAACTCTGAGTTCATTGATGTGAACTCATTGATCATTCACTTTCTCTGATTATTTCCTTTGTTCAGTGGCAAATTAGGTGCTGAAACGTTAGATTACTCACGATTCGTTAATCATCATTGTTGTTTCTCATGCACTTTGATTGATTTCGCTTCTAATTGTCTGTAACATCTGAACTTTGTTTTCATTTGACTGAGTCAGTACACATCCTTGTATAACTGTGAATAAAAATCTCTATTCCGACTTATGCCTTTTTATTTAATATCACAGGGGGAACTCTTCATAATTTATGTGTTGTGTGATCATATTTTCCCAAAGCACTTGAAGAGGACATCATTTAACATTTTTTTAATAATAAACGATATTCACAAGTCATTGTTTTGTTTGCTTCTTGTTCGCCTGAACGATGTTGATCACAGAGAATAACCAAGTAGACTAAGGCATATGAAACTAGTTGAGAATCACGAAAACAGATAATGATATGAGAATAGAACTTGTGTACTGTGGCACAGTTTAATTCCACTGTGGGTAAAATTTATTTTGATAAAGTCTCACAGTGTTTTACATTGATATTTACGAAATGTTATCAGTAAATATCTCCAAATAACTTTTTGAGACATTTTCAGATTAAATTTTACTCAAAATTGAGAACAGATAATTGTTTTATCAAATTCTCTATTTTCAAAAGAAATTCCAAGTGGGCACTTTGTCCACTTTGAGGCGAGGTATCATCACATATTGATTTTGAAGTAGAAATTACTCTGTTACAGTATGTTGCTTGAATATGAGAGGTGTAAAATCCCACTGACGATATTTACGATTTGTCTGTTACACTCAGTTGCCTACTGCGTGAAACAACGTTGCTGAGCATGCCGAATGATGCAGTCTAATCACTGGACCTTATCTCATTTTGGTTGGTCATAATTTAATAATAATTCATATAAAGCAGATATATAAATCATCAGGAATACTCCATTACCAAAGAAATCATATGGCAATTTCGTAGAAGAATTATTGTAAGAGAACTGAAGACGTGTAAGTTTATTTTGCCGGTTAAAATGATGATGTGTTCTGCAATGCAAAACCTCTACACAATGTTAAGAATGCTACTTAACAAAATGGAAATTTCAGTGAAGGAATTCTCTGATATATGCTTGTGTAAGCCATGATTCTAGAAATCATTGAACTCAGTGAACTCAGACACCTAAGCTCAAAGACAGTGGAGTCTTTACATGTCCTCCAATAACACTGTTCATATCTCAGCCACAAATTAGGACAGACAGAATTAGTGCACATTACCTACGTCCTTTGGATGATAGCCAGCCAGATATCACGCGTGTGCCAGAGAAGGCGTAGTTTGACAAATATCACTAAACGCATGGTATTGAGACGCTTAGAGACCCGACGATATTTGGTCGAATGATGTCCATTCAGACTACCAATTCGCTTCAACATACTCTATGAGTAGTAAGGAAAAATAAACTGAAAATTAAGCATGATGTATAAGCGTATCGTTCAGAGTGAAGGATTTTTTACGTTTTGTTTTTTTAGTACTTAGTATTCAAAAAAATTCTTGTACACATAAGTATCACGTTTTTCAAATACATATTACAAATAATTGAATTTTATCAACTTTATCTCGTTTGTTTTACATTACTTTGATATTTAATTCAAGTGTCGATTAACCTTTATGATAATAATACTGATAGAATAACCAACTCCTTAGGACAAAGTACGAGATGAGAGAATTATCTTCAAAGACACCGAAGTATCAAAGACCAGAAACGGGACTCATTGTTTCATTCATAAAAAATGTGTGTGTATTTTATTCACAGCATTATCATTTTTTAATTTCACAAAATATATTCAATAGCGATTTGATATTTCAACAACCAGAGAGCGCTTCTCACATTGAACTAAATTTGCGTCTTATTTTCAACGTGTTCTGCCACATTCGAGTTGACTAGATTCTGTGGTATGGTTTCATATTTGAATAGTAATCACACAAGATTCAGAAGAATTCTAACAACTGGCCTTGTAGTGGCTATCATATTTATTTTATGTGTAGTGATTAGTTGATTAATGAACTCAAGAAACGCATATCTGTTGATTTGTGTCAGTACAAATGTTTGAAGTGTTCTCTCACTCGCTCTCTTTACCTTCCATATCAGTGTTTGTAGTTTTCAAGGATTATGCTCTAAGGATTATTAGATGGCTCAGTGATTTGTACAGGCCATCCGCTGTTTAAGATGACTATATTGATATTTGACTGAAGTAATTACTTAATTTAGTGGCTGCAATGACTTCATTAAGAACAACTTCATGTACGCATGACATGTATTCGAACAGTTGAAATTAACTAACACAGTGTATTCGGAAATGTATAGTGGAATTTGGATATGAAATAGAACGCTTACTCCCTGTTGATAAGAATATCATTTTCAAAGTTATATAAGCCAATGAAATTCAGGAAAAATTTGAGATTAGATTTGTGTAATGCAGAGGAAAGTAGAGATAAGCGTATTTGAGCAAATTCGTCGACTTTCATGAACTTTGGTATTGTAGAAATAGTCACAAAGACAACTTTAATCGATTCAGTTCTAAAATACGATATTTATAAAGCTATTGGTATAGAAGTATGAAGTAAAGTCTCATGAAGCCATCGGAAAGTACAAACCACGTTATTTAAATGCTGCAGTTGATACGGACTAATCTCAAGATTTTAATACATGAAGATATCTTTGTTACGAATGAGGCTATGACAGTTGGACAACTGTCGAAAACCATCAGCGTTTTCCTCCACTATGAAAATTCCTCATTTGTGAACACTCCTGTATTCAGGAGGATGTGAACTCGATATTTAAACATATTCGCAGCGCTTTAGACAATCCAGACTGAACATTTTGATTCCAGTGACTTGAATCATAAGATTTTGACCATCAGAGCGAATGAGGCATCTCATACCGCCTACTAAAAATTCATGAAATAGTGACCGAGAGGGAAAGTACACCTAGACCAAGGGAGAGACAAAGGTAGAACAAACTTCTTTTGTATGCAAAGACTAGGATTGTTCTCTCGAATTAATTCCCATAGCTTCGGCTAGGTGTAAAAGACGGTTTCTGATTCCATTCGAAAGACTCGATGGAATACGATAGATAACTTTGAAAGCACTATTTTTGTCCACTTGGTGACCGCTATCAATCAAATGAGCCAAAATAGAACTTCGTATGGATTTTATTTGACCTTTTCCGAACCATGAAGGAAGATGCTCATTAATGCGTTTGTTAAGCTGTCTAGTTGTTCGCCCTATGAAGCTTTCTCCACAGGAGCAACTAAATTTATAGATACACATCGAAGTGGCACAACTAGGTAGCTTATCTTTCACTTGAGCAATCAAAATTGGTCGGCTGGAAAATGACAAACAAAGGGTGGCGGCAGTATAAGTCCGTTTTATCGCTCTCGATAATCTCAGATGTAAGACTTCACTAGCCACGTCCCCATTAAATTGAAGTTTCATGAACAGTTCTTTCTTTTTAACTGTTGTCAGTTTTTCTTTGTTGTACCTGGTATTCATGTGTCTCCTAACAAATCTACTAGGATAACCCATTTGGACCAGTGTATTTTGGATGTATTCTAGCTCATTTTCTAGGGAGTCATCTGTACAAATACGTCTTGCTCTATTCGTAAGGCATCTGACCAAATTGATTTTATATCGGACTAGTACAAAACTGAGGAAATGTGTATATTGTCCTACAGATATAGGTTTTCTATAGACATCTCTCTTGAGTGAACCATCCTCTCTTCTGCTCAATTGGACGTCAAGGAAATGTAATCCACCATCATGTTCTTCTTCACACGTGAAGATGAGCGATGGATGTGCATCATTAAACTTTTTTAACATTTCATTCTTGTCAGTTTTCACATCAAGAATAATGAACGTATCATCAACCTAACGAAAATAAGAATCAGTTTCCTCTATTACTTGTCTCAATGGACCATTTTCAATCTTAGCTAGAAAGAAATCTGCCAAAATTGGCCCCAATGGAGAACCCATGGCAATACCGTCGATTTGCCTGTAGTAAAGGTTGTTGAATAAGAAATGTACATTCATAGTACATCTTAAAAGCAACTCTGTCAGACTAATAACTGGAATTCCGATGTCAATCTGCTTTCCTAGTATCTGTTGGCATATGAAATCCACAGTCTCCATAAGTGGCACATTGGTAAACAGTGACGCTACATCTAAGGAAAGCATTTGCTTCCCATTTACATTGATATCATTCACGTTAGCAATAAATTCGAAAACGTCTTTAACATTATGGTTTACTACCAATTTGTGTAGCGGTTGGAGGAGTTCACCTAGCCACTTTGCCACTCCATGGTACGTAGAATTTGACATATCCAGGACAGTCAAAATCCTGAAAAGGATTTCCCTTCATTCCCCTCAGATCCTTATCGGTACGTCCATAATTTTTCAAGTGTAACACTAGATAAATTACAGTTAGAAGCTCTATCATTGGGTCTTATACATATACTATCTTTGTTATTCTTATCACCTGCATAAACCTTATTATCAATATTCTGTTGTCATTATAATCATCGTTATTAACTACGTTCAAAACATTTACCACATTATTATTATTAAGACTTTCAAGATTATTATTTGATTCCCAAAATCACCTCCATTGGTTAAAATTTTATATATAAATCTACGTAAATTAGAGTAAAACCTGAAGATCTAATTGAAAACAACAATATTGTTCGCTTATATGTCTTGTTCTAATAGTATAAAATTCTGTCAACTTGAAGTCCCTTGTTCTCGCAGATGAGGAATTTCTATATTGAATGAAATAACACTGCTCACTACTTGATGCGATTCAATAGTTGCCTGTTTTATTTTTTCATTAGCCCATGTGCGACGAATCTATCCGTATGCCGTAGAATGCTGTTGTGAGTCTCAGTGAACTGAGATATTCAAATTACACGGTTCGTGTTATCCAATAGTGTTATGAGAATTTACTTCTCCTCCAATAGTTTCGTGAATAGTATATTTCGAATTCAATTGACTCCATTAAAAGTTTTTTGTTGTGACTGTCTATTCAATATCAAAGTTCATCGAATTCAACGCCTCTGCTCAAATATATTCACCCTGATTGCCTTCAATTCACACTGAATTGTATGAAAACAAATTTCACACTTTCAGTCCAGTTTCTACGATCAAAATAATTTTTATGATGAGGCGTTTATCAAGACGGTGTAAGTTTTCTATTTTGAATCGTAATATTATAATACGCATGATAAAACATCCTGCTCCCAGAGTTAATGTCTTCTTGAATGGCTACATCAGCCCATTCATTGCGATGGCATACTCTGCGTGAATTCATTGCATGTCTCTAGTTTTGTCTATGATTAACAGCGTCTAGATCTCATTCAACATCGATGTGTGACTCACACTTAGCTGGTACCCTTGGTATATCCTCTACGAATTCAATGAAAAATGGATTTTAGTAATACGTTTTGTGAGAGTTATTACGACAGGTGAGTGAACCACTGACTTGTCGTTTGGCATCTTAGCCTGATCGTCGCCGAATCAACTACTTTATAAACCGATCATACGATATTTAGTGACGGATTGTCAACTGAGTCATATTCAGAAATTCTATTGCGAAACCATTACCCATGTACTTAGCGAAGTAGTATGAGAATGTGATTACTCAATAACAGTGAATAACGGTGGTTGCATTTCAGTTCTCGAAGCAATGTGATTCCGTATGCTACTCAGAAAATGAAACTTCTTGGAAATATTCCGAGACAGATTGACTTATAGCCATGCTCGTGAATGGTGTACTGATTGATATCAGTCTGTGATATTAACTGACCGAGGATTTCATAACTTTCATGACAGTTTGACAATGTGCACATAATGAACCAGTCTCCTATCAAAGGAGCACATCATCCTGCCTACAGTTGCATGAAATTTGCACACCAATCTATCCTATCTTGATTGAAGTACTAAATCGATGTTGCAGAAGGTCTCCACTATCAAAACTGTGCCGAAATGCACCAAGTCTAGTAGAAAACTTGAATGGATGGAATGGCCAGCCTATGGAAATCTGAGTTAGTTCCGTAAAGTCTGTTAGACGATGGATAATCATGGTTTATTAGAAATACAAGATTCTGGTTGTTATAACATGTGTAACAGAGTTTAATTGTGCGATGGCCAATTGAGAATTAGTGATAGGAAACTTGAGAAAAATAAACGAGTTTCTAAAACAGACGTGTTATTCACATCTTCACGCTTCGAACAGACTGTGTATCATAGACTAGCACATATTCTGCTATTCAGCACTTGGGACAGTGTTTGTAGGCACGGAAAGGTAGGTGGACACTTAGAGGTTCCCATCACAAGAGGCATTCTTCAAAAGATCTCGTCAGGTGAAGCAATATGTTGAGTAATACTGCAAATAAGCGTATATTTCGAAATAAGTAGTGCAATGAATACTACAGTTAGATATGAAAAATGAAATGAACGCAGTGCTGTTCCTTGTAATCAACTATCCGATCATAGCGCCTATCATGATGTCACAATTCATCAGCTAGTCCACTATTAGAAGACATAACTGACTGAAGACTACCTACTATTTATCTCTGAAGGCTACTGCACACCTATGACTAGTACAACTCTCCTTGAATGAGGCAAGCGTGAAGTGTTCTCCCATTTTATCTTCTTTTATTTATTATGAGTCGCTTCAGAGCAAATCTGAAACCATACAAGTCTCGCATTCACTTCTACAGGTAAACTACCCCCAGTTGGAAATTCTCTGAATTCACAAAATAATAAAAAGGTATGTTGCACAGTGTTATTATTCATAACCAAAATAATCAAGGCTATTTCCAATAAGTTTTCTGTTGAAAGAGGGAGAAAAGAATTTATTTTGAAGGTATCTGTGCATTTTGAAAGAGAACCATTTCTTGTTTTCCTTTTTCAAAGACTTCACTCGTATATGTCATGCAGATTTTTATTGTATGGGAAGTATATGCCATTGTGATACTTGTGTAAGTTATGCGTTTTCGACTAACGTTGTTTCTGAAATGCTTTCAAGTGAAAAACTTAGGGATTGGTTGAAGGCGTCTTTTTGGTTTTCCTGGCTTTGTGGGTACGTGTGATATTTACATTTTATCCCCTTCTGATGAATATATTATCCAACTTATTGTCAATACCGCAATCAGGTTGGTGCACTGTCAACAATAATGTTATGACTAAGATAGGGAACAGAATGTTGATAACCATTAATTTGAGGTGGATGAAGTCGACATTTAAGCAACTGATTATCAATGGAGCAACCATCGCCTCTCCGGGTCTCAGCTCTAAGCATAATCAAATGTGATTTCATAGTAAACGACACACTTTTGTCGACACTATTTCAGTGTCAACCATCAGCATCTCACACTGTAAAACATCTGTTAAGATTAAAGAGTCAAGAGCAGCGTGAGTTATCAGAGAGCAGTAACCATAACCATATTGACACATTAAATGACAAAAGTATGTGTGATTTTGATTCACCTCATCAAGCAGGTACAAGTGAAGTATTTTTATAAATCACATTATCATAGCTAGAACAATATTTCCTGCGAAGAAGTGTTTACCGTCAAGCCGTTCGAAAGTGTATTTATGAGTTTTTTGAAACTATTTCCCTAGAAAGTAATTACACAAAGTGCTGCATGGTAGGTGTTTCATATGATAGTATACAACACGTCCTCTACGTCTATAAAGACTTAGTATTAATCATGCAGGATTACCACCAGTTTGTTCGACTCTGTATATGGTGGGTTTCCCTTCTCACTGTACCGCCTATTGATAATGTGAAATACGTGAACCAGATGAAAGGCAAGTAACTAACGTTTTCTCTGATGTTACATCTCAATTTGTTGAGGATAGCACCGATAATAACTGCTCATATGAACTAGTGTATTTCCTGAGACACGACTCTGTTATTTACTAATGTAAACTAAATTTTTGTATCTTTCGTCTCCTTCGTTTGTGTCAATACAGATTCTTAGGGACGCTTCTCCAGCTGCAGATGCTCCTTATACCTCAACTGCAGTTTGTGTTTCCACTCAATTATATCATCTTGATTATTGCTGTAAGTGAAGTGTGAATGGCCATTCGTATTTTCAAGTCAACTTATTGTATGATGTAAAACATTTATTTCCCGATACGAATTTAAAACAAGCAATAAAGCAGGTCAGGAAAGCAGGATTTAATGAATTTATCAAATTTCGGTAGAACTCGTCAGCTAAATACTCTACATACACGGACATGTATACTTTTGAAATTACATAAGAAGATGTAAGACTGATAAGAAAACAAACTACATTGAATTAGTCATGCAGGAAGACAGGTGTGAATGTTTTCCAGGTCACGTTCAAATATATAAAATGGAGAGAGAATATGAGAGATCAAAATTAAGATAAACTGCATTGCGCTTCAATTACATCATTTAGACAAACAATTAATCATTCGAGAAAAGAACAAGAATTGCAAACAGAGTAATATTAATAGTAGTGGTTATAATATAAATAATAATATTAATAGAGTTGAAGTGAGTTAAGATAATCCTACTGATAAAGGATAGTTTCAAGTGAATCAAGAATAATAATAATAATAAGAGATAGAACAATAAGTAAAAAAGTATTACCACGGTAGATTCAGAGTGATGACCATCTCCTTTTGCACACAGAGACCTGGTTTATAAACTCGAATTGCACAAGCCTCTGCAATTGCAAGTATCTACTTGTTCCTATGTCTGCTGACAATAACAGTGAATGACTTGACAGCGTCGATATCATGTCCGTAATCCAAAAGTAATCAAAAGTATATATATGCGTGTATGAGGAGTATTCAGCTGACGAGTTCTACCGAAATTTGATGAATTCATTAAATCCCGCTCTATTAACCTTTATTGCTGGTTTTATTGTATGATGTTTGATGTTTGCATATAAACTTGTTTTGTAAATTCACCGCCTGATTATTACATGGCACCCCTCAGTGTGAAGGTTGAGTCCAAATGAGGTTGAAACTATTAAGCGGTATGTTTCACATTGAAGAATGAACGAAGTCCATTCAATCATATAATGAAACATATCACCCTAAAGAAGTCGGCTGATTGTTAAAGATTTTGGGGTCCAGACAGGAACTAGTATTTGAAAAGTTCATTTCTAACATGAAACAAATCGAGGCGAACTGGAAATGTTATTTAGAAATGAATGGAACACCAAACGATAGTAACAATCAAGCGAATGAAATCTCCAGTGGAACGCCCAATCCTCAGCAGGCACACATCACTGAGCTGTGAGATAAGGGGAAATATACGTCTTCAGTTCCAAGCAGGATGGTCACTCAATAAATGTGTAATAATATAATATGAAGTGAGATCAACGTGTGAGGGAGATGTTTCGATGAATTACAACCACTACTTATCACACAAAATCTTCCTTCTCGCCGACATCTCAAAACACTTGGTAACTGACGATTGGTTTACCTGCGTCACGTACACATTTCTCGCCCAGGCATTTCGTGTCTGCATTATTTCGGATTCACTACAATCACCAGGTTAGAGAACCACCCACTATCGCTGTGCTGCAGCCTATAATGAAAGATATTTGGAGGTGGATGTGCCTTGGTATTATTTGACGGAGACATGAAGTCAAAGGTTTGTTTATTCCAGTTGGCCGTGCCCAACCATATTATATCACTTCACAGTCCACATTCAATTTCCAAGAATCCACCGTATATACTACGGCCGTTTAAGTTTACTCTCTTTCTCTCTTTAGACAACACTGATGGGGTTTGCCGCAGTTCTACCACTGATTAACGAAGCATTCTGGTGGACAATTGTCACATGGGCAGCGACCGCGGTTATTACAGGGATGACTGTAGGCTTCAGTATTCTCAAAAGATTCGATATGCTGAGGGCCTTTCGGAAGCTCATATTTGCAACATTCGTCGTGGAAATTATGTTTTGCATAGCATTCCTCCCGATGGTCTATTTACGAAAATATGATGTAAGTGAATAGATAAAATGTAAGTTACTCCTACTGAAAATTAACTGTTGTTAGCTGAGGTATCTTTTGAGCTTCAATGGCAATTGTTTATTTCGCGAAGTATTCACTCACTCAATAATCACCAAACGTGCAACGGAATACGTTGAATCACTTTGGATAGGCTCCACCTAATTAAAATTTCTCATGAAGCCTGACAGATGAGTATTCAAATCAGTCAAATCACTGCAAGAATTCCATTCATGTTTGAATAAACTAAGTTTCAGATTGCAGTAATCATATTTGTGCTGATTGTCTCACTCGACTACAGCAGAGCGCTTCTTGATTGCGTACATTATTACTAAACTACTCGGGTTGTAATTTGTACTTCGATGAAAGCTAAAGTATGTGTAGGGGCATGCTATGTCCACACCAGAGGAAGTTGACAACTGCTGAAGTGCGTTTCTGCAGTATGCTTAAGAAAGTCGATACGCTTCACACGTCTATTCTCAGCTACGAGTAAGTCAGTCGTTACAACTAACTGATATTTCAAGCATTTAGTAATCATCAAGCTTTGTTCTCTTAGAAAGTGTTATCGGTTTCACATATGAATTACAGCTGTGAAAATAACACAGCGAATGAGATCGAGAGATCCGTTTATTCGAAAGATGCTTTCAGGCGTTAGTATAGCGACTACACCAAAATCACCTTTTAATTAAATCATACCACTAATCGTTTAGGATAATTATCACAGCATAAAAATTTGCAGTTCAAATTAAATCAGCGATTTCTTTCATCATTCTCTTGACAGATGACCATCATTCTGGGTGGAATTGCCATGTTCTGCACAGTTATATGGGTAAGCTCAAGTTTCGAGCATTGTTGTAAAGCAGCTCAGTATTTAAGAGGATAGAGCGAGTTGGTGGTGTTTTTGAGAGGTGAAATGTTATTGAACGAGGTGATACACAATAGAAGAAAATGAATTTTTGGGTTAATCCAACCACGGAATTCTTCGTTCAGTTACTGTCATTGAGAGATAAATGTAATCCAGTTGTGTTGACTTGATGTTGTTCAGTCTTGGGACTTGCTGCTATTTCTCTTATAGCCACTCAACACAGGATGCAGAAAATACACTTTGCTTTCTTATCATTCATATTGTTGATGGATGTATTTGTCACTCACTGAGTGAAAGTACTCACATTGGAAGGATCACACACTGTCTCTCGATGTCAATAGATTTATTCATTAGGTTATCTCACTGTGTAAATCGTTTTCCATTGTATTGAATTGTAATGTAGGTAGGTATCCCCCCCTCTCAGAATGACTGACGAGGCAAGTCAAGTACACCAATTTCTTCATGTTGTTTGACAAAATTAAGCACTTTGCTGTCAAAATCTGAAATTACAGCATGTCTCTGAAGAAACTATGTGTAACTCACTGCTCCTCTTTCAGTCAACTTAATGTGATTGCATCATACAGCATTGCTCCACTCATGTCCAGCTGATTGTCTCCATCAAGAATACTAATTATCCCCTCTCACGTTTAACTTTAGAATTGGTTAAGTTTGAGTGAAATCAGTGTCATTCATCATCTGTAACTTTCAGATGTATCACCGATAATCATAATAAAATGAGTGTATGTGTGTGTAGAAGAAGAATTCTTTATTTTAGACGTAATTAATCGTTCAAATGAAAAGAAGCGTTTAGTGCAACGATTTGCCACTCAACTTCTAGATGCTTAGTTGTAATCAAGTTTGGATATGGAAGCAAAGTGAGCCAAAAATAGAAGCACACTCAGCTTCAAATATTTGACACGTGGCAGAATCAACTTTCCGAAGTCACAATTATCTCACATGCAGACGCTATCATTGAAACTCAGTGCTGAATCCTGATTAGTCCGTCACATTCATTCTGCCTTATGGATAGGGTTAGTACCACGTCTTAGCTTTCCATCGCTGAAACGTGTTCATTGATATATATATATATATACATATATGGTGTGTCGGCAGCATAGTGGTAGAATGCTCGCCTACCATGCATGTGGTCCGGAGTTCGATCGTCGGCCGACGCTTTCCTTTACCTCACTAAGCCAGTAATGAGACTGGTAAAGAGTAAGGGTTGTGCATGAAGCTAGCAACCTCACCTCGTAAAAATAAACACCGCTGATACCAAAACTTCATAGATGCAGTTTGAAGCCCTATGCTCCATTTTGAAGGTAGAGGAATTTAATGTTTATATCTAAAGATTTACGTATATGAATAACTGACAAATTGACATCTACTCAACAATTAGGTTTCACAACTTTACCTAACCGTTGACATTCATTATGTCGTTAACAACTTTGTCAGTTGGTTTATATTTTTGAAGTTCATTCTTATGCGTTTTGACACCACCCACCTAACTTTATTATTTCAATGACTGTCTTTCATTTTCAGGAGATGGCGTTCATTGTTCAAGCTATCCTCGGTGATAGACGATTCGCATTTCGAAATGATCAACACATTCTCTGTGGACTGATAAATGCCATGTTTATTATCTGGATGCAGCTGATCATCTCAACGGAGGTGGCCATCTTCATTGAGGTACTGACAGCTATCGCAAGGGTTCCGAAGCCATAGGCTGGATTGATGCATAAATGCACATAAAAATGATGAATAATCTGGCAACTTGTTTTCTTTTCATGATAAATTGCATTCCATTATTTTCTCAAAACCTAATAAAAGCCATAATTCATATTCGATTCTGATTTGCGTACAACCGACTTCAATTAGGTGTCAGACATTAGAAGAAACTCTGTGGTCTTCGGTTTGATATTGCATAGTTGGAGGCATTCGACACTGAGCCCTTAACCAATGTACAAGTAGCCCCGTTACGATTCAGTCGACACTACAGACTACACAGAAGTGACTAATCACCAACTGTTAGTAGGATGATAACTTGTTAACATCAGGAATCCAATTCTAAATTACTCTAGTTATTCGTGCAGTATGTTTCAATGTAATCAGAGGCGGCCAAGCATAGTACAGAATTATGGCAGATTTGAAATAAAGATGTTATGTGTCTTAGCAAATGTGAAGTTTTACAATGGAGTATGATTTTTGAGCATTTCCATTCCACATTCTAGTTCATTTACCTTCTTTTAGGTATTTCACCTTTATTATTCAGAAAGCTGCGTCACATCAACAGTGATTACAGCATCATGAGTATCAAAAAGGGGCATGTCGTATACTTTCATGTACAAGAAACATTATCGTACAGACTTCAACATTTCCAGAACATAAAAGGATGAATAATATTTCACTTAAATAGCACATGTAGTAGCCACAGTAATTTCAAATGCAACCGATTTCTGGAGCAACTAAAGCCAAATGAAAGATAAGTCAAAGTGAAATGGAAGTCCTGACTGACATATTTACGTGCAGTTTCGAAAATGGGGGGTTGCTTATCAAACTGGTAACTGCTCAAACCTGGGTAGATCTAAGTAAATTATCTATTTTTATATCAAAATTGACCATTATAAGAGGTTTGTGATGTCTTGCAGAACTGAGGTTAGTCAGTTCAGCAGGTGAACAAGCTAGCATTGTAACAGCAGAAGGCAAGACACGGAAGCCAAGATATATTTTTCAATGATCAAACCGCTGTTTAAATATATATTTATTTATATGGTTTATATTCGTTAACCAATCAGTGAGCTTGCGTTTTTCTTTCACATCAAACGACATGAAATAGAATGTTCAAATATACATAGTATTCTGTTGCTAATGCACTATTGAACTGTGGGAATAATATTCTGACTCAAGCTATTATTGAGGTTTATCAGTGTTGGTTGCACATCAGTCCGTACTGTTGAAGCACTAGAACAATCAATTCCCAGTGGCTAAATTGTCTGCAAATTTACCTTGTAACCAGGAGGTCCCAGGCTCGAATCTCGGTGGGTGCGTACTGTGAAAGAGTACCAAACTATGGCAGAATAGATGTCCAGTTGTCGAAATCATGAAACCAATCAAATCCCTGCAAACCGACACTCGAAAATCAATTAATTCACAGTTGACACTGTTGAAGGCTTTTTTAAGCTCTATTCGATGATGCTGTGTAATGCTGCAATATGGTCGGCGCTTGATTCTGTATTATACTGAATCCATTCTAATCCGAGCGAAGTGTTACATCAATGACAACTCTTAGTCCTTGTAGGATGATGTCTTCTGCTATTTAGGTTGTTGTGAACATCAGTTTTTCACTTCATCTTGCATAGGCTTCAGACACAGTCTGACAGGCTGATATGTCATCCCATCGACAGGTAACTTCACAAGCGCACACTCACTTTGTACAAAAGTGAGGTCGACATTTAAGCAGAGATCCGCGATTCCAGTTCAGTGTATTTGGATGGATTTCATTTGATCTTCTTGCTTCTCTCCGTTTTAGGAGCCTAATGGCTTACGATACGTCTGCATTCATGAAAGTTTCAGTATTCAATGATCGATCTGTCTGCTGGTGGTTTATTAGTAGTGCCACCAATAGCATACTTCTGCACAAATGGTGCATTGAAGACGGTAGCCAGATATGATAAGTGAAATAAACAGACTTTTATTCCCTGTAATCAACTGTTTTGCTCAGAGTGCTAATCCTAATTTTGATTTTCTTGATTAGACTATTGTTAATATCATTCCTTTTTATAACGAGTGAAAGAGCGCTAGAATGCTCGTCAACTATGCGTGTCGCTCGGGTTTCGATCCCCGCTTCATACACTCTTTTACCTCTCTAAGCCAGTAATCAGACCGGTAAAAATGGAAGATTGGACATTAGGCTAGCAACCCCATCCCATAAAGGTGAACACCACTGCTACAGAAACTTCACAGCTGTAGCTTGAATCCCTATGTTCCAGTGGGAACGAAAGAGAATACAGAAATGTCCCTAGTAGAACATATGTATTCACAAACACATCTCCATTTTGTCTTGTTCTCATCAGTTCTCTTTTCCTGGCTCTACGATTGTCCACTAACTTCCATCTCATACTGACACGATCTCCTTCATGCCATCTACAAGTCTACTGTATGCAGGTATCACTAACACAGATATATATCACTTGAAGTACAACTGACTCACGTTTTGTCATACAGTGTGAAAATCAGGAGAAAACTGAGTGTCAGGACAAGGAAATTTCGCTCATTCCGATATTAACAAAGAGTGAGAAAGAAGTTCAGTTATATGTTCATGACACAAATGGCAATCAAACACGTCATTCTTGATATAATTGTTGAAATAAATAGAACACATAACATGTGATAGCTGAATAGGGGGGTATCTATTAGGATTCTTCACAATCTGCATGATTACCACTCAAGAATACAAGCACAACATCGAATCTGGTCGAATAAAATGAAACACGATAAGTTGAAAATAAGACGTAAATTTATCTTAGTGCAAAAATCGTCTCAAAACACCAAATGAATAATAATGTTGAATAATGAATGTTTTGTCAGTCTTAATAACAGAAACTGATGTGACTAAAAAAGTCACACTTTTAGAGAATAAATTTATGAATCTTATTTCTGGTCTTTGATTCTCCACCTTCATCAAAGATGATTTTCTCAATTCATACTTTGTCCTAAGGCGTTAGTCATGTTCTTTGTTTAATCGAAAAACTTGAAGACACCCAAACTGAACATCAAAGTAAAATAAAATCAAAGCCTTAAGGAAAGAGGGACAAATGTCAGTTCTTTGTAACATCTGTCTGAACAACTTGGTATTCAAGTGTATGAGAATTACAGTAAACACTAAGTGCTGAAAAACATTACAAATAATAATAATAATTTATTCTGAACAAAATGTCTATACAGAATACGACATTTTCAGAGTATTTCACTTACTACTTATGCAGAATTTCCAAGTAGACTCACGTTCTGTTGTATATCTTTTGAAACATTTGCAAAACACGACTAGTGTAAGAGATTAATTATGCTTGAGATATAACAACTGTGTTTTACATAATGTATTTTAGATTACTAGTTTTCTTGAAGATCCTGGAGGGCGATAAAGTATTATGCGATGAGCTACTCTTTGAATCTTGCACAGTGTGTAGACATTTTTCCAGAATAAAGCTGCTCTTATCATTATGAATTCCGAATAGAACATTGTACCTCAGTAGCAAATCTCTATTTTACTCTCGTGTCTGTCGTCAATTTTGGCTGAGTCCAGAATTCGTATATTCCAGTTATTTTCTATCTGCAGCTTCTTTCAGTGTTTCATACTAGAGCTTGAAGATTCCTTAAGCTGGATAGTGATCTGAGTCTGTTTGTGCTTCGTTTTTCGGTCTTTCATCCAATAGGCTGAATTTTTGATTTCTTGAGATTGGTTGACAACTTTTCTACCACTGAATCGACAGCACATGACTTTGCGATCTAATGCACGCAAACTACACTGACGAAAATGAATTATATCGAATATTTCAATATGAATGAAATGCAGAAGCTGTAGTCTGAACAGAAGGAGAAAATTTACATTGAGATAACAGCTATCGAATGATATATTACACAAATAACGAGGGTATATGTATAGTCTAGTCCCCGAAAATCCCAAACCACAACTCAATGGGGAACTAAAATACCTAACAGAAACATCTGAATATCTCATTGGTTCTTCTGAATTTCGCATGATTACTCTTAAAGAATGGAAGCATGCAGTCAAATCTAACAATGAACATTAATTTGAAAACAAGAAGTGACCTTAGTTAAGTACGCGAAAACAAGTAGTACGAACCAATCAAGAAGTCAGTTTCCAACAAACGTGGACAGGACACACTTTGAGGAGAACGTTGGGTGACTTCGTACACTAGACCATCGAGTATAACCCAAATGGGACATGGCGAGTTGGGCAAACAAATTGAAGTGGAGGAGATCATGTGAGAAGGAGACGAAAGCCTGCGTGCTGTCATGAAATCAGCTAAAGATGACTTCAGAGAACAGGGTGAAACGAGGATGTGTGGTTACAGCTGAATGTTCCACTAGAAATCCAAGGAAATAAAAACAATAATTGAAGTTTGAGAAGCACCCTGATTGTCGAATTATCAAATTACTAATGGAAATAGTAACATTTTGCTAAACGCCTCTTCTTTTTATAACATGATTTAGAAAACATTTGTGCTGAAATGAAACAGGGACAAAATGCGACTACCGACTGTTCAAATTTCAGCAACTTTGTTCTATTCTTTATACACTACTTCAAATTGCCAGTCAAAAGAATCAGCCGAATGCATAGAAACATGAAACGGAACATCAGCGAGCAAAACAGTTGTAATTGATGTCGTGTAATTTAAGGAAAGTGAGCAAATTTTTTCTGGACTAATTAGAAAAGAATATCAGAAGATAAACGATGACTATTTCGGAGCACTTTAAAAGATAAAGCAATTCATGCTTACGTTGAAAATAAATAAGTAATTAGGCAAAAGGAATGATGAATATATTCCCACTAGAAATAATAGAAATGTGGCAAGCATCATCTCAATGAAAAGATATGTAAAAAGTGACAAAAAGTTCAATTAGTTAATCAACATTTTTGTAGATAAAAGAAATCAGAAAATAAAAGAGTTAGAGGATAGGATAAAGAGAAATGCAGGATCACGAAAATGTACAGGAGGAGCAAGAAACTGCAGGATTAGGTGATTCAGGCAAGTAATGCGAATTCATCCTGTTTATTCAAAAGGAGAGCAACCGTGAACTATCTTTCACTAACACAGCTCCTTAGCGAAACACTTCTGATTTGAAGTCGGTTAAGATTTCAAGTGATTGAAACTCGATTGTTAGACAGTTTCAGTCGTTGTTGTAGTCTTGATCACTCTGAGTATGAGGATACGTAGACCCCATCTCTTCTAAACTGTGCATCTTTAACGAGGTATCATAGATAGTGTAGTGCATAAATTATCTGTCCAACTCAAACATAAAATCCATAAATCAGTTACTCATCCAAATCACATGTGCGAATAAATGCACCTAACACCTTCGAAATCACGAGCTGCGTACTGCATATTCAGTCCTAAAATTAATTAGGTACACCAATAAATCAAAATGTATATAGCCTCCTCGATTCGAGGAAACCATTCTCTTTAATCTCACCCTGATTTAACAAATTCCTAAGTCATTCACTTCATCATCTACATAACTGACTTTCCAGTTCCTCTGACTCATTGCACACCAATGTTCACCTGTCAGTTCTCATAATAACATGAAGAATGCAGAAGTACTGTGACGATAGTGCAATCCTGAATGATAAGTGAATAGCAAATCTATAAGACTGTGAACAGATGCTTTAATGTAGAATTTGAATTCTATATGTAGTCCATTTCTCTTACTGTTCGTTCTTCAGTTCAAAAAGTAGAACAGACATCGGTTCGACCAACAGACTGAAATTCGTTTTTCTTCCTACACTTTTTCTTTTCATCTTCCATTTTTCACACTGTTCGTTTACAAGTATGGTAAAGTAACTACTCAGTGACTCTCCAACTGCCATCATTCCATGGTAGTTCAATTCTGGTCTGTTTATCTGCTCAGAGTGGACCTCTTTAATTGCGATATCTATCTAACGTGCTTTGTGTAATCCGATAGATTTAAAAGACTTCATTCTTATATGTCTCCTTGGACTGTTTTTCAAGTAGTGCAGTTTCTAATTCAATTGACTCCATTCAATCTGTTTCATTGGCTGTTTATCTTATATCAAAGTTCGTGTTTTAATTCATCATATAAATTTGCCTTGAATGGTTTTCAAATATACTGACATTTCTAAATCTAACTGCACTTTTATCCCATAATTTTTGCAATTGATACAACATTGACAATGATAACTTCATCAAACGAGGGTACGTTTTCTATTTCAAGTGTGAATTCCATCATATACTTCAAAATAAATTCCGGCAAGCTTTATTCCCAGTGCGAATACTTGTACTGCATACATGAGACTCTTGATTATGATGACGTGCTTTCCATGACCTCACATTATGTTTCATGTGAACGTGGTGTATTTGATGAACAACAGCAACTGTGTCGTATTCAAGAGCGATAGCATCCTCAGTATATCAAAGATATAATGCCCTTTCTTTTGCAGACGTTTTTAAGGGTTAATTTGATACATGAATGAATCACCAATTTTTTGCTAATTATTTTGAGACGGTTCTCGCTAAATCGGCCACTTTTAAAATTAATGATTCTATATTCTCTAACTGAATAAAAGAACACCCATATACTCATTGAAATAGTAGAGGAATGCAGTTACACTCTGTCAGTGTTGAAGAGTGGTGAATGGAAAGTGTATCTGAGGGAAATTTGACAGTATGAATGAGTCATAACATGCTCACCATAAACACGGATATTTTCGCAATCAAGATATTGAAATTGCCATGAGAGAGTACATTAGGCTGCTCTAAATTGTAACGTGACACCTATATTTGTCCCTCCAGTTGTTTAAGGTATCTAATCTTTTGTCGACTTATTGGATGAGTGTGTCTGAAATATCTACCTGGAATATTCAGATTTGAAGACTTCAGAAAGCAGCGATTTCATATATTTGAACATCATATACTTATAAATATCAAGATTCTCCATTTTAAGTAGCGAACTGGGTTTTACTTGCACATAGTTTCCACCCCACTCAACACTATCTTGAATGAGAGGTAAATATCGATCCGACAACTGTAATGTTTATTTTGAAACTGGCTAAATTATTTGTACAACTCCACTCAAAATACCACCCCCACAATGAATTCAGATGATGAATAGTGTTTGCAAATCCAATTTGGTCTCCAAAGAGTGATGCAAACTGTCAACCATTATGACTTATCAGAAATAGAATAATCAAAGTCAGAATAAACTGACTAATTTATTACTTAACGACACCATGTTGGTTCATGCAATACCAAACTCGAGGAAACCACACAGGTTCCAGACAGCTAACGAGAATGTGTTTCCATATATCTTCATGCATTAAACAGGTTCTGTGACACATACACACTTACCGTCTATCATTCAACATTTGGCATAATTGTTCACTTAATGTTGAAAGTCAACACTGTCGTTCTGAAGATTCCATTACAATATGTGACTATAGATGAAATGTTGGGTAATTACATAATACTGATCAACACGCTAAGCCATGTAACAGTTGTGTTACTGAGTGATGGTTACTAGTGATTGGTGTACATTATTATTTCAACTGATTGTAGATGTGAATATCTGTGTTGAATAAGTTGACTTGGCTGTCCGAAAGATTATCTCGATATTTGAGAAAAAGCTCACTGATTGACGAGAGGTAAATAAGAGCAACCGTCATATGTAGTGATCATCACTGTTATATAAAAGTCTTCTGAACACTGTGAGTGGTACATTTTCAGAACGTTTGGCGTTAGACTCTGTAGTATGGAATGTGTAATGGTGCTACAGAACTGGTCTTCGAGTATGTGAGACACTCACGTCATATATTTCACCTGTGACAACAGCGAAATCTGAATATGCAGAGAACTCAATGTGTAATCTGTATCACACTTTGCTGTTCTCCTTTCCACTTTTAAAACTTGGTAGTTTAAAGGGAAACGTTTAGCAGCTACGCCATTGCGTCCATACTCTAATATAAGTAGTAAAATTGACAAGAAAAGTTAAATAAACGGATTCACTGTATGCAACCATTCGGTTAGAGCTCTAATCTTGAGTCACTAATTCTCAAGTAGTCTATTGTAAGGAGACATAATTCATAGGCATGCATCACTCTCTTTAAATGAGGATACCATCAAAATTTTCTTCTTTTCTCGTGTTTTCAATTCATTATGAACAATATGGAAATATTATCAGTCAAAAATGAAAAGCAAACAATCCACCCATTCACTCCAACAGATGAACTACCTTCAACTCAAGACACAATGAATTCACCCAGTAACACAGAAGTATGTCACCTATTGTTATCACTTATAACCGAATTGACCAAGTCTGTTTCTAATCAGTTTACTGTTGAAGAAAGGACCAGAGAGTTCATTTGGAAGGTATTAGCTGCATTTTTGAATTCTGTTCATTTTTCAAAGACTTTCATCATAGTAGCAGTACAGATTACAATAGTGTGGGAAATCTGCGCTCTCGTGTTACTTGTGTAAGCTACGTGTTGTTGACTAATGGTGTTAATGAAATGTTTTCAAGTAAGGATCTTTATGAATGGATGAAAGTTAATTCATGGTTCTCATGGATGTTCGGGTACGTATAATACTTAAATTTTATCCATTCCTGATATATCACCTTATTTATTATACACCCCATAACTTGGTACACCATAGACAATAAGGCCAAGCGAAAGTCATTGAATTAGGCATTAGAATTCAAAATAGTGAGGTGGAATTGAGTTTCTGTTATAGCAAGCTATCATTGACATTGAAACCACCATTCCACCAGGTAGACAATCGATGTTGATGTTAGACTACGTGGGAAACACTGAAGAACAAAAATACCCAACGGATTGCGTGAACAACTCAGTATTTCATTTCAACCAATATTGTCTTAAAAATCAAAGTTTTAACTTTGATAACTGAATATGTTGTATTATTATATGAGATATGATCTTGCATGTGTAAATGAAAACTTATTCATCTGAGTGCTACAAATCTGTCAGAATAAATAGTCATTGTTATCCCAGTTACCAGTTTTACACGGCTACCCATCATTCGAAAGGCACTATCAAGTGTAGTTTAAATATTCTGGTAGCAATCGTCATATTAAGTCGACCCACTTATAAGAGATGTCAATCACCACTTGTCCACATCCTGTACAACTTGGTCTGCAGAATCCAAATCTTTATAACTTTCATCAATTTTGTTTGTTACAATGCAGAATTCTGGGAACAGTTCTACAACTGGAGATGCTGCTAATACCGCAGTTACAGTTCGCTTTTCCCTACAATTATATCTACTTGATAATTGCTGTAAGTGGAGTGTAAGTCGTGTTATCCTTAAGAAGCGAATTCAGAGCTGAAAATCTTGACGCCTAGTTGTATCTAATTTTGGAATATGAAAGAGATAGCGATAAACTATTGTTAATATTTCCAACTGACTGGAACAAAGAGTAGTAAAATTATTAAGGGAAATGCTGTTGCTCTTGAAACGCTCACTCCATAGTGGGTACACATCAGTGAATTATAAGAGGGAAGGAAATGTATGTGATCAGGTTTCAACACACATCGTCGAAAGTAGAAATGAACCTATTGGCTGAACACGATTTCCTAAATATTTTCACAATAGATGTGCGTTTAGTTCCTTGTAGTATCATTGCAGTTAGACTGTACTTGTGGTTGAATCCAATCGATCGTCTTTGGTATTGCAGAATGAATTGAAAATAGAAATTTGAAGGTATATACGACAACAAATGATTTATTTGAAACATAAAGACAAGGAATTATCTCTTCTTGCCACCTAACACTTATTAACTGATTTATTTCCGATTGACTGGATAAATGCTTTTTGGGAAATAGAAAGAGACCCACGGGCTAAATACATCTTCCCAATTCGTTTCATAAGTGGCAAGTCTCGACTTTGAGGTAATTTCAGTGTTAAGGAACTTAATCCTGAGTTCCTATTCCTTATGAAGACTCTCCAAATCGACGACCACTAAGCACAGATATCGAATTTTATTCCAAAATACAAAGAATGACAAGAAATTGTATTCTTCGGCAGTTAAAATCAATACTCTGTACTAAGTCTACAAACAGATGTTTTACAAATGTATAGTACTTTTATTGGCATTCTTTCGTCTTCTTCTAAATTCTACACGACTGAACCATTCGTGCCTTGAAGTTACCTACCAATGGTGACCAAGCCCAATGAACAAACTTTCAATGTTCGTAATCATTGGCAATCAGAGTGAAATCAACCCCATGTTGGTTAGGTTCTGTAGTGCAACTATTATTCTTCCTGTTATTGGCATGCAGTTTGAAATGATTCAGTGTATGCATGCCTAATTATGGTTCGTCTGTAATTTGAAGACCAAGGTTTACCGCATTTTTCCACTTGTCTTCAACCAGTAACATCAGTTCAGAAGACTCATTCATTTCCGGAAATACTTTTCGGTAACTGTTGTATTTTATCTCTTCATTATTGTTTGCTTCTCCTCTTTCCCCCTCTAGACAATAATCATTGCCTTTCCTGCAGCTGTTCCACTCATCGACTTACCATTCTGGTGGACATTTGTCACATGGATAATTACTGTGATTATCGCAGGGATTGTAGTAGCTGTCAGTGTCGTCAACAGATTCGATATACTCAAGAGTTTTGGGGAGTTCATACTTGCCACATTCCTTGTGGAATTATCCTTTGTTATAATATTCTTCCCTTTCATATTCTGGCGAGAATTTGATGTAAGTAATCAGATGAACTGTGAGTTGCTCCTAATTAAAAATTATCTGTCACTAATGATATATGGTAAAAGGACATGGTACAGCTCACTAACTGTTAGTAATCCAGGAAAAGAAGGTAGAATAGGCTTGAAGCTGGAAGAGACACCGCATGTAAGCCAGAAGGATCACTACTGAAACTTCAAAGCATGGATGAAAAATCTCTTCCGCATAGGAATCACCAGAAAAGTATAAAGCAGAAAAGTGGCTGGCAATGAAAGCTCCTTGACGTCGATCAACCTATACATCTTTCTTCTATGGAAAGGAAATGGAGGACATAGAACACTTACAGTATGATTAAGGCTGACAGAACTGCGCTGACAGCAGTATGAGCAAGGAGGCATCATATAGAAATTTTAGAAACCTGTTAGGGAGAGGAATTGGTAGTGGACACTCCAATGTCAATTGGAAGCGCTCTAATCTAATTCTGTCATCCAGATTTCAACAATGAGCACAATGAGTCTATAACTTTGATGTTGTCCCTAAAAGTATCGAAGACTCTTCTGTAGGGAACGTCAGCCACCTACAATGTTATGGCAGCAATATTCGAATTGGAAAGTGGGAAATTTGCTAGTATATTAAATTATTGTTTGTCCCTTATGGGCAGTTATCTCAAATATGCCTTGAATTTATACTTGCAAAGACATTTCGGATCTTGTTCCGTGTGCCAGCTGTTACCGTTTCGCGACCACTTTCAGAGCAAACAACATCTCTGTGTATCGCCTTTCTTATCCTAACTGACGATGATATTCTCATCCGTGACCCTGCCTGTAGTTAAAACGATTCTGACTTGGTCAGGTAATTGGAATGGCAGCTCTGTTTGGATTCCTCCAAGTAATGGTGATTGGGGTTCGTTGTATTTATGCTCGAACGTCTTCATCACTTTTCCTATTTGACTTACTCATTCTAAGCCCGGTTAGACACGGGTCTAACAATAGCACACTCTCATTCTCTGCGTTAATTTGAAAGCAGAAAAAATGTACTAAAACATACGTGAAGTACCATGATTCCTTCGGTTTCCCAGTCCACCCTTTGAATGCAGAATTTGGATAACAGTGACTGGGATTAGCATGTCTGTACATTCGAAACATCCTATGAACTATGATTACAGTTTATAAAATGTGTCATTACACTGATCTCAGTACATAATTAACAGACGTGAAGGTTAATGTAAAATAATTTTTCTCGACAAAACTCACAATCACATTTTTGTGTATTTTGAGCTAAATCATTGATTTGATTCATCATTCTCTTGACAGATACTCATAATACTGTGTGGATTCGCCATGATGTGGACAGTTATTTCGGTACGTTTATCAGTCGATCATTTGTAAATGAGATTAGTACTTTTGCAAATGAAGCCGGTTGTTATCAGTTTAAGGGCTCGGACATGTACGGAATGAAGTAGATAGCTGAAGTAGTTGATGCAAGTTTAGTTTACGATACTAAGGAAATTTTTATTCCACGAATTTCATATGGGGGATAAATATACTCCAAATGTTGCGCCTAATGTTGCTCGGCATTGAAGCTTCATTTTACTTCTTTCACACAATCTTTCCATTGCAGGTAAAAAATGAATGTCACCCTAATGTTTCTCACTAGTTTTGAGTTCTCCTGCTGAAACTTGAAGCTCGTAAATACTGTTTACGAATACACAGAGTCATCCATCTAGCTACCTTAAGTAAATTTTTTGTCAACAGCTACAAGTAAATAAGTATCAAGAGTGCCATTTCGCTGTTTTAATACCGTTATTTCCCACATAACGTAAACAAACACATCAATATTCCATAGATATTGAAATTCACGTTTAAATTTGTATGCATTGTCAGCCACATAGCGTATGTAGCTCCTTGCCTCAGGATAACTAACAATTTAGGAAGAGTAATATTGCATTGTATATGTTCACTGACAAAATTCAACAGCTGTTTATCAGAACCTGAAGGAATGCCCTGTCAGTGATATGACTGCTTCTTTGCTGGTCGATCTAACTTAAGCATAAGACTTAATGTGATTTCACCATAGACTAAAACATTGCTACACTGAGATTTATCCCCCTTCAACAAGACTCATTATCCCTTCGCACATTTGACTATCGAATTTTCTAAATATGAAAGATATCACCGCTATTGTTGAGCTACAATTTTCGTTATATTTTGTTAAATATTCTCATCAAAAGAAGCATCTTCTGCCATGATTGTTTCTGTTTTGTGATATTCAATGGTGCGAAGTATTAGGGATGATGAAAGAAGGAGAAACAGAATCACGGTCAACTTAAAATATTCGCCAGTGGAGCACAATGAGGTATGAGAAGGTTCACTATTCTGGTATACAGTTGCAGAAAATTAAGTTAGAAGCTGAGATTCCAATATGCCCGTCAGATTTATATACTTGAGTAATTTATTGTTATCACTTGCAACTGATTGCATGGATATTCCATATTTGTGAAATAGATATTAATATCTTTGAATGATTGATGAATTAACATTATGCCAGTGATAAAATTTCGTGTCTTCACCTTCCCATAATTGTTATGAATGGTATTAGGAATTTTATCAGTTGGTTGATACTTCATACTTTATTCAAATATACTAGGATGTTTATATATACTGGCCACGAATAAGCCTTAACAAGATTGTCTTTCATTTTCAGGAGATAGCTATCATTGTTCAAGCACTTCTAGGTGATAGACGATTCACATTTCGAAATGATCAACACGTACTCTGTGGATTGATAATTGGAATGTTAATTATCTGGTTGCATTTGCTCGTTTCAACGGAGGTGGCCATCTTCAACGTGTTAATAAATCCCACCGAGAAAGCCGGTAGTGGTCAGGATGATCCATTAGGTCCATCTATCGACATTTATTAAGAATTGTAATGAATTATTTGATGACAAAATTCAATGTGCTTATTATTTTAAAAATGCAATAAAAGCGATAATATGTATCTGGTTCTCATTTACTTCAACACAAATGTCAAATATCACAAATCAGTAGCAACTCATCAATTTGATATTCGGTGCTTGAACTGAGTGGGGGAGAAACCATTAGGCGTGAGACCTACGTGCAGTTATTCCTGTCAGTTACCTGTAACCTACTAAAGTTAGTTCAAAATGTGTTACGACAAATAGTGTCTCACTTTGCCTAACACGTTACACTCACCACACAGAACTAGACACTGACTATTGGCTAACCAATCACGGAATGGCATTCCAGTGCAGATCCCAGAAATCACCGTTAGAGTTACATGATAGAGCAGAAGAAAATGTTGTAATCGTTTATTTCGTCGCCATATAATCAGCCACGTACAGCCCAACGAAATGAATAAGTTCACGTACAGAAAGATTTTAACTTTCTAGCTAATGTAGCAGGATGTTACCTTAAAAAAGACTTAAAAAGATATGAACAGTACTCAGAAATTACACCTTTATACGTTATACATTGAAGGTTCAAGTTTTAACAGAAACCAAAATATCCAAGATACCATAACAAGGGAATTTTGTTATAAGGACAAGAGGAAGTGGATAGGATGATAGGTAATTAACTGATTAGTTGAGTAACTCGAATTATCTAAACTAGTAATAACCAAAAGACAATGCAGCAAACGAGAAGGCATTCAAGTCAACATCAAGTGATTAAATAGAAGAGAGAGTAAAGACATTCAGTTGCCAACACAAGGAAGGACAGACAGCTGCCTCTTTCTGAACAGGAATTAGGTCTCAGGAATTCGACAGCAGATGCTTTGGTTAACCTAAAGAGAACTGAATAATTCTACCTTACAAAAATTTTAAGGGATTTCATGCTGTCCACCTCAAGCGCCTTGTTCGTAAACTACGAAAACTTAGAAAGTACATGTCCTCTTGAGTTCTTTATTTTATTGCAGCAAATATCCTCAAAAGAAAACTGCTCATTGAAAACAATTTGCTGAGGGATGACTGTGCTCACCGTGGAAGGTCCATTTCATTTCACCGAAAGACTGAAACACACGACAAGTTCACGGTGTCATCTGATATAACATCCATGTTCAGAAAGATCTCATCTAATACAACTACCGATTTTATTTGTCAGCATTCTGATGTTCTTTCTATAAACACCTACTACTAGTGCGTTCCTTGGTTATATAATTTCAGTTTGATAGCACACTTTACCGTTATATAGATGGTGAAGCTCTGTATTAGCAGACATCTACATGTCTAGCCTTGATAAAACACTGTAATCAAGGGAACGACGCCTTATTTTCGATACATTTTTAGTCTGCTAAAAATAAACCCATGCGTCCAACCTATTCGCACTGTCTAATAACGCACATAAAAATAGTGACTTCAGTATGGCACATGAAAGTGACTGGAAGTTTCATTTCCTTGACATTGTATTGCCACGTCTGTAACATGACATCCGGCAGAGATCAATTCACTGGAAGCTTTTATGCAATGGACAATACACAGATTTCAAGAGTTTTCGATTTACAGAGCCAGAGGAACGTGCTCACCATAGTGGCAACATGTGTCGATGAAGATCAGGATACTCTGAAGGAGACGTTTAAGGAAATGTATACAGCCGTCTTATCAGGAAAGAAGAGGAAAGACAAGAAATCGCTCTCTAAGAGGACCAGGAAGGTAGAAGAGGACATGAAGATATTCAGACAGAAGATGAACCAGCGCAAGGATGAAATTCAAGAGGAGAAGCTGAGTTCAATGTACAACTCACTGAAATATTAAATGAAGAAGAGTGCTAGGAAAAACAGTAAACAACTGCTTGACACACTGCCAACTGGAGTAGAATATATCGCAGATAAGGCAGACGTAAGAACACTCTATAAGATAACTAAGTGGCTGTACGGGAAGTGATCATCAAAAATGAGATCAATGAAAGATATTTAATAAAACCAATTTATCAGAAGAGACGTTGGGAAGGTCATGTTTGGGAACTCATGAGTCAACTGACCCCTGCAACTCACCTGAAAACAGCTACAAATCTGCAAGTGAGCATCAGTCATCCAGTGAATCATGTTAATCGTATAAAACCGCTGAAAAACAGGAAAGGGGTCAAAGTAGTTTACGTTTCCCCAGAAATACTGCAAATAGACCGTGAGACGTCGGCAAATTCTCACACATCACTAGTGTAGAATGTTGTGAAAGAAAGATACCTACTGACGTCAAGGAGGGTTATATTGTCGCACTAGGAAAACTGGATAACCCATCTCTTTGCAAGGATTGGCATGGAATAGCTCCTCTCCAATCCAAGCAAAGTATTCAGTGAAGTCGTCATCCTGGAGAGGTGAAAAGTGCGCTGGGTGCGAAACTCCTCCTGAACCATGGTTGGTTCAGGAAGAGAAAATCATGTGCGTATCGAATCGCAATATTACACATCATCAAAGAACAGAGTACAGACTGGCAGTCAACTCTCAACCTCAACTCCATAGACTTTGAAATACTCTTCAAAACTGTCAACCTTGAAGTAATTTAGAAACTGCTTCAACACTACGAAGCACTTCAAACCTCTATTGACCTCATTCAGCGATTTAGGATGTACCACATACCAAATGATTCACAACGGAAACGCCAGTGAAGCCGTTGAAGTGAATATGAGACAGACAAAAAGATCCTAAAAGATTTGGACATCGTGGATAATTTCCATTATTCAATCATAGTCGAAAATACACAGGTGAAAACCAGTAAGTCAACGAAAGAGACAGTAAAGACAGGAGTTCAAGTGAGCGTGGAGATGATAGAAGTAATGACGACACCCAAAGAACTAATAAATGCATCTATTATTATCAAAAGGTGAATTATAAAGGCCATCAGCCTTCATCATTCCAACTACAGATGGCAGCATGAACGAGTATGTTGGAGCCATCTAGCAACGGAAAACAAGATACAGAGAGGAACATCATTCTGAAATCATTCTGGATATCATTAGCAGTAAGCACATAAAACATGATTTAGGTTTCAATACCAGCGCGAAATCACTGCTTCTACATGGTCCATAGACCTAGTTTATCACGAAAGTCATTCCCAACAGGCTGGAAAACTGAGACTGACAGGACCTATGTTGAAATAAAAGGGCTACAGCCACATATCAAATTCCAGACTGTCCAAGGTAATAAAAGCAAAACATTTCGTTTTTAATTGTGAAGTCATTATTCATGCATGCGCTGACATGACAATTTGCCTGGACAGTTTCTGATTGTTTTTAATTTGACTTGACTTTCGAAGGATATACGACTTCGTAAAACTAAATTACTTTGTTTGTTGCTTGAATACCTAAGGTTTTTCAGTAGAGTCTCACATGAGTGTCTGTTGCCTAGATTGAGAAGGGACCCATTGTTTATTTCACTTTTCAGCAGTCATGAAACTTCTCATACAACTCCCAATGTATCTTGTATTATTAGGACAAGGAGGTGTTATTGACACGGAAATTGTAGAACAGCGTGAAAGTGGTTCAAGTGAATGTAAATAATGCAAGTAAACAAATATGTAATTGCATGGAGGATTTCATCATGAGCTGACGTCAGTTAGAGAACCACTGGAAAACCTAGGAGTACTGGAGTACTCGAATCCCGTAGGGCGCGTACTACTGAAGAGTCCCAAACTAGGACGAAACAGCTGTCCAGTACTCCCAGGTTTTCCATTGGTTCTCTAACTGATGTCAGCTCATGATGAAATCCTCCATGCAATTAAACAAAATCCCTACAAAACCAATACTTGAAAATATGTAATTGTTGAGTTTATTGGAGAATTAATCAGTGAAAATAAGGTATGGTGGCTACCTTTGAGGGATCGTGCTAGAATTCCATGGAATCTTGTGTTATTACATTTCAAGGATGAAATAATGCCATGGAATCTAGCATAATATGGTGATGCAACTCATTTTGAAAATAAGAATTAACTTCAATTACGTGTGATAAGTTCTCCGATAGTTGAATAATTAAATGAATAATCACTTCTTTTTCTATCTTTGCAAAACACATAGATGAGATTAAAACATTTACACTTTTTTACGAATAAAAAACAGATCTCATTTGTAGTCTTTGATACTTTGGTTGCTCTGAAGATGATTCTTTCATTTCGTACTTTGTTTGAAGAAGTTAGTTATGTTGTTTGTTAAAATTAAAACACTTTGCAGGCACTTCAATCAGACATCAAAGTAGTGTAAAACAAAAGGCGTTAAGATGAGGAGCAGAAGTCAATTACTTATAACAGCTACTTGATAAATGTGGTATTCAAGTGTTTGGAAATTACTGAAAAAATTATAATGAGAGCTTTAATTTAAACAATGTGTTTATACATCATTCTGAATTCTCAGTGTATGTCTACGTACTACTCATTTGGGACTTTCCAGTAGAATAGTAGTCTGTTGTATATCACTCGATGGAATATTGTCAGGCTTCAAATATATGAGGAAACACTCAACTGTTTTAAAATGATCATGTACACAGGCTGTTCTTAAATGACATAATTAGACGGTTGTACCAAAGTGGAATTACGTACCTTTGACGCATTATTTACTAAGGAATATTGGGTGACCCAGTGGCTTAAACGAGCCCCCTATTGCTGCGTTGACACATTTTGATATTTGACTGAACATAATACATATGAGTGCAAAGAATTCTGAATACCTACTAATTGTATTCGAAAGATTTGGTTCCTGCAAAAGAATGGAAATATATAATACACCGTTGAATGCGTATACATTCGTTCATTCAATTGTGGAATAGAGATGTTGGCTAATTAAGGTAAACTTGACATATTTTCTTGTGAGTATTTGCAACGAATAAATCTCAGTTTCGTATTCAGAAGAATAGATTTGCAATTAAATATCCTTTTAATGAAACATGAATTTAAAAGTGACTTGCATTGCATTATCATGCGGCCTCGAATATTACTAAGAGTGTGAGTTTAAACGACATATAACGAGTTTCAATTGGTCCCCAATTGAGAGACATGACATTAGAATTTTTATCATTTAATAATGGTCATCGTATGGCGAACTGAATGGAGAGATATCAGGTCAAACATTTTCACATCATGCAGATGACACATTTCAAGCAGGTATTAACAAACCTTTTTTGTTTCACTCTTACCCTGAAATATGTTTCTTATTTTGGTGAGCCAGAATGCGTCCAGTTTATAACTTAAATGAGTCAAAAACATTACTAAACCTTTCAATGTAAAACAACTCCGATTACTTATACATATCTTACAATATATGATATATTTTGGTATAGTGATTGCTTTTGCAACCGAAAGTATCTAGGGTATCGCGTGTTTTCGTTTCGTAGCTTAAGTGTTGAATAATTTTACTTTCCGAAATCGCTCGAAAATGGCATCAGTTAATATTTATTGCATTTTCAGTTATTTCCATGAATTATTTCTTCGAATGCTCTTCTGTTCGTCAAACATTATCTGTGAATGAGATTCATGAATTGTAATAATGAATAGTAAACTTCCTGAGAAAGAAGCGTGAGATAGCGATCTTTCAAAACCCGTCATCTTCAAGTTGAATTCACCATTAGAATTTCACTGTGTCCTTCCGATTTATTTGTACACACTTCTCTCTAGGCGTTCTCTGCCCCGTAATTCATACATACACTTCTTTACTACTTCAAATATTGTAAGTAGTTTGATAACAGACACTAAATTATGATCCACACTCGAATACTCTCGCTAGACAACTGATCACTATATTTGGATTAATTCCACTCATCCGTATCTGATTCTGTGACGTGAGTCTTATACTTTTACGCGCATTGTTTCACTTCCTAATATCACTGACTTCAGCAGATTGAACGTCAAAACAGATTCCATTTACACTTCGAAATTTCTATTTTCCTGATGTGTTCGATAGAATTGTTGGTATAGTGTACTGAAATTGAACTACGCTGTTATTCAATATTCGTGGGGAAAAAAGACGGAACCCACAAATGGATAAAACTGTCGTTGATTCAAGTGCAAGTCAAACATTTCTCACTGGTCTAGCATGGACTTTAAAAAGATTAATATTATCTATGCTGGATAATACTAGCCGGAATCTATTTATGATTTAGCTTTCAACTGTAACTTTGATTATCACCATCATTAAAAGAACAGCTTCTGCAGTACGATTTGTTGCTCTTCTGGTCAAATGTCGCTCCATTTCAAAAATTACAAACTCTCTGTGTGTATGATGGCGAGTTGTCAGTTATATGTTTGGCATAACTCTTACAAATATAATTAAAGCCGTATAGAGAATTCTGCTATTCATATACTTCTAGTCATATTAAACCGGATGTCTTGATTTCACAGTAGAAAGATATTACACCAACACACCTGAATCTTCAGAAAACCATTTTAATGTTCAGAATTTATTATAATAAGTGCAACGGTACGATCACTAAATACTTGAAGTTTGTGGAATGTTACATTGTGGACCATCATTGTAGGCAGAAATAATGGTGAAAACCAGGGTTTAATGCGAGTGATGCACAACTGTTTCAAGTTATCAAAGCGGGCTGTAGAACACTGTGTTCTATTATAGGCAGATTTACGGCTGGAGGAAGTCAGTCTGGCCATCTCCATGCATTTTTTCAGACCACCCTTCCGTGGTGTTATTTGGTCTACGATTGCACCTGGAGGATGTTGTTTGGTTACAAAGGATTAAATAACTGTAAGATATGCTTGTTTCGATTTGACCATCAACCTTAAACCTATTGTTCAACACCTACTGTAGCAGGTGAAACTGAAATGGTCTGAACTCTTTTATGATATTTATCAAGGAACTTAGCCCTAAGTTCCTATTGTAATGAAGACGTAGGCGATTGAACCGATAAATACTGTGTAATTCTTTCAACTTTAAATCCAAAACACCAGTATTCCTTGAACGAAATTATATTGTTTGGCAATTAAAGTGAAGACAACTACAAAGTTTTTATTCGTTTTGGTTCCCGTCTTCATTCAACTTGCAAGCGATCGAACCATTCGCGCCTTTGAATTGCCCACCAATGGCTGCCAGTTCCAATATTCAAACGTTCAATGTTCACGTCCATTGACAATATTTCTAGGTGCTCCAAGCCGAACTTTATTCACCTTACTCATCTCTTACAAGGTTAACTATTTTTATTTTATTTTATTTTGGTTACAGCTTGATGCCACACCGTATTTTCAGTACAAGTATGGCATTTTCAGCATGGATATCGGTAGCCCAAATTTTTGCAGGCCGACCATAGATATCGGGTGTGCGCCGGCAGGGGCTCGAACCTCGGATCATGTGCATGGTCGGCGAGAGTCCTAACCACTGTGCCACCGACGCACATGTTCAAATAGTTAGGTCGAGTAGGGATTCTGATATTGTTGGAGTCGATACTATTGCAAGCGTTACAACAGTACACCATGTAATTTCAATAAAAGCAAAGCCAATATTAATGCTTGCTACGCTGTAAAGAACACCTCGTAAGGAAATACAAACAGTTTTTTAAAGAGGTTTCTTGTTTACAGATAGTGAGTAGTCCTTGTAGTTATCTCACTTGGTATATCGGACTTGAGTTGCAGTCGTATATAAAGAGGCTTTGGAAAACATTCAAAATTACTCTACTGATAGTAGCATAATGGAGTCAAGTTCGCTTAACTTGAAACATCATCCATTGTTCCCATCGGTTTGGAGCCGTCTCTCTCCAATTTTTATTTGCATGAGCTGTGGGTGTCAGAGCTGTCAAACAATCAGAATCGGTATTTGGTCTTCATACTAGTAATTTGCTTACCTCTTGAATGCAAGTGCGTGAGCCTACCAAATTAGAGAAAAAGTGTGCAACTTAAGTTATCACACATGTTCGGAGTTAATTCATATAAGCTAAAGTGTTAACTCTATTGAATTAAATTACGAATTCGGATATTCAGTAAAAAGTCACAAACAACATTAATGTAAGCAGATGAACTGGAAAATATGCAATTAAAAAATAGTCAAGTGGTAAAGATAAATTTTTCTTGACCATACGTTTCATTCATTTGAAGCTTTTTCCTCTCCTTTCACCATAATTACGAACTCATTCATCATTCACATTGCTCATTTAATTTTCTTTATTTTGTCTTCCAAAGAATTTCGAATTTCACACTGTAGGTGATAACTGTAGTGACAGTTTGCCATGGCTATTATGGAAAACTGAAATGGTTTGAACCTTAAATTTTGTCAAAAGTGGGACGAATAACTCTACAAGATGCAAATTACTATTTTATATGAGAAAGTTGCTACATAAGTAAGAGAGACAGTGGTTATAGCGCTGAACAATCACCATACTCGAGAATAGAGAGATACAACAATTATTGAAAGTATCGAATATCACGACGTTAGACTGGCATTCAGATGAAGGACTATCCTTTAGTTGAAATCTGTTACACAGGATGGGGATGTATAGTTAGCAAACAGGACCTGACAGTTCTTTCTTTTATGTTTATGTAAATCTTGGTGCGGCGCGTGCTATTTTCAAGATTTCGGAGGTATTGTTATACATGTGATGTTTTCTACGCGAATATTGAATAAAGGATCGAGGGATTAATTTTCAAAATGGGATAAATAGGCCATCCTTAAGAAGTGATATAGAAGGCGTGAAAAGTTGTCAAGAGAAACATGGCAGGATGAATTCTTTCAAATGAAGAGTCTAATGTAAAGTTTCAGCATTTTGCCATGACCGTATACTATAATGCCAAAGAAGTTAGTTTGCTACCTAATAGTGTCGTCATTTGTCAATGCACTCATTCTGAAAATGATGAAATGAACACATTGAACTACTGTAGTTTATTGTCAGATATGGATAGAAGATCATCAGTGAAAGTGATATTTGCAAAGTGGTTAGTTCTGACTACTATTTTGTTATTGAAATATGGGTCATTTGTTATCTCGACTGCACTGCACTAAGTTTTGAAAACTTTCATTGAATTTAGATTATGTCATTCGGTGACTACAATACAAACTTCAAATATCACTCCTGGATCGTATTATTATTATTATTGTTCCCTTGGGTTCCTAGTGGAACATAGAGCTTCAACTGCACGTCTCCACTTGCTTCTGTCTTCCGCTGTACTTTTCACTTGCGTCCATGTTATTCCATACTGTTTCATCTCCTCCTCACACGATCTCCTCCATGTCACCCTTGGACGTCCCACTCGCCGCTTCCCTTTCGGGTTCCACTCGAGCTATGGCCTGACGCGCGATGTCACTCAACGGCCTCCTCAGCGAGTGTCCAATCCATCTCCACTTCCTCCTGCATATTTGTTGGGCGATTGGTTCCTGTTTCGTTTGTTCCCATAGCTTCTTGTTTGTGGTTCTTTCCGGCCATCTAATCTTCAGTATGGAGCGAAGACAGTTGTTGATAAAGGTCTGCAACCTGTTGAAAATATTCTTGGTTACCCGCCAAATTTCTGATCCGTAAAGCAAAATTGACTTGACGTTTGTATTGAAAATCCGAATTTTGTTGTTGATGGTGAGTGACGAAGGTTTCCAGATTGGTTTCAGGTTTATGAATGTGTTTCTCGCCTTCTCGATTCTCGATTTGACATCCTCGTCCGTTCCCCCTGTGGTTGAGACAATGCTCCCCAGATAAGTGAAAGAAGTAACCTCTTTCAAATCCCTCCCGTTGATGGTGATTGGCACTGGATGTTGCTGCTGTTGTTGGTTGGTTATTTTCATAACCTCCGTCTTGTCTATGTTCACCTGCAGTCCTGTCTTTGCTGCTTCTTCGACCAGTTTGTCGGTTTTTGCTTGTAAGTCTTCGATTTTCTGTGACATCAAACATAAATCATCCGCAAAATCCAGGTCTTCTAGGTTCTTCACGTCGGTCCAGGATATCCCTGTCTTCTCGTTTCCCACTGTCTGACGCATAATCCAGTCCACCACAATTAGGAATATCATTGGTGATAATAAGCACCCTTGTCTGACTCCTGTGTTTACTCCAAATGCTTCGCTGAGTTTTCCGTTGTGGATCACTTGACATGTGCCGTTGTCGTACAGTTGTTGAATAAGGTTGATGAATATTTGGGGTACGCCGTAGTACTCGAGTAGTTTCCAAATTACTTCGCGGTCAACGCTGCACTGTCGAAGGCCTTCTCAAAGTCTATGAAGTTGAGGTAGAGATTTGATTGCCATTCCATGCTTTGTTCGATGATAATGCGTATAGTTGCAATTTGGTCAGAACATGATTTGCCTTTCCTGAATCCATCTTGTTCCGGTCGGAGTTCTGTATCCAGCGCGTCCTTGATTCTCTCCAGGATGATGCGACTCATGATTTTACTTGGCGTCGACAGGAGCATGATTCCTCGCCAGTTCTTGCAGAGTCCCAGGTCACCCTTCTTTGGTAGTTTCACCAGGTAACCTTTCCTCCAGTCAGTAGGCACCTTTCCCTCTTTCCAGATCTTTTGCAATAATGGAGTCAGCATATCTGCCGTCGTTTCTGTGTCCGCTTTCAGTGCTTCCGGGGGTATTCCATCTGGTCCAGCTGCTTTTCCAGCTTTCAGAAGCTTGATTGCATTCATGACTTCAGTTTTCGTTGGAGGATTGGTGTCAACTTGCAGTTGTGTACGTGCTGTTGTTGGTATTACTGGACGGGTTGTAGGTGGTGGTCGGTTCAAGAGTCTTTTGAAGTGGTCCGCACATTGTTTAATCTGTCTTTCTTCTTTGGTAATTGGGTTCCCTTGGCTGTCTTTTATAGGTTTCACTTGTGTTGATCTCTTCCCGGATAGAGACTTGGTTATCTGATATAGTGTCCTCAGGTCCCTTTTGCCTGCTGCCTTCTCAGCTTCAGTAGCCAGGTTGACGTAGAATTGTCTTTTGTCCTTCCTGGCACTCTTCTTCACTTCTTTGTCCAGCGCTGTGTAAGTTGAGATCAGCGTCTCTTTCTCTTGTCCATCTTTGCATTGAATCATTTTCTCTTTCACCATTCTCCTCTCCTCTATTAGCTTCCAAGTGTCCGTTGAGAGCGATTCCTTATCTTGTTTCTTCTTTCTTCCTAAAACCGTTGAGCACGTTTCGTTGAAAATTACCTTCAGAGAGTTCCAATGGTCTTCCACGGATGATTCCTCAGTGGTGCCACGTAGTGTTTCCTGCTTTGCTCTGACAGTTGCAGTGAAAATGTCCTGTGTGATTGTGTCCTTCAGTTTGTGAGTGTTGAACTTGCATTGTGGCCTATCCCCATGTATCCTCGAGGCTTTTAGCTTCACCTAGAAAGTCCCTTGTACTAGATTGTGGTCTGAACTCACATCTGCTCCTCTCCTCGATCTTGTGTCCAGTAGGCCCCGTCTCCACTTCCTTGAGATTGAAATGAAGTCTATCTGGTTTTTGGTGTGTCCATCTGGTGAAATCCATGTTGCCTTGTGTATATCCCTGTGTTTGAACACACTGCCACCAATCACCAAATCATTGAAGGCGCAGAAGTCTGAGAAGAGTTCACCGTTTTCGTTCATTTCACCGAGGGCCTCGAGACCCATGGTGAGTTGTCTTCCTGTATTGTCTCCTCCCAGTTTCGCATTCATGTCGCCCATCAGGATTTTGATATCGCTCTTTGGGACGTTGTCCATTACTGTTTGTAGCTGACTGTAGAAATCCTCCTTCTTCTCATGTTCTGAGGCGTTTGTAGGCGCGTAGCATTGAATGATTGTAACCCTTTTTCCTTTTGAGTTGAACCTAGCTGTCATTATCCTGGAGGAGATTGGTTCCAACTGCATGAGAGCTTTAGCCGCTGTTGGTGACATCATGATGGCTACTCCCTGGGTGTGCTCGTGATCGTCCTCTGGGTGACCGGAGTAGATTATTGTCTCTCCAGTTGGTAGTTGGCACCTTCCGCATCCGTTCCCTCTGCTCTCGCAGATTCCCAACACTTCCATTTTATATCTCCTCATTTCTGCGGCTACCTGAGCAGCCTTCCCAGCTTCGTACATTGTACGAACATTCCACGTCCCCATCCTTATTTTCGCTTTCATCGAAAGAAGGCACATCGGCTGACTGGCTTCCCGAAGGCTTTCACCAGCCCGCGTCATTTCACTTCCCCGATTCCAGCGAAAAATAAGGTCACCATTTGTAATTTTAGAATTTTGAATATATTTGTGCGTTGAAGTTTTAGTAGCAATTTGGTTAAGTTTTGGGGGTGGAGTTGCTAGCACCACGCCCCAACCCTCCCTCTTTATCCGGGCTTGGGACCGGCTAGAATACTAGTGACCTAGTAATCTAGCCGAGGTTACTCCTGGATCGTGATTTCACCTAACGATTTTCTCAGCGTGCGTCTAATCTATCTCCATTTCTTCTTCATATTTGCTGAGCAATAGGTTCTTGGTTCGTTGCGGTTGTTGCTAGCCTATCTTTTCTCGTTGGCCTTTCGATTTTCACAAACGACTGAAGGTGTCTGTTGACGAAAGTCTGCTGAAGATTGTGGAATGTGCGATCCTGCCTTTTTGCCATTAGAGAATTAAACAGCCAGTCGAAGTGCAACTCTTATTTTCCATGAATATGACTGAAAAATATCAAGGAGTCTTCCATTAGTCATTATTTTCATGATTCGCATCAGAGGTCTTACCCGTTCGATTTCATCAAGTACGGCTTGAGCATACTCGGCAGCATATTGTGAACAAATCATGAATTAGAATGAAAAAATTATTTTCTAATACTTTCTTCAGAAGCATCAGAATGAGTTATTATATGATCTATTCCCCAACGCTCAAACTTTTTACTGACATAAATCTGAATGTAAACTACTGACGTCTGTATGGAATTGCTTCATCCACTGGGACACATAATTGAGTGTATCTGTGATATCCTCCAGATTTTGATCAACCTTGGTGTCGCACAGTGAGGTGAAGCAAATTGGCGAGATCATAACTGTCAGTAGTAGAAGATTGAGCTAAACAGGTGAGTAATTTGATCAAGGGATATGTAGAAAGCGATATTATTCAAACTGAAGTTCTCAGTCATTCGAAGACAAAACTCTACGTATGTTATACTGAGATATATTGACCGTAGACTATTGAAGTAATCGTGTAATTTACGCAAAAAATTACGCCGTGTCCTATTGTGCTCTTATTGCCTTGTATCTCTTGATATTGAATTTCGGTAGGATACTCCAATGGATCATTCCATTGTGTGAACTAGATTCAAGTTTCAATGTGAAAACTGCCCCACGTAAATTCCCCTGATGGATGTCGATAGCACGACATTCATTTGTGGTTTGCTGTTATTAGCTAATACCAAGACGTATAATCAGTCTTTACCAATCAACAAAATCAGACCCAGCAACAATCGACTAATATCACAAATCTATCAAGCTGTTATTCGAATCATTAACGGATATACATGCCCATATCACCGTGCTTGACATACCCAATCCACATAGAATTATGGACATCTTTCAAGAGAATGAGAAATGAAATCAATAATTTAGTTTAAACTAAACAAAATAGAATTTTTATTTACTTGCTGCGTTCATTATTTCAGCTGCTGATATGGTCAGGTAATCATTTACTACAAAGCATATTTCGAACATGCAGGTATTTCAATCCCAGCTGAAAAGAGAAGTATGAACAGTGACACTTTTTGCGTATATCACTTTCTGAGTGTAACAAACAATTCTCATAATGTTCTCTTGTATATTACCGATCTCAAGCATACTATCCGCAATTCTGATGTGTAACTAGTGTTGTGCATTTCAGGCGTCGTATGAACATTCAATTTAGCCTTGACTATTTTCACTCTGTCTGTAACAGGATGTATCTGTCAACTGATCCTTCGAATGACTTCGCCTAGTGGGGTTATCCTATATCGAAGTGAGGAGCCCTCCTTACTACTGATAAGAATAAGTTTATGCCTTCCGTAAAATGAAGCCTCTATAGTGATCAGGGTGCTATTTTACTAGTTAGGCTGCTGGTGTCAATACCAACCTATCTTCTCTCCTACTGTTGTCAATGTCTGGAACATAACAACAGCAACCATCGAACGTCAGAAATCGGAGAAGTCTCGTCTCTTCCACTTCCGCGATATAGACGGAATTGTTTCGATCGTAGGTGACGGCAAGTATGCGGAAGTCAAAACACTTCCAGATACGGGAAAATGAAGAGATGGCGCTTAAACCAATGTGGAGATCCGTAGCATTTAGTAATAGGAAGAAGAACCAACTGATCAGTAGTAGAGCTGTGGGAAACGCAATGATGATTGTCTGCATGTGGAAATAGGAGAAATGCTACAGTTATTAGGAATGACAGACCATTGTATACATAATGAATTCCTGAAAATTGAATCCGATTTCCAGGCTGATGGAAGATGGTGGATGTAAACACTCAGGAAATCATAAATCTCAGTCTCCAGATTACAGGTGTACTGCAGGAAGTAGCTTTCATTCAGTAGCTTTAAGAAAGGTGATCTTCATTGTTACACTGTTTGAGATATTTTTGAGATATTTTTCTAATTTGAAAAGTTTGGTTAAAGTACTAGTAATCTGACTATCTAGTAAGGTAGCTGGTAAATTTCGGGACTAGTCATTCAGAGATTTGAATTCTTTTGCCATCTGTCTAAACATTTTAGCTTTAGTTATCATCCTTATTCTAAGATTATATACATGAAAGATACTCAGTGGGTTACTTAAATGTAAAGAGCAAAGTAGTTTTCTTCAGTCAGCTCATTTACACCTCATTTATAGGTAATTTTCCTTCCGTTTCGCATGTAAAACTGATAATTAGGTAGAGGCATTAATCAGCTGATCGGCCATGATTGTGGCGAGCCAAAATCTACCAATCTGAGTATGTGTAAGTTGTCTGCATGTATGTAGGCTTCACGCTAGTAATCGAGTATACATATTCCTGCTATTAGTAATATTTAAAACAACACATTTAAGCGAACAATATTGTGGTTTCAATTAGATCTCATCAGGCTTAACTCTAATAGATATAAGTTTACAAATAAAAATTCAAATATAAATCAATGACGGTGTTTTGTCGATAGGGTAATAAGATGGTGAATATAAATTGTGCAACTAGTCATAATAGTAGTAATGGTAATAATAATAATATTACTATTAATATTGTTATTACCATTTCTACTATTATGACTAGTTGCACAATTTATATTCACCATCTTATTACCCTATCGACAAAACACCGTCATTGATTTATATTTGAATTTTTATTTGTAAACTTATATCTATTAGAGTTAAGCCTGATGAGATCTAATTGGAACCACAATATTTTTCGCTTAAATGTGTTGTTCTAAATTTAACTATGGGAATATTTAATATGTGACTAATATGTAACAATTCAGTTTCAAACATCTTTAGTCGTGAGACTGATTACAAGAGTTTTTCCTCACCCAAAAGTACTCCTGAAAACATTGAACATAATGCATATTGTGGCGTTCCTTTAATTCTTTAAATATTCCCATTTTTAATATTAGAGCAATACATATAAGCGAACAATATTGTTGGTTTCAGTTAGATCCACTTCAGGCTTTACTCAAATTTACATAGATTTGGACATAAAAATTTTAACCAACGACGAGGGTTTTGGGGATCAAATAATAATAATAGCAATAATAGTAATAATAAGGTAAACTTTTTGAACGTAGTTAATAACGATGATTATAATGATAACAAAATAACGATAATGAGGTTTATGCAGGTGGCGATAAGAATAACAAACGTAGTGAGTGATATGTGTATATGTAGACAATTCGATAAATAAATTAGGTGAAATCTTAAAAGTTGCGTAATACTAAAGGTGAAGTGGACAGATAATCAAAGTTTGAATAAATACCATAAAAGTACGAAGGAGATGGGAAGTAAGGAAAGGTGGGAGGGTTTTGATTGGAATTCACCTAGGCCAAGGGAGAGACAAAGGTAGAACAAACTTCTCTTGTATGCAAAGACAAGGATTGCTCTCTCGAATTCCCAGAGCTTCAGCTATGTGTAAAAGGCGGGTTCGAATTCCGTTTGAGAGGCTCGATGGTATGTGATAGATAACATTGAAGGCACTATTTTTGTCCACTTTGTGACCGCTATCAATCAAATGAGCCAAAATAGAACTTCGTATGGATTTTATTTCACCTTTTCCGAACCATGAAGGAAGATGCTAATTAATGCGCTTGTTGAGCTGTCTAGTTGTTCGCCCTATATAGCTTTCTCCACAGGAGCAACTAAATTTATAGGTACATATCGAAGTGGCACAACTAGGTAGCTTATCTTTCACTTGAGCAATCAAAATTGGTCGGCTAGAAAATGACAAACAAAGGGTGGTGGCAGTAAAAGCTCGGTTTATCGCTCTCGATAATCTCAGATGTAAGACTTCACTAGCCACGTCCCCTTTAAATTGAAGTTTCATGAACAGTTCTTTCTTTTTAACTGTTGTCAGTTTTTCTTTGTTGTACCTGGTATTCATGTGTCTCTTAACAAATCTACTAGGATAACCCATTTGGACCAGTGTATTTTGGATATATTCTAGTTCATTTTCTAGGGAGTCATCTGTACAAATACGTCTTGCTCTATTCGTAAGGCATCTGACCAAATTGATTTTATATCGGACTGGTACAAAACTGAGGAAATGTGTTTATTGTCCTACAGATATAGGTTTTCTATAGACATCTCTCTTGAATGAACCATCCTCTCTTCTGCTCAATTGGACGTCAAGGAAATGTAATCCACCATCATGTTCTTCTTCACAAGTGAAGATGAGCGATGGATGTGCATCATTAAACTTTTTAACACTTCATTCTTGTCAGTTTTCACATCAAGAATAATGAACGTATTATCAACATAACGAAAATAAGAATCAGTTTTCTCTATTACTTGTCTCAATGGACCATTTTCAATCTTGGCTAGAAAGAAATCTGCCGAAATTGGCCCCAATGGAGAACCCGTGGCAATACCGTCGATTCGCCTGTAACAAAGGTTGTTGAATATGAAATGTACATTCATAGTACATCTTAAAAGCAACTCTTTCAGACTAATAACTGGAATTCCGATATCAATCTGCTTTTCTAGTATCTGTTGGCATATGAAATCCACAGTCTCCATAAGCGGTACATTGGTAAACAGTGACGCTACATCTAAGGAAAGCATTTGCTTCCCATTTACATTGATATCATTCACGTTAGCAATAAATTCGAAAACGTCTTTAACTTTATGGTTTACTACCAATTTATGTAGTGGTTGGAGGAGTTCACCTAGCCACTTTGCCACTCCATGGTAGGTAGAATTTGACATATCCAGGACAGTCAAAATCCTGAAAAGGATTTCCCTTCATTCCCCTCAGATCCTTATCGGTACGTCCATAATTTTTCAAGTGTAACACTAGATAAATTACAGTTAGAAGCTCTATCATTGGGTCTTATACATATACTATCTTTGTTATTCTTATCACCTGCATAAACCTTATTATCAATATTCTGTTGTCATTATAATCATCGTTATTAACTACGTTCAAAACATTTGCCACATTATTATTATTATTAAGACTTTCAAGATTATTATTTGATTCCCAAAATCACCGTCATTGGTTAAAATTTTATATATAAATCTATGTAAATTAGAGTAAAGCCTGAAGAAGATCTAATTGAAAACAACAATATTGTTCGCTTATATGTCCTGTTCTAATAGTATAAAATTCTGTCAACTTGAAGTCCCTAGTTCTCGCAGATGAGGAATTTCTATATTGAATGAAATAACACTGCTCACTACTTGATGCGATTCAATAGTTGCCTGTTTTATTTTTTCACTAGCCCATGTGTGACGAATCTATCCACATTCCGTAGAATGCTGTTGTGAGTCCCAGTGAACTGAGATATTTAACTTATACCGTTTGTGTTATCCAATAGTGTCATGAGAATTTACTTCTCCTCCAATAGTTTCGTGAATAGCATATTTCGAATTCATTTGACTCCATTAAAAGTTGTTTTCGTGACTGTCTATTCAATATCAAAGTTCATCGAATTCAACGCCTCTGCTCAACTATATTCACCCCGATCGCCTTTAATTCACACTGAATTGTATGAAAACAAATCTCACACTTTCAGTCCAATTTCTACGGTCCAAATAATTTTTATGATGAGGCGTTTATCAAGACGGTGTAAGTTTTCTATTTTAAATCGTAATGGCATAATAAACTTGAGAATACATTCTGCTCCCAGATTTAATGTCTTCTTGAATGGCTACATCAGACCATTCATTGTGATGGTATACTCTGCGTGAATTCATTGCATGTTTATAGTTTTGTCTCTGATAAACAACGTCTACGTCTCATTTAACATCGATGTGTGACTCACACTCAGCTGTTACCCTTGATATATCCTCTACGAATTCAATAATATAGTGGAATTTACATATAGGTTTTGTGAGAGTTACTACGACAGGTGAGTGAATCACTGACTTGTCGTCTGACATCTTAGCCTAATCGTCGCCGAATCAACCACTTTATAAACCGATCATACGATATTTAGTGACGGATTGTCAACTGAGTCATATTCAGAAATTCTATTGCGAAACCATTACCCATGTACTTAGCGAAGTAGTATGAGAATGTGATTACTCAATAACAGTGAATTACGGTGGTTGGATTTCATGTCTCGAAGCAACGTGATTCCGTGGGCTACCGAGGAAAGGAAGCTCCTCAAAAATCTTCCGAGAGAGATAGACTTATCACCTTGCTTGTCAATGGTGTACCGATTGATGCCAGTCTGTGAAATGAACTGACTGAGGATTTCATAACTTTCATGACAGTTTGACAATGTGCACATAATGAACCAGTCTCCTATCAAAGGAGCATATCATCCAGCCTACAGTTGCATGACATTTGCACACCAATCTATCCTATCTTGATTGAAGTACTAAATCGATGTTGCAGAAGGTCTCCACTATAAAAACTGAGTCGAAATGCACCAAGTCTAGTAGAAAACTTGAATGGATTAACTAAGGAATAGCCAGCCTATGGAAATCTGAGTTAGTTCCGTGAAGTCTGTTAGACGGTGGATAATCATGGTTCATTAGAAATACAAAATTCTCGTTGTTATGATATGTGTAACAGAGTTTAATTGTGCGATGGCCAATTGGGGATTAGTGATAGAAAACTTGAGAAAACTAAACGAGTTTCTAAAACAGACGTGTTATTCACATCTTCACGCTTCGAATAGACTGTGTATCATAGACTAGCACATATTATGCTATTCAGCACTTGGGACAGTGTTTGTAGGCACGGAAAGGTAGGTGGACATTTAGAGGTTCCCATCATAAGAGGCATTCTTCAAACTATCTCGTCAGGTGAAGCAATATGTTAAGTAATGCTGCAAATAAGCGTATATTTCGAAATAAGTAGTGCAATGAATACTACAGTCAGATATGAAAAATGAAATAAACGCAGTGCTGTTCCTTGTAATCAACTATCCCGTCATAGCGCCTATCATGATGTCACAATTCATCAGCTAGTCCACTATTAGAAGACATAACTGACTGGAGGCTACCTACTATTTATCTCTGAAGGCTACTGCACACATGTGACTAGTACAACTCTCCTTGAACGAAGCAAGCGTGAAGTGTTCGCCCATTTTATTTTCTTTTATTTATTATGAGTCGCTTCAGAGCAATTCTTAAACCATACAAGTCTCGCATTCACTTCTACAGGTAAACTACCTCCAGCTGAAAATTCTCAGAAATCACAAAATAATAAAAAGGTATGTTGCACAGTGTTATTATTCATAACCAAAATAATCAAGGCTGTTTCGAAAATGTTTTCTGTTGAAAGAGGGAGAAAAGAATTTATTTTGAAGGTATCTGTGCATTTTGAAAGAGAACCATTTCTTGTTCGCCTTTTTCAAAGACTTCACTCGTATATGTCATGCAGATTTTTATTGTATGGGAAGTATATGCCATTGTGATACTTGTGTAAGTTATGCGTTTTCGACTAACGTTGTTTCTGAAATGCTTTCAAGTGAAAAACGTAGGGATTGGTTGAAGGCGTCTTCTTGGTTTTCCTGGCTTTGTGGGTACGTGTGTAATTTACATTTTATCCCCTTCTGATGAATATATTATTCAACTTATTGTCAATACCGCAATCAGGTTGGTGCACTGTCAACAATAATGTTATGACCAAGATAGGGAACAGAATGTTGATAACCACTAATTTGAGGTGGATGAAGTCGACATTTAAGCGACTGATTATCAATGGCACAACCATCACCTCTCCAGGTCTCAGCTCTAAGCATAATAAAATGTGATTTGATAGTAAACGACACACTTTTGTCGACACTATTTCAGTGTCAACCATCAGCATCTCACACTGTAAAACATCTGTTAAGATTAAAGAGTCAAGAGCAGCGTGAGTTATCAGAGAGCAGTAACCATAACCATATTGACACATTAAATGACAAAATTATGTGTGATTTTGATTCACCTCAACAAGCAGGTACAAGTGAAGTATTTTTATAAATCACATTATCATAGCTAGAACAATATTTTCTGCCAAGAATTGTTTACCGTCAAGCCGTTCAAAAGTGTATTTATGTGATATTTGGAACTATTTCCCTAGAAAGTAATTACACAAAGTGCTGCATGGTAGGTGTTTCATATGACAGTATACAACACGTCCTCTACGTCTATAAAGACTTAGTATTAATCATGCAGGATTACCACCAGTTTGTTCGACTCTGTATGTGGTGGGTTTCCCTTCTCACTGTACCGCCTATTGATAATGTGAAATACGTGAACCAGATGAAAGGCAAGTAACTAACGTTTTCTCTGATGGTACATCTCAATTTGTTGAGGATAGCGCCGATAATAACTGCTCGGACGAACTAGCGTATTTCCTGAGATACGACTCTGTTATTTACTAATGTTCCTCACACAAACAACGTGTGATATATACGAAGACATTGAAGGGTGATTTAGGTGCTTGACTGTCAGTATCCTGCTTAAAAGAACTGATTCAAAGGTGTGGATTTGACGTCTAGTCAAGATTCAATTAGCTGGATGGTGTCATGATTTGATCGTCACTGGGCCAACGAATAGCTGAATGTTTAATATCAAACTGGAAGGCACTCAGCCTATATAAAATTGTGTCATGGATTTAATTGTTGGCAGGTTTGATCACAATCTGACATCGGTTAGAGAAACACTGAAAGTTCAAAGAGTACTAGACTGATGCGTTGTCTCTATTTAGGACCGTTCAGGGGTGTGCATCAACCTAGGTTCGAACAGAGCACTTCCCTGCTACAAAGCCAGACAGTAGAATATCGTTTTCTTTGATATCCCAACAACTCCATGGACTTAACGCATCTTTCCTGTGTGTGTATATTTTTATATAGATCTTCCTAGTGAACTCACAGAAATACACCCTTAATCCAAAAGCAATTTAGACTGCATAAACTAAATTTTCGTATCTTTCGTCTCCTTCGTTTGTGTCAATACAGATTCTTAGGGACGCTTCTCCAGCTGCAGATGCTCCTTATACCTCAACTGCAGTTTGTGTTTCCACTCAATTATATCATCTTGATTATTGCTGTAAGTGAAGTGTGAATGGCCATTCGTATTTTCAACTCATCTTATTGTATGATGTTAAACATTTATTTCCCGATACGAATTTAAAACAAGCAATAAAGCAGATCAGTAAAGCAGGATTTAATGAATACGTCGAATTTCGGTAGAACTCGTCAGCTAATTACTCTAATACACGGACATATATACTTTTGAAATAACATTAGGAGATATAAGACTGATAAGAAAACAAACAACATTGAATTAGTCATGCAGAGAGACAGGTGTGAATGTTTTCCAGGTTATGTTCAAATATATAAAATGGAGAGAGAATATGAGAGATCAAAATTAAGATAAACTGCATTGCGCTTCAATTACATCATTTAGACAAACAATTAGTCATTCGAGAAAATAACAAGAATTGCAAACAGAGTAATATTAATAGTAGTGGTTATAATAAAATAATAATATTAATAGAGTTGAAGTGAGTTCAGATAATCCTACTGATAAAGGATAGTTTCAAGTGAATCAAGAATAATAGTAATAATAAGAGATAGAACAATAAGTAAAAAAGTATTACCACGGTAGATTCAGAGTGATGACCATCTCCTTTTGCACACAGAGACCTGGTTTGTAAACTCGAATTGCACAAGCCTCTGCAATTGCAAGCATCTATTTGTTTCTTTGTCTGCTGACAATAACAGTGAATGACTTGACAGCGTCGATATCATGTCCGTAAGTCAAAAGTAATCAAAAGTATATATATGCGTGTATGTAGAGTATTCACCTGACGAGTTCTACCGAAATTTGATGAATTCATTAAATCCCGCTCTATTAACCTTTATTGCTGGTTTTATTGTACGATGTTTGATGTTTGCATATAAACGTCTTTTGTAAATTCACCGCCTGATTATTACGTGGCATCCCTCAGTGTGAAGGTTGAGTCGAAATGAGGTTGAAACTATTAAGCGGTATGTTTCACATTGAAGGATGAACGAAGTTCATTCAATCATATAATGAAACATATCACCCTAAAGAAGTCGGCTGATTGTTAAAGATTTTGGGGACCAGACAGGAACTCAAATTTGAAAAGTTCATTTCTAACATGAAACAAATCGAGGCGAACTGGAAATGTTATTTAGAAATGAATGGAACACTAAACGATAGTAACAATCAAGCGAATGAAATCTCCAGTGGAACGCCCAATCCTCAGCAGGTACACATCACTGAGCTGTGAGATAAGAGGAAATATACGTCTTCAGTTCCAAGCAGGATGGTCACTCAATAAATGTATAATAATATACTATGAAGTGAGAACAATGCGTGAGGGAGATGTTTCGATGAATTACAACCACTATTTATCACACAAAATCTTTCTTCTTGCTGATACCTCAAAATACCTGGTAACTGACGATTGGTTTACCTGCGTCACGTACACATTTCTCGCCCATGCATTTCGTGTCTGCATTATTTCTGATTCAGTGCAATCACCAGGTTAGAGAACCACCCACTATCGCTGTGCTGCAGCCTATGATGAAAGATATTTGGAGGTGGATATGCCTTGGTATTATTTGACGGAGACATGAAGTCAAAGGTTTGTTTATTCCAGTTGACCGTGCCCAACTATATTATATCACTTCACAGACCACATTCAATTTCCAAGAATCCACCGTATTTACGGTCGTTTAAGTTTACTCTATTTCTCTCTTTAGACAACACTGATGGGGTTTGCCGCAGTTCTACCACTGATTAACGAAGCATTCTGGTGGACAATTGTCACATGGGCAGCGACCGCGGTTATTACAGGGATGATTGTAGGCTTCAGTATTCTCAAAATATTCGATATGCTGAGGGCGTTTCGGAAGCTCATATTTGCAACATTCGTCGTGGAAATAATGTTTTGCATAGCATTCCTCCCGATGGTCTATTTGCGAAAATATGATGTAAGTAAATAGATAAAATGTAAGTTAGTCCTACTGAAAATTAACTGTTGTTGGCTGAGGTATCTTTTGAGCTTTAATGGCATTTGTTTATTTCGCGAAGTATTCACTCACTCAATAATCACCAAACGTGCAACCGAATACGTTGAATCACATTGGATACCCCCCACCTAATTAAACTTTCTCAGGAAGCATCGCAGATGAGTATTCAAATCAGTCAAATCACTGCAAGAATTCCATTCGTGTTTGAAAAAACTAAGTTTCAAATTGCAGTAATCATATTTATGCTGATTGTCTCACTCGACTACAGCAGAACGCTTCTTGATTGCGTACATTATTACTAAACTATTCGGTTGGTAATTTGTACTTCGATGAAAGCCAAAGTATGTGTAGGGGCATGCTATGTCCACACCAGAGGAAGTTGACAACTGCTGAAGTGCGCTTCTGCAGTGTGCTTAAGAAAGGCGATACGCTTCGCACGTTTATTCTCAGCTACGAGTAAGTCACTCGTTACAACTAACTGATATTTCAAGCATTTAGTAATTCTCAAGCTTCGTTCTCTTAGAAAGTGTTATCGGTTTCAAATAATAATTACAGCTGTGAAAATAACACAGCGAGTGAGATCGAGAGATCCGTTTATTCGAAAAATGCTTTCAAGCGTTAGTATCGCCACTACACCAAACTCAACTTTTAATTAAATCATATCACTAATCGTTTAGGATAATTATCACAGCATACAGATTTGCAGTTCAAATTAAATCAGCGATTTCTTTCATCATTCTCTTGACAGATGACCATCATTCTTGGTGGAATTGCCATGTTCTGCACAGTTATATGGGTAAGCTCAAGTTTCGAGCATTGTTGTAAAGCAGCTCATTATTTGAGAGGATAAAGCGAATTGGTGCTGGTTTTGAGAGGTGAAATGGTATTGAACGAGGTGATACACAATAGAAGAAAATGAATTTTTGGATTAATCCAACCACGGAATTCTTCGTTCAGTTACTGTCATTGAGAGATAAATGTAATCCAGTTGTTTGACTTGATGTTGTTCAGTCTTGCAGCTTGCTGCTATGTCTCTTACAGCCACTCAACACAGGATGCAGAAAATACACTTTGCTTTCTTATCATTCATATTGTGGATGGATGTATTTGTCACTCACTGAGTGAAAGTACTCACATTGGAAGTTGAAAGGATCACACACTGTCTCTCGATGTCAATAGATTTATTCATTAGGTTATCTCACTGTGTAAATCGTTTTTTATTGTATTGAATTGTAATATAGGCAGGTATCTCCCTCTCTCAGAATGACTGACGAGGCAAGTCAAGTATACGAATATCTTCATGTTGTTTGATAAAATTAAGCTCTTTGCTGTCAAAATCTGAAATTACAGCATGTCTCTGAAGGAACTATGTGTAACTCACTGCTCCTTTTTCAATCCATCTGGATCAAGCCTCAACTTAATGTGATTGCATCATACAGCATTGCTCCGCTCATGTCCAGCTGATTTTCTCCATCAAGAATACTAATTATCCCCTCTCACGTTTAACTTTACAATTGGTTAAGTTTGAGTGAAATCAGTGTCATTCATCATCGATAACTTTCAGATGTATCACCGATTATCATAATAAAATGAGGGTATGTGTGTGCAGAAGAAGAACTCCTCTTTATTTTAGACGTAATTAATTGTTCAAATGAAAAGAAGCGTTTAGTGCAGCGATTTGCCCCTCAACTTCGAGATGCCTAGTTGTAATCAAGTGTGGATATGGAAGCAAAGGGAGCCAAAAATAGAAGCACACTCAGCTTCAAATATTTGACACTTGGCAAAATCAACTTTCCGAAGTCACAATTATCTCACATGCAGATGCTGAATCCTGATAAGTCCCTCACAATCATTCAGCCTTATGGATACGGTTAGTACCACGTCTAAGCTTTCCATCGCTGAAACGTGTTCATTGATATATATATATATATACATATATGGTGTGTCGGCAGCATAGTGGTAGAATGCTCGCCTACCATGCATGTGATCCGGAGTTCGGTCGTCGGCCGACGCTTTCTTTTACCTCACTAAGTCAGTAATAAGACTGATAAAGAGTAATGGTTATGCATGAAGCTAGCAACCTCACGTCGTAAAATTAAACACCACTGCTACTAAAACTTCACAGATGCAGCTTGAAGCCCTATGTTCCACTGGGAACGTAGAGGAATTTAATATTTATATCTAAAGATTTACGTATATAAATAACTGGAAAATTGACATCTACTCAACAATTAGATTTCACAACTTCACCTACCCGTTGACATTCATTATGTCGTTAACAACTTTGTCAGTTGGTTTATATTTTTGAAGTTCATTCTTATGCGTTTTGACACCACCAACCTAACTTTATTATTTCAATGACTGTCTTTCATTTTCAGGAGATGGCGTTCATTGTTCAAGCTATCCTCGGTGATAGACGATTCGCATTTCGAAATGATCAACACATTCTCTGTGGACTGATAAATGCCATGTTTATTATCTGGATGCAGCTGATCATCTCAACGGAGGTGGCCATCTTCATTGAGGTACTGACAGCTATCGCAAGGGTTCCGAAGCCATAGGCTGGATTGATGCATAAATGCACATACGAATGATGGATAATCTGGTAACTTGTAGTCCTTTCATGATAAATTGTATTCCATTATTTTCTCAAAACCTAATAAAAGCCATAATTCATATTCGATTCTGATTTGCTTACAACCGACTTAAAGTAGGTGTCAAACATTAGAAGAAAGTCTGTGGTCTTTGGTTTGATATTGCATAGTTGGAGGCATTCGAAACTGAGCCCGAAACCAATGTACGAGTAGCCCCGTTACGATTCAGTCGACTCTACAGACTACACAGAAGTGACTAATCACCAACTGTTAGCCGGATGATAACTTGTTCACATCAGGAATCCAATGCTAAATTGCTCTAGTTATTCGTGCAATATGTTTCAATGTAATCAGAATCGGTTAATGATAGTAAAGAATTATGGCTGATTTGAAATAAAGATGTTATGTGTCCTAGTCAATGTGAAGTTTTACAATGGAGTATGATTTTTGAGCATTTCCGTTCCACATTCTAGTTCATTTACCTTCTTTTAGGTATTTCACCTTTATGATTCAGAAAGCTGCGTCACATCAACAGTGATTACAGCATCATGAGTATCAAAAAGGTGTAGGTCGTATACTTTCATGTGCATGAAACATAATTGTACAAACTGCAACATTTCGAGAACATAAAAGGATGAATAATATTTCACTTAAATAGCCCATGTAGCAGCCACAGTAATTTGAAATGCAACCGATTTCTGGCGCAACTAAAGCCAAATGAAAGATAATTCAAAGTGAAATGGAAGTCGTGACTAACATATTTACGTGCAGTTTCGAAAACAAGGGGTTGTATGGGCTTATCAAACTGTTAACTGCTCAAACCTCGGTTGATCTAAGTAAATTATCTATTTTTCTATCGAAAAGGACCATTATAAGAGGTTTGTGTCGTCTTCCAGAACTGAGGTTAGTCAGTTCAGCAGGTGAACAAGCTAGCATTGTAACAGCAGAAGGCAAGACATGGAAGCCAAGATATATTTTTCAATGATCAAACCGCTGTTTAAATAAATATATATGGTTTATATTCGTTAACCAGTTACTGTGCTTGTGATTTTCTTTCACATCAAACGACATGAAAAGGAATTTTCAAATACACATAGTATTCTGTTGCTAATGAACTACTGAACTGTGGGAATAATATTCTGACTCTAGCTATTATTGAGGTTTATCAGTGTTGGTTGCGCTTCACTCAGTACTGTTGAAGCACTAGAACAATTAATTCCCAGTGGCTTATTTGCCTGCAAATTCGCCTTGTAACCAGGAGGTCCCAGGCTCGAACCTCGATGGGTGCGTACTGTGAAAGAGTCCCAAACTACGGCAGAACAGCTATCCAGTTGTCGAAGCCTTCCTAATGGTTTTCTAACCGATGTCACCTCATCATGATATCATGAAACCAATCAAATCCCTGCAAACCGACACTCGAATATCAATCAATTCACAGTTGACACTGTTGAAGGCTTTTTTAAGCTCTATTCGATGATGCTGTGTAATGCTGCAATTTGGTTGGCGCTTGATTCTGTTTTCTACTAAATCCTTTCTAATCCGAGCGAAGTGTTACATCAATGACAACTCTTAGTCCATGTAGGATGATGTCTTCTGCTATTTAGGTTGTTTTAGACATCATTTTGTCACTTCATCTTGCATAGGCTTCAGACACAGTCTGACAGGCTGATATGTCTTCCGATCGACAGGTAACTTCACACACACTTTTACAAAAGTGGGGTCGATATTTAAGCAGAGATCCGCGATTCCACTTCAGTGTTTTCGGATGGATTTCATTTGATCTTCTTGCTTCTCTCCGTTTTAAGAGGCTTATGGCTTACGATACGTCTGCACTCATCAAAGCTTCAGTATTCAATTATCGATGGTGGTTTATTAGTAGTGCCACTAATCGCATTCTTCTGCACAAACGGTGTATTCAAGACGGTAGCCAGATATGACAATTGAAATAAACAGACTTTTATTCCCTATAATCAACTGTTTTGCTCAGAGTGCTAATCCTAATTCTGGTTTCCTTGATTAAGCTACTGTTATTATCATTCCCTTTTATAACGAGTGAAAGAGCGCTAGAATGCTCGTCGACTACTCGTGTGGCCCAGGGTTCGATTCCCGGTTCATGCACTCTTTTACCTCTCTAAGCCAGTAATCAGACCGGTAAAAATGGAAGGTTGGACATGAGGCTAGCAACCCCATCCCATAAAAGTAAACACCACTGCTACCGAAACTTCACAGGTGTAGCTTGAAGCCCTATGTTCCAGTGGGAACGAAAGGGAATACAAAAGTGTCTCGAGTAGAACATATATATATTCACAAACACATCTCCATTCTGTCCTGTTCTCATCAGTTCTCTTTTCCTGCCTCTACGATTGTCAACTAACTTCCATCTCATACTGACACGATCTCCTCCATGTCATCCACAAGTCCACTGTATGCACTATCACTAACACAGAAATATTTCACTTGAGGTACAACTGACTCACGTTTTGTCATACAATGTGAAAATCAGGAGAAAACTCAAAGTCAGGACAAGGATGTTTTGCTCATTTCGAAATTAATAGAGGGCGAGAAAGAAGTTCAGTTATATGTTAATGACGCAACTGACAATCAAACACGTCATTCTTGATTTCATTGTTGAACTAAATAGAACACATAAAATGTGAAAGCTGGAAAGGGAGTATCTATTAGGATTATTCACAATCTTTGCGTGATTACCACTCAAGAATACAAGCACAACATGGAATCTGGTCGAATCTAATGAAACAAGAAAAGTTTAAAATAAGACGTAAATTTATCTTAGTGCAAGAATCGTCCAAAACATCAAATGAATAATGAGTGTTTTGTCAGTCTAAATAACAGAAACTGATGTGGCTAAAATAGTCACATTTTTTTAAGAATAAATTAATGAATCTTATTTGTGGTCTTTGATTCTCCACCTTCTTAAAAGATGATTTTCTCAATTCGTACTTTGTCCTAAGGCGTTAGTCATGTTCTTTGTTTAATCAAAAAAACTTGAAGACACTCAAACTGAACATCAAAGTAAAATAAAATCAAAGCCTTAAGAAGAGGGACAAATGTCAGTTCTTTGTAACATCTGTCTGAACAACTTGGTATTCAAGTGTATGAGAATTACAGTAGTGACTAAGTGCTGAAAAACATTACAAATAATAATAATAATTTATTCTGAACAAAATGTCTATACAGAATACGAAATTTTCAGAGTATTTTACTTACTACTTATACAGAATTTCCAAGTAGACTCACGTTCTGTTGTATATCTTTTGAAACATTTGCAAAACACGACTAGTGTAAGAGATTAACTAAGCTTCAGATACAAGAATTGTGTTTTAGATAATATATTTTAGATTACTATTTTACTTGAAGATCCTGGAGGGCGAGAAAATATTATGGGATGAGCTACTCTTCGAATCCTGCACAGTGTGTAGACATTTTGTCCAGAATAAAGCTGCTCTTATCATCATGAATTCCGAGTAAAATATTGCGCCTCAGCAGCAAATCTCTATTTTACTCTCGTATCTGTCGTAAATTTAAACTGACTCCATAGTTTCTAAATTCCAGTTATTTTTTATCTACAGCTTCTTTCAGTGAATCAGAGTAAATATTGAAGATTCCTTCAGCTGGATAGTGATCTGATTCTGTTTGTGCTTCGTTTTTCGGTCTTTCATCAAATAGGCTGAATTTTTGATTTCTTGAGATTGAGAAGTCCTTTCCTGAGTTTCGAATGGAATATTTCTGTCATGATTCTCGAGGCCATTGTTCCCACTTTACAAGAACCCTCAATGCTGTTGATGACATCAAGAAAGCAACACAGATACTCTCCTCATGGTTTTCATCTGGATGACAGAAGTAGATTATTGCATCTCCAGTTAACAATTTGAATATCTGGTCTCTTCTACTCTTCTAGACTGTTAACAATTCTGTATCATACGATCTCATTTCCCTCTGCAATCTGAGCAGCCTAAACTGCCTCAAACACTGTGTGGAAATCTCAAATCCACATAGTCGGATTTGCTTTCATCGAAGATGGATACATTGTTTGATTGATGTCACATAAGCCTTAATTAAACTCCACCCTTCTGAATTCTTTATTCCAACGAATAGAAGTGCTTTGAAGTTTCATCAGTGATGGTGACGTTTTACACGAGATGGCTAGAATTATGCCCATCCTTCAAGGATTTCAATACTTATCACAGGCGAATAAACTAGGTCCAGGGATTCGTCGCTGGGAACTGAACACTGGACTCTTCCATGGTTGACAACTATTCTACCACTGAACCGGCAACGCACAACATTTTGATCTCATGCACGCCACTGACACTGATGAAAATGAAATATATCAAATATTGGAATGTGAATGAAATGGAGGAGCTGCAGTCTGAACAGAAGCAGATAATTTTGTAGGAGATAACAGAAATCTAGTGATATTTCACTCGAATACCGTGGGTATATACGTCGTTCAACCCCAAAGTCCCAAAACACAACTCGACAAGGAACTACAATACCTCACACAAACATCTGAATAACTCATCAATTCTTCTGAATTTTTCAAGATTACTATTTAAGAGTGAAAGCATGCAGTAAAATCTAACAATCAAACGCAACTTGAAAATAAGAAAAGACTTAAGACACGTTTGCCAGAAAGGACTGCAAACAAGGCGAACTAATTAAGAAGCGACTGTCCAGCAAAAATGACGAAAGAAATGTAAGTGGACGAGACACCCGCTGAGGAGAACGTTGGGTGACGTCAAACGCTAGACAGCTGAATATAACTCAAACATGACACAGCGAGTTAAGCGACTGAAGCGAAGTGGAGGAGATCATGTGAGGAGGAAACGAGAGCCTGTGGGCAGTCGTGAAGTCAGCTAAAGAGCACCGCAGACAACAGGGTGAAACGGGGATGTGCTGTTACAGCTGAACATTCCACTCGGAACCCAAGGAAATAAAAACAATAATTTAAGTTTGAGGAGCACCCTGATTGTCGAATTGTCAAATTACTAATGGAAACCGTAACTCTTTGCTAAATGCCTCTTCTTTATTTAACATGGTTTAGAAAACATTTGTCCTGAAATGAAACAGAGACAAAATGCGACTACCGATTGTGCAATTTTCAGCAACTTTTTTCCATTCTTTGCACACTACTTCAAATGGTCAGTCAGAAGAATGAGTCGAATATACAGAAAAATTCACACTGAACACCAGTGAGAAAAACAGATGAAATTTATGTCGTGTATTTTTAGGAAAGTCTGTAAACTGTTTCCAGACTAATTAGAAAAGAATTTTATAGTGCAAAGGCAATTTATGCTTACTAATGTCTAAATTCCCATTTATGCACTTAGAAAAAATAACAGATTGAGCGAGGAAATATACCTTCCTTTACACTTAGTTCCTAATCATCGGCTCTACACTAATATGCAGTTTTTACGTCGAAATGTTTTACTAATCAAGCGACTATTTTACTTACTCAGTTTTAGGTACATGGGCAGTGGGAAATTAAGGGGTTGAGGTCATCAAAACAAATATCTAATAGATGCTAGTAACAAGAAATCTAAGTTTAAAAAAGGGAATGAATTCATGGTTAGGTCGAAATCAGATAGATGCATACTAGATGTGATAGAAATGTGGCACGCATCATATCAGTGACACAACAGATGAAAAGGACTCAAAGTCAATTTAGTGAATCACCCTTTTAGTAGACAGAGGAAATCAGAAAAGAAAAGATTTACAACATACAGTAAAGAGAAATTCTGGATCACGAAAATTAGGATTAGGTGAGTCTAGTAAGGAATGAGAATTCATCCTGTTTATTCAGAAGGAGAGAAACCATGAACTATATTTCACTAACAAAGCTCCCCTGCTAAACACTACTGATTTGAAATTGGTTTAGATTCTAACTAACTAAAACTCGATAATTAGACAGAATCAGTCGTTGTTGAAGCCTTGATAACTCTTAGTCTTAGGATACTTAGACTTCATCACTTTTAAATTGTGCGTCTTTCACGAGATATCATAGACACTGTAGTGCTTGAATTATCTGTCTAGCTCAATCACAAAATCCATAAATCAGTCACTCATCTAAATCATATGTGCGAATATATGCACCTAACACCTTCGAAATCACCAGCTGCATACTACATATTCAGTCCTAAAATCAATTAGGTACAGCAACAATGCGGAATGTTTATGGCCTCCTCGATTCGAGGAAACCATTCTCTTCAGTTTCACTCTGATTTAACAGATTCCTAAGTCATTCACTTATCATCTAGATAAGTGACTTTCTAGTTCAACTGACTCATCCCACACTAATGTTCACCTATCAGTTCTCATAATAACATGAAGAATGCAGAAGTACTGTGACGATAGTACAATCCTGAAATAAGTGAGGCTGTGAACAGACGCTTTAATGGAGAATTTGAATTCTATTCGCAGCCCATTTCTCTTACTGTTCGTTTTTCAATTCTAGAAGTCGAACAGAGATCAGTTCGACCAATGGACTGAAATTCGTTATTCTTCCTACACTCGCCTTCTAGTCACTTGGTTCCCATTTGGATTGTCTACAACGGAATATTTCTTTTCATATAATGTTCCATTTCTCACACTTTTGGTTTACAAGTTCGATAAAGTAACTACTCAGTTGCTGATGGTGCACAGTGGTTCTTAAACTGCCATCATGCCATGGTTGTTCAATTCTGGTCTGTTTATCTGCTCAGAGTGGACTCCTTTAATTGCGAAATCTAACTAACGTGCTTTGTGTTTTCCAACAGCTTTCTGAGACTTCATTCTTATGTGTCTCCTCAGACAGTTTCTAATTCAGTTGACTCCATTCAATCTCTTTCATTGGTTGTTTATCTTATATCAAAGTCCGTGTTTTAATTCATATATGCTTACACTTTTGCTCATATAAATTTGCCTTCATTGGTTTTCAAATATACTGACATTTTAAAACCTAACTGTACATTTATCCCGAAATTTCTGCAATTAGTACAGTTTTGACAATGACAACTTCATCAAACGAGGGTAAGTTTTAAGTTTTTACATGTGAATTCCATTGTAAACTTGAAAGTATATTCTGGCAAGTTTTATTTCTAGGCTGTATAGTTACAATACTTACATGAGACTATTCATCATGGTGACGTACTTACCCTGACCTCATATTATGTTTTATGTCAACGTGATGTATTTGATGAACAACAGGAACAACTAAAACTTCTTTAAAAGAGATGTTATCCTCCATATATCAGTGATACATTGCCTTTTCTCTTACAAACGTCTGTAAGGCCTCATTTGATACATGAATGAATCACAGATTTCCTCCTTAACATTTTGAGACCGTTCTTACTGAATCGGCCACTTTGAAAATCAATGATTCTATATTCCCTCACGGAATGGAAGATTGCATTCAGAATTGGACACCCATATATTCAATGAAATAGGAGAGGAATGCAGTTACTCACTGAGAGTGTTGAAGGGTGGCGAATGGAAAGTATATCTGAGGGAAATTTGACAGTATGGCTGAGTCATCACATGCTCACCATAAATACGGATATTTTCGAAATCAAGATAGTGAAGCTGTCATGAGAGAGAACATTAAGCTGATCTAAATTGTAACGCAACACTTATATTTTTCCCTCGATTTGCTTAAGGTATCTTAACTTTTGCCGACTTATGGGACGAACAAATCTGAAATATCTGTCTGGAATATTCAGATTTGAAGACTCCAGACAACAGTGCTTTCATATACATGGACATCATAGATTTATATATATCAAGATTCTCCATTTTGACCGGCGAACTGAGTTTTACTTCCACATATTTTGCGCCCCACTCAACACTATCTGGAATGAGGGCTACATATCGATCCGACAACTGTAATGTTTATTTTGAAAATGTCTAAATTAATTGTACAACTCCACTCAAAGTAGCACTCCCACAATGAATTCAGATGATGAATAGTGTATGAAAAATCCGATTTGGTCTCCAAAGTCTGATGCAAACTGTCAACCATCAGGACTTATCAGAAATAGAATAATTACAATAAGAACAGACTGACTAATTTATTACTTTTCAACACCATGTTGATTCTTCCAATACCAAACCCGCGGTTCTCACACAGGTTCCAGATACCTAACGAGAATGAGTTTACATATATCTTCATACATTAAACAGGTTCTGTGACACACACACACTTACCGTCTATCATTCAACATTTGGCATAATTGTTCACTTTATGTCGAAAGTCAACACTGTCATTCTGAAGATTCTATTACAATATGTGACTATACACGAAATGTTGGGAAATTACATATTCCTAATCAACTCGCTAAGCAATGTAAGAGTTGTATTACTGGGTGATGGTTACTAGTGATGGGTGTACATTCTTATCTCAGCTGACTGTAGATGTGAATATCTGTGTTGAATAAGTTGACTTTGATGTCCGAAAGATTATCTCAGATACTTGAGAAAAGGCTGACTGACTAACATGGGATAAAGAAGAGCAACCGTCAAATATAGTGATCTTCACTGTAATGTGAAGAGTCTCCTGAACACTGTGAGTAGTATGGAATGTATAATGATGCTACAGAACTGGTATTCGTGTATTTGAGACACTCACGTCATATATTTCACCTGTGACAACAGTGAAATCTGAATATCTAGAAAACATTAATATGTAGTGTGCTGTTCTGCTCCCCAGTTTTGAACCTTGTTAGTGAAAAAGGAAATGTTTAGTAGCTATGCCATTGCGTGCATACTTCAGCATGAGTAATAAAATCGGCATGAAAAATGAAATAAACGGATTCCCTGTATTAAACCATTTGGTTGGAGCTCTTATCGTTGAGTCACGAAATCTCGAGTAGTCCATTGTAGGGAGACATAATTCATAGACACGCATCTCTCTCTTTAAATGAGGTTACCATCAAATTTTCTTCTTTTCTCCTTTTTTAATTTATTATGAACAATTTGAAAATATTATCAGTCAAAAATAAAAACCAAACAATCCTCCAATTTACTCCAACGGATGAACTGTCTTCAACTCAAGACACAAAGAATTCACACAGTAACACAGAAGTATGTTCCCCATTGTTATCACTTATAACCGAATCAACCAAGTCTGTTTCCAATCAGTTTCCTGTTGAACAGAGGACCAGGGAGTTCATTTGGAAGGTAATTGCTGCATTTTTGAAGTCCATTCATTTTTGAAGACTTTCATCGTAGTAGCAGTACAGATTACAATAGTGTGGGAAATCTGCGCTCTCGTGTTACTTGTGTAAGCTACGTGTTTTTGACTAATATCGCTTATGAAATGTTTTCCAGTTCGCCACTTCATAAATGGATGTTAGAGAGCTCTTGGTTTTCATGGATGTTCGGGTACGTCTAATACTTATATTTTATCCATTCCTAATATATCACCCTATTTATTATACACCCCATAATTTGGTACACTATAGACAATAAGGCCAAGAGAAAGTCACTGGATAAGGCATTAGGATTCAAAATAGTGAGGTGGAATTGAGTTTCTGTTATAGCAAGCTATCATTGACATTGAAACCACCATTCCACCAGGTAGAAAATCAATATTCATGGTACACTAAGTGGGAAATATCGAAGAACAAATACTCAACGGATCACGTGAACAACTCAATATTTCATTTCAACCAATATTGTCTCAAGAATCAAAAGTTTAAACTTTGATAACTGAATATGTTGTATTATTATATGAGATATGATCTTGCATTTGAAAATGAAAACTTATTCATTTGAGTGCTACAGATCTGTCAGAATACATAGTAATTGTTATCCCAGTTACCAGATTTACACGGTTATCCATCACTCGAAAGGATACAATCAAGTGTAGTTTAAGTACTGTGGTAGCAATCGTCATATTAAGTCGACATATGTATAAGAGATGTCAACCCTCCCCTATCCACATCCTATACAACTTGATCTGCAGAATCCGAATCTTTTTACCTTTCATCAATTTTCTTTGTAACAATACAGAATTCTGGGAACAGTTCTACAACTGGAGATGCTGCTAATACCGCAGTTACAAATCGCTTTTCCCTACAATTATATCTACTTGATAATTGCTGTAAGTGGAGTACATTTTGTCATTCATAATTTTAAGTCAACTGGTTTTATGAAAGTAGTATATTCACAATGATATTTTCCTCTTGTATGTCTGAATGTTAGATGTTCATATAAGGACATGTTGCGCTTGTTGCCTTTCTTGTAAGTCCACATAAAAATCACGCAATATCTTTGAAGGAAACACACAAGGGATAATTTTTACACTAAAATAAAGAAAGAAGTCGTGTTTTCCCTAAGAAACGAATTCAGAGCTGAAAATCCTGAAGTCTAGTTGTAACTTATTTTGGAATATGAAAGAAATGGCGATAAACTAAGGTTTAAATATTTTCAACTGACTGAAACAACGAATAGTAGAAATATTAAAGCAACTGCAGTCGCTCTTGAAACGCTCACTCCATAGTAGGAACACATCAGTGAATTATAAGAGTGGAGGAAATGTATGTGATCAGGTTTCAACACACATCGTCGAAAATAGAAATAAACCGATTGCCTGAACACGATTTCCTAAATATTTTCACAATAGATGTGCGTTTAGTTCCTTGTAGTATCATCCCTAAAGCAGTGTAATTGCAGTTAGAGTGTACTTGTGGTTTGATCCAATCTACCAAGTTTTGCCGTGCAGAATGAATTGAAGATAAAAATTTGGAGGTACATAAGACAACAAATGATTGATATGAAACCTAAAGACAAGGAATTATCTCTTCCTGCCACCTAATACTTATTAACTGAGTTATTTCCGATTGACTGGATAAATACATTCTGGGAAATAGAAAGAGACCCACGGGCTGAATACATCTTCCCAATTCGTTTCATAAGTGGCATGTCTCAACTGTGAGGTAATGCCAAGGTCAAGGCACTTAATCCTAAGTTCCTATTCTTTCCGAAAACTCTCCAAATCGACAACCATTAAGCACAGATATCGACTTTAATTCCAAAACACAATGAATGACAAGAAATTGTATTCTTTGGCAGTTAAAATCAATATTCTGTACTAAGTCTATAAACAAATGTTTTACAAGGAATGTATTGTACTTTTATTCGTATTCTTTCGTCTTCTTCTAAATTGTACATGATTGAATCATTCGTGCCTTCAAGTTACCCGCCAGTGCTGACCAAGGGCAATGAACAAACGTTCAATGTCCGTAATCATTGACAGTCAGAGTGAAATCCACCCCATATTGGTTAGGTTCTGTAGTGCAACTATTATTGCACCTGTTATCGACATGCAGTTTGAAGTGGTTCAGTGTATGCATGCCTTATTATGGTTCGTCTGTAATCTGAAGACCAAGGTTTACCGCATTTTTGCACCAGTCTTCAACCAGTAACATCAGTTCAGAATACTCATTCATTTCCGGAAATAATTTCCGGAAACTGTTGTATTTCATCTCTTCATTATTGTTTGCTTCTCCACCTTTCCCCTTCTAGACGATAATCATTGCCTTTCCTGCAGCTGTTCCACTCATCAACTTACAATTCTGGTGGACATTTGTCACATGGATTATTACTGTGATTATTGCAGGTACTGTAGTAGCTGTCAGTGTCGTCAACAGATTCGATATACTCAAGAGTTTTGGGGAGTTCATACTTGCCACATTCCTTGTGGAATTATCCTTTGTTATAATATTCTTCCCTTTCATATTCTGGCGAGAATTTGATGTAAGTAATCAGATGAACTGTGAGTTGCTCTCAATTAAAAATTATCTGTCACTAATGATATATGATAAAGAGGCATCGTATAGCTGACTAACTGTTAGTTATCCATGAATAGAGGGTAGAATTTGGTTGAAGCTGTTAGGCGAACCGCATGTAAAACATCACCATCAATATTGAAACTTCACAGCATGGAAGAAAAATCTCTTTCTTTACGGAATCACGAAGCCGGAAAGTCTCTGGCAATGAAAGCTCCTTGACGTCAATCAACCTATACATCTTTCTTCGATGGAAAGGAAATGGAGGACGTGGAACACTTGCAGTATAATTAAAGTTGACAGGACTGCGCTGACAGCAGTATGAGCAAGGAGGCATCATATAGACATTTTAGAAACCTGCAGTGGAGATGATAGTGGAAACTTCACTGTCAATTGGAGACGCTGTAGTCTACTTCTGTCATCCAGATTTCAACAACGAGCACACTGAGTCTGTGACTTTGATGTTGCCCTTAAAAGTATCGAAGACTCTTCTGTAGGGGAAGTCAGCCACCTACAGGGTAATGGCAGCAAGATTCGAATTGGAAGGTGGGAAATTTGCTAGTAGATTAAATTATTGCTTGTCCCTTATGGTCAGTTATCTCAAATATGCCTTGAATTTATACTTACAATGGCAATTCGGATCTTGTTCAGAGTGCTAGGTGTTACCGTTTTGCGACCAAATTTAGAGGAAACAACACCTCTGTGTATCGCCTTTCCGATCCTAACTGACTATGAAATCCTCATCCTGGTCAGGTAAGTGGAATGACAACTCTGGTTAGATTCCTTCAAGTAATGGTGATTAAGGTTCGTTGTATTTATGCTCGAACGTCATCACCTTTCCTTTTTGACTTACTCATTCTAAGCCTGGTTAGACACGGGTCTAACAATAGCACAGTCATTCTCTGCGTTAATTTGAAAGCAGAAAACGTGTACTATAACATACGTGGAATATCATGATTCCTTCGGTTTCCCAGTCCACCCTTTGGATGCAGAATGTGAATAACAGTGAATGGGATTAGCATGTCTGCACATTCGAAACATCCTATGAACTATTACTGCAATTTATAAAATGTGTCGTTGCACTGATCTCAGTACATAATTAACAGACGTAAAGGCTAATGTAAAATATTTTTTCTCGACAAAACTCACAATCATATTTTTGTGTATTTTGAGCTAAATCATTGATTCGATTCATCATTCTCTTGACAGATACTCATAATACTGTGTGGATTCGCCATGATGTGGACAGTTATTTCGGTACGTTTATCAGTCGATCATTTGTAAATGAGATTAGTACTTTTGCAAATGAAGCTGGTTGTTGTCAGTTTAAGGGCTCGAACATGTCCTGAATGAAGTAGATAGCTGAAGTAGTTGATGCACGTTTAGTTTACGATACTAAGGAAATTCTTATTCCACGAATTTTATATGGGGGATACATATACTCCAACTGTTGCGCCTAATGTTGCTCGGTATTGAAGCTTCATTTTACTTCTTTCGCACAGTCTATTCATTGCAAATAGAAAATGAATGTCACCCTAATGTTTCTCACTAGTTGTGAGTTCTCCTGCTGAAACGTGAAGCTGGTACATACTGTTTACGAATACACAGAGTCATCCATCCAGCTACTTTAAGTAAATTTATCGTCATCAGCTACAAAATAATAAGTACCAAGAGTTCCAATTCGTTCTTTCATGCCGTTATTTCCCATTTAACGTAAACAAGCACATCAATATTCCACGGATATTGAAATTCACGTTTAAATTTTTATGCATTGTTAGTTACATAGCGCATGTAGCTCCTTGCCTCAGGATAACTAACAATTTGGGAAGAGTAATATCACATTGTATATGTTCACTGACAAAATTCAACAACTGTTTATCAGAACCTGAAGGAATGCCCTGCCATTGATATGACTGCTCCGTTACTGGTCGATCTAACTTAAGCTTAAACTTAATGTGATTTCACCATAGACTAAAACATTCCTATACTCAGATTTGCCCCCCCCTCAACAATACTCACTATCCCTTCTCACATTTGACTATCGAATTTTCTAAATATGAGAGATTGCACCACCATTGTTGAGCTACAATTTTCCGGTTTATTTTCATAAGTATTCTGATCAAAGGAAGCACTTTGTTCAGTGATTGATTCTTCTTTGTGACACTGTTAGGTTCATAACTGTTAAGGAGGATGCAAGCAGCACTAGAAACAGAATCACGGTCAACTTCAAATATTCACCATTGGAGCACAATGGGGTGTGAGAAGGTTCACTTTTCTGGTATACAGTTGCAGAAAATTAAGTCAGAAGCTGAGATTCCAATATGCCCGTCAGATTTATATACTTGAGTAGTTCATTGTTCTCACTTGCAACTGATTGCATGGATATTCCACATTTGTGAAATAGATATTAATATTTTTGAATGACTGATGAACTAACATTAAGCCAGTGATAAGATCTCGTGTCATCACCTTACCATCCACGTTAGGAATGGTATTAGGAATTTTATCAGTTTGTTGATTCTTCATACTTTATTCAAATATATTAAGATATTTATACATACTGGATACGAATAAGCCTCAACAAGATTGTCTTTCTTTTTCAGGAGATAGCTATCATTGTTCAAGCACTTCTAGGTGATAGACGATTCACATTTCGAAATGATCAACACGTACTCTGTGGATTGATAATTGGAATGTTAATTATCTGGCTCGTTTCAACGGAGGTGGCCATCTTCAACGTATTAATTAGTCCCACAAGGGAAGATAGCAGTGGTCACGGTAGAGAATTACTTCCATCTATCGACAATTACTTAGAATTATAATGAATAATTTGATGACCAATTTCAATGCACTAATTACTTTTAAAAATGCAATAAAAGCGATAACATGTTTATGATTCTCATTTATTTCAACACAAATGTCAAATATCACAAATCAGTAGCAACTCATCAGTTTGATATTCGGTGCATGGACGGAGTTAGGGAGAAAACCATAACCGCGAGACATACGTTCAGGTATTTCTGTCAGTTACTTCCAAATACTTTTTTCTCACGTTGACTGATACGGTTAATCCACCACATAGAACTAGACACTGACTATTGGCCAACCAACCACGGAATGGCATCCTAGTGCAGATAAAATATCACCACTATAATTTCATGCTAAAGCGGAACAAAATGGTAGAATCGCTTATATCGTCACCGACTACTCATCAGCTAGGTACAGCCTAACGAAATGAATAAGTTCACGTACGGAAAGATTTTAACATTCTAACGAATGTTACAGAATGTTACCTTAAAAAAGTCTCGAAAACTAATGAACAGTACTCAGAAATTGCACTTTTATACGTTATACATTGAAAGTTCAAGGTTAAACAGAAAGCAAAATATCCAAGATAAAGTATCAAGGGAGTTATGCTATAAGGAAAAGTGGTGGTGGATGGGACGATAGGTAGCTAACCGAATAGTTAAGTAACTCAAATTGTCTTAAGCAGTAATAACCAAAAGACATTGCGGCGAAGGAGAAGACATCCAAGCCAATATCAAGTAATTAAATGAAAGAGAGAGTAAAGACATCCAGTTGCCAGGACAAGGAACGACAGACAACTGCCTCTTTCTGAACACAAATCGGGTTTTAGGAATTTCACAGCAATTGCTTCGGTTAACCTAAAGAGAACTGAATAGTTCTACCCTTCGAAAATTTTAAAGGATTTCATGCTGTCCACCTCGAGTTCCTCGTCCGTAGACTACCAAAATCTAAGAAATAACATGTCCTCTTGAGTTCTTTATTTTATTGCATCAAATATCGTCAAAAGAAAACTGCTCGTTGAAAACAATTTGCTGAGGGACAACTGAGCTCACCAAGGAAGATGCATTTCATTTCACGGAAAGCCTGAAAGACACGACAAGTTCATGGTGTCATCTGATGTAAAATCCACGTTCAGATTGATCCCACCTAATACAACTACCGATTTTATTTTTCAGCATTCTAACCTTCTTTCTCTAAACACCTACTCCTAGTGCGTTCCTTGGATATATAATTTTCAGTTTGGTAGCACAATTTACCGTTAAATAGATGATGAAGATTTGGGAAATCCACCGAGCCCTATATTAGCAGACATCTACATGTCTAACCGTGAGAAAACACTGTAATCGAGGGAACAACGCCTTATTTTTTGACACATTTTTAGTCTGCCAAAAATGAAGCCATGCGTCCAACCTACTTGGACTGTCCAGTAACGCACATAAAAATAGTAACTACAGTATGGAACATGAAAATGATGGGAAGTTTCATTTCTTTCACAGTGTATCGCCACGTCTGTAACATCACATCCGGCAGAGATCAATTCAGCGGAAGTTTATATGCAATGGACAGTACACAGATTTCAAGAGTTTTCGATTTACAGAGCCAGAGGAGCGTGCTCACCATAGTGGCAAGATGTGTCGATGAAGATCAGGATACTCTGAAGGAGACGTTTAAGGAAGTGTATACAGCCGTCTTATCAGGAAAGAAGGGGGAAGACAAGAAATCTTTCTCTAAGAGGGCCAGGAAGGTAGAAGAGGACATGAAGATATTCAGACAGAAGATGAACCAGCGCACGGATGAAATCCAAGAGGAGAAACTGAGTTCAGTGTACAGCGCACTGAATTATTAAATGAAGAAGAGTGCTAGGAAAGACAGTAGAGCAGAATATTCTGCAGATAAGACAGACGTAAGAACACTCTATACGATAACTAAGTGGCTGTACGAGAAGTGATCAACAAAAATGAGATCAATGAAAGATATTTAATAAAACCAATTTATCAGAAGAGACGTTGGGAGGATCACGTTTGGGAACTCATGAGTCAACTGATTCCTGCAACTCGCCTGGAAACAGCGACAAATCTGCAAGTGAGCATCAGTCATCCAGTGAATCATGTTAATCGTATAAAACCGCTGAAAAACAGGAAAGGGGTCAAAGTAGTTTACGTTTCCTCAGAATTACTGCAAACAGACCCTGAGACGTCAGCAAGTTCTCACAAATTACTAATGCGAAATGTTTTGAAAAAATGATACCTACTGAATGCAAGGAGGGTTGAATTGTCGCACTAGGCAAATTAGATGAACTAGCTTATTGATATAAGTATAAAACTTGGGCACTGTGGTAGAGTATAATTCCATAATGGATAAGATTTTATTTCGATAAGTTACACAGTGTTGTACAGTTATATTAACTGATGACGTTTCGAGCACAAACTATTGCTCATAATATGATATGATATGATTATGAGCAATAATTTGTGCTCGAAACGTCATCAGTTAATACAACTGTACAACACTGTGTGATTTATCGAAATAAAATCTTATCCATTATGGAATTAGATGAACTAGCTCTTTGCAAAGACTGGCATGGAATAGCTCCTCTCCAATCCATGCGGAGTATTCAGCGACGTCATCATCCTGGAGAGGTGAAAAGTGTGCTGGGTGCGAATTTTCGCCCTGACCATGGTTGATTCAGGAAGAGAAAATCATGTGCGTACCAAACCACAATATTACGCATCATCATAGAACACAGTAAAGACTGGCAGTCAACCACCCACCTCAAGTCGATACACTGAAGCACCCTTAAGAAATGTTAACTTTGAAGTAATTTGAAAACTGCTTCAAAGCTGTGGAGTAGTCCAAACCTCTGTTGACCTCATTCAATAGATTTAGGATATACCACATGTCAAGTGACTCACTACGGAAAAGTCAGTGAAACCTTTCAAGTGAATATGAGAATCAGGCAAACCTCCCCCCTACCACTGAGAATATTAATAATTCTGGTGGACCGGATCATGAAAGAGGACTTCGGGGGTGAGAATGCATGCCCAAGTGAGACAGACAAAAATATTCTAAAATATTTGGACATCGTGAATAATTTCCGTTACTCAAGTAAAGTCGAAAATGCACAGGTGAAAACCAGTAAGTCTGCAAACCGATAGTAAAGACAGGAGTTCAAGTGAGCTTGGAGATGATAGAAGTAATGACAACACCCAATAAAGGAATAAATGCATCAATTATTATCAAAAAGTGATTTATACAGGCCATCAACCCTCATCATTCCAACTACAGATGGGAGCACGCACGAGTATGCTGAAACCACTAAGCAACGGAAAACAAGATACAGAGAGGAACACTGTTCCGAAATCATGCTGGATACCATAAGCAGTCAGCACATGAAACATGATCTAGGTTTCAATACCAGTGTCAAATCACTGCTTCTATATGGTTCATAGACCTAGTACCTCACTAAAGGCATTCCAACAGGCTGGAAAACTGAGACTGACAGGACATATTTTGAAATCAAAGGGCTACAGGCACATATCAAATTCCAGACTAGCCAAGATAATAAATGCAAAAAAATTCGTTTTCAACCCTGAAGTCATTAATAATGCATGCGTTGACATGACCATTTGCCTGGAGAGTTTCTGATTGTTTTTAATTTGGCTTGAATTTCGAAGGATATATGACTCCGTAAAACTAAATTAATTTATTTGTTGCTTGAATACCTGAGGTTTTCCAGTAGAGTCTCACATGAGTGTCTGTTGTCTAGACTGAGGAGGGACCCATTATTTATTTCATGATACGTGAACCACGCCGCTTCTCACACAATTCACAATGTGTCGTGTGTTCTCAGGACTAGGAGGTATTATTGACACGGAAATCGTAGAATAGCGGAAAAGTGTTTCAACTGAATGTAAATAATACAAGTAAACAAATATGTAATTGTTGAGTTTATTGGTGAATTAATGAGTGGAAATATGGTATGGTGGCTACCCTTGAGGAATCATGCTAGAATTCCTTGAAATCTTGTGTGATTACATTTCAAGAATGAAATAATGCCATGGAAACTAGCTTAATGTAATTATGCAAGTCATTTCGAAAATAAGAATTAACTTCAGTTACGTGTGATAAGCTCTCTGATTGTTGAATATTTAAATGAATAACCAGTTTATTTTCTATCTAAGCAAAACACACTGATGAGATTAAAACATTCACACTTCTTACGGATCAAACAACTGATCTCATTTGAAGTCTTTGGTACTTTGGTTCCTTTGAAGATGATTCCCTCATTGCGTACTTTGTCTCAAGAAATTAGTTATATTGTCTGTTAAAATTAAAACAGTTTGCGGGCACTTGAATCAGACATCAAAGTAATGTAAAACAAAAGGCGTTAAGATGAAGAGCAGAGGTCAATTATTATTTATAACAGCTACTTGATAAATGTGGTATTCAAGTGAATGAAAATGACTGAAAAAATTATTATGAGAGCTTTAATCTGAATAATACATTTATACATCATTCTGAATTCTCAATGTGTGTCTACTTACTACTCATATAGGACTTTTTCAGTAGAATAGTACTCTACTGTATGTCAATCGATGGAATATTGTCGGGTTAGAAATATGAATAAACACTCAACTGTTTTAAAATGATCATGTATACAGACTGTTATTAAATGACATAATTAGACGGTTATAGCAAAGTGGAAACAAGTACCTTTGACGCGTTATTTACTAAGGAAGATTGGGTGACCCAATGATATAGACGAGCCGCTCATTGATGAGGTGAAATATGTTGATCTTTGACTGAATATAATACAGATTTATATGACTGCAATGACATCTGAATACGTGCTGATTGTATTTCAAAGATATGCTTCCTACAGAAGAAAAGAAATATCTATTACACCATTGAATGCCTAATCATTCGTCCATTTAATTGTGGAATAGAGATGTTGGCTAATAAAGGTAAACTTGACATATTTCTAATGAATCAGTTACAGACTCTTCATAGATGAGGGGTTAAATATCCATTTGTTTTATATGAAACATGAATCTAAAAGTAACTTGCATTGAATTACCATGTGGCCTGGAATATTTCTAAGATCTGAAAAGTGTAAACGTCATATAACGGGTTTCAAATTGTCCTTGAACAAGCGGTATGACGTGAAAATTTCCCAACTTTAAGCATTTCACGGATAACCTACTTGAGAGATATCAGGTTCAACATGTTTATATAACGTGGATGAGACATTTCAGGATGGCATTAACAGACCAATTTCAGTCGCCTTGTTTGTTTCATCTTACTCTGAAATTTGTTTCTTAGTTTCGTCTGCGCGTAAAATGAACCAGAATGCTTTCAGTTGATTACCTACATCAGCCACAACCATTACCAAACTTTCATTAGAAAACTAGCCTGATTATTTATACTTATCTTTAATGTATGATCTGTTTTGATATTACGACTGGTATTACAACTGACGGTGCCCCAGGTATCCCATGTTTTGGTTCAATAGCTTGAGCGTTGAATGATTTTCCTTTCCGAAATCGCTCGAAAATGGCATCAGTTAATACTTATTTGATTTAAAGTTATTTCCATGATTTTTTCATATACTTCTCCACTCATTGAACATTATCTATGAATGAGATTCATGAAGTGTACTAATGAATACTAAACTTCCTGAGAAGGAAGCATGAGATAGTGACCTTTTAAAATTCCCAATCTGCAAATTGGACTTGCGATTGACAGTTTACTCTATTTTACTCTGTTTTTTAATTTGATCATCACCATCATTAAAGGAACAACTTTTGCAGTAGGATTTGTTGCACTTGTGATCAAATGTCACTCCATTTCAAAAATGACAAACTCTTTGTCTGTATCATGGTGAGTTGTCAATTTGTTGTTTGGCATAGCTGTTACAAATATAATTAAAGAAGTATAAGATCAGTGGACGACAGTGCAGAGAATTCTGCTCTTCATATTCTTCTAGTCACTGCAAACTACTTGGAGCGTATGGAAAGAACTGTTGTTGAAAAGCCGTTCCGTTCAAATACACATTTTTGAAGCTAAGACCTCAATTCCTGAATACTTCTCAGATTCTACTATCATTCATATTGCATATTCGTCAATCTCAGTGGCATGCATGGGATAGTGCATAAAACCTGATAACGTAGGTAGAAAACTCACCGGGGAATTGCGAAACAGCTGAAGAGGAATATTTATAGATTTCTAAGATGATAGCTGATTTTGATTTAAACTGACCTTAGCATCACAACAGGCTGGTTAACAGTTTTGTCTCACATAGTATAATCAACAATTAGGCTTCGTTTACATAAAAGCACCACAGAATCAAAATTCAAGGGGGAAATGTAGATGGAGCGGACGTTCACCAAGGAGGAAGTGAAATGAGATCACACAAGAGGAGCCCAAATAGGGTAGGGCTTATGACAGTAATATAGAGTAGGTCATGAGAACAGTGAGATGAAAATTTTACTTGAAATGAGAACAATTAAAATTAAGAATTTGTGTGAAACATGACCATCGCATCAGTAATATTAGTTTATTCCAAAATGGAAAGTAGCTTTGCAGAGATTCTTTCTCTTTCAAAAATTAAACGAAGCAACATTGGTGTAACTCGACTGATTGAAGAACTAGTGAGGTTTGTTTAACTCATTCACATCAAACAATCAAAATTATCGTATTTGGCCCCCATTTTGAAGGCCTAAAGAGTAATAATATGTTCTTACGAGGTATGAGTATCTCAGCCTCATTCTATTTCATTTGTGTTCGTTGTATTAATAAGTGTTCTTGAAGAATTACTCAATGTGCTATTCCTCGCGGTTACATCATCAAATTACATCAGATACTGGTATAATCAGACATAAAATCGTATTGAATTTCATGCAGGCATAAAATGTAGCCCTGATACTGTGGAAGATGAGTTATATCTTTTGAGGAAAATTCTAATAGAAAATGGATTTCCAGCACGTTTTAAGATAAGAATATACATTCAAATCCTACAAAACGTGACTTATCAACCGTACCCAAGAAAATACTTTACATGAGCTTGGAATTCGAAGGGGACTTAGCTTCCGATATCATGAAACGAAGGATATCACAGTCCCTGAAAAGAACATTTCCTATTTTTCAACATTTTTTCTGATGCACCTCTGAGAATAGCCTTTAGCAGTCGACCTTCACTGTTCAATAAATTGAAAGACAAGATCCCGCTGTTGACCAAATCTATGTGTATTTATCAATTCACCTGCTCGTGTGGAGCTAGGTATATTGTTCGTTCAACTCGAGTTTTGTCCAAGAGGGTGCAAGAACGCTATCCTGCATGGTTACAAAAAGGTGGAGGTGTAGCAATAAGAAGCGCAATCATTGACCATTTGGTCGATAATGATCACTTTATCTCTATAGCGACCGCCTTTAAAGTCATCTACAAGGCAAAAAAGTAATTTACCAAATCCCTAAGTACCCGACTCATCTGTATTGCTGAAGCTTTGGTCATCGAAACAGAAAAGACAGAGCTCTATGTACAGAAAAAGTTCGTTCAACCCCTTCAACTTTCATGGTCTTAATCCCTCTATGCTAAAGTATGGTAATCGCCAATCATATTTTAGCTCTACCATTTTTTTATCTTTTCATTTTTGTCTATTAAATTTGTATTCTCATCCTTTATCACGTCAGTGTTGTACTGTTACTACACTTTGAACTGTTCCCGGTGTTTCATTTGTCATTGTAAATCAATTCTTTTTTACAACGTTAACTTCTATGCTATCAAATTTCACAAAATATTACTCAACGTTTAGGAGTGAGACTGGCTGTGAGATGTATCATAAGTTTTATAATGTGTGAATACACGGACGACATTTTCGAGTTATCCATGATGAAATGATGAAAGAAAGAGAGAATAGAATCTGGTGCATATTTGATTCAAGAGGAGTTTTATCAGTTTAAAGTGTGAATTAGCACCACACACGGTTACAGTCTTCTACAAACTATCCTTTCAAACACTATAGGTTTTTAGACACTCTGAGCGGTACTCTGACGAAAGAGTTGCTTCTAGCGAATATGAATCTGTTAATTTCAGAGTTCATATCTCACCACCATGGTCATCTCACCATTTACACAGAAGCATACATTTAATGATGTTACTAAAGAACATTCTGTGCCATATAATGAATTAGGCTGAATGAAGGCATCTGTGGTTAGAATGACATAACTTCAAATATCTTTCACAATCGAATTCCTTGTTTCACAACTACATGATAGCGAGAAATATAGCTGTCCTGTTGCAGTTAAGATTAACTTATTATTCGCACTCATAGCAGTGTTCAGTATCTTGATTTGAAGGAAGCTGTAAGGGAATGATTGAATTGTAAGTGGTAAAAGAAATGTCAGAGGGTGCGGAGAAGGTTTTTCTCAGATACCGAGTTGACATTACACGCGGTATTAGTCTAGAAAGAGTTGGACTTTGCAAGAAATATTCTCATCCAAGCATTTCAAGCATTAGGCCATTGAATAAAACATACAGGAATTGTTTTCGAAACATATACTTGAATGCAGATATATAAACACAAGATTATTTCGATCAGAAGGAAAATAAACTTACACTCTTCTGATGGACTCATCATTGGTAAATGTAGGCGCCTCACTGAAATCTGAGAAAAAAAGTAGCAATTCGTGTTGTCGGAAAAGCAATGGTTGAAAAACAGTCTGAGTTAATTTATATGAGCAAGGGCATGGACGTTGATAAATTTAAGCATGCACTTTGATACCAAATAAGGAATCACAAAAGTAAATAAACTTGACTCTGTTTAATTTGAAAACAAAAACACATGAGATGAGAAGTTGTAAAGTCACAATTATTTGTGAAACAGGTGATCCCATTGGTGTTTATCTGTTCGTATATTTGAACATTGAACTAAAAATATGCGATACAACATGAGCCTATGAGCTTCGTTCAGTTCGAACGTTGTATTTTTATATTTTTTTAATGTTGTTCAGCATCGCTGAGCAAATCTTTCACGATATTATCTCCCTTCACTTGTCTAATTGAAGGTGAGCATGTTGTGATTGCAAAAGATATCATGTTTTTATCTAAACGAATGCTTTATGAGAAACTTCATGTATTTATTCCTCTTGATGAAGTTAAATAAAGCAAGAACAACAGTGGTTTATGTAGAATAGTATGGTACTCTCATTTATTTCGTTTGCTTCTCGTCAGCTGCTTTAAGCCTAAATAAATTATGCCGTTTATGTACAGAAAAGTTTGATTATACTTGCAAATTTTACATGATGTCAGTTGATAGAAGTTTCCACACTTAGTGAGCAGCGCTCAGAAAATTACGCTTATATAGTTTTATACATGGAGTTCAAGTTTAAACAAAGTAATGCATGCATACTATGGTAAAAGTGTTACGTAATGAAAACGAATGATGCGTAAGATGTTAACTCCAATTGCTTATACAAATTTACGCGTGTCTGCGAGAGCAGTTACACTGCAAGGAGAGAAATATGTGCCGAAAAGCCAGCGTCTCAGCTTAAACTCCCAATGTGAAAACTATATAAACGTAATTTTCTGAGCGCTGTTCCCTAATTGTGGAATCTACTGTCAACTGACATCATGTAAAATTTGCTAGTATGCTAAAATTTTTTTCGGTACATAAATCGCATAATTTATGAAGGCTGAAAGCAGCTGATGAGAGGCCAACGAAATAAATGACGGTAGCATATTATTCTACACATACCTCAGGTGTTTTTGCTTTATTCGAATGCTTTATACTGTTTCTAGTCAGTGACATGATAGAGTAGTTAAATGACTTTGTCAGAAATTTTAATTTCCAAAAGGTTTTCTATATGAGCAATGCAGTTGTTTTCCTGATAGTGACACGACTGGTTGAAGATGTATGCGAGTGTCATAAAATTAAGATCAAGCAGATCCGCAAGATTTCAGTTCCTATCAATCTTCAACAATAAGTTTTGCTAGTGTTTTTTAGTCAAAATAAAACGCCTAAATACCTGTAAAACGTTAAGTTACAAAGCATACTTCTTTCGATAACGACTACTTCCTTATTAGCCTTAGTATTCCAACATGACTCCTGTATGATTAACCATCTACTGAAAACTCCAATATGGATAAGATTTTATTTTGATATAGCACACACTATTGCTCATATGATTATGAGCAACCTAACAAATTTGTAAGAACAAATTAGTTCAGCAAAGAGTCTCTTTTCGGCGAATTCATTCACTTAGCTGTACAGTCGCAAATATATACAATTACGTTTGTGTGTGTACATTAGGTTTGTCAAAATCAAAACCAAAATGACAGTTAGTATGGGTTGTTGATTACATCATCAAAATAATAAAGAAATAAAAAATGTGATTAATAATCAAAGTTGTAACTAAGTGGGGTGAAGATTGGTAAGATGTGAGTAGGGTTACGTAATATAGACATGTTTAGAAAGATTAGATGTTAGTGAAGGAGTATGGAGACAATTATGAAAATAAACTAGATAATAGGTGAAAAGATTGAATGGGTTAGTTACTAAAAATTATTATACGAAAATTGCAAACAAATTTGGTAACAAAATGTTGATGACAGATAAACTTGAAATTAAACTCACGGTAGTAGGAGGGGGTGGAGAAGTTTCTTCTGTGTGCAAAAATCAGGCTTTTCTATCCAAATGGCTAAGGCTTTAGTAAAACAAAGTATACGGAAGCTTGTCGATTTTGGAAGGCTTCTTTTGACTTTAAAGATGACTTTGAACGACTTCTCCTTGCAAATCGAATGACCAGTGTTGAGTATATGCTCGATAATGGCGCTCCTTATTGCTCCGTTTTTACTTTTCCGTAGCCAGGCGGGATAGTGTTCTTGAGCTCTTTTAGATAAAACTCGCATCGAACGATCTATATACCTCGCTCCGCAAGAGCAGGTGAATTGGTAGATACACATGGGAGTGGTCAAATGCGATAGTTTATCTTTAGAGTAGTTGAAGAACAATGGCCGGAAGGAAAATGTCAGTCGTAGTGTGGCAGCGAAGAATGTCCTTCTGAGAGCAGTAGATATCCTCTTCTTCAAGGTTTCAGCCAGAAGGTTACCTTTGAAGGGTACATTCATGTAGACCATCTTCTTCCGCACTGTAATGGGTTGTTCTTTGTAAGTCCTAGGCTTGATATGCTTGTCTATAAAACGGGGTGTGTAGCCATTCTCGAGCAGTGTCTTCCTTAAGAGGGCGACCTCTTCCTCTATTGATTCATGACTGCAGATTTTTCGGATTCTAGTCGCCAGAGATATTATCAAGTTTCGCTTGCGACTAATTGGTACCCAACTGTAGAAGTTTGTCAACTGACCGTTCCATGTAGGTTTTCTGTGTACTGATCTGTTCAAGGTACCATCGATCTTCTTACTTAAACGAACGTCCAGAAAGGAGATTGTCTCATTGGTTTCTACTTCGATTGTTAATTTGATGGCGGGGTGGCAACTATTGAAAACTTGAAGAACAATATTTTGATCACAATTGTTATCGCAGATGACGAAAGTATCATCAACATACCTTTTATGTATAAGAAGAATTTGTCGATGGTTGCTTTCAGCGGACCGTTTTCCAAACTTGCCATGAAAATATCAGCCAGCACCGGACCCAAAGGTGATCTCATCGCCACGCCAACTTGTTGTCTATAGAGGTTCCCATTGAATGTGAACTGGACATTTAAGGTACATCTGAGTTGGAGTTTTTTTAGCTTGGTGGTAGGTATTCCAATATTCAGGTTGTTTTCTTCCAAGTATTTGCATAGAAAACAAATCGTCTCAGCGAAAGGGACGTTTGTAAAGAGAGACTCGACGTCGAGTGAAATCATACGTTTGTCTTCCACTTTAACATCTTTGATACAATCGATGAATTCAAATGTATCTCGAAGAGAATGTTTTGAAATTCGTTCTCTAACAAGTTGTAGGAGTTCTGCTAGCCATTTTGCTATTGGATAATACGGAGATCCCGACATGTCCAAAATAGGGCGCAGTGGAAGACCCTGTTTATGAGTTTTCGGCAATCCGTATAGTTGGGGTATTATTGAACCTGTAGGTTGGATGCTCTCGAAGACATTTTCAGAGATAACTTGATTAGTTTTTAGCTTTCTCAAGATCTCAGTTAGCTGTTTATCCATTGCCTCGGTTTTGTCTTTCTCTTTTTTTCGAATACTGAGAACTTGCTGTTGTCTGAGAGAATCGCCACCACTTTATTAATATAATCTTTTCTATCCATTAGGACTATACCTGTACCTTTGTCAGGGCGTGTGATAATCAATTCTTTGTTCTGCCTCAGTTGGTTGAGTTGTTCTCTATGCTCTTTGGTCAACAGATTGTTGAACTTGGACTTTGTATTGAGATACTGTTGACAGGAGTCTAGAATAGTAGACTTAAAGTTTTTGAATTCTTCTTCGGAAGCTGAGACAAGATCAGTAGTCTGATTGATCAAATTTTCAAACTCGACATAAGTATTGAGCCTGCCTCTGTTTGAGTTCATGTCGCAAAATCTTGGCCCAAGAGACAAGGCCTCCAATTGTATACTGAAGAATAATTGAACACAAATTTGGTGTGATCTTCTGGAAACTTGCGTTGTGTTTCTGTAGATTATATATATATATATATATATGTATATATCACAATTCACACAGAGCAGATATCTGTCCACTAACTGAAAACGCCTGCATTCTATGTATCCCCAATCGCACTTTATCTGTCATCTTGCTTTCGATATTATTCCTGTCTTATATTTAGCTAGTGTAAAGTGTTGGGTAATGATGAGTTATGGTGAGGTCAATAGTGAACTAAACGGTGATCTCAAAACGCACTAACGCAAAATAACCTGATAAAAGCACAGGGAAAAAAGACATTATACATGAAGTACATTTTGAAATCACCTCAAGAATACCAGTAATTCTTGGGACGCTTGGGATAGATCTAATAATCAAGAAAATCTCTTAACTGCATATATTGACGATCAAAAAGACATGATAACACAATCAAAGACTGTTACTCTGAAGACCTACTTGCGCTTCCATTTATTCTGATTTCTGATTACCAGTATTGCATAGTTACAACTCAGTAGATTTCTGCGTCCCCTCAGACTTGACACTTGACAAGGTTCTATCCATAATGTAGACTAGTAAATAGACAAATATTTCCCTTTTCAAAGTGCCCGTTGGGAGGATAGTGCGTCGGTAGCACAGTGGTTAGGACTCTCGCTGACCATGCACATGGTCCGGGGTTCGATCCCCTGCCGACGCACACGCGATATCTATGGTCGGCCTGCAAAATTTGGGCTACCGACATTCATGCTGAAAATTCCATACCTGTACTGAAAATACGGTGTGGCATCAAGCTGTAATCAAAATTAAAAAAGATAAATGAAAAATAGTCCATTTCCCCTAGACCCACGATGAGCGTCAGTCGCTTCTTCCCTTATACTGAACAGAAATATCTCGTAATTATCAAGCTACATAACATAAGAAATACTTAGTACATTAGTATGTGAAGAGATAGAATGTGATTTCTACTTATCAGTGTTCCCATTTTCTAGAGAATTTAGGGAAGCAATCTATGTGAAAATCTGAATACTTCATAATGCGTTCATATCTTAGCGCCAACGAACTTCTTGCTAACAATTTCTTTAGTCTCAGTATCAGTTAGTCACTTGCTCAAGAATACGATTTGTCTGTTGATCCTGTTCCTCGTCATGAAATTTATATAAGTTGTGCAGGACATACAACAAAGACTCACCAACGCATCACTTAGTTTATGTCATACACACAGGAGTTCTTCGGTTTAATTATATGAAGTGATATTTGTCGTCATTTTTCAGTAAACAACACGATTTATTAACACAACATTACGTAACGTTTTTATTTAATTCGATTTGCACAACTCTATTTCAAGTTCTATCCATTTTATGAATTATTCTACACATGACATTAATTGTTTTGCCACTTGACATTTAAATATGATTATGATTACAAACATTTTAGTTTTAATTGCATTCCATACTATTATTATTATCTTATGCATTCACACTTATGATTCAATTCCCTCACTGGATATAACTTCCTAAAAAACCATATATATACGATTGTACAGCTTGATGATTAATTCGTTGAAAAGAGCCTCTTCACTCGGTCACTTGTTTTGATTTTCTGTACCATTTATTCTATCAAATATCTCGTAAATACGCAGCTCACATGCATAAAATACTCTCGAAATGGAAAATAAAGTGAATGACTACGTTTCATCCGCTGTTATCTATGAAAATAAGTGTGAGATGGAAAAGCAATTGAACGAATGGATTTGACAGACTCAGATGGAGATGAACGGGGTTCATTCAAATAAAGCTTTCAGTTTAATAGTGAAAAACTCGTGACTTTGAGAATTAGAATTTAGCGACAGTGATCAAACTACTGATAATGTGCAAAGTAGTAATTAAGTGTCTGAAGCAATGACTTACGAGGCAGGAAACCGTTACAATGGTTTAGCCAAGTACAGCAGATATCACAGACGTTTTGTTAATGAAATGTCAAACAGTTCCTTACCAGATCGCAAACTGTTACTAGATGAATTCACTCTCGAAAGAGAATTGAGGTGGTACTTCACCTCGGACAGAGTGGGCTGCTAAACACCAATTCCATTTGCTGAGAATGTTTATGAATAAACTTCTAGTTGCCCTCATTGGTTCCCAAAAGCTTTTGTATTCCACAGTACACTAGATTATTCATTGTGGCAGGTATCATATCGTTAGGGGCAAGTTACACAATATAGTTTTTCAGAGAAGTCGTTTAATGATTTTGAACAGTTTCGGGAAACAGAATCATATTAGAATAAATTATGAAAAATACCCATACTATCTGATCGGAAATGAATAATTTAGCAAAAAAGAAAATATTCCGTAAATGCTCCTAAAGCTGTACAGGTATTAGAGGGTTTATATATATACCCTTATCGCTGACGAAAATGTTCGATAACTATAACTACTTAGTAACCAAAAAAGCAAATTTGGTGAGAAATAACAGTGTTGACTGAGGAAACGTGGATAGTTATACGCCTTTACACTTGAGTTGCAAGCCAAAAAGAAAAGAATCTAACACTGAGCATGATGAATTAGAGTATATTTACGATACCAGAAATGTAAACACGTAATCACAATCAACAGAATGGTAAAGAAGAACTGCAAGGCAACTGAGTGAATCTGAAAATAAACTTCGTATTAAAAAATGGATATGAAATTACAGAAGAAAACCATAAATTTATAGAATACTAAACCGTGTAATGGACAGAGAGAGGAAAAAACTATGAGACTTAATTAGTCAGACAAGGAACACAGTTTCATCAGATAGTTCGGATGACAGAAGAACGTAAAATTTCGAAAATAAAAGCACTTGATCAACAGGTAAATAGGACTGAGGAACTGAAGAAGACAAGAAATAAAGAATGATCGGTTTGCTTACAGGACCTGAAATTTCACAGATGTAATGATATCCGATTCCGAATGCTCCACATTAAAAAAGACGTTTTCAAATCAAAAAATTAGGACTCCATGATAAGAAAGCCGTTTAGGGCGAGGTGCACATGATTACACTCGATATGGTGATAAGAAATGTTTTTGTGTTATCACGGCTCCTATAACCGAAAATAAAGATAACATAGGTATCTAATCATCGAGTGAAACTTAGCATACATGCTAACACGCATCACCTGAAATTCCGAATAAAATATTTCCTCACAAGAAATTAAAATGTAAACGAAATTTTTCCTGACAAGACATTCAGACAAAACACAGAAAAATCTGTTTCTCTGAAAATCTCAAAACTCTTAGTCGAACTAAGAGAACAAAACAAATCAATTCGTTTGATCATCTCATGCACAGACATTTCCACGGATTCATTATTCGATTCAGAAAACACCAAAGCTCTCGATATTGATCTAAATTTAAAATATTAACTATTGTTTTCAAAAACGTGTCGCAGTTACTCACCTCAAAGTTCGAATGTCCACAAAAGAATATCAACTTTAAGTAACATTTCTCTAACTGTCCGAGCCCTTACGCTTTGAGTTCACTCTCTCCTGAAATAATACGCCCTTAAAAACGTGATGAGTTTCAATGTAGGGCGAAGTAACTGGATACTGTTGGCTGCATTCGAAAAGGTCAATAATTGTCATTCATTCATCAGTGACAAATGTATTCTGATGTATTCAAATGATGATATTAGTTCTGCTGAACTGTGATATCTGACTCATGTAGATTCTGCATTCAAACAATTTCATGAGACTTCAATACTTACCTCAATTTCACCACGCTTTCAAAAAGTGCATTTTCAAGCTCCATTCTCTTCATTAACATTGATTTTTGTTATTGTTTATTTCACATGAGAGTTTGCACTTTGATTCACAACAAGAATTTACGCTTTTGCACATAGAAATTAACTCTGATTGGTTCTCGACCTTTCTCACTATCAAATCGAACAGCACACTTATTCTCGAATTTTCGTGGATCACATACATATAGCATTGGCGTGATTATCAACAAAGTGTGAGTTCATCTCAATCGACCAATATTGTTGATGATATGCTGGTAGTCCATCGCTTCAAATATAGATGACAGAAAGTTCCTGGTTTTCATGGATGTGTGAGTGCCTGTCAGATAACCATTTCATCCTCTTTATTTATACCTCCTAATTTACTATGCGTCCTTCACTCTTATTCAATCAGATCATTATCCATCTGCCAAGATGATGAAATCAAGAGCATCCTGAGTGGTTGTGTAGCTGTCACTATACGTCAATGCTCATTATTATATAACACAAATATGGGGGATTCCCAATCCACACATCGAAATCATTTCTACTTGCAGGATGGACATCTTCGTCTTTTGTTTCATGTATTGTTTCAATTCAGATGTCTAGGGACGCTTCTTCAGCTGCAGATGCTTCTTATACCACAATTGCAGTTTGCCTTCCCCTACAATTATATCTGAAATGATAATTGTTTTAAGTGAGTTTTATTTTGCTTTTCATACTTTGAAGTCAGATTTGTCTACTACATAAATAATTTAAAAATGTGATGTCGGGGAATATCTCTTATTTCGATAGCTGTATTAGAATCAGTTTTTTTTGTCCTCCCATTATTATTCAGCATTTAACTTTCAAATGACACCGGAGAATGTCATTTCTCTATATTCCCTCTTCATGTTTAATTTCACTATATAGTCAAGGGAAAGAGTTTCCTCACTAGTCATTTTCCATTCTCCATCTCTTGTTGTACGTGACTTGAGTAACAGTGATTTCCGAAATTCAGGCTTCGCAGGTCTGAACCTTAAAGACTGAGGCGTTAAGCAGCCTCACGCAGCATTGATACATTCTTGTAAAGCTGTGTTCGTTTCACACAAAATAGCTATCTGTTTAAATATACCAAGTTCAACCAAAAGGATGTACACATTTTCTGAGATGATAAGTTGAGCTGACTTGAAAATATGATCAACAAAATGACATTCACTCACAGCAATTATCATTTAAGATATAATTGTAGGGGAAGGCAAACTGCAATTGTGGTATAAGAAGCATCTGCAGCTGAAGAAGCGTCCCTAGACATCTGAATTGAAACAAATACATGAAACAAAAGACGAAGATGCCCATCCTGCAAGTAGAAATGATTTCGATGTGTGGATTGGGAATCCCCCATATCTCTGTTATGTATTATTGAGCATAGACGTATAGTGACAGCTACACAACCACTCAGGATGCTCTTGATTTCATCATCTCGGCAGATGGATAATGATCTGATTGAATAAGAGTGGAGGACGCATAGTAAATTAGGAGGTATAAATAAAGAGGATAAAATGGTTATCTCACAGGCACTCACACATCCATGAAAACCAGGAACTTTCTGTCATCTATATTTGAAGCGATGGACTACCAGCATATCATCAACAATATTGGTCGATTGAGATGAACTCACACTTTGTTGATAACCCTGTCAATACTATATGTATGTGATTCACGAAAATTCGAGAATAAGTGTGCTGTTCGATTTGATAGTCAGAAAAGTCGAGAACCAATCAGAGTTAATTTCTATGTGCAAAAGCGTAAATTCTTGTTGTGAATCAAAGTGCAAACTGTCATGTGAAATAAACAATAACAAAAATCAATGTTAATGAAGAGAATGGAGCTTGAAAATGCACTTTTTGAAAGCGTGTTGAAATTGGGGTAAGTATTGAATTCACATAAATATGTTTGAATGTAGAAGCTACATGAGTTAGATATTACAGTTCAATGGGACAAATGCTATCATGTGAATACATCAGAATATTTTTTGTCATGCATGAGCTGATAACAGCTAGTGAACTTCTGGTATACAACAAGCATTGTTCAGTTGACTCAAGTCATCTTGTGTAAGAATGTTGGACTTCAATTTTGACTGATCTCAAAACATAAGCGAATAGACCGTAATAATAATGATACCGTAATTCATTGTTGTATTGTTGTCACTGGAACCCGGACAAACGTAATTAAAGTGACATTTTGTATCTTGTGGATAATTTAAATTAAAGATGACAGTCAAGTGTGTTGTATTTCCTGAACTGAAAACTGAATATTTGCTGTTATGAATGCGAATGATTATTCGTAATATCCTCATTGTACATTGGAGTTTCTCTCTGTAACAATTAGTCCTTTTTTGTTAAATTTGGATAGTGTTACTTGTCACTTTGGGTACTTTAATTGGCCTTCATTATTATTTTTCATATAAACATTCATATATGCATTTCTTCGAAATGTATTGCGCAAATAATCCACATTTTGCATACAATCTCCTTCTTCTTATAACACTATCCAGATTCTGTTTGTCTTCTTGGAGGTCCGCTATTTTGATTTCATGATTTTTTGGAGAACCACAGTTTCTATACTCTATGTTTAATAAGATATACTGAGTCAGTCGGAAATGTTTTGTGATCGACTTTGAAGATGAGCCACCCATGTAACAACTAAAATGAAATAGTTAGCTGTGAGAGTGGATTCACTACAAGGGGAATAACGTTTCTTCAGTGAAGGTTTGCATATGTTTCACCTCTTATGTGTTGACTTAATTGATTGAAGAACTGAATAAGGAGTACAGTGTGTATGTGCTTTGCTTTGTTTACTTTGCATTCACTAATTCGTCCTTCTGTTATTCTCTACCTAATTTTAGTTGAGTTGGTGTGTGCTACATCTCTGACTTCATTGATGTGAACTAATTGATCATTCACACTGTTTGATTATTTCCTTTGTTTACTGGCAAATTAAGTGCTGAAACGTTAGATTACTCACTTTTCCTCAATCATCATTGTTATTTCTCATGCACTTTGATTGATTTCGCTTCTAATTGTCTGTAATATCTGAACTTTGTTTTCATTTGACTGAGTCAGTACACATCCTTGTATAACTGTGAATAAAAATCTCTATTCCGACTTATGCCATTTTATTTAATTCACATGGGGAATGTTTCATAATTTATGTGTTGTGTGACCATATTTTCCGAAAGCACTTGAAGAAGGCATCATGTAGCGTTTGTTTAATAATAAACAATATTCACAATTCATTGTTTTGTTTGCTCTTTGTTCGCCTGAACGATATCGATCACAGGGAATAATCAAGTTAAATAAGGCATATGAAACCACTTGAGGCTCACAAAAACGGATAATGATATAAGAATAGAACTTGTGCACTGTGGCACAGTATAACTCCATTATGAGTTAAATTTATTTTGATAAAGTCTAACAGTGTTTTATATTAAAATTTACGAAACGTCATCAGTAAATATTACTGTATAACACTGTGAGACTTTATCAAAATGAATTTTACCCACAACGAAAAACAGATAATTGTTTTATCAAATTCTCTATTTTGAAATGAAATTCCAGGTGGTCACTTTGCCGGCTTTGAGGCGACGTATCATCACACGTTTTTGAAATAGAACGTACTTTGTTACAGTATGTTGCTTGGATATGAGATGCGTGAAATCCCATTGACGATATTTACGATTTGTCTGTTATACTCGGCTGAGCATGCCGGCTGATGCCTTCTAATCACTGGACCTTATGTCATTTCACTTGGTCATAATTTAACAATAATTCATATAAAGCAGATATTATATATCACGAGGAATACTCCATTACCAAAGAAATCATATGGCGATTTAGTAAAATGCTTACTGTAATAGGAGTGTAGATGAGGAAGTGGATTCTCACGTCAGAAGAATTCACCGATTAAGATGATGATATACATTCTGCAATGCAAATCCTCTACACAATGTTAAGAATGCTACTCAACAAAATAGGCATTAAGGTGAATGAATTCTCTGATTTATGTTTGTGTATGTCACGATTCTAGAAATCATTGAAATGAAGTTCTATGCATTTTCAAGTGGATAAAATATAGTCAGTTAAGTGGAAAAATACTTAAGTGATCAACGCTGACCATCAACACTTTGCGAACACCCTGGTCTGATTTTGATATCCATAGTGATTTGAATTTTGAAAATTTGCACTGAATTTGTATTGTTATGCAGTGAATTAGAACTTGTATGCAATTCTAATCTGTAATAGCCGAATATCAATATACCAATCGAAGATGCGTTGATGATTGTAAATAGATATACTCAACCGGCGTAATTATTTGTATTAATTTAATACGATAGGGGAAAATAGTTAGTGGAGAAAAGTTAGATAATACGGCCTGGGAAATAGTGATTCATCACATTTGACTATATTTCATGTACCCTCATCCCTGAATTCATTCTCATTTTCAACCTAGTGTTGTAGATCTTAGCTGCCAATATTTCATATTCTGAGGAAATTCAATTTTCCCAACAGAGATAAGTAACAGGGTAAGTGAAGGTCAGATTTCTGTTTCATGTCGATAAATCGACTCCAGTTGGTTGGCTGACACCAGTTTACTAACTAAGACGTATCGATATTACCGGTCAGTGTATTGCAGAGTGATGTTTATAAATTACTTCAAAGTGTAAAAAATTAATTTGATAAATAACAGTGAGGCATAAAGAAGAAAACCATCCAGTCTGCTTAGGAATGAAGTATATAGTATAAGTTATACTGTCAGTGTTTCAGAGCGTATTGGTAAGTATAACACAGTCGAAGCGTCAATGATTTAACTGCGGGATGTTCACTAGCCACCTCACTTAAATGCTAGCAAACTCATCCTGTGATGGAACCTTCTCGCTATTGAAATCTGAACAGCTCGAATTGCTATATTTCCTTCAAAACTCAGGAAATACAATCTATGAACTTCGGTGAAACTATAAGCAGATGTAATCTGTCTAGAATGTGTAATTTATTTGCGCAACATATTTTGGTGACACAAGTAACTGTCATACATACTTGCTTAGAAGATGACAGAGCATGAAGGATTGAAGCTAAGAACTTCAGTTAAGAAATAGGGTAATGAAACCAAAGAAAGACGTAGAAACTGATACGCTGAGACGAGTAGGAATGTGTGTTTACTCACAAAAGACATGTGAGACATATATGAGAAGAACATTGACTTCAAGTACTTAATTATAAGACTGCAATATGCGTAAAGCTGAATGCATATTAACATATTTACTAGTGGCGACTGACTGATTGGCTTCAACAGAGAGAGGACTTAGCAAAGTAGAGCACCGGTTCACCTTGCCACACTCTATGTAACACACAAAGGAAGACAAAAGAGAGCAAACTGACTGAACAGAATAATAATAGTAATAATCAGAAATGTGAGCGAGAAAGCGAGAAAAACAAAAGTATTTAATGGATACGTGAGATAACAAAGAAAGAGTGTATCCGCGCCACTGAGACTAAATTCTAGCCACATCACAAACTTTCTCTAGCCACTGGTTCGTAGATTTCTGACGACAGCAACCAGGCTGTCTTCACCTTCCTACTTGGCTGAGATTAACTGTCTGACGTTTCATGGACTGACTCCACGTTTTCTCTTGACCACTACTGTCTCTTTACCAACATAATCCCATTTCAGCTAACACTGCTCGTTGAGGAAGGTGATGTCGAGAGGTGTGTAATATATTTCCAAGCAATCTGAATCCGTATAGCTTCATAACTTGGTCGACTGTCTTTCCCTTCTTACCTATTATTCGATGTCCTATCTCATTTGTACTTACCCTACTATAACCACTTAACATAAGAGATAGAACTCAGACATTCATGATCAAAGACAGTAAAACCTTTTCTTGTCTTCCACTACCAGTATCTACCTCTCTCAGCCACAAAAGAGGACACAGAGGACCAGTGAGCAGTGCATTTGTTATTTGATTGATAGCCTGCCAGATAACACGCGTCTGCCAGACATGGTGTAGGTTGAGAAGTGCCACACATGAAAAAAACGTACCGTGCTGAAACATTTACAGATCCGACAATATTTGATCGAATGCCATTCATTCAGACTACTGTTTCGCTTGAACATACTCTATGAATAGTAAGTAAAAATAAACTGAAAATTAAGCACGATGTATAAGAGTATCGTTCAGAGTGAAGGATTTTTTACATATTGTACACATAAGTATCACGTTTTTCAAATGCATATTACAAATAATTGAATTTTATCAACTTTAGCTCGTTTGTTTTACATTACTTTGATATTTAATTCAAGTGTCGATTAACCTTTATGATAATAATACTGATAGAATAACCAACTCCTTAGGACAAAGTGCGAGATGAGAGAATTATCTTCAAAGACACCGAAGTATCAAAGACCACAAACGGGACTAATTGTTTCATTCATAAAAAATGTGTGTATTTTTGATTCACAGCATTATCAGTTTTTTAATTTCACAAAATATATTCAATAGCGATTTGATATTTCAACAACCAGAGAGCGCTTCTCACATTGAACTAAATTTGCGTCTTATTTTCAACGTGTTCTGCCACATTCGAGTTGACTAGATTCCGTGGTACGGTTTCATATTTGAATAGTAATCACACAAGAATCAGAAAAATTCTAACAACTGGCCTTGTAGTGGCTATCATATTTATTTTATGTGTAGTAATTAATTGATTAATGAACTCAAGAAACGCATATCTGTTGATTTGTGTCAGTAGAAATGTTTGAAGTGTTCTCTCAATCGGTCTCTTTACCTTCCACATCAGTGTCTGTGGTTTTCAAGGATTATGCTCTAAGGATTATTAGATGGCTCAGTGATTTGAACAGGCCATCCGCTGTTTAAGAGGACTATATTGATATTTGACTGTATTAATTACTTAATTTAGTGGCTGCATTGACTTCATTAAGAACAACTTCATGTACGCATGACATGTATTCGAACAGTTGAAAAAATCTAACACAGTGTATTCGGAAATGTATAGTGGAATTTGGATATGAAATAGAACGCTTACTCCATGTTGATAAGAATATCATTTTCAAAGTTATATAAGCCAATGAAATTCAGCAAAAACTTTGAGATTAGATTTGTGTAATGCAGAGGAAAGTAGAGATAGGCGTATTTGAGCAAATTCGTCGACTTTGATGAACTTTGGTATTGTAGAAATAGTCATAAAAACAACTTTAATCGATTCAGTTCTAAAATACGATATTTATAAAGCTATTGGTAGAGAAGTATGAAGTAAAGTCTCATGAAGCCATCGGAAAGTACAAACCACGTTATTTAAATGCTGCAGTTCATACGGACTAATCTCAGGATTTTAATACATGGAGATATCTTTGTTACGAATGAGCCTATGACAGTTGGACAACTGTCGAAAACCATCAGCGTTTTCCTCCACTATGGAAATTCCTCATTTGTGAACACTCGAGTATTCAGGAGGATGTGAACTCGATATCTAAACATATTCGCAGCGCTTTAGACAATCCAGACTGAACATTTTGATTCCAGTGACTTGAATCATAAGATTTCGACCATTACAGCGAATGAGACATCTCATACCGCCTACTAAAAATTCATGAAATAGTGACCGAGAGGGAAGGTACACCTAGGCCAAGGGAGAGACAAAGGTAGAACAAACTTCTTTTGTATGCAAAGACAAGGATTGTTCTCTCGAATTCCCATAGCTTCGGCTAGGTGTAAAAGACGGTTTCTGATTCCATTCGAAAGACTCGATGGAATACGATAGATAACTTTGAAAGCACTATTTTTGTCCACTTGGTGACCGCTATCAATCAAATGAGCCAAAATAGAACTTCGTATGGATTTTATTTGACCTTTTCCGAACCATGAAGGAAGATGCTCATTAATGCGTTTGTTAAGCTGTCTAGTTGTTCGCCCTATATAGCTTTCTCCACAGGAGCAACTAAATTTATAGATACACATCGAAGTGGCACAACTAGGTAGCTTATCTTTCACTTGAGCAATCAAAATTGGTCGGCTAGAAAATGACAAACAAAGGGTGGCGGCAGTATAAGTCCGTTTTATCGCTCTCGATAATCTCAGATGTAAGACTTCACTAGCCACGTCCCCATTAAATTGAAGTTTCATGAACAGTTCTTTCTTTTTAACTGTTGTCAGTTTTTCTTTGTTGTACCTGGTATTCATGTGTCTCCTAACAAATCTACTAGGATAACCCATTTGGACCAGTGTATTTTGGATATATTCTAGCTCATTTTCTAGGGAGTCATCTGTACAAATACGTCTTGCTCTATTCGTAAGGCATCTGACCAAATTGATTTTATATCGGACTGGTACAAAACTGAGGAAATGTGTTTATTGTCCTACAGATATAGGTTTTCTATAGACATCTCTCTTGAGTGAACCATCCTCTCTTCTGCTCAATTGGACGTCAAGGAAATGTAATCCACCATCATGTTCTTCTTCACAAGTGAAGATGAGCGATGGATGTGCATCATTAAACTTTTTTAACACTTCATTCTTGTCAGTTTTCACATCAAGAATAATGAACGTATCATCAACATAACGAAAATAAGAATCAGTTTTCTCTATTACTTGTCTCAATGGACCATTTTCAATCTTGGCTAGAAAGAAATCTGCCAAAATTGGCCCCAATGGAGAACCCATGGCAATAGCGTCGATTTGCCTGTAACAAAGGTTGTTGAATATGAAATGTACATTCATAGTACATCTTAAAAGCAACTCTTTCAGACTAATAACTGGAATTCCGATGTCAATCTGTTTTCTAGTATCTGTTGGCATATGAAATCCACAGTCTCCATAAGTGGTACATTGGTAAACAGTGACGCTACATCTAAGGAAAGCATTTGCTTCCCATTTACATTGATATCATTCACGTTAGCAATAAATTCAAAAACGTCTTTAACATTATGGTTTACTACCAATTTGTGTAGCGGTTGGAGGAGTTCACCTAGCCACTTTGCCACTCCATGGTAGGTAGAATTTGACATATCCAGGACAGTCAAAATCCTGAAAAGGATTTCCCTTCATTCCCCTCAGATCCTTATCGGTACGTCCATAATTTTTCAAGTGTAACACTAGATAAATTACAGTTAGAAGCTCTATCATTGGGTCTTATACATATACTATCTTTGTTATTCTTATCACCTGCATAAACCTTATTATCAATATTCTGTTATCATTATAATCATCGTTATTAACTACGTTCAAAACATTTACCACATTATTATTATTATTGAGACTTTCAAGATTATTATTTGATCCCCAAAATCACCGTCATTGGTTAAAATTTTATATATAAATCTATGTAAATTAGAGTAAAGCCTGAAGAAGATCTAATTGAAAACAACAATATTGTTCGCTTATATGTCCTGTTCTAATAGTATAAAATTCTGTCAACTTGAAGTCCCTAGTTCTCGCAGATGAGGAATTTCTATATTGAATGAAATAACACTGCTCACTACTTGATGCGATTCAATAGTTGCCTGTTTTATTTTTTCATTAGCCCATGTGCGACGAATCTATCCGTATGCCGTAGAATGATGTTGTGAGTCCCAGTGAACTGAGATATTTAACTTATATGGTTTGTGTTATCCAATAGTGTTATGAGAATTTACTTCTCCTCCAATAGTTTTGTAAATAGTATATTTCGAATTCATTTGACTCCATTAAAAGTTGTTTTCGTGACTGTCTATTCAATATCAAAGTTCATCGAATTCAACGCCTCTGCTCAAATATATTCACCCCGATCGCCTTTAATTCACACTGAATTGTATGAAAACAAATTTCACACTTTCAGTCCAATTTCTACGGTCCAAATAATTTTTATGATGAGGCGTTTATCAAGACGGTGTAAGTTTTCTATTTTAAATCGTAATGACATAATAAACTTGAGAATACATTCTGCTCCCAGATTTATTGTTTTCTTGAATGGCTACATCAGACCATTCATTATGATGGATAAGCAAAATTTTATACTCTGCGTGGATTCATTGCATGTTTCTAGTTTTGTCTCTGATAAACAACGTCTAGGTCTCATTTAACATCGACTCACACTTAGCTGGTACCCTTGATATATCCTCTACGAATTCAATAATATAACGGATTTTATAAATAGGTTTTGTGAGAGTTACTACGACAGGTGAGTGAATCACTGACTTGTCGTCTGACATCTTAGCCTAATCGTCACCGAATCAACCACTATATAAACCGATCATACGATATTTAGTGACGGATTGTCAACTGAGTCATATTCAGAAATTCTATTGCGAAACCATTACCCATGTACTTAGCGAAGTAGAATGAGAATGTGATTAGTCAATAACAGTGAATTACGGTGGTTGGATTTCATGTCTCGAAGCAACGTGATTCCGTGGGCTACCGAGGAAAGGAAGCTCCTCAAAAATCTTCCGAGAGAGATAGACTTATCACCTTGCTTGTCAATGGTGTACTGATTGATGCCAGTCTGTGATATGAACTGACCGAGGATTTCATAACTTTCATGACAGTTTGACAATGTGCACATAATGAACCAGTCTCCTATCAAAGGAGCACATCATTCAGCCTACAGTTGCATGGAATTTGCACACCAATCTATCCTATCATGATTGAAGTACTAAATTACTGTTGCAGAAGGTCTCCACTATCAAAACTGTGCTGAAATGCACTAAGTCTAGTAGAAAACTTGAATGGATTAACTAAGGAATAGCCAGCCTATGGAAATCTGAGTTAGTTCCGTGAAGTCTGTTAGACAGTGGATAATCATGATTCATTAGAAATACAAAATTCTTGTTGTTGTGATGTGTGTAACAGAGTTTATTGTGCGATGGCCAATTGGGGATTAGTGATAGAAAACTTGAGAAAACTAAACGAGTTTCTAAAACAGACGTGTTATTCACATCTTCACGCTTCGAACAGACTGTGTATCATAGACTAACACATATTCTGCTATTCAGCACTTGGGACAGTGTTTGTAGGCACGGAAAGGTAGGTGGACGTTTAGAGGTTCCCATCACAGGAGGCATTCTTCAAACTATCTCGTCAGGTGAAGCAATATGTTAAGTAATACTGCAAATAAGCGTATATTTCGAAATAAGTAGTGCAATGAATACTACAGTTAGATATGAAAAATGAAATAAATGCAGTGCTGTTCGTTGTAATCAACTATCCCATCATAGCGCCTATCATGATGTCACAATTCATCAGCTAGTCCACTGTTAGAAGACATAACTGACTGGAGACTACTATTTATCTCTGAAGGCTACTGCACACCTGTGACTAGTACAACTCTCCTTGAACGAGGCAAGCGTGAAGTGTTCTCCCATTTTATCTTCTTTTATTTATTATGAGTCGCTTCAGAGCAATTCTGAAACCATACAAGTCTCGCATTCACTTCTACAGGTAAACTGCCTCCAGCTGAAAATTCTCTGAATTCACAAAATAATAAAAAGGTATGTTGCACAGTGTTATTATTCATAACCAAAATAATCAAGGCTGTTTCCAATAAGTTTTCTGTTGAAAGAGGGAGAAAAGAATTTATTTTGAAGGTATCTGTGCATTTTGAAAGAGAACCATTTCTTGTTCGCCTTTTTCAAAGACCTCACTCGTATATGTCATGCAGATTTTCATTGTATGGGAAGTATATGCCATTGTGATACTTGTGTAAGTTATGCGTTTTCGACTAACGTTGTTTCTGAAATGCTTTCAAGTGAAAAACTTAAGGAGTGGTTGAAGGCGTCTTCTTGGTTTTCCTGGCTTTGTGGGTACGTGTGATATTTGCATTTTATCCCCTTCTGATGAATATATTATCCAACTTATTGTCAATACCGCAATCAGGTTGATGCACTGTCAACAATAATGTTATGACTAAGATAGGGAACAGAATGTTGATAACCATTAATTTGAGGTGGGTGAAGTCGACATTTAAGCGACTGATTATCAATGGAGCAACCATCGCCTCTCCGGGTCTCAGCTCTAAGCATAATAAAATGTGAGATTTGATAGTAAACGACACACTTTTGTCGACACTATTTCAGTGTCAACCATCAGCATCTCACACTGTAAAACATCTGTTAAGATTAAAGATTCAAGAGCAGCGTGAGTTATCAGAGAGCAGTAACCATAACCATATTGACACATTAAATGACAAAAGTGTGTGATTTTGATTCACCTCATCAAGCAGGTACAAGTGAAGTATTTTTATAAATCACATTATCACAGCTAGAACAATATTTTCTGAGAAGAAGTGTTTACCGTCAAGCCGTTCAAAAGTGTATTTCTGCGATATTTGGGACTATTTCCCCAGAAAGTAATTACACAACTTGCTGCATGGTAGGTCTTTCATATGACAGTATACAACACGTCCTCTACGTCTATAAAGACTTAGTATTAATCATGCAGGATTACCACCAGTTTGTTCGACTCTGTATATGGTGGGTTTCCCTTGTCACTGTATCGCCTATTGATAATGTGAAATACGTGAACCAGATGAAAGGCAAGTAACTAACGTTTTCTCTGATGTTACATCTCAATTTGTTGAGGATAGCACCGATAATAACTGCTCAGACGAACTAGTGTATTTCCTGAGACACGACTCTGTTATTTACTAATGTACCTCACACAAACAACGTGCGATATATACGAAGACATTGAAGGGTGATTTAGGTGCTGGACTGCCAGTATCCTGACTACAAGAACTGATTCAAAGGTGCGGATTTGACGTCTAGTCAAGCTTCAGTTAGCTGGATGGTGTCATGATTTGATCGTCACTGGGTCAACGAATAGCTGAATATTTATTATCAAACTGTAAGGCACTCAGCCTATATGAAATTGTGTCATGGATTTAATTGTTGGCAGGTTTGATCACAATCTGACATCAGCTAGAGAAACACTGAAAGTTCAAAGAGTACTAGACTGATGCGTCGTCTCAATTTAGGACCGTTCAGGGGTGTACATCAACCTAGGTTCGAACAGAGCACTTCCCTGCTACAAAGCCAGACGGTAGAATATCGTTTCCTTTGATATCCCAACAACTCTATGGACTTAACGCATCTTTCCTGTGTGTGTATATTTTTAAATAGATCTTCCTAGTGAACTCACAGAAATGCACACTTAATCCAAAAACAATTTAGACTGCATAAACTAAATTTTTGTATCTTTCGTCTCCTTTGTTTGTGTCAATACAGATTCTTAGGGACGCTTCTCCAGCTGCAGATGCTCCTTATACCTCAACTGCAGTTTGTGTTTCCACTCAATTATATCATCTTGATTATTGCTGTAAGTGAAGTTTGAATGGCCATTTGTATTTTCAAGTCAACTTATTGTATGATGTAAAACATTTATTTCCCGATACGAATTTAAAACAAGCAATAAAGCAGGTTAATAAAGCAGGATTTAATGAATTCATCAAATTTCGGTAGAACTTGTCAGCTAAATACTCTACATACACGGACATATATACTTTTGAAATAACATTAGGAGATATAAGACTGATAAGAAAACAAACTACATTGAATTAGTCATGCAGAAAGACAGGTGTGAATGTTTTCCAGGTCATGTTCAAATATATAAAATGGATAGAGAATATGAGAGATCAAAATTAAGATAAACTGCATTGCGCTTCAATTACATCATTTAGATAAACAATTATTCATTCGAGAAAATAACAAGAATTGCAAACAGAGTAATATTAATAGTAGTGGTTATAATAAAAATAATAATATTAATAGAGTTGAAGTGAGTTAAGATAATCCTACTGATAAAGGATTGTTTCAAGTGAATCAAGAATAATAATAATAAGAGATAGAACAATAAGTAAAAACGTATTACCACGGTAGATTCAGAGTGATGACCATCTCCTTTTGCACACAGAGACCTGGTTTATAAACTCGAATTGCACAAGCCTCTGCAATTGCAAGCATCTACTTGTTTCTTTGTCTGCTGACAATAACAGTGAATGACTTGACAGCGTCGATATCATGTCCGTAATCCAAAAGTAATCAAAAGTATATTGATATGCGCGTATGTAGAGTATTCACCTGACGAGTTCTACCGAAATTTGATGAATCCATTAAATCCTACTTTATTCACATTTATTACTTGTTTTATTGTTTGGTGTTTGCATATAAACTTGTTTTGTAAATTCACCGCCTGATTATTACATGGCACCCCTCAGTGTGAAGGTTGAGTCCAAATGAGGTTGAAACTATTAAGCGGTATGTTTCACATTGAAGAATGAACGAAGTCCATTCAATCATATAATGAAACATATCACTCTAAAGAAGTCGGCTGATTGTTAAAGATTTTGGGGCCCAGACAGGAACTAATATTTGAAAAGTTCATTTCTAACACGAAACAAATCGAGGCGAACTGGAAATGTTATTTAGAAATGAATGGAACACTAAACGATAGTAACAATCAAGTGAATGAAATCTCCAGTGGAACGCCCAATCCTCAGCAGTCACACATCACTGAGCTGTGAGATAAGAGGAAATATACGTCTTCAGTTCCAAGCAGAATGGTCACTCAATAAATGTATCACAATATACTATGAAGTGAGATCAATATGTGAGGGAGATGTTTCGATGAATTACAACCACTACTTATCACATGAAATCTCTCTTCTCGCTGACATCTCAAAACACTTGGTATCTGACGATTGGTTTACCTGCGTCACGTACACATTTCTCGCCCATGCATTTCGTGTCTGCATTATTTCGGATTCAGTGCAATCACCAGGTTAGAGAACCACCCACTATCGCTGTGCTGCAGCCTATGATGAAAGATATTTGGAGGTGGATATGACTTGGTATTATTTGACGGAGACATGAAGTCAAAGGTTTGTTTATTCCAGTTGGCCGTGTCCAACTATATTATACCACTTCACAGTCCACATTCAATTTCCAAGAATCCACCGTATATACGGTCGTTTAAGTTTACTCTCTTTCTCTCTTTAGACAACACTGATGGGGTTCGCCGCAGTTCTACCACTGATTAACGAAGCATTCTGGTGGACAATTGTCACATGGGCAGCGACCGCGGTTATCACAGGGATGATTGTAGGCTTCAGTATTCTCAAAAGATTCGATATGCTGAGGGCCTTTCGGAAGCTCATATTTGCAACATTCGTCGTGGAAATAATGTTTTGCATAGCATTCCTCCCGATGGTCTATTTACGAAAATATGACGTAAGTAAATAGATAAAATGAAAGTTACTCCTACTGAAAATTAACTGTTGTTAGCTGAGGTATCTTTTGAGCTTTAATGGCAATGGTTTATTTCGCGAAGTATTCACTCACTCAATAATCACCAAACGTGCCAGGGAATACGTTGAATCACTTTGGTTACGCTCCACCTAATTGAACTTTCTCAGGAAGCCTGACGGATGAGTATTCAAATCAGTCAAATCACTGCAAGAATTCCATTCATGTTTGAATAAACTAAGTTTCAGATTGCAGTAATCATATTTGTGCTGATTGTCTCAGTCGACTACAGCAGAACGCTTCTTGATTGCGTACATTATTACTAAACTATTCGGGTTGTAATTTGTACTTCGATGAAAGCCAAAGTATGTGTAGGGGCATGCTATGTCCACACCAGAGGAAGTTGACAACTGCTGAAGTGCGTTTCAGCAGTGTGCTTAAAAAAGGCGATACGCTTCGCACGTTTATTCTCAGCTACGAGTAAGTCACTCGTTACAACTAACTGATATTTCAAGCATTTAGTAATCCTCAAGCTTCTTTTTCTTAGAAAGTGTTATCGGTTTCAAATATTAATTACAGCTGTGAAAATAACACAGCGAATGAGATCGAGAGATCCGTATATTCGAAAAATGCTTTCAAGCGTTGGTATCGCCACTACACCAAATTCAACTTTTAATTAAATCATATCACTTATCGTTTAGGATAATTATCACAGCATAAGGATTTGCAGTTCAAATTAAATCAGCGATTTCTTTCTTTTCATTCTCTTGACAGATGACCATCATTCTGGGTGGAATTGCCATGTTCTGCACAGTTATATGGGTAAGCTAAAGTTTCGAGCATTGTTGTAAAGCAGCTCAGTATTTAAGAGGATAGAGCGAGTTGGTGGTGTTTTTGAGAGGGGTGAAATGGTATTGAACGAGGTGATACACAATAGAAGAAAATGAATATTTGGATTAATCCAACCATGGAATTCTTCGTTCAGTTACTGTCATTGAGAGATAAATGTAATCCAGTTGTTTGACTTCATGTTGTTCAGTCTTGGAACTTGCTGCTATGTCTGTTACAGCCACTCGTCACAGGATGCAGAAAATACACTTTGCTTTCTTATCATTCATACTGTAGACGGATGTATTTGTCACTCACTGAGTGAAAGTTCTCACATTGGAATGATCACACACTATCTCTCGATGTCAATAGATTTATTCATTAGGTTATCTCACTGTGTAAATCGTCTTTTTATTGTATTGAATTGCAATATAGGTAGGTATGTCCCTCTCTCAGAATGACTGACGAGGCAAGTCAAGTACACCAATTTCTTCATGTTGTTTGATAAAATTAAGCTCTTTGCTGTCAAAATCTGAAATTACAGCATGTCTCTGAAGAAACTATGTGTAACTGACTGCTCCTCTTTCAGTCAATTTAATGTGATTGCATCATACAGCATTGCTCCGCTCATGTCCAGCTGATTATCTCCATCGAGAATACTAATTATCCCCTCTCACGTTTAACTTTAGAATTGGTTAACTTTGAGTGAAATCAGTGTCATTCATCATCGATAACTTTCAGATGTATCACCGATAATCATAATAAAATGAGTGTATGTGTGTGTAGAAGAAGAATTCTTTATTTCAGACGTTATTAATCGTTCAGATGAAAAGAAGCGTTTAGTGCAAGGATTTGCCACTCAACTTCTAGATGCTTAGTTGTAATCAAGTGTGGATATGGAAGCAAAGGGAGCCAAAAATATAAGCACACTCAGCTTCAAATATTTGACACGTGGCAGAATCAACTCTCGGAAATCACAATTATCTCACATGCAGACGCTATCATTGAAACTCAGTGCTGAATCCTGATTAGTCCCTCACATTCATTCAGCCTTATGGATACGGTTAGTACCACGTCTTAGCTTTTCATCGCTGAAACGTGTTCGTTGATATATATATACATATATGGTGTGGCGGCAGCATAGTGTTAGAATGCTCGCTCGATCGTCGGCCGACGCTTTCCTTTACCTCACTGAACCAGTAATAAGACTGGTAATGAGTAGGGGTTGTGCATGATGCTAGCAACTTCATCCCGTAAAAATAAACACCACTGCTACCGAAACTCCACAGATGCAGTTTGAAGCCCTATGTTCCACTGGGAAGGTAGAGGAATTCAATACTTATATCTAAAGATATACGTATATGAATAATTGACAAATTGACATCCACTCAACAATTAGATTTAACAACTTTACCTACCCGTTGACATTCATTATGTCGTTAACAACTTTGTTAGTTGATTTATATTTTTAAAGTTCATTATAATGCGTTTTGACACCAACACCCTAACTTTATTATTTCAATGACTGTCTTTCATTTTCAGGAGATGGCGTTCATTGTTCAAGCTATCCTCGGTGATAGACGATTCGCATTTCGAAATGATCAACACATTCTCTGTGGACTGATAAATGCCATGTTTATTACCTGGATGCAGCTGATCATCTCAACGGAGGTGGCCATCTTCATTGAGGTACTGACAGCTATCGCAAGGGTTCCGAAGCCATAGGCTGGATTGATGCATAAATGCACATACGAATGATGGATAATCTGGTAACTTGTAGTCCTTTCATGATAAATTGTATTCCATTATTTTCTCAAAACCTAATAAAAGCCATAATTCATATTCGATTCTGATGTGCGTACAACCGACTCAAATTAGGTGTCAGACATTAGAAGAAACTCTGTAGTCTTCGGTTTGATATTGCATAGTTGGAGGCATTCGACACTGAGCCCTAAACCAATGTACAAGTAGCCCCGTTACGTTTCAGTCGACACTACAGACTACACAGAAGTGACTAATCACAAACTGTTAGCCGGATGATAACTTGTTAACATCAGGAATCCAATACTGAATTGCTCTAGTTATTCGTGCAATATGTTTCAATATAATCAGAGGCGGCCAAGGATAGTGAAGAATTATTGCAGATTTGAGATGAAGATGTTATGTTTCTTAGTCAATGTGAAGTTTTACAATGTAGTATGATTTTTGAGCATTTCCGTACCACATTCTAGTTCATTTACCTTCTTTTAGGTATTTCACCTTTATGATTCAGAAAGCTGCGTCACATCAACAGTGATTACAGTAGCATCATGAGTATCAAAAAGGTGTAGGTCGTATACTTTCATGTACGTGAAACATAATCGTACAAACTTCAACATTTCGAGAACACAAAAGGATGAATAGCATTTCACTTTAATAGTACATGTAGTAGCCACAGTAATTTCAAATGCAACCGATTTCTGGCGCAACTAAAGCCAAATGAACGATAAGTCAAAGTGAAATGGAAGTCGTGACTAACATATTTACGTGCAGTTTCGAAAACACGGGGTTGTAGGGGCTTATCAAGCTGGTAACTGCTCAAACCTGGGTAGATCTAAGTAAATTATCTATTTTTATATCAAAATTGACCATTATAAGAGGTTTGTAACGTCTTCCAGAACTGGGGTTAGTTAGTTCAGCAGGTGAACAAGCTATCATTGTAACAGCAGAAGGCAAGACACAGAAGCCAAAATATATTTTTCAGTGATCAAACCGCTGTTTAAATATATATATATTTATATATATAGTTTATATTCGTTAACCAATCACTGAGCTTGTGATTTCCTTTCACATCAAACGACATGAAATAGAATTTTCAAATATACATAGTATTCTGTTGCTAATGCACTATTGAACTGTGGGAATAGTCTTCTGACTCTAGCTATCATTGAGGTTTATCAGTGTTGGTTGCGCTTCACTCAAAACTGTTGAAGCAGTAGAACAATTAATTCCTAGTGGTTTAATTGATTGCGAATTTGCCTTGTTACCTGGAGGTCCTAGGCTCGAATCTCGATGGGTGCGTACTGTGAAAGAGTCCCAAACTACGGCAGAACAGCTGTCCAGTTCTCGAAGCCTTCCTAATGGTTTTCTAACCGATGTCACCTCATCATGATATCATGAAACCAATCAAATCCCTGCAAACGGACACTCAAATATCAATTAATTCACAGTTGACACTGTTGAAGGCTATTTTAAGCTCTATTCGATGATGCTGTGTAATGCTGCAATTCGGTCGGCGCTTGATTCTGTTTTCTACTGAGTCAATTCTAATCCGAGCGAAGTGTTACATCAAAGACAACTCTTAATCCTTGTAGGATTATGTCTTCTGCTATTTAGGTTGTTTTGGACATCAGTTTGTGACTTCATCTTGCATAGGCTTCCGACACAGTCTGACAGGATGATATGTCTTCCTATCGACAAGTAACTTCACTTGCACACGCACACTTTGCACAAAAGTGAGGTCGACATTTAAGCAGAGATCCGCGATTCCAGTTCAGTGTTTTCGGATGGATTTCATTTGGTCTTCTTGCTTCTCTCCGTTTTAGGAGCCTAATGGCTTACGATACGTCTGCACTCATCGAAGGTCCGGTATTCAGTGGTCAATCTGTCTACTGGTGGTTTAATTAGAAGTGCCACTAATCGCATTCTTCTGCACAAATGTTGCATTGAAGATGGTAGCCAGATATGATAAGTGAAATAAACAGACTTTTATTCCCTATAATCAACTGTTTTACTCAGAGTGCTAATCCTAATTCTGGTTTTCTTGATTAGACTATTGTTAATATCATTCCCTTTTATAACGAGTGACAGAGCACTAGAATGCTCGTCGACTACACGTGTGTTGTCCGGGGTTCGATCCCCGGTTCATGCACTCTCTTACCTCTCTGAGCCAGTAATCAGGCCGGTAAAAATGGAAGGTTGAACATGAGGCTAGCAACCCCTCATCCCATAAAAGTAAACACCACTGCTACCGAAACTTCACTGCTGTAGCTTGAAGCCCTATGTTCCAGTGGGAACGAAAGGGAATACAAAAATGTCCCGAGTAGAACATATATATTCACAATCACATCCCCATTTTGTCCTGTTCTCATCAGTTCTCTTTTCCTGGCTCTACGATTGTCCACTAACTTCCATCTTATACTGACACGATCTCCTCCATGTCCTTCACAAGTCAACTGTTACTAACACAGACATAGATCACTTGAAGTACAACTGACTCACGTTTTGTCATACAGTGTGAAAATCAGGAGAAAACTGAAAGTCAGGACAAGGATATTTCGCTCATTCCGAAATTAATGAGAGAGAGTGAGAAAGAAGTTCAGTTATATGTTAATGACACAAATAACAATCAAACATGTTATTCTTGATTTCATTGTTGAACTAAATAGAACACATAAAATGTGATAGCTGGAAAGGGAGTATCTATTAGGATACTTGACAATCTTTGCGTGATTACCACTCAAGAATACAAGCACAACATCGAATCTGGTCGAATCGAATAAAACAAGAAAAGTTGAAAATAAGACGTAAATTTATCTTAGTGCAATAATCGTTCCAAAACATCAAATGAATAATGAGTGTTTTGTCAGTCTAAATAACAGAAACTGATGTGAATAAAAAAGTCACATTTTTTAAGAATAAATTAATGAATCTTATTTGTGGTCTTTGATTCTCCACCTTCTTACAAGATGATTTTCTCAATTCGTACTTTATCCTAAGGCGTTAGTCATGTTCTTTGTTTAATCGAAAAACTTGAAGACACTCAAACTGAACATCAAAGTAAAATAAAATCAAAGCCTTAAGAAGAGGGACAAATGTCAGTTCTTTGTAACATCTGTCTGAACAACTTGGTATTCAAGTGTATGAGAATTACAGTAAAAACTAAGTGCTGAAAAACATTACAAATAATAATAATAATTTATTCTGAACAAAACATCTATACAGAATAAGACATTTTCAGAGTATTTTATTTACTACTTATACAGAATTTTCAAGTAGACTTACGTTCTGTTGTATATCCTTTGAAACATTTGCAAACCACGACTAGTATAAGAGATTAATTATGCTTCAGATATAACAATTGCGTTTTACGTAATATATTTTAGATTACTATTTTACTTGAAGATACTGGAGGGCGAGAAAATATTATGCGATGAACTACTCTTCGAATCCTGCACAGTGTGTAGACATTTTGTCCAGAATAAAGCTGCTCTTATCATCATGGGTTCCGAGTAGAATATTGTGCCTCAGTAGCAAATCTCTATTTTACTCTCGTGTCTGTCGTCAATTTTGGCTGAATCCATAATTCCTAAATTCCAGTTATTTTCTATCTACAGCTTCTTTCAGTGATTCAAACTAGAGCTTGAAGATTCCTTAAGCTGGATAGTGATCTGAGTCTGTTTGTGCTTCGTTTTTGGTCTTTCATCAAATAGGCTGAATTTTTGATTTCTTGAGATTGAGAAGTCCTTTCTTTAGTTTCGAATGGAATATTTCTGTCATAATCCTCAAGGCCATTGTTCCCACTTTACAAGAGCCCTTGATGCTGTTGATGACATCAACAAAGCAACACACACTCTCCTCATGGTTGTCATTCGGATGACAGAAGTAGATTATTGCATCTCCAGTTAACAATTTGAATATCTGGTCTCTTCTAATCTTTTAGACTGTTAACAATTCTGTATCATACGATCTCATTTCCCTCTGCAACCTGAGTAGTCTAAATGGGCTCAAACACTGTGTGGACATCTCAAATTCACATAGTTACATTTGCTTTCATGGAAAGTGGATACATTGTCTGACTGATGTCATATAAGTCTTAATTAGACTCCACCTTTCTTAAATTCCTAATAATTCCAAATAATAGAAGTGCTTTGAAGTTTCATCAGTGATGGTGACATTTTACACGAGGTGGATAGAATTATACCCATCCTTCAAGATTTCAATACTTATCACAGGCGAATAAACTAGGTCCAGGGATTCGTCGCTGGGAACTGAACACTGGACTCTTCCATGGTTGACAACTATTCTACCACTGAATCGACAACGCACAACATTTTGATCTCATGCATGCCACTGACACTGATGAAAATGAAATATATCGAATATTGGAATGTGAATGAAATGGAGGAGCTGCAGTCTGAACAGAAGCAGATAATTTTGTAAGAGATAACAGAAATCTTGTGATATTTTACTCGAATACCGTGGGTATATATGTCGTTCAACCCCAAAAGTCCCAAAACACAACTCGACAAGGAACTACAATACTTCACACAAACATCTGAATACCTCATCAATTCTTCTGAATTTTTCATGATTACTATTTAAGAATGAAAGCATGCAGTGAAATCTAACAATTAACGGCAACTTGAAAACAAGAAGTGACTTAAGTCACGTTTGCCAGAAAGGACTGCAAACAAAGAACAAGTGGGACGAACTAATTAAGAAGCTACTGTCCAGCAAAAATGACGAAAGAAATGTAAGTGGACAAGACACCCGCTGAGGAGAACGTTGAGTGACTTCAAACGCTAGACCGCTGAATATAACTCAAACATGACACAGCGAGTTAGGCGACTGAAGCGAAGTGGAGGAGATCATGTGAGGAGGAGACGAGAGCCTGCGGGCAGTCGTGAAGTCAGCTAAAGAGCACCGCAGAGAACAGGGTGAAACGGGGATGTGCTGTTACAGCTGAACATTCCACTCGGAACCCAAGGAAATAAAAACAATAATTTAAGTTTGAGGAGCACCCTGATTGTCGAATTGTCAAATTACTAATGGAAACCGTAACTCTTTGCTAAATGCCTCTTCTTTTTTAACATGGTTTAGAAAACATTTGTCCTGAAATGAAACAGAGACAAAATGCGACTACCGATTGTGCAATTTTCAGCAACTCTATTCTATTCTTTGCACACTACTTCAAATGGTCAGTCAAAAGAATGAGCCGAATACACAGAAACATGAAACTGAACACCAGTGAGCAAAACAGGTGAAATTGATGTCGTGTATTTTTAGGAAAGTCAGCAAACTGTTTCCAGACTAATTAGAAGGGAATTTTAGAAGACAAACGCAATTCATGCTTAGTAATTTCCAAATTCTCATTTATGCATTTAGAAAAAATAACAGATTGAGCGAGGAAATATACCTTCCTTTTCAATTAGTTCCTCATCATCGGCTCTACACTAATATGTAGTTTTTACATCGAAATTTTCTACCAATCAAGTGGTTATTTTATTTAGTCAGTTTTAGGTACACGGGCGGTGGGAAATTAGGAGGTTGAGGTCATCGAAACAAATATCTAATAGATGCTAGTAACAAGATATCTAAGTTTAAAAAGAGGAATGAATTCATGGTTAGGTCGAAATCAGATAGATACATACTAGATATGATAGAAATGTGGCAAGCATCATCTCAATGACACGACAGATGAAAAGGACTCAAAGTCAAGTTAGTGAATCACCCTTTTTGTAGACAAAGGAAATCAGAAAAGAAAAGAGTTACAGGATACAATAAAGAGAAATTCTGGATCACGAAAATGTACAGGAGGTGCAAGAAACTGCAGGATTAGGTGATTCGGGCAGAGAATGCTATTTCACCCTGTTTATTCAGATGGAGAGAAACCGTGAACTATCTTTCACTAACAAAGCTCCACAGCCAAACACCCCTAATTTGAATTCGGTTAAGATTTCAACTGACTGAAACTCGATGGTTAGACAGGGTCAGTCGTTGTTGAAGTCTTGATCTTTCTGAGTCTGAGGGTACATAAACTTTAGCACTTTTAAACTGTGCGTCTCCCACGAGGTATCATAGATATTGTAGTGCATGAATTATCTGTCCAGCTCAAACACAAAATCCGTAAATCAGTTACTCATCGAAATCATATGTGCGAATATATGCACCTAATACCTTCGAAATCACCAGCTGCGTACTACATATTCAGTCCTAAAATCAATTAGGTTCACCAAAAAGACAAAATGTATATGGTCTCCTCGATTCGAGGAAACCATTCTCTTCAATTTAACCCTGATTTAACAGATTCCTACGTCATTCACTTCACCATCTGGATAAGTGACTTTCCAGTTCAACTGCCTCATCACACACTAATGTTCACCTATCAGTTCTCATGATAACATGAAGAATTCAGATGTACTGTGACGATAGTGCAATCCTGAATAATAAGTGAATAATAAATTTATGAGGCTGGGAATAGACACTTTAATGTAGAATTCGAATTCTACATTTGGCCCCTTCTCTTACCATTCGTTTTTCAATTGAAGAAGTAGAACAGATATCAGTTCGACCTACATTATTTCAACACTCCCATTCTAATCACTTAATTCCCATTTCGATTGTCTACAACGGGATATTTCTTTTCATAAAATGTTCCATTTCTCACACTGTTCGTTGGCTAACACCTTGACTTGAAACCCTACGAAATCATATATTCCCACTAATGAGGAATTTCTCAGTAGGGTGAAGTAACTACTCGGTGGCTGATGGTGCTCAGTGGTTCTCCAAATGCCATCAGCTCTGGCCTATTTATTTGCTCAGAGTAGACCCCTTGAAATGCGAAATCTAACTGACGTGCTTTATGTTTTCCGACAGCTTTCTGAGAATTCATTCTTATGTGTCTCCTCAGACAGTTTTTTCAAGTAGTGTGGTTTCTAATTCAATTGGCTCCATTCAATTTGTTTCATTGGCTGTTTAGCTTATATCAAAGTTCGTGTTTTAATTCATCGTATAAATTTGCCTTAACTGATTTTCAAATATACTGACATTTTTAAATAGAATCGCACATTTATTCCACAATTTCTGCAATTAATTCACTTTTGACAATGACAACTTCATCAAACGATTGTAAGTTTTCCGTTTTACATTTGAATTTCATTATACACTTGAAAATATATTCTGGCAAGTTTTATTTCCAACCCTAATACTTGTAATGCTTACATAAGACTATTCATTGTGGTGACGAACTTTTCATAACCTCATTTTATGTTTCATGTCAACGTGGTGTAGTTGATGAACAACAGGAACAACTTAGTACTATTCAAGAGCGATTGTATCTTTCGCAGATCAATGATATAATGCCCTTTCTTTTATAAACGTTTGTAAGGGTTAATTTGATACATGAATGAATCACCGATTTGTTGCTTAATATTTTAAGACATTTCTTACTGAATCAGCCACATTAAGAAAGCTTGATTCGATATTCCCTGACTGATTGCCGAATGAGTTGTATTGAAAAAATTCCATTCAGAGTCGAACACCTACTTACTCATTGAAATAGGAGGCGAATAACGTTACTCACTGACAGTATTGAATGAGTGGCGATTGGAAATTATTTCTGAGTGAACCTGACACAATGAATGAGTCGTAACACCATGTGTAAGGAAATTATCGAAGTGAAAATATTGAAGCTGTCATGAGAGAGAATATTAGGCTGCCCTAAATTAGAATGCGACGTCTATATTTATCCTTTGATTTGTTTAAAGTATCTTAACTTTTGTCGACTTATGGAACGAATAAATCTGAAATATCTGTCTGGAATGTTCAGCTTCGAAGACTTCAGATAACAGTGCTTTCAAATATTTGGACATAATATACATATCTCAAGATTCGCCATTTTAACTGGCGAACTGGATTTTACTTGCACTTAGTTTGCACCCTAATCAACGCCATCCTGAATGAGGGACAAATTTTGATCCGACAACTGTAGTGTTTATTTTGAAAATGGTGAAATTATTTGTACAAATCTACTGCAAATAACTCATTTCTGACCAAGAACTTGAACTAAGAACGAAAGTGACACTTGAGGACATAATGATGGGAGCGCAGCTATGCCTGACTTCCACAGTATTTAAATTCCAGGGGAAAATATACAAACAATCTGAGGTAGATGCCATGGGGTCACCAATATCCCCGGTTGTGGAGGATATATTCATGGATAGGTGGGAAAACATAGCGATTGAAACGTTCAGCCCCACCCCAAAAGTATGGTGGAGGTATCTAGATGACACATTCACTGGACTTAGAACACAGGATATAGATAGATTTTTCGAACACATTAACTCAAAGGTGGAGGCAATTCAATTCACTTATGAATTGGAAAGTCAGGAAGGGGAGTTTCCGATGTTAGATTGTAGCGTAAGAAGGAAAGAAGATGGGAAGTTAAACACTAGCGTTCGCAGGAAACCCACACATTCAAACACATTCAGATTTCAGATCATCCCATCCTATGTCAGTAAAAATAGGATTGGTGAAATGTTTAAGTGACAGAGCACAGAAACTAAATCGTACCAAGGAAAATCTAAGACAGAAAATGAGGCATGTAAGAGTATTTTTGAAACTTAATAATTACCCTGATAAATTCGTCAAATAGTATGTAGGGAAATGTAAAAATAAATAATGATAGTAGTGATAGTGATAATAATAATGACGACATGAATGTCAAACCTACATAAAATAATGACAACACCAACAATAAGGAATCTAAATCAACAGTAGTAATTCCATACAAGGAAGGAACCTTGGAAACCTTACTCAGAATTCTTAACAAGGCAGGAATAAAAGTGGCATTCAAACCACCCATAAACTCAATTAGAAACAAGCTTTTCGGTTAAAGGATCCTGTGGAGCCAAAAAACCTAACAATTTAGTTTATATAATAGCCTGCAATAATTGTCAGGTCAAAGACATGGGGCAAAGTAGTAGGGCGCGGTCAGTCAGACTAGCGGAGTACAAAACCTAGCAAAATATCTGGATTAGTTGACTGTAATAAGATAAGAAATCTAGAGAATAGTTCAGCTATACCACTCACTACATGCAATTACACACAACCATACAATAGGATGGGATGGGATAAGATGACAATTTTAAAATCTAATGTCACAGAGTGGAGGGAGAGATTGATAACAGAAGCTTTGTTTACCGAATCAACTGCAAATACGTGTAATAGGAATGATTCAACACCTGTCCCAGATATCTGGAAAATTCTACTACCCTACGACGATGAATAGGAGAGAACAAAGAAAACTATAAAACTCAAGTTTCGAAGTCGTGTGATTATAATTGATATGATTATGAACAATCATGAATTGTGTTCGAAACATTGTCATCCAGTAAATAGTACTGTTTCACTTTGTGATATATATAATAAACAATCTAATATGGCACTGTGAGTGGAACATTTTCAGTAAGTTCGGCATAATACTCGGTAATGTGGAATGTCAGATGATGCTACAGAACTGTTCTGCAGCTATTCGAGATACCTACATTATACTTCTCACCTGTGACACCAGTGACATCTGAATATCCAGAGAACTCAATGTTTAGTGTGTATCAATCCAGGCCGTTCTCCTCTCCGGTCTTGAAACGTGGTAGTTCAAATGAAAAGGTTTAGTAGCTAAGCTATTGCGTGCATGCTTCGGCATAAGTGGTAAAGTCGACATGAAAAATGATATAAACGGATTCTCCATATCCAACCATTTGGTTAGAGCTGTATTATTCCTGAGTCACGAATTCTCGAGTAGTCCATTGTTAGGAGGCATAGTTAATAATGGCGAATCACTCTCTTTAAATGAGGTAACCATCAAATTTTCTTCTTCTTTTCTCGTCTTTTCAATTTATTATGAACCATTTGAAAATGTCATCAGTCAAAAATGAAAACCAAACAATCCTCCCATCTACTCCAACGAATGAACTGTCTTCAACTCAAGATTCAATAAATTCACCACACAGTAACACAGAAGTATGTTCCCCATCAGTATTACTTATAACCAAATTGTTCAAGTCTGTTTCCAATCAGTTTTCTGTAGGACGAAGGAGCAGGGATTTCCTTTGGAAGGTATTTGTTTCGCTTTCCAGAGGGTGTTAATTTCATTCATCTCATTTCTCAAAGACTTTCATCATAGTAGCAATACAGATTACAATCGTGTGGGAAATCTGCGCTCTCGTGTTACTTGTGTAAGTTGTGTGTTGCTGACTAATTTTGTAAATTAAACGTTTTCAAGTCCGGATATTCGTAAATTGATGACAAGGTATACTTGGTTTACATGGGTGTGCGGGTACGTATAATACTTACTTTTTATCCATTTTTAATATATATCACCCTATCCATTGCTTATCTTATATACCGTAGACAGTAAGGCAAAGAGAAAGACAGTGAATAAGCCATTAAGACTCAAAATAGTGAGGTGGAATTCGGTTTCTGTTTGAGCAAGCTATCATTAAAACACTAAAACAATCATTCCAAGACGTAGACATGAAATCGATATTGATAGTAAGCAAAGTGAGAAACACTGAAGAACGCCAATACCTATCGATCGCATGAGCAACTCTATATCCCATTTCAAACAATACTGTCCTACAGAACAGAAATCTAGACTTTGATAACTGAATTATTATTATTGTTTCCTTTAATTGCTAGAGGAACATAGGGCTTCAGCCGTGCGTCTCCATTGCGTTCGGTTCTCTGCTAGAGTCTTCACCTGGCTCTAAGTCTGCCCACACGTTTTCATCTCCTCTTCACATCACCTCCTCCAAGTCACCCTTGCACTGACGACCAATTCGCCGCTTCCCTTTCGGGTTCCACTCGAGCAATGGCTTGTCTAGTGATGTCACTTGATGGTTTCCTCAGAGTATGGCCAATCCATCTCCATTTCTTCCTGTCTGTTTGTTTCACAATCGGTTCCTGCTGTGTTGGTTCGCCCCCAGAGATCCCTGTTGCTGATCTTTTCTGGCCGGCCATCTGATCTTGAGTATTGAGCGAAGACTACTGTTTATGAAGGTCTGTAGTTTGTTTGGGATGCTCTTTATGACGCGCTGGCCAAGTCTCTGATCCGTATAGTGAGTAGCACTGACTTCACATTGGAGTTGAAAATCCGGATCTTATTCTGATTTTGATGCTGATTGCTGTTGACCTCCACACAGGCTTGAGAGTAGTGAAAGCTTGTCTTGCTTTTCCGATTCTTGCTTTGATATCGTCGTCAATTCCGCCTGTAGTTGAAACGATGCTTCCCAGGTCGGTAGGTATGCTGATAATTGTCTCTTGTTACTGTTCTTGTCCAGGAAACTTCATCACCTCTGTTTTCTCGATGTTCAGCTGGAAGCCCATCTTTGATGCTTCTTCTGCCAGCTTGTTGCTTTTCGCTTGCATTTCTTCCAGTTTGTGGGAAATCAGACATATATCATCGGTGAAGTCCAGATCCTCCAAGATTTTTGTGTGAGTCCATTTTATGCCTGTTTCCTCATTACCCACTGTTTGCTGCATTATCCAATCTACTGCAATCAGGAAAATCATTGGCGATAGTAGGCTGCCTTGTCTTACTCCTGTCCTCACTTTGATATCTGATAACTGAATATGTTGTATTATTATATGAGATATGGTGCAAACGACAACTTATTCATGTGAATTCTACAAATTTGTCAGAATAAATAGTCATCATTATTATCATAATTATCAATATTACACGGCTGCCCACCATTCAAAAGAACACAGTCAAGTGTAGTTTAAATACTCTGGTAGCAATCTTCATATTAAGTCGATACACTTATAGGCGGTGTCAATCCTCCCCTATCCATATCCTGTACAAATTGATCCACAGAATCCAAATCTTTATAACTTTCATCAATTTTGTTTGCAACAATACAGAATTCTGGGAACAGGTCTACAACTGGAGATGCTGCTAATACCGCAGTTACAGTCCGCCTACCCCTACAATTATGTCTACTTGATAATTGCTGTAAGTGGAGTGCATTTTGTCATTCATAATTTTAAGTCAACTGGTTTTATGAAAGTGGTATATTCACAATAATATTCATATAAGGACATGTTTCGCTTGTTTCCTTCCTTATAACTCCACGTACAAATTACGCAGTATCTTTTGGTGATAAGATTGAATAGGAGAGAAATGAAGTTGAAACAGTTAAGGAACAAGTTTCACACTAAAAGAAAGTAAGAAGGAAGTCATGTTATCCCGAAGAAGCCAATTCAGCGGCGAAAAGCGGCATGACGCCTGATTGTATCTAATACTCAAACATGAAAGTAATAACGATGAACTAGATTTAATATATTTCCAACTTACTGGAACAACGAATTATAAGAATGTGAAACAGACTACAGTGGCACTTGGAACGCTCAATCCATAGTAGGAACACATCATGGAACTGCAAGAGTGGAGGGAATGTATGTGATCTGGTTGCAACAAGAAGAAAAGTGCATAACGTAGATAAACATATCGTCGAAAGTAGAAATGAACCCATTGGCTGAACATGATTTCCTAAATCTTTAGACAACAGATGTCTGTTCAGTCCCTTGTAGTATCATGGCTAAATCAGTGTCAGTGTGATTAGAGTATACTTGTGGTTGAATCCAATCGATAAAGTTCGGCCGTGCAGAATGAATTAATGACAGATATTTGGAGGTACATACGACTTCACATGATTTCTTCGAAACTTGAAGATAAGGGTTTATCTCTTTCTACCGGCTTACATTTATTAACGGAGTTATTTCCGATAAACTGGATGAATTCCTTCTGGGAAATAGAGATAAACCCATGGGCTGGAAACATCTTCCCGATTCGTTTCATAAATGGAATGTCTTAACTTTGTGGTAATGTGAGATTGAAATCAGTGTCGTGTTATTTAGTTTCTGTAGTGGGTCTATTATTTTAGCTGCTAACGGCACGCGTCATACAATGATTGAGTGTATGTATGCCTTATTATGATTCGTCTATAATCTGAAGACCAAAGTTTACCACTTCCTTCCAAATGTCTTCAACCATTAAAATAAGTTCAGAAGGCTCATTCATTTCCAGAAATACTTTTCGGAAACTGCTGTATTTTATCTCTTCATTATTGTTCGCTTCTCCTCTTTCCCACTCTAGACAATAATCATCGCCATTCCTGCAGCTGTTCCACTCATCAACTTACCATTCTGGTGGACATTTGTCACATGGATACTTACTGTGATTATTGCAGGTATTGTAGTTGCTGTTAGTGTCATCGCAAGATTCGATGTACTCAAAAGTTTAAAGGAGTTCATACTTGTCACTTTCATTGTGGAATTATCCTTTGTTACAATATTCTTCCCTTTCATACACTTCCAGCTATTTGACGTAAGTAATCAGATGAACCTTAAGTTGGTCTTAATTGAAAATTATCTGCCAGTATTGATATATGGTAAAAGGATATGGTATAGCTGACTAACTGTTAGTTATCCAGGAAAAGATGGTAGAATGGTCTCTTGTGGCTGGCAACCATACCGCATATAAACCATCGCCATCACTACTGAAACTTCCCAGCATAGAAGAAAAAACTCTTCCGCACTGGAATTCTGAAGCCGGAAAGTTGCTGTCAGTGTAAGCTTTTTGACGTCAGTCAGCCTACATAGATCTTTCTTCGATGGACGCGAAATGGAGGACGTGGAGTAATCACACTATAATTCAATCTGATAGGACTGAGCAGATAGCAGTGTGAGCAAGGAGACGTATAGAAATTTTAAAAATCTGTAAGACAGATGAAATGGAAGTGGACTCTTCACTAACAACTGGAGAGGCTATAATCTGCTTCGATCATCTATATTTCCACCAAAACAACACTAAGTCTATGGCTATGATAATGCCATCAGCAGTATCGATGACCCTTCTGCAGGGGAATTTAGTCGTTTTCAGGGTAATGACAACAAGATTCAATTTGCGCGACAAAAAATTCACAAACAGACTAAATTATTGCTTATCCCTTCTGGCCAGTTGACTGATATAGAAGCCCTGATTTGCACTTGTGCTGACATCTGGGATCTGCGATCCTAACTGACTTAGACATCATTATCCGTGACCCTGCCTATAGTTAAAACAATTTTGACTTGGTCAGGAAAGTGTAATGACAACTACGTTTGCATTCATCCCACTGATAGTGATAGATCTTCGTTGCATTTTTGGCCGGTTGTCTTCATCGCTTCGTTCAGTTAACTAGCTCGTTCTAAGCCTGGTTAAGCATCAGTATAACAAAATCACACTCTCAGTCACTGGACTGATTTGAAAACACGAAGAAATACATTAAAACCTGCGTGGAATAGCATGATTCCTTCGGTTTCTTAGAGAGCATGATCAAGTCCAGTGTTTAGATGCAGAAATGTGGATAACACTGTAATTGAAAGTGACATATCTGCATATTCGACATATCCTATTTATGTTTATTACAATTTATATATTGCATCATTACACTGATCTGAGTAAATAATTAACAGACGTGAAGGATAGGCAAAAATAGTTTATTACAGGAGTTCCATCATGAGCTGACATTAGTTTGAGAATCACTGGAAAACCTGGGAATACTGGACAGCTAATTCGTCTTAGTTTGCGACTCTTCATCTGTACGCACCCACCGGGATTCGAACCCATGACCTTCTAATTTACAAGGCGGGCTCGTATACCATTAAGCCACTGGGACCCGAACCAATGGCCCATGAATTCTAGCTTCTGCCAATTCACGACATAGTGTGACCCCTAGCCAACGTCTTCGGCGAATATTTGTCCTCACACCCGACCTGCTGCATCCTACTGGTCACGACTTCTCACTAGAACCTCAGGTTACTACCTACCTGAATAGGGTAAGTCGCTAGTGAGCATCTCATTGATATCCAAGTGTTGGTTTGTAGGGATTTGATTGGCTACAGGATTTTCATCATGAGCTGACATTAGTTAGAGAACCATTGGAAAACCTCGAAGTGAGTGGGTTCATACTGATGAAGAGTCACAAACTGGGACGAAACAGCTGTCCAGTACTCCCAGGTTTTCCAATGGTTCTCTAACTAATGTCAGCTCATGATGAAAATCCTGTAACCAATCAAATCCTTACAAACCGACACTTGAATAAAATAGTTTACACAGCTAAACTCACAATAATATTTCTACATAGTTTGAGTTATATGACTGCTTCTGCTCCTCATTCTCTTGGCAGATGCTCATAATACTCTGTGGATTCGCCATGATGTGGACAGTTATTTCGGTAAGTTTGTCAATCGACCATTTGAGAAAGAGAATGATACTTATGCGATGGAAAACGATTGCTTATGGTAGTATTATCTTCCATATTTCAGGTATGAGTGATGATTCATTCCTATTGCATGTGTTGGGTGTAGCCTCGATGAACAAAGATTCAGTAATCAACCTCTCTCTCCACCTACCTAGATTACCTTTTAGAATTTTAACCCTCTCCCACCCTATTGTGTGGTTGTTTGTTAATGCATGCATTGCAATTATTGAGCTTTTTTCTAAATTACTTATCTTCTCTGGGTCAACCATTCTTACCTTAGCTAAATTCGTATGTTCTGACAATCTGACTACCCCTGACCTACTAGTTTGACCCATGTAGTTAACTTAATTCACAGTCATTGCAGGGTATTTTGTAAATCAGATTATTTTGTCTAATTTGGTCAACTGGGTCCTTTAACCTACAGAGCTTGTCCCTGAGTGGGTTTGTGGACCGATAGCTGCTACTTTGACGTGGTGGTCGGGCTTGCATATTGCAGTGATCCAACGAGCTACACTGGCTGGAAATTATGTTCCTGTAGCTCCCACCATGCCAGAAAGGTTGTTTGGAAAGCGGTTAGACAAAAAGCAGCTACCTAAATCCAACACTATGATTCAAACAAATTCACAAAATATCATGCCGGATCGGTCTGGGTCCGGATTACCAACTACCGCGCTTCCTGCTGCTATGTCACAGGGCAGAAGTGATAAATATGCTACTGAGACACACCAAATGAAAAAAAACAGGCCGCGTGTGACCGGCCTCAAGCAGTTGTCCTCTGGGCTCTGTGGTCACGCAACACTAACCTTTCCTCTATTTCAGGTACCTGAAGACTCAACCAACTTCCACGGTGTAGGCAGCCGGGAAGTAACAACCGCCCACACACTTCCAAAAGCACACTACCAAAACCACTTTTGTAGGTTTAAATGCCACCCTAATTCCTGCTTTATTTAGAATCTTACGTAGGGTCTCAGATCTCCCCTCTTTATATGGTATAACTGTAGATGACTTATATTCTCTCTTATTTATGTTATTATTACTAGTTTCACAATTCTTTTTATTTTTCTTCAAGTGAAAAACAATGGAACTATATAAATGAATTTAGGAATTCGTGTGATTACCTTGATATGATTATGAGCAATAAATTGTGCTCGAAACGTCATCAGTACACATTACTGTATAACAATGTGAGACTTTATGAAAACAAAATTTACCCATAATGTATTTACACTCTCTCACAATGCGCTAGTTTTATTCTTATATGATCGCTTCGTTAATAGTCGATCTGATTTAGGCTTAAGCTCAGTATAATTGCACCACAGATTGAAACAGTGCTACACTCACGTTCACTTCTCCAGAAGTACTTATCATTCTTTCTCACATTTGACTTTCAAATTTTCTAAATTTGCTAGATATCAATCATTCCCATCAGTGAACTACAATTTTCCGTTACATCTTCATAAATGTCCACATCAAAAACGAAGCATTCTGTGCAGTGACCGATTCTACTTTGCCGTATTCAAGGGTCTGTAAGTATTGACAATTAAACATCTTATCCAAAAGCTGTACGACAATGCTGCATGCTAAGTAATCCACAACGGGAAAATTACGGAATCCTTCGAAGTGAGAAAAGGAGTAAGACAAGCTGGCTGCCTACTATCGCCAATGATTTTCCTGATTGCAGTAGACTGGATAATGCGACAAACAGCGGGCGATGAGGAAACAGGCATAAAATAGAGTCACACAAAAAACTTGGAGGATCTGGACTTCGCCGAGAACAGAGGTAATGAAGATTTCTGGACAAGAACAATCACAACAGACAACGATCAGCATAAATGGGAGGAACCTGAAAGAAACAACCTCCTTCATCACCTACCTGGGAAGCATCGTTTCAACTACATACAGACGGAACTGATGAGGATATCAAAGCAAGAATCGGGAAAGCAAGACAAGCTTTCACTACTCTCAAGTCTGTGTGGAGGTCAACAACACTCAGCATGAAAATGAAAATAAGATCCGGATTTCAACTCCAATGTGAAGTCAGTGCTACTATACGGATCAGAGACTTGCACTGCGCGTCATAAAGAGCATCTCAAACAAACTACAGACCTTCATTAGCAGTTCTCTTCGCTCAACACTCAAGATCAGATGGCCAGAAAAGATCAGCAACAGAGATCTCTGGGAGCGAACCGACCAGGAACCGATTGTGAAAGAAATAGGCAGGAAGAAATCTGGATGGATTGGCTATACTCTGAGGAAACCGTCAAGTGACATCACTAGACAAGCCATTGCTCGAGTGGAACCCGAAAGGGAAGCGGTGTGTTGGTCGTCAGTGCAAGGGTGACTTGGAGGAGGTCATGTGAAGAGGAGATGAAAGCGTGTGGGCAGACTTGGAGTCAAGTGAATACTCTAGCAGAGAACCGAACGCAATGGAGACGCACGGTTGAAGCCCTATGTTCCTCTAGGCATTAAAAGAAATAATAATAGTAAGTAATGAGAGGGTTGGAATGAGTGCTTGAAATAGAATCGCAGTCGACTTCAAATATTCGCCATTGGAGCAGAACGGGTCATAGAAAGGCGCTCATTTCTGATGTGAAGTTACAATTTTCTAGGTCAGAATGTTAGAATCTAGGTAGTTGCTTAGATTCATACACTTGAGCAGCTTATTATTATCATCGCCTTATTGTATATATTGATGTATTCTACTCTTTAGCATATATTTACTTAAGCGTCGTATACACATATACGTTAAGGATAAGATTTCATATCGTCACCTTTCCCCATCTGTATTCAGAATGTTATTAGCGACGTTATCAATTGACTGAACTTTCCTTCTCTGTTTAAACACATTAAGAATATTATTTCTGTATCCATGTTCATATGTATTTATACATACTGGACACTAATAAGCCTCAACACGATTGTCTTTCATTTTCAGGGGTTGGCTATCTTTGTTCAAGCTCTTCTAGGTGATAGACGATTCTCATTTGAAAATTACCAACACGTACTCTGTGGATTGATAATCGGCATGTTAATTATCTGGCTGCATTTGCTTGTTTCAACGGAGGTGGCCATCTTCAACGTGTTGATTTATCACTCAGTGAAAACCAGTCAAGGTCGTCGGATACCTGCACGTATAGATAAATTCTCAGAATTATAACTAATAATTTGACAACTAACTTGGTTGTACTAATTACCTTTAAAAATCCAATAAAAACGATAACATGTTTTTGATTCTCATTAAGTTGATAATTTGGGTGCATGAGACCTAGATGCAGGCAATCCTGTCAGCTACCTGCAAGCAACTAAAATTATTTCAAAAACCGTCGTACAAGATAGTGTGTCACCTTGGCTGATAGGTTACATTCACTACACAAGACTAGACACTAGCTATTGGTCAACCATTCATGGAATGGCATCCTGATGCCGATAAGGAATCACTATTAGAGTTCTAGCGAAAAGCAACAAGTTGGCACAAGAAGCATCAAAGATAGGACTTCAGGTGAACATAGAGAAAACAGAGGTGATGTAGATTCCTGGCCAACATCACGAACAGGAACAACAACAAACAACGATCAGCATAAATGGGAGGAACCTGAAAGAAACAACCTCACTCACCACCTACCTGAGAAGCATCATTTCAACTACAGGCAGACGGAACTGACGAGGATATCAGAGCAAGAATCGGAAAAGCAAGACAAGCGTTCACTACTCTCAAGTCTGTGTGGAGGTCAACACCACTCAGCATCACAAATAAGATTGGGATTTGCAGTGCTACTATACGGATCAGCGACTTGCACAGCGCGTCATCAAGAGCATCTCAAACAAACTACAGACCTTCATTAACAGTTGTCTTCGCTCAATACTCAGGATCAGATGGCCAGTAAAGATCAGCAACAGAGATCTCTGGTAATGAGCGAACCAACACAGCAGGAACTGATTGTGAAACGAATAAGCAGGAAGAAATGGAGATGGATTGGCTGGCCATAATCTGAGGAAACAAACCATCAAGTGACATCACTAGACTAGCCATCGCCCGAGTGGAACCCGAAAGGGAAGCGGCGAGTTGGTCGTCAGTGCAAGGGTAACTTGGAGGAGGTCATGTGAAGAGGAGATGAAAGCGTCTGGGTAGACTTGGAGACAGGTGAAGACTGTAGCAGAGAACCGAACGCAATGGAGACTCACGGCTGAATCCCTATGTTCCTCTAGGAATTACAGGAAACAATAATATAATAATAAATTAGAGTTCCTTGATAAAGCACAAGAAAGTGGTAGAATTGTTGATTTTCTCACCGTCTCATCTGCGAAGTACAGCCAAACGAAATGAATAAATTTATGCACAAGAATATTTTGACTATCTAAAGTCTGCCATATGATGTCAAACGAAAAAAGAACCTGAAAGATCTGGACATCGTGAATAGTTTCCGTCTATCACGCAAACTCGAAAATGTACGAGTGAAAACCAACAAGTTGACAGAAGAGACAGTAAATACAGGAGTTGAGTTTAACATGGAGATGACAGGGATGATGATGATATCTAATTAACTAATAAAAGCACCGAAAAATATCGAAAAGAGAATTCTAAAGGACGTCAGCCTTCATCATTTCAACTACAGACGGCAACATGGGCAAGGATGTTGAAGCCATTAACCACTAGAAAACAAGACACAGGGACGGATATTTTGATATGGTTGTGTTCTCTGAGCTGGATAGTTAATTTGCGATGAAATCTTCTTCCATCGCCCTACTAGGCGGCATCTTCAGCGCATACTTCAATTTGAAGTGAGCTTTCAGATTTCTCCACGAGTTTATTAATCATCTCTCCTGGTAAACTTGGACGTGATTGGTTGTTTTTGTGTGTTTTCACACCTTCTAGAAGGTCACCAGGAGAGATGATTAATAAACTCGTGGAGAAATCTAAAAGCTCACTTCAAATTGAAGTATGCGCTGAAGATGTCGCCTAGTAGGGCGATGAAAGAAGATTTCATCGCAAATTAACTATCCAGCTCAGAGAACACAACCATATCAAAATCATCCACCTGAGCTACAAATCTTCTCTATCATATCTAAGGGACGGATATTATTCTGAAATCATGCTTAGTATCAGTAGCAATTAACACATGGAACATGATCTATGTTCCAACATTTCTCTTATGTCACTGCTTATATACTGTTCGTGGAGTTAGCGCATCACGTAATTCACATTCAACAGGCTTTAAACGTCCACCTACAACTGCCTTTTCAGAAGAAAAGCGAGACTGACGGGATGTATGTTGAAATGAAAAAAACTGCCACTAAATGTCATATGCTACACTGTCGAAGACACCGAATGCGTCACATTTCATTCCTAACCGTGAAATCATTATTCATGCATGCGCTGATATGAAAACCTGATTCAACAGCTTTTGTTTGGTTTATATTTGGCATGAATTTTCAATGATTTGTGATTCCATAAAACTAACTGGATTTGTTCTTTTCTGTTTATTGCTTGAACACCTAATGTTTAGCGAAATATACATATACATATATATATATATACCATGTATTTTGAATAATCACATCAGTGTCTGCTGTCTACACTGAGAAAGGACTCATTTTAATTTCACATTTCAACAGTCAAGCCGCTTCTCTGATTTTTTTCCAATGTGTCTTGCATTATTAAAACAAGGAGGTATTATTATTGATACCGAAATTATAGAACAGCGGGAAATTGGTTCAGTTAAATTCTAATCATACAAAAAAACAAATATGTAATTCTTGAATTCATTGGTGAATAATTCTGTACACAAGACATGATGGCTATCCTGGAATGATCGTGCTAGAACTTGCCAGAATTTCGAGTTATCACTATTCAAAAATTAAAAATGATGCCACGGAAACTAGCTTAATTTAATTGTACAAAACACGTTGAAAATAACAGTTGACTTCAGTTAAGTTAAGTGCGATAAGCTCTGTGATTGTTGGAATATCCAGTGAATAGTTAGTCCCTTTTCAGTCTAAGCAGCAGACACTGATGTGATTAAAAAACATTCTCATTGTTTTTCAGAATACAAATGACAGAACTCATTTGTGTTCTTTGATAATTCGACTTCTTTGAACATGATTCCTTCATTTCGTACTTTGTCCCAAGAATTTAGTTGTTCTGTTTGTACAAAATTAAACAGTTTACAGGCACTTGAATCAAACATCAAAGTAATGTAAAACAAAGGAGTTAAGAAAAGGAGTAGAAATCAGTTATTTGTAACATCTACTTGATAAATGTGGTATTCAAGTGTATGAAAATCCCTTTAAACAACAAGTACTGAAAAATAATAATGATACCTTTATTCTGAACAATAACGTTTATACATCACAGTGGAACTTCAGCGTATTTCTACTGACTACTTTTAGAGGCTAACAGCACTGACGTTCACGGAGAGTACGAAGTATCCGTACGCAAGATCTAATACCCACAACTTCTATATTACTCGTTCCGCGTAGACCAAACGCAAAGCAAAACACTAGAGTTGATCCTCCGAATTACGAGATATATTTCGAGACCGAATCGGAGTGCTAGATGATTGCTCAGCTGGCTAGGGATCGTGCACGAATGTGACACTATGGATTACCAAATGGCGTGGATGCTTGACCAGATGCCTTCATCTAAACAAGTCGATTCAAACGGTGAGGATCTGCATCCAATGTTCAGTGATGATTGCTGTGGTCAATAATTTTGGAGAATTATTTACCGTTACATGCTCATATAGGTTTTCAAGTATAATAGTATTTTGCCTCACATCACTTAATGGAATATTGTTAGGTTGTAAAAATGAACAAACACTAGACTGTTTTGTCCATTCAAAACATGTCTAGCAGTTTAATGAAAGTCATTTAAAATTGTCCTTGTATACAGATTGTTCTCAGATGACATATTTCGATAGTCTAATATAAATTTGGGTGTCACAATAATTTAAACGAGCCTCCTGTAATGCTGAGGAGTATTTGGTTGTATGACAGAATATAATACATACTTATGTTTTAATAGTGTGAAATATTCCCATATCATGAATTAAAAGTCAATCTGAACGAAGAATATTCTTTTCAATAATTTCTCTTCAGGTTCTTACAATTATAAAATATAATATTTGTTGTCGTTACAATAATGGCCAGTTATGCGGCGGATAAATATTTTTAAACGTAGAATAACAGATTAGTTATGGGGTGTCAAAATAAATAGTCGTATTTGTGTGACAAATGTCGTGCTAGGCTGAAATCGATTACAAAATATTGTGAAATGGGAGACAATGGTGGTGATTAGTCATAAGAGATTTGTAGAGTGTGGGGTAGGAAAATTGACAAGTCAATTCAAGGTTATAAAAGGTGTCAGGTGAGTGGCTAGTACAAAGTGGTATGTATTAAACAGGAGACAGTAAGACTGAAATGAGAGGTTCATAATGAAATAACGAATGTGTGAAATGAAACAGGTGGAAGTACATATTGAGAAAAGAGATAATATCACTAATAATAAGTCCGGATAGTATAAATGGAAAATTCGTTAGTATTGACAGAATGTTTGCATGAAGGGTATAAATTATGACGAATAACAATAATAATTGTAATAATAAGCAAAGAGAGAGAAAAAACCAAGAGGTTTAAGAGGGAGAAGGAATCTTGGTGAGAGGAAGAATCATCAATCCAAGATTGACCAGGATAGGAACAGAGTCTGGACGTGTTCCTTTTGGATACAAAGTTCCGGTTTAGTCGATCTTATTGCAACAGCTTCAGCTATGTGTAGAAGACGTAAGCGAACTGTACGTGATAACAACTTCGGAATTCAGTATATAACCCTGAAAGCTGTGTTAACATCGATATGATGTCCAGTATCGACGAAGTATTACAGGATTAGGCTTTTTTGACACCCCAGAACTAATCTATTATTCTGCGTAAAAAATATATACGCCGCATAACTGACCATTATTGTAACGATAACAAATATTATATTTTGTATTTGTAAGAACCTGAAGAGAAATTATTGAAAAGAATATTCTTCGTTCAGACATACTTTAATAATAATAATAATCACTTTATTCCACAACAATAACAATTTACAGCATGGAATTTTCAGCGTTTCATTTTACATATTGCATTGGTTTAGCTCTTTTTATAATTATATAAATGTATAAAATTTTAAAAATATTGATAGTTAATAGGAAAAATAAAAAACCCCGACAAAATACACCATTTCTAGGTCATAGTGAATGATAAATAAATATGACAAATCACACATACAACAATATGCATCATTACATTTTATACTTTAGTTAATGATTTAAAAGTTGTAAAAGTTCTTTTCTGATATTCGTCTCTTCACACAATACTCGTGCCAAATATGGTACGGTCGAATTTTTATATTTTGTAGTACGAGCATAAATGTTTATGAAATTTCTTCTGGTCTTACCCGAAGAGATACAAGGAAACAAATGTGAATAAAGAGGATGTTCACTATCAGACAAAATAACTTTAGCTAAGTGTTTACAAGAATTCATCTGCCTATTGACAACAGTGTCAGTTAGTTGAGTCAACGGGATAGCACTGACCCTACTTACAGCCCTCAATGTTCTTCGTAGTATTATATGGTCTTTTTTGAGAGAGTGTAATGACTTGTGAACACTTATTTGTAGTATTTGAAGTCTACGGTTGCTCTAGAAGAAAGGAAGTATATTTCGCCCTTGTGTCCCAATCTATTCTCCTACTTAACTCAGAAATAGATAGCTTGGCTAATTAAAAGTATCCCTTTTCAGTTAGTTTCTCATCATCGCCTCTACACTAATATATAGTTTTTTACATCGAAATTTTATCAGACCATGTGGTTATTTTAGTCCATCAGTTCTAGGTATATGCTGATGAATCAAGAGGCCTAAAATCATTAAAACAATTAACTAATAGATGTAAGTAACAAGGTATTTAAGTTTTGAAGGAGGTTGAGGCGTGGAAATAATCATGGAATTCAAGATCAGTCAATTCTCAGGGGTTAACAACAAGCTATTGCATAACCAGGAAATTTGTAAAATAATGATGACTAAGAAGAACAGGATGACTCAGTAGAAATCAAGTTTATAGAATTATCTGGGATTGTAAAGATAAGAAAATAACAAAGTCACAAGATAGCCGCAGGTTCCCCGTATAACTGGTAAAGTGTTAATATAATGTGCTATCTGTTTGTGTCGAAATGATAAGGAGGAGGAGCCAATTGAAAAAGAATAGGTATTTCTTCGCCCGGTTTGTTGTTTTTCCTAAATGAAAGTAAACTTGGCATATTTACTTATGAATAATTGTGGTAAATAGCTCTCAGATTCTTTTTTATTACGGTAGAGGTAAATAATTCCCCAAAATTATTCACCACAGCAATCATCACTGAACATTGGATGCTGACCCTTACTGTTTAACTCGACTTGTTTAGCTGAAGGCTTCCGGTCAAGCATCCACGCCATTTGATACTCCATCGTGTCACGTTCATCCACGATCCCTAGCCAGCTAAGCAATCATCTCGCACTCTGATTTGGTCCCGAAATATATCTCGTAATTTGGACGATCAATTCTGGTGTTTTGCTTTGCGTTTGGTTTACGTGGGACGAATACTATAGAAGTTGTGGGTATTAAATCTTGCGTACGGATACTTTGTACTCTCCGTGAACGTCAATACTGTCAGCCTCTAAACTGTAATAGATGAGAGGTTAAATATCCTTTTGTTTTATATGTTTGTTCCTTTCCTGTCCTTCATTATTCTTTCTTTTATGTTTTACTTTATATACTGCTTAAGACTAGTAAGTACTATGCTTCATATTTGTTACTCCATAATCACAACCGTTGTTTGCTCACTTATTTTATCATTACTCCATTTGATAAGGGCCAATTATTCTCTAGCAGTTCAACATTACCTTCTTTATATACCTTCTTCGTATACCCTTCACTGTTGAACACTGTTTATTCGAACATCTTCATTCTTTTCCTTGCATTTGCGTGCTGGTTAATCCAAATGCGGATACACTGCGACACCGCTTTACTGTCCTTATTATTGACGTACAGTGACTAAATATTTGACGGCATTCTGCCAGAGACACTTCACAATTTTAAATTCGTGCATTATCCGAACGAGGACGGGTGCATCAGTGACCATCGTCGAAGTGAGCATTCTAGGGCAGTCAAATCTCTATCTCAACTTCTTCAACTATGAAATGCATTCAACAGAGTTATAATAAAAATGATTTATATTTCGTATAAACGGGTGAGTTTACAAGAAATGCATGCCATTTTTACAGGCATCATCAGTAATGTTTTAAATTACAATCCTGAAGTATCATAAATTAATACTTTTTCAAAAGTTTAAATTGTTCAATTATTATACAAGCGATCAGAACAGGTTCTTCAAAAATAAACTTATCCAACTTTTACTACTATGTGAGAAATGAACACTTTGTAAATTACTTTGTATTGACCAGAATCTATGTATCATTGATATAAGAATAAAACTTGGGCACTGTGGTAGAGTGTAATTCCATTATGGGTAAATTTTGTTTTGATAAAGTCTCGCAGTGTTATACAGTAATGTTTACTGATGAAGTTTCGAGCATAATTTATTGCTCATAATCATATCAAGGTAATCATACGACTTCCTAAATTCATTTATATAGTTCCGTTGTTTTTCACTTGATTTTCACTTGACTTGATTGGTAGTATTATTTTCCATATTTCGGGTATGAGTGATGAATCATTCCTATTACATCTGCTGGGTATAGATTCGATGAACAAGGATTCAGTAATCAACCTCTCTCTCCACGTACATAGATTACTATTTAGAATTTTAACCCTCTCACTCCCTGTTGTGTGATTACCTTGATATGATTATGAGCAATAATTTATGCTCGAAACGTCATCGGCAAACATTACTGTATAACGCTTTGAGACTTTATCAAAACAAAATTTACCCATAACAGAATCTCTGTACTTTGTACTTAACCTTGTGGTTTGAAAGAAAATATAGTTCTGCCTACATCTCTCCGTTTCCTCCACCATTTCAACTCCCATTGACCAATTCTGATTACCTACTTTCTATTTCAAAATTTCTCAGGAACGCCGTATTTTCTCCCTACGTTACCTTGGTCGACCTCTGCCAAATCGATATTGGAGTATTAAGATTGCAGCAGTCCTCGCACAATACTTCTGGAGTCTACTGAGTTAATTGTGGATTTGGACCTTGTAATAAACCCAAGTAACAAATTTTAATATATTCTTTCAGTAACTTTACGGAATTGGTATATTTTTATTTCTATTCGAATTTGGGATATTAAGCTAGCAGAGCCTAAGGTCCGCTACAAGTTTACCTATCATGTATAATATCATACTTAAGACCAAAATATAATTGCTTATCCAGTTTATGACCAATTATTGTGTTTATCTTTACTTCACCCAATAAGACAAATTAACTATTGCTGATGAACCTATGTACACTGCAGAGAAGGATGGTATTTTCACACCCCTATGAACAGCCAGATTTATAATCCAATAACCAATATCGTTTTTACGAGCTAGTATAAACCTGTTTGATTTTTTTGTGCTCGCCTCTTGATTGTGAGGTAGAGGTTCCTGATCTTCGGTGAAATTCTGCGTAGCTCGTCCCACCACCAGATTGTCGTAGCTTTGGTTGACTCCGCAAGGAGTAGTGCTGGGATTACTTATATGTGGTTTGTAGTATGAGGTGTGTTAAGACTGTTACTACTGTGAATGGAGTTGATCCTTTCACCAGTCAGTCCTCCGGTATCGTCGTCAATAGAAAAGAGATAATAATAATAACAGATATAATTAGTGAAGTTATTTAGACTAACAGACAGAAAAAGAAATAAGAAAACGTAACAACAGTCAGCTGATTAAATTTTAAGAATAATATGAATTATATATATATTTATATATTGGTAATAATGATAATAATAATAAGTGTAGTTAAAGCTGTCAGGAGAGTAAGACGGGAGAGAATGTAAAGAAGTACAACGACGAACTTATTCATCATCGTAGTATACTTTCACTATGTAATTGGACTTTGATTTGTTTATCACTCCAAAGATTGCGTGTTATCAATTGATTCATTGTACTCGCTCAACTTTTGAATTTTGAGAACTGCGATAATACACGTTCGTACTCCTTCTCAAGTGCCTTTTGATTTACGCTGTGGATGTCGAGTAATCACAACGTTAGGACACAATAATAAACGCGAAGAAGTACTAAGGTATACGTGTACGCTAGTTTGGTTAAACAGAGCACCACAACAACCTCTAGGTTGGCGTTATGTATCTTTGGTAAGCTGTACAGTCTCGGTATCATTCATCCTGTCTGTCGGATCTGATCATAGACTTCATGAGTGATCAACTTTTCGGTTTGAATTCTCTTGAGGACATCGGTGAGTTGTTTTTCAATCTGTTGTTGTGTTTCTTTCAACCTCCCACTTCGTTCATTTCTCGATATGTCACGTCCCCCGTACCATCTAATAGCGAAATGGCTAGCTGAAATTTTCGAACCTGTACGAAAACGAATGTGCCACAATTCGCTTCGTGACACTTTCCAATTCGTCAATAACATCAAAGATATCAATGTAAAGAACAAAAATTTGCTCTCCCTTGACATTGAGTCACTATTTACAAACGTTCCACTCACAGAAACTGTCTGCCACATTTTTCAATACATAGAAGAAAATCAGCTAAACATCGGATTACCGACGACTTGTTTAAAAGAACTACTGCTGAGATGTACACTCAATGTACAATTCACATTCAACGAGGTTATTTACAGACAATAAGATGGGATAGCAATGGAATCTCCACTGGGCCCATTACTAGCAGACTGTTTAATGGCAATCCTTGAGAAAGGCCCACTCAAATCAACTATTGACAATTTCCAACTGTATGTTAGATATGTGGACGACATCTTTATTATCTGTGATGACGGCCACGATCTCGATCAGTTACTGCAAATATTCAACAAATGCCATCCAGCCATAAAGTTCACTCTTGAAATTGAAAACGAATCTAAAATCCCTTTTCTTGATGTTCAACTTACAAGGAGAGCTGACGGAACTTTAAGAAGGTCCATCCATAGGAAACCCACATGGAACGGCCAACTGACAAGCTTCTACAGCTGGATACCAATCAGTCAGAAAAAAAACCTAATCAGATCTCTTGCCACTCGTGTCCGACTCATCTGCAGCTCTAATACCATGGAAGAAGAATTAAAATTCCTGAAAGAAACCTTCATACAAAACGGTTACCCATCAAGATTCGTAGACAAAAATATCAAACAAAAAATCCAAAAGCAAGAGACAGCATCGTGCCAAAACAGATACTTTACATGAACCTCGACTTCAAAGGAGACCTACTCAGTGACGTCCTTAGGAGGAGAATTTTGACTTCTTTAAGAAGAACTTTCTTTGCGGCAACATTGAGAGTAGTGTTCTCTAGTCGCCCGCTGATCTGCAGAAACTCAAAAGACAAGATCCCGCTTCTGTGTGTATATATCAGTTCACCTGTTGCTGTGGAGCCAGGTACGTCGGTCTTTCAACGCGCATCCTGTCAGAAAGGGTCAAAGAACACTATCCAACGTGGCTGCAGAAAGGAGTTAAATGGCTGCATCAGGAGTGCAATAATCGAACACCTCGTCAACATTGGTCATTCCATCTCAACAAACGCCTCCTTCAAAGTAATCTACAAAGTGAAGAACAACCTTCCAAAGACAGTACGATTCCGTCTTCTTTCCATCACAGAAGCCCTAGCAATCAAGTTAGAGGAACCAGAACTGTGCATACAAAAGAAAATTATTCAACCACTTCTACTCACATGATAACAACTCTGTTGATTTGACTTAACTTTTGTTTGTTTGTTTGATTTGACTTAACTTTGGATTGTATGCTTGTTTTCCTACTTAAAACCCTTGTGTAATTCCGTATATTTTGTTTCCATGTACACCCTAAGAACAACTCTTTCATCAAACTATTCATGTTATTACGTAACTCTGCTTTAACAATCGTTTGTGACAACTCATCAATTTTGTGACTACCCTCTTATATATCCACATCCAATCCATCTGAACTTACTAATTGTATTTTCGTTTGACAAATATGATTTACTTACACAAACAAAACAACCATATATATTTGCGATTGTACAGCTATTAAAATGAATTCGCCGAAAAGAGACACTTCGCTGAACTTCCTATCTTCTGTCAATTCAGTTACAGTCACTCGTACTGGACATAATATTCTGTCACGATATAAATCCCCTCTAAATCTTAGTGGGTTCTAAGATTTCAGGTAGTGACCACAAAACAGTGATGTGTGCACTGCCACTTCTACTGAGTGGCAATGCAGCTCATACCTCCACTTCGCCACAAATAATATATAGGAACTATAGTAAGGCGAAATGGGCTTTCGTAGAATCAATGCTAGGATCCTCTGAGTGGGGGGGAATACTTCACTACTGATGACCTCTCGAGAGCTGTGAGCGTCTTCTACCAGAACTAAAACCAGAAGTCAAACAAACTCAAACACATGCTTGAATGCTGCCATTCCACTCAAAACACTAACAGTTTCCCCCATAGAAAGCCATTTATAAGACGAAAGGATAGTACGAAACTAAAGGGACTCTCGACAAGTTACTTCAAAAACACCAGGACTTTCGCACACTAGGTTTATTGCCTAACGCTCTCAGCTCCATCTCACAAGCTCGAGATTTGAGTTTGAGAAACGAAGAACACACTGTGGTAGTCACTCCTGCTAGGGTGTATGCTCTAACAGTAATCCTAAAAGAGAGATTAATTACAGGATTTTCATCATGAGCTGACATTAGTTAGAGAACCATTGGAAAACCTGAGAGTATTTGACAGCTGTTTCGTCCCAATTTGTGATTCTTCAGCAGCACGTACCGATCGGGATTCGAACCTAGAACCTCCTGCTTACAAGGCGAGCTCTTATAATAGTCGGCCACTGGGACCCGATCAAATTGCCTATAAATTTTAGCTCCTGCCTACTCACGACATAGCGCGATCCCTAGACAATGTCTTCGGCGAGTATATGTCCTAACACCTGACCTGCTGCATCCTGTGGTCATGACTTCTCACCAGACCCCCAGATAACTACCAACCTGAATAGGGCTCCAATCAACTCCCTACCAACAAACACTTGTAGAAGAGTTTCAGTCGCCAAAATCCATGCATTTCCCTCCTCATACACATAGCCAGGCTATGCACTGATTCTGCAGACATGTGTGAATTATTCAACAAAACATTTGCAGCTAACTACCTTAAGCCTACAGTCCCGTTACTCGGTATACACCCTACTACTAATATCGCACAACTTACATCTCCACCCACAAACGAAGTTTCAATGTAGGCTTCTCACAATTTGTCATTGCATTATGTCAGTATGTCGAATGAGCAACACTGATGCCAAGTACCTCTGTGTTCTGCTATCCCAATGCAAGCATCTCATTCATCCGGACATCATACTCCTTTGCCAAAATGATTGTATACACACAATGACATTACTCTTTCTCTTATCTCTTCTAATCACCACATTCTCGCGTCATTCATTGACCTACTTCCACTTTCCTCTAGGTCATTCTCATGGTAAATTCTCCTTTCTCTTCATGAAATCTCTTGTCGACAAACTGATAATTAAATAATCAATCAAGACGATGAAGTGAAGAGAGATTACTGTTCAATAACTAGAGAAACTGTTTATCACAGTGTGGAATATGATCACACCACACTGTCAATACACAGGCATGATTAGTTTGTTCATTGAAGGTCATTGACTACCACTGCCTACAGGTATGTGTACAGATCAATAAGATGTTCATTCACCTTGATGTTGTGTGTGAGGAAGGAGTGGTGAGTGTGTGTGTGTGTGTATCGTATGGAGACTGTGTATCGTGTGTGTGGAGTCTGTTAACCAACGTGTACTGAGAATGATGTTGTTTCAATGTGTGGTTATGTTTGGGAGAGTGGACGCAGGACTCGGCTTATCTGTAGATACTGTCTGAACTATCTGCAGGTACTACTGAACACCATTGTCGTCTCAGTTAGCTGACTATAATATTGATGAGGAGCAGTTCTCCAATCTGTGTCTCTCCTGTTATTTTCGAAACGGTGTTGCAACCACACAGTACAGAATCGACATTTTCACTTTGAGTTTAATATATAATTATAACACTGACATGACTACTAACACTTCTACTGGTAATAATGAGAACAACAGCAATATATGAAACTATTACAACTGCTTACAGAACGATTTGTACTACCACTACCACTACTACTCGTATGATTATTGGTGCCAGTATGTAACTGCAACGTGCAGGCCGGTGAACATCAGCCGCTCTTGATGCCTTGCAAGTCAAGGAATGAGCTCGACATTGATTTGCAACGCGCGAATAGTGCGAAATTATCTGTTGATGAGATAACACTAGGTGTAAAATTATGACTAACCTGCAATGTAGTCGAATTTCCATCTAAAATATTCATGCAAACAAACAAAATTACTCGGCGGCATTTGGATCTCACTTATCCTGTAAAGTTCACAGTGTTTATGGACAGTCGTGAATGTAAATCTCGCAGAAATTTTAATCCGTTTCCTTTCATGTTATGCGTCATATATTTTGAAGTCAGCATCTAACTGTCTCATCTGATGTAACAGTTCAGTGGGCTTTCTTTCGCCGAGCTGAACATCTCTGAAATGTTCCTGCACTTTCTGTTGGTCGGTGAGTGCAACGCGCTAAATTAGCGCCTGCTTGAAACGCTCATACATGTCAAGTGATGTGTCCGAGATGACATCAAACACTTCTTCCATGACGTTCTCAGGAAGACTCACGATTACCAGGTTCACCTTTGTCTCTTGTGAGTGTATATGTCGGAGGGCGAACATAGCTTCTATGTGGCCGAACCATGCAACAGGACGATGTGTCCAGAAGGTAGGGAGTAACAAGGTGATAGCTATTTCTGAGGCGGAACTGTTGTCGGCCATCCTGCGAACAAGACGATATATTAATAGAATGATAACAACAAATATGATAACAAAAATTGTGAGTAAAAACGAAGCAAGTAAAATATCATAACTCTATGTGAAAAACAAGCAAATTTTCAATATTAAAAAGGACTATTTACACGTTAAGCTACTATGGAGGCAAACGGTGAAAACACGGGCTCACCACTTGTAAGAGTTAGGCTTGGCTTAACTTAGACCTAAAATAACCACTCTTACAAAACTTCTTCACCGCTTATGACCTTAATCGTACTCTGCCTAACGTGCAAGTACTAACGAACGGAACCAAGGTTAAAAGATTTGAGATGGCAAGTGTGACTGGAACAGAATTGTATTTACACAAAAGAGATATGGAATTTGATAAGAAATAATAGGTTTCACACTTATCTGCAGTTTTGACTGCGGTAGGCTCGGAGAGTGCGCCGGATGAATCCACAACGAGAAAGCGAACCAAGAACGTACAAGAATTTCACGAATCGAAAGAGGAAGTAGTCATAAAGGTCAGGTGAGTCCATTCAAACAAAAGTTCGAGGGTTCAATGTACACTACAACCTGTCGAGAGCTGTGAGCGTCTTCTACCAGAACTCAAACACATGCTTAGATGCTGCCATTCCACTCCAAACACCAGCAGTTCCCCCACATACGAATTCAATTATAACACCAAAGGATAGTACGAAACTGAAGAGACTCTCGACAAGTTACTTCAAAAACACCAGGACTTTCGCACACTAGGTTTATTACTTAACGCTCTCAGCTCCATCTCACAAGCTCGAGATTTCAGTTTGAGAAACGAAGAACACACCGCAGTAGTCAGCCCTGCTAGGGTGTATGCTCTCACAGAAATCCTAAAGAAGAGATTAAGTCGCCAAAATCCCTGCATTTCTCTCCTCATAGACATAGGCAGGCTATGCACTGATTCTGCAGACATGTGTGAATTATTCAACAAAACATTTGCAGCTAACTACCTTAAGCCTACAGTCCCGTTACTCGGTATACACCCTACTACTAATATCGCACAACTTACATCTCTACCCACAAACGAAGTTTCAATGTAGGCTTCTCACAATTTGTCATTGCATTATGTCAGTATGTCGAATGAGCAACACTGATGCCAAGTACCTCTGTGTTCTGCTATCCCAATGCAAGCATCTCATTCATCTGGACATCATACTCCTTTGTCACCATATTTGTATACACACAATGTCAGAATGACACTACTCTTTCTCTTATTTCTTATAATCACCACATTCTCGAGTCATTCATTGACCTACTTCCACTTTCTTTTAGGTCATTCTCATGGTTAATTCAATTTTCTCTTCATAAAATCTCTTGTCAACAAACTGATAAAAATAATAAGGACGAAGAGATGAAGAGAGATTCCAGCTGAATAACTAGAGAAATTGTTTATCACAGTGTGGAATATGATCACACCACACTGTCAATACACAGGCATGATTAGTTTGTTCATTGAAGGTCATTGACTACCACTGCCTACAGGTATGTGTACAGATCAATAAGATGTTCATTCACCTTGATGTTGTGTGTGAGGAATCAGTGGTGAGCGTGTGTACGCGTTCGTGCGTGTGTGTTTGCATTGTATGGAGACTGTGTATCGTGTAGGCTGATTCTATTAACGAACGTGTACTGAGAATGATGTTGTTTCAATGTGTGGTTATGTTTGGGAGAGTGGACGCAGGACTCGGCTTATCTGTAGATACTGTCTGAACTATCTGCAGGTACTACTGAACACCATTGTTGTCTCAGTTAGCTGACTATAATCTTGATGAGGAGCAGTTCTCCAATCGGTGTCTCTCCTGTTATTTTGGATTCGGTGTTGCAACCACACAGTACGGAATCGACCTATTGACTTTGAGTTTAATATATAATTATAACACTGACATCACTACTAACACTTCTACTGGTAATGATGAGAACAACAGCAATATATGAAGCTATTACAACTGCTTACAGAACTATTTGTACTACTGTAACAACAGAAGACAAGGGCCAGGCAACAGATCAGTTTTATTACGAAAACCAACAGGTATTTATATGTATTTTACGTACATTAATAGGCTTCTGCCCGCAGAAAGAAGGCGGTCTTCTGATTGGTTGTTTGCAAACAGACGCAGTCTTCTGCTTTCTTGTTTATATATTTCTCGGAAATGCGAGCCACTTGTCTGCGAATCACATTTGTCCACGTCTAGGTCAGCTGTGATCGGTTGTTGAATCAGCCTAGATTAATTTCCACCAATCAGCGTAGATCAATGTCTACCAATTGGCTAGCAGCTTGCTCTCTCCACACTACCACTACCACTACTACTCGTACGATTATTGGTAGCCATATGTAACTGCAACGTGTAGGCCGGTGAATATCAGCCACACTTGATGTCTTGTAAGTCAAGGAATGAGCTCGACATTGATTTGCAACGCGCGAATAGTGCGAAATTATCTGTTGATGAGATAACACTAGGTGTAAAATTATGACTAACCAGCAATGTAGTCGAATTTCCAACTAAAATATTCATGCAAACAAACAAAATTACTCGGCGGCATTTGGATCTCACTTATCCTGTAAAGTTCACAGTGTTTATGGACAGTCGTGAATGTAAATCTCGCAGAACATTTAATCCATTTCCTCCCATGTTATTGTGGAAAAATATGGAGGGATGACCCATGAAGACAGTGAAATTATTTTCTCAAATATTTTCCCACCTCTTTATTTAGCCACTCATCGTAATCCAGTTGCAGATAGTTTTCAACACACTCTTCATTTAGATAATGGACAGGATGAGTTAACAGTGATAGACTGTAACATCAGGTGGAAGCGTGATGGTGGGTAAGTCAGTAGAGTGGGATTTATAGAAAGCCCACACATTCTGACGAGTACTTGGTCTTTGATTCACCTCACCCTAAATCTGTAGAGTAGGATTCAGTCAGTTGCTTGAGAATTCGAATAAGAAGACTAGCTTGTAAGCCAGAAGATTACAACAATGAAATCAAACAAGAATAACTGTGGATAACTACACACACACCAGATTTCATTCAAAAATGTGTGCACGAAAACCTCTATGGCAAATAAGCTTTGTAGTGGAAATAGTGAAGTTAACAAGGATAGTAGGGAATTGAAAATATCTATAGAAGTGTCATATAAAGAGGGAACATGAGAAGCCCTGCGTAGGTGGGGGTCTCATTCAGGCTGGAATTAGGGTAGCCTTCAAACCAACCTACTCAATGAGAGACAGACTGTGTCAACTAAGCACTCAATACACCGAACTACGAGAAATACCATATCATTTATATAACATGTGTCATGCAATGACTGTGAGGTCAATAGCAAAGATGAACCTCGAAGATGGTCGGGAGGTGGGAATTTCTCTAGTCCTACAATTATTGACCACGTTAAGTCGAATTACTTCGGAGAGATGTCAGGCATTGCAATGCATTCACTCACCCATAATCAATCACAGATTAGGAGGAGGTGAATGGTGAGATTATTGAAAAGTGATATATCCAGATGGAGACAGAGGTTGATTATCGAATCTGCATTCATTGAATCAGCCGATCGCCGGTAAACGGAACAACAACAACACTGGTGGTGTAGATTTCAAGGATTCCAATTCGACATGATTTGTTCAATGTTCACTAGCATACTCATGGATGAGATGGGGAAATCCACTGGACAGCAGTCTGATGTACTTCCTCTGCCTGAAAAGGAACTAGGAAATTCACTACTCATTTGTATACAGAATATTGGGTTCCGGTTCAATCACCAGCTGTACCGACAAATTGACTGGTTGGCTTTGAGATAATTTTGATTTGCGTTCTTGACGACATATTCACGACTCATCTTGAGCAGACTGTAAATAGAGAGACTCACGCATTAGTGTTAGTAATCTGACGACGCACTCGTGGTTTGCAATCATATGGGCCACACATCCACGATGTTTGAATAAATCAACTCGAGTCATACTCATATTTCAATACAGTTGACTTGAAGTGTTATATTTCTTCATCAGAAGCAGTTATTATGACTCTTGTTGGAAAATGGAGACAACCGAATTCCAGTAAGTGGAACCACAACACACATCGAAGTTATCAGTCACAGACAGACTAGAATGTCTACCATTTCTCAACGATATGTGGTGAGAGTGAACAATAGATGAGGCTCTCATCATGATTATTAGATGGTTGGAGGCAATCGTCAGGATGCCTCGCTTCACGTACGTCTCATGCATATCAGTAATCGCCAGTCAGTCGGGAAGGCGTATCTGCAGTCTTCAAGGGGATTCATGTCCATTCTGAAATTGTGACACCCACGTCACGCAGAGCTGCATTCAGGGATGTTGCCACCGAGCTATTCAGACTCGCGATTCCCTTCCTGTAGGACTGTATTAGATAGACACTTCGATTGGTCACCACGCAGATATGCAGATATGCTGACTGGTGAGTGCCAACAACCACGAAACCTGAGTGAAGCAAGGCTTCGAGTGGTTGATTGCCTCCAACCATCTAATGTCAACAATTCGGAGTGCAGTGTGATGCACAGCCATCTAGCATGGTGGCCATATTGCAAACATGACTGATACAATTCAGTCTGCACAAAACAAACGACCGTACACATGATGACACTAATAACTGTCCATCAATCAAAGATCAGCAGCCTCTTCTTGAAAAAATTCTCGCCAGTTTCATTGTATCCACTCCCTTCACAAATATGTCTCAATGATGACGAAGGAATTGCTCTTTTTATTTCTCCAGCAGCGGTGGAGGATTCCCTAAGATCATTAGCCACAGCATTCATCACTCAACACTGGATGCAAAGCGTCACTTTTTCAGTCGATTTGTTTACCTGAAATCTCGTCGTCAAACATCCACGTCGATGGTCACGCCATCGTGTTACGTTCGGTTGTGCTCAAGTCATTCACAGCTAGTTAAAATATCACCCTCACACTACGGTTTTCGTCGCCAAACAAACTTCATATTTTGGACGATGAATTCGGTGTTTCGCTTTGTCTTTGGTCTTCGTCGATTGACTAGTATAGAAGTTGTGTGTATGAGATCTCACGTTAGTATACATCATACATAGTACTGTAGTGAGTGCTACTTGTAATCCGATATAAGTAGTATATCAGAAACGAATTCAGAAAAGTAACAATATGTTTTGCACACTGGAAAAAGCAGTCAAAGAAGAGAACCTTCAGATGAATGTTGCCATGTGATGCAGAAACCAAGAGGGTATCGAATGTGATGATATTCGACCAATTCGTCAAGGATGTGTTAAATGATGTGCAAATGGCTGTTTGAAAATATGGTATACGAAATTTACCTATGTACAATACGTTTCACCGAAAAAAATACCCCTTTCAGCCCCCTCGACCTTTTCGGACGCTCAGATTAGGCAGGATGGGGATCCGTTGGTTCTCGCAGTAACGCTGAAGAATCACCTGCGACGCGCGTTACCCACCCAGGACGAAGATTCACGGGAGCAGTTGCTTGCGTCTCAGTTCCTCGAATGCGTCCCGACAAATATCGCTCATCAGTTGCAGCTAGTTAACGCAGCTCAACCGATGGATGTTTATGAAATGGCCAAGCTGACGAGGCAGATAATGACTTCACATGTTGCTCCAGTGATGACAGGGTGCCAAGATTCCACGAAGATTGAAGAGTTGAAACAGCATGTGACGGCTATGCAGATAAGGAAAAGAAAAAACAACAGATGTTTTGCTTGCGGAGGAACCGGTCACTGGCAGAGAAACTGCCAGAAACGAAGGCAGAAAAACTTTAAGCGGTACAGTCTTCCTTCTTTATCTCGCTCGCGTTTGGAGGTGGTCGGGTTAGTCGAAAGAGGTTCAGTGTACGGGAGATTACGGGTGAACCAAAAAGAACTAGCTTGTTTGATCGACACAGGAGCCGCAGTTTCAATGATAGATAGAGAACAGTGTAAGGAAATAAGGCCGTGCACATCAGCAGTTCAGATGGTAGGAGGACATCCTTTGCACATTCTCGGCGTTTCAGACTGCGTTTTAGAGATTGGAACAGGAAAAATACGATATCCGTTTATTGTAACTTCTGATATAAGACGAACGATTTTGGGAGCAGACTTTCTCAGAGAAGTAGGAGCTGTAATCGATATGAAGAATAGAAAAGTGGTCACAAAACGCGGGCAATTTGCGATACATGAGAATAGTGAAGTCGCTGAGGTGGAAACCACAACCATTGTTTCGCGAGATGCAACGTCTAACCACGTTGATGAGTAAATATGCCGGCTTATTCACTATTGATGGAGACCCATACGGTTATTGTGATAAGGTAAAGCATAACATCCCACTGAAAGATACGGGGAAGACAGTCTTTTCATCGCGACGATTTCTGGTTCACCTAGAAGAAGAAGAAGTTAACCGACAAGTCAGAGAAATGTTAAACGACGGAATAATCGAAGAAGCCGACAGCCCGTACAGTTCGCCAATCCTTTTGGTGAAAAAAGCGAACGGGAAATATAGATTTTGCGTCGATTTCAGACATCTGAGTAGCCTTACCGAAGTGAAACAGTGTGTAATGCCTACCGTAACAGAAACCCTGGATCGCCTTCATAAAGCCAAGTTATTCACCGTGTTCGACCGAAGATCGGGTTACTGGCAGATCCCAATAGCAGAAAGTGATCGAAGTAAAACAGCTTTCACAGTTGGGCAGAAACAATACCAGTTCACACGAATGCCATTTGGATTTGTAGGTGCCCCATTTACATTCAGAAGATTAATGACCTTATTACTGAAGGGTCGGAAGAACGTATACGTATATGGAGATGACTTGGTGGTGTACAGTGAGACGGAAAGCTACCATATAGACCACATCGAAGCTATCTTAAGGAGAATTGATGACTTTGGACTGTGGATTAATAAGAACAAGTCCCAAATAGCTAAAAACATTGTTGTCCTCCTGGGTTACAAAGTGGGAAATGGAGAAATACGGCCATTGCCGGAGAAAATCCTCACGGTCAAAACCAGTGAAGTGCCAAATTCAAAGAGAAAGCTGAGACAGTTTTTGGGAAGAGCGGCATTCTACAGCCGATTTGTCAAAAATTTCAATGAGATAGGAAAACCGCTATATACGTTACTGAGTGAAGCAAAATTCATGTGGACGGAAGAGGCACAGCAAACGTTTGAGCGAATTAGAGAGCTGTTAGATGGTCAACAGATGACATTGAAACTGCCAGCGCCGGGGAAGCAGTTCACAGTTTCGACAGACGCCAGTGATTATGGTATAGGCGCTGTTTTAAGACAAACGGATGGGGTTGTTGAATACGCTAGCGTGTGTTGACACTTGCAGAACAGTGATATATACACAGGTGACTCATCAATATTCATTATTTATTTCCCACACCTGCATGATCATTGATTTCCCGCATCTGCATGATTATTGATTTTAATTACTGAATTCCCATGGTTTCTTAATATTTTTAAAATGTGACATTGATTTTCCTAACTGTATAAATATGGAGTTTTTGTTTAATATTTCGACTGTTGCAGAGACAGTAAAAGCTCTCGTATCAACGTCCAGTCTTCTTTCTTTGTCTTGAGTGCCCGGCGTTATTGTCGTTATTGTTGTTGACGTGCGATTAGGACAGATTAGCCAGCGCATTAAGTTAGATTCGTTTGTAGTCTACAAGGTCATAATATTCACCTACATAACAAACAGAAGTATTCTGTGGTGGGAAAGGAGTGTTTAGCCATTGTATGGGCACTAGAAAAATGGACACCATATCTGATCGGCCGCCGATTCCACATTGAGACCGACCACAAACCTCTTCAGTGGTTGAAAACAGCACGGGATCCACGAGGGAAGTTATCATGATGGATGTTACGCCTACAAGAGTATGACTTCACGACTGGACATATTCCAGTAAAAGAAAATGTAATAGCTGACTATTTGTCGAGATCAGATAATGAGGCTGAACTACCAGAGGTAGCGTATGCAGTAAACGCTTTGGAGCAAGATCCCTTACAACTTGTTCGCCACCAGAAGTCGGATCCTACTCTTAAGACAGTCATTCAGATGATACGTGAACGGAAAGAAATTGAAATGGCAGCAGAGAATGGAGAGTTAAAGATGCTACTGCAGCAAAAATAAAGATTCAAACTAAACGCTGCCGGTGTCCTAACTTGGAAAGACAGTGATGGTAGCTGAGTTACAGTGATACCAAAAAGCCTTCGTCGTGAGGTCATTAAAGAACGCCACCAAATAGCCCATACAGGAGTTGTACGAACATACGACTTAGTGAGCCAAAGTGCGTACTGGCCAAACATGAGAGGCGATATTGCAAACTACGTACTCGCTTGCCCACAGTGTCAATTGATGAAGGGTGATCGGTGCATTCGACCACAGCTACAAACGATACCCGGAACGGCGTTCGGTGACTTATGGTCCTTTCCCTCAAACAACCAGTGGAAATCAATACATTTTAATGATGACGAAACACGCCAGGCGGTGGGTAAATGATGTAGCTATTCTAGATCAGCGCGCCAAGACTGTAGCCGAGGCGGTTATTCGACATATTGTGACGGATCATGTTGTACCAAAAATGATAATGACAGATCAAGGCCCATGTTTTGAAAGTGAGGAGTTCAAGACTCGTCTGGAGGCACTGGGTATTAAGAGAATTAAAGCGACTCTGTGTCATCCGCAGACAAAGGGTCCAACCGAAAGGAATAATCGTACACTCAAGGAATGGCTAACTGCGAAAAGAGGCAACTGGGAAACTGACTTACCGTTGGTATTACTGGCACATCGTGCCACAATACAAGGGACAACAAAAAAGTCGCCTTTCCAGCTGATGTATGGGAGGAAACCACGCTTACCGGTGCACCATAACACCTGGCCACAACAACAAAAATGGAACAGTAAGAGATGGACAAGTGAGCGGAAACAAGCTATTCAGAATATACAAGAGAAGCGCAAGATAGACATCGAAAATTATGGCAAGAAACAAATCAAAGCTTGGAAGCTGTTTGAAGTAGGCGACCACGTGAAATGTAGAGAACGAAAGTATACTACCGGAAGTGGACCAGGATCAGGAAAGCTTCTGCCGAAGTGGGAGGGACCATATGTGGTCACATCGAGACGCGGTCCAGTGTACACAATAAAGAGAGGAGATAAAGAGAAAAGAGTAAACGCCAGTCTGCTACAAAGATGGAGAGAAGAAAGTCAAGACGAGGTACTAGAAGAGCAGCAGGATGAAACGTCTGTGCGGCGATCAAGGTGGTTACAGGAGAGACTTTGCAATGAGGTAGCGAGTGTGGTGAGTGCTACTTGTAATCCGATATAAGTAGTATATCAGAAACGAATTCAGAAAAGTAACAATATGTTTTGCACACTGGAAAAAGCAGTCAAAGAAGAGAACCTTCAGATGAATGTTGCCATGTGATGCAGAAACCAAGAAGGTACACACAAGAAGGCACACTGAAGACTACACTAATCCCTGGTGTAGCAGAACCATCACGCAAAATGGTCAAAGTGGCAACACTCATAGTGTGACACACAAACAAACTTTGACAGAATATACGGCACAAGTCCACTGGGAATTAAACCACAATGCAGCAATGCATATAATGAAACCCATGTAAGAATACTTAGAATATCTCCAAACAATGGGCAGATTAATGAGTCATGGGCATCACAAGCTACCAATGATTTTGTATCCGCCACATCTCTGACCAAACAATTGGTGGTGATGTTAACTCTTCTGAAACCCGTACCACTAATGTCGACTCCCTATCTGGAGGACAAAGGGCACAGTTCAGTGCAGACAGAGTTAACAATCACATATAATTTTTGTACAAGCATAGGCCAAATAAAAATTCCTACCCAAGTCTACAACATACCGAAGCCTAGAACTATATCATCGTATAGTGTAACCAATAATAGAACTCATTATTCACTAAAAGAAATAGATAGCAACTCCATAGACTTAGGTGAACATGGTATTCACACTAATTGCAACACAGGGTTGTTATGTAATGCGGAACCAGTGGATGGCGACCCACACTTGAGCCTGATTGACGAGCGTAAATACTTCAAACACTACTTCAACTCTCATTTTTACATAATCCTTATTGATCCTAGATCTATCCTAAACGAGCTACCGATGCTCAGTGCACACACGCTGGAATACAAACCCGCAATAATTATTACTACCGAATCCTGGTGTCAATCAAATATACCAGACGACGAGATAAGCATTGACAGGTAAGAATACTTTCGATGTGACAGGAACAGTGGTGACGGGGGAAGGCTGTCTAATGTACTTCCTGAACACACTTACTGTATAACAGCTAGAAAATGGAGAACTCAGTGACATGTACGACAACCTATGGGTCGAAGTACACTTCAAAATTGCTACAGTACTAATAGGATGTATATACAAAGCACCTGGCACCTTCAGTCATTACGAGACTCAACTAATTAATGCACTGGAGCAAGTATCCACTCTTCCATACGAGCATAACATCATATGTGGAGACTTCAACCTACGCGAAATCAGCTGCGATTTATTAGCAGGACCAACTCAATATCACAATCACTTAGGTACACTGGACATTGTCGGCTGGAAACAAACAAACTGTCACTATACCTACAAGAGTTGACAACGTACTGGACTTAATATTCTGTCACGATATAAGTCCTCACTAAAACTTAATGGGTTCTAAGTTTTCAGATAGTGACAATGAAACTGTGATGTGTGCACTGCCACTTCCACTGAGTGGCAATGCAGCTCATACCTCCACTTCGCCACAAATAATATATAGGAACTATAGTAAGGCGAAATGGGCTTTCATAGAATCAATGCTCAGATCCTCTGAGTGGGACGAATACTTCACCACTGATGACCTCTCGAGAGCTGTGAGCGTCTTCCACCAGAATTCAAACACATGCTTAGATGCTGTCATTCGAATCCAAAAACACTTACAGTTCGCCCGCATGGAAAGTCATGTATAAGACGAAATGAATGTGTGGTGTGAGCTGGCTGCAGGCAAAAATTGGTAGAGAGTAATTGACATCAATGTTTATTTCCCCAATATTGGTGGTGAGAAAATAAGTAAAAATACTTTGCGTAGGCGGATACAGTTAGCATATGGATGATCAGACACCTTCACAAGAGAGGGAAGTTTAACTTTCTATGGGAAAAACCAATAATAAAACTGTATTTTCCACTAAAAATAATGTACATTAAATGCTATAAATTTATGTTCATTTTCCCTAATAAACGATCTGTTACCAGGCACGTGTCTTCTCTTATAAAAATAGTACGAAAATGAAGAGACTCTCGACAAGTTACTTCAAAAACATCAGGACTTCAGGAATCTAGGTTTATTACTTAACGCTCTCAACTCCATCTCACAACCTCGAGATTTTAGTTTGCGAAGCGAAGAACACACCACAGTAGTCAGCCCTGCTAGGCTGTATGCTCTCACAGAAATCCTAAAGAAGAGATTAAGTCGCCAAAATCCCAGCATTTCTCTCCTCATACACAAAGGCAGACTATGCACTGATTCTACAGACATGTGTGAATTATTCAACAAAACATTTCCACTTAACAACCTCAAGCCTACAGTCCCGTTACTCGGTATACACCCTACTACTAATATCGCACAACTTACATCTCCAACTACCCACAAACGAAGTTTCAATGTAGGCTTCTCACAATTTGTCATTGCATCATGTCAGTATGTCGAATGAGCAACACTGATGCCAAGTACCTCTGTGTTCTGCTATCCCAATGCAAGCATCTCATTCATCCGGATACCATACTCATTTGTCATCATACTTGTATACACACAATGACATTACTCTTTCTCTTATCTCTTCTAATCACCACATTCTCGCGCGTCATTCATTGACCTACTTCCACTTTCTTTTAGGTCATTCTCATGGTTAATTCAATTTTCTCTTCATAAAATCTCTTGTCAACAAACTGATAAAAATAATAAGGACGAAGAGATGAAGAGAGATTCCAGCTGAATAACTAGAGAAATTGTTTATCACAGTGTGGAATATGATCACGCTTCACTCTCAATACAGAGGCATGATCAGTTTGTTTATTGAAGGTCATTGACTACCACTGCCTACAGGTATGTGTACAGATCAATAAGATGTTCATTCACCTTGATGTTTTATTTTAGAAAGGAGTGGTGAGTGTGCGTGTGCTGTTTTGTGTGTGTGTCGTATGGAGACTGTGTATCGTGTGTGTTGAGTCTGTTAACCAACGTGTACTGAGAATGATGTTGTTTCAATGTGTGGTTATGTTTGGGAGAGTGGACGCAGGACTCGGCTTATCTGTAGATACTGTCTGAACTATCTGCAGGTACTACTGAACACCATTGTCGTCTCAGTTAGCTGACTATAATATTGATGAGGAGCAGTTCTCCAATCTGTGTCTCTCCTGTTATTTTCGAAACGGTGTTGCAACCACACAGTACAGAATCGACATTTTCACTTTGAGTTTAATATATAATTATAACACTGACATGACTACTAACACTTCTACTGGTGATAATGAGATTATTATTAATATTGTTTCCTTTAGTTCCTAGAGGAACATAGGGCTTCAGCCATGCGTCTCCATTGCGTTCGGTTCTCTGCTAGAGTCTTCACCTGGCTCCAAGTCTGCACACACGCTTTCAATTCTTCTTCACATGACCTCCTCCAAGTCACCCTTGCACTGACGACCAACTCGCCGCTTCCCTTTCGGGTTCCACGCGAGCAATGGCTTGTCTAGTGATGTCACTTGCTGGTTTCCTCAGAGTGTGGCCAATCCATCTCCATTTCTTCCTGCCTATTTGTTTCACAATCGGTTCCTGCTCGGTTGGTTCGTTCCCAGAGATCTTTGTTGCTGATCCTTTCCGGCCATCTGATCTTGAGTATTGAGCGAAGACATCTGTTAATGAAGGTCTGTAGCTTGTTTGAGGTGCTCTTTGTGACACGCCAAATCTCTGATCCCTATAGTAGTACTGACTTCACATTGCAGTTGAAAATCCCGATCTTATTTTTGACGCTGAATGTTGTTGACCTCCACACAGACTTGAGAGTAATGAAAGCTTGCCTTGCTTTCCCGATCATTGCTTTGATATCCTCGTCAGTTCCGCCTGTAGTTGAAACAATGCTTCCCAAGTAGGTAAAGGAGGTAGTTTCTTTCAGGTTCCTTCCATTTATGCTGATTGCTGTCTGTTGTTGTTGCTGTGGCTGTTGGTGTTGGCCAGGAATCTTCATTACCTCTGTTTTCTCTATGTTCACCTGGAGTCCTATCTTTGATGCTTCTTCTGCCAACTTGTTACTTTTCGCTTGCATATCTTCCAGTTTGTGGGAAATCAGACATATATCATCGGCGAAGTCCAGATCCTCCAAGTTGTTTTTGTGAGTCCATTTTATGCCTGTTTCCTCATTGCCCGCTGTCTGTCGCATTATCCAATCTACTGCAATCAGGAAAATCATTGGCGATAGTAGGCAACCCTGTCTTACTCCTGTCTTCACTTCGAAGGATTCCGTGAGCTTCCCGTTGTGGATTACTTGGCATGCAGCGTTGTCATACAACTGTTGGATGAGATGTATAATTGTCGGCGGCACCCCGTAGTAGCGAAGTAGTTTCCAAATCACCTCTCGATCGACGCTGTCAAAGGCCTTTTCAAAGTCGATGATGTTGAGTGAGATAGGGAGGTGACTGCCATTCCAAGCTTTGTTTAATGATGATCCGTAATGTGGCGATCTGATCAATGCATGACTTGTTCTCCTGAATCCAGCCTGTTCTGGTCGAAGTTTTTCATCCAGGGCATGTTTGATTCTCTGCAGGATGATGCGGCTTAGTATTTTGCGTGGGATGGACAGGAGCATAATTCCGCGCCAGTTCTTGCATTGACTTAAGTCTCCTTTCTTTGGTAGTTTGAATAAGTATCCTTTCTTCCAATCCTCAGGTACTTTGCCTTCTTTCCACACCTTCTCCAGTAGTGGCGTCATCAAGTCCGCTGTTGTCTCTGGGTCCACTTTCAATGCCTCTGCTGTGATTCCATCTGGTCCTGCTGCTTTTCCAGCTTTCAGCATCTTGATTGCCTTGGTAATAATGAGAACAACAGCAATATATGAAACTATTACAACTGCTTACAGAACGATTTGTACTCCCACTACTACTACTACTAGTATGGATATTGGTAGCAGTATGCAACTGCTACGTGTAGACCGGTGAACATCAGCCACTCTTGATACCTTGTAAGTCAAGGAATGAGCTCGACATTGATTTGCAACGCGCAAGTAGTGCGAAGTTCCCTTTTCATAAGTAACTCTATGTGCAAAATTATGCCTAACCTGCAATGTAGTGGAATTTCCAACTAAAATATTCACGCAAACGAACAAAATTACACGGTGCCATTTGGATCGCACGTATCCTGTAATGTTCACAGTATTTATGGACAGTCGTGAATGTAAATCTCGAAGAACTTTTAATCCGTTTCCCCCAAATGTTATCGTGGAGATATATGGATGGATCACCCATGAAGACAGTGAAATTATTTTCTCAAATATTTCCTCACCTCTTTATTTAGCCACTCATCGTAATCCAGGTGCAGATAGTTTACAACCCACTCTTCATTTGGATAATAGACAGGATGAGTTAACAGTGATAGACTGTAACATCAGGTGTAAGCGTGATGATGGGTAAGTTAATAGAGTAGGATTTATTGAAAGCCCACACATTGTGACGAGTACTTGGTCTTTGATTCACCTCACCCAAAATCTGTAGAGTAGGATTCAGTCAGTTGCGTGAGAATTCGAATGAGGAGACTCGCTCGTAAGTCAGAAGATTTCAACAATGAAATCAAACAAGAATAATTGTGATTACATTATGGGTAAATTTTTATTTTGATAGAGTCTCACAGTGTTATACAGTAATATTTACTGATGACGTTTCGAGCACAATTTATTGCTCATAATCATATCAAGGTAATCACACGACTTCCTAAATTCATTTATATAGTTCCATTGTTTTACACTTGATTTTCACTTGATTTGATTGGTAGTACTATTTTCCATATTTCAGGTATGAGTGATGATTCATTCCTACTGCATGTGTTGGGTGTAGACTCGATGAACCAGGCAGGATTCAGTAATCAACCTCTCTCTCCACCTACCTAGATTACTTTTTAGAATTTTAACCCTCTCCCACCCTATTGCGTGGTTGTGTGTTAATGCATGCATTGCAATTGCCGAGCTTTTTTCTAAATTACTTATCTTCTCTGGGTCAACCATTCTTACCTTAGCTAAATTCTTGTGTTCTGACAATCTGACTACCCCTGACCTACTAGTTTGACCTATGTAGTTGACCTCACTCACAGTCATTGCAGGGTATTTTGTAAATTATATTATTTTGTCTAATTGGGTCGACTGGGTCCTTTAACCTACAGAGCTTGTCCCATGCAATAGGAATGAATCATCACTCATACCTGAAATATGGAAAATAATACTACCAATCAAATCAAGTGAAAATCAAGTGTAAAACAATGGAACTATATAAATGAATTTAGGAAGTCGTGTGATTACCTTGATATGATTATGAGCAATAAATTGTGCTCGAAACGTCATCAGTAAATATTACTGTATAACACTGTGAGACTCTATCAAAATAAAAATTTACCCATAATGGAATTACATTCTACCACAGTGCCCAAGTTTTATTCTTATATCAAGAATAATTGTCGATAATTACACACCAGATTTCATTCAAAAATGTATGCATGAAGACCTCTATGGCAAATAAGCGTTACAGTGTAAATAATGAAGTTAACAAAGATAGTCAGGAATTGAAAATATCTATAGTAAAGCCATATAAAGAGGGAACATGAGAAGCCCTGCATAGGTAGGGCTCTTATGCAAGCTGGAATTAGGGTAGCCTTCAAACCAACCTACTCAATGAGAGACAGACTGTGTCAACTAAGCACTCAATACACCGAATTACGAGAAATACCATATCATTTATATAACATGTGTCATGCAATGACTGTGAGGTCAATAGCAAAGGTGAACCTCTAAGATGGTCGGGAGGTGGGAATTTCGCTAGGCCTACAATTATTGACCACGTTAAGTCGAATTACTTCGGAGAGATGTCAGGCATTGCAATACATTCACTCGCCTGTAATCAATCACAGATTAGGAGGAGGTAAATGGTGAAATTATCGCAAAGTGGTATATCCAGACAGAGGTTGATTATCGAATCCGCATTTATTGAATCAGCCGAACGCCGGTAAACGGAACAATAACAACACTGATAGTGTAGATTTCATGGATTCCAATTCGACATGATTTGTTCACTGTTCACTAGCATACTCATGGATGAGATGGGGAAATCCACTGGACAGCAGTCTGATCTACTTCCTCTGCCTGGAAAGGAACTAGGAAATTCACTACTCATTTGTACAAGGAATGCTGAGTTCCGGTTCAATCACCAGTTGTAACGACAAATTGACTGGTTGACTTTGTGATAATTGGTGACATATTCATGACTCATCTTGAACAGACTGGAAATAGAGAGAGCCACCCATTAGTGCTGGTATTCTTACGACGCACTCTTGGTTTGCAATCATATGAGCCACACATCCACAATGTTTGAATAAATCAACCGAATTCCAGTAAGTGGAACCACAACACAGATCGAAGTTATCAGTCACACAAAGACTAGAATGTCTACCATTTCTCAACGATATGTTGTGAGAGTGAACAATAGATGAGGCTCTCATCATGATTATATGGTTGGAGGCAATCATCAGGATGCCTCGCTTCACCTGTGTCTCATGCATGTCAGTAATCGCCAGTCAGTCAGCAAGTCGTATCTGCAGTCTTCAAGGAATTCATGTCATTTCTCAAATTGTGACACCCACGTCACGCAGTGCTGCATTCATGGATGTGGCCACCGAGCTATTCAGACTCGCGATTCCCTTCCTGTAGGACTGTATTAGATAGACATTTTGATTGGTCACTACGGGGATATGCAGATATGCTGACTGGCGACTGCAAACAACCACGAAACCTGAGTGAAGCAAGGCTTCGCTTCAAAATTGCTACATTACTAATAGTGTAACTGAATACTTAATACAATGGCCAGGCAACAGATCATTTATTAAGTAAAATCAACACATATTTATAGATTTTAATGTACATTATTGCAGATTATTTTTAGTAGAAAATACAGTCTTTCGATTGGTTGCTTGTCACAGAAAGTTAAACTTGCATCCCTTTGTGGCTGTGTCAGATCATCCATATGCAACATGTATCCGTCTAAGCAAAGACTTTGTCCTCATTTTCTCACCACCAATGTTGGGGACATGAATATTGATGTCAATTACTGTCCACCAACTTTGCCTAGAAGGCAGCTCTCACTACAAAAGAATGTTTCAACAGAGCACCTGCCACCTTTAGTCATTACGAGACTCAACTAATTAATGCAATGGAGCAAGTATCCACTCTTGCACACGAGCATAACATCATATGTGGGGACTTCAACTTATGCGAAATCAGCTGGGATTTATTAACACGCCCAACTAAATATGACAATCTCTTAGGTACACTGGACATTGTCGGCTGGAAACAAACAAACTGTCACTATACCTACAAGAGGTGACAACCTACTGGACTTAATATTCTGTCACGATATAAGTCCCCTCTCCATCTTCGTGACATTTTGGTATTCAGGTAGTGACAATGAAACAGTGATGTGTGCACTGCCACTTCTACTGAGTGGCAATGCAGCTCATACCTCAACTTCACCACAAATAATATATAGGAACTATAGTAAGGCGAAATGGGCTTTCATAGAATCAATGCTCAGATCCTCTGAGTGGGGCGAATACTTCACTACTGATGACCTCTCGAGAGCTGACAGCGTCTTCTACCAGAACTCAAACCAGAAGTCAAACAAACTCAAACACATGCTTGGATGCTGCCATTCCACTCCAAACACTAACAGTTCCCCCATAGAAAGTAATTTATGAGACGAAATGATAGTACGGAACTGAAGAGACTCTCGACAAGTTACTTCAAAAACACCAGGACTTTCGCACACTATGTTTACTACTTAACGCTCTCAACTCCATCTCACAACCTCGAGATTTGAGTTTGAGAAGCGAAGAACACACCGCAGTAGTCAGCCCTGCTAGGCTGTATGCTCTCACAGAAATCCTAAAGAAGAGATTAAGTCGCCAAAATCCCAGCATTTCTCTCCTCATACACAAAGGCAGACTATGCACTGATTCTACAGACATGTGTGAATTATTCAACAAAACATTTCCACTTAACAACCTCAAGCCTACAGTCCCGTTACTCGGTATACACCCTACTACTAATATCGCACAACTTACATCTCCAACTACCCACAAACGAAGTTTCAATGTAGGCTTCTCACAATTTGTCATTGCATCATGTCAGTATGTCGAATGAGCAACACTGATGCCGAGTATCTCTGTGTTCTGCTATCCCAATGCAAGCATCTCATTGATCCGGACATCATACTCCTTTTGTCATCATAATTGTATACACACAATGTCAGAATGACACTACTCTTTCTCTTATCTCTTCTAATCACCACATTCTCGCGCGTCATTCATTGACCTACTTCCACTTTCTTTTAGGTCATTCTCATGGTTAATTCAATTTTCTCTTCATAAAATCTCTTGTCAACAAACTGATAATTAACTGAGACGATGAGATGAAGAGAGATTACAGTTCAATAACTATAGAAACTGTTAATCACAGTGTGGAATATGATCACGCTTCACTCTCAATACAGAGGCATGATTAGTTTGTTTATTGAAGGTCATTGACTACCACTGCCTACAGGTATGTGTACAGATCAATAAGATGTTCATTCACCTTGATGTTTTATTTTAGAAAGGAGTGGTGAGTGTGTGTGTGCTGTTTTGTGTGTGTGTCGTATGGAGACTGTGTATCGTGTGTGTTGAGTCTGTTAACCAACGTGTACTGAGAATGATGTTGTTTCAATGTGTGGTTATGTTTGGGAGAGTGGACGCAGGACTCGGCTTATCTGTAGATACTGTCTGAACTATCTGCAGGTACTACTGAACACCATTGTCGTCTCAGTTAGCTGACTATAATATTGATGAGGAGCAGTTCTCCAATCTGTGTCTCTCCTGTTATTTTCGAAACGGTGTTGCAACCACACAGTACAGAATCGACATTTTCACTTTGAGTTTAATATATAATTATAACACTGACATGACTACTAACACTTCTACTGGTAATAATGAGAGCAACAGCAATATATGAAACTATTACAACTGCTTGCAGAACGATTTGTACTACCACTACTACTACTACTAGTATGATTTTTGGTAGCAGTATGTAAATAAATCAACTCGAATCATACTCATATTGCAGTACAGTTGACTTGAAGTGTTTTATTTCTTCATCAGAAACAGTTATTATCACTCTTGTTTGAAAGTGGTGACAACCGAATTCCAGTAAGTGGAACCACAATACCGATCGAAGTTATCAGTCACAGACAGACTAGAATGTCTACCCTTTCTCAAGGATATGTGGTGAGAGTGAACAATAGATGAGGCTCTCATCATGATTATTAGATGGTTGGAGGCAATCGTCAGGATGCCTCGCTTCATCCACGTCTCATGCATGTCAGTAATCGCCAGTCAGTCAGCAAGGCGTATTTTTAATCTTCAAGGGATTCATGTCCACTCTGAATCTAAGACAACCACGTCACGCAGTGCTGCATTCAGGGATGTTGCCACCGAGCTATTCAGACTCGCGATTCCCTTCCTGTAGGACTGTATTAGATAGACATTTTGATTGGTCACTACGCAGATATGCAGATATGCTGACTGGTGAGTGCCAACAACCACGAAACCTGAGTGAAGCAAGGCTTCGCGTGGTTGATTGCCTCCAACCATCTAATAGAGTCTTTTTATCCGTCCAACATATTCCTCTCTTCTCGCCCCCAACGTACGGTGTTCCGCATAATCCTGTCCACCGTAGCCAGGAATATCATCAGTGATAGTAATCGTCCTTGTCTAGCTGCTATCTTCTCTGTAATGGCCTGACTGAGATCGCCATCATTAATCACTTGACATATGGCATTGTCACGCAGGTGTTGAAAGTGTTTGAGAATGATTTGTGGCACTGCACTCCATAATGTGTAATTTGTTTCGAATGTCACCTTAATTGGTTGTTTGACTAGTTAGCCTTCCTTACAATCTGCTCGTACCTTTCCTTCCTTGCAAACTCTTTTTATTAGTTTAGTCAGCATGTCTTCTGCAGTCTATATGTCAGTTTCCAACGCTTCTGGAGCACGTTCATGAGGTCCAGTTGCTTTCTAGTTTGACTTTCAGTAGCTTCGTTGCATTCAGTAATTCCGCTTTAAAAGGTAGATTGGTACCTTGTCGTTGTTCTGTGCCAGCTGTAAGTGATATTTCTCGACGTTTTTGAGGTGATAGTCAATTGCCGAGTCATTTGAAGTGATCAGTTCATTGTTTTGTTTGTTTCTCCTCTTTGATAGTCAGCTTCCCTTTATCATCATTTATAAGTTGCATATACGCTGATCTTTTCCAGTACTGGCAACTGATTATCTGATGTGGTTTTCTGAGGTCTCGTTCACCTGCACTCTAACTCTTCTGCCTCAGTTGACAGTGTTTTGTATTGTCTTTTTTTTGTTATACCTTGCTTCCACAGTATTTTGGAACGACTATGAAATTTTCTTCTCTCCTAGCCCTCTTCTTGATCTCTTTATTCAGTGAGATGTACATAGTACTCGGCTTCTCCCTTCACTGTCCATCTTTGCATTGTTTCATCTTCTGTTTCACCATCACACTCTCATCTATTAGATTCCAAGTGTCCGTTGAAAGCCATTGCTTGTTTTCCCTCTCCTTTCTTCCTAGTATGGTTGTACACATTTATTTAAATATCGCTTTCAAAGAGTTTGAGTACTCCCCCAATCAGTTTTCTTTAGTGATGCCACGTAATATCTCTGACTTTGTACTGATATCTCCAGTGAAGATGCCTGTTGTAGTTGTACCTCCCAGTTTTTGAGTATTAAACTTGAATGGTGGTCTATCTCCAGATCCTTTCAGTGTTTTCAGCTTTACCTTGAAGTTTGCTTGGACGAAATGACGGTTTGAGCCAGCGTCTGCTCCACCTCTCAAGTTTGTCTTCAGCAGGCTGCGTTCTCCACCTCCTTGAATGACACCGAGATGTATTCTATCTGGTTTGTTGTGTGTCCGTCAAGTGAAGTCCATATTGCTTTGGTTATATCCTTGTGCTTGTACATGCAGCCTCCAACCATCAAATCACTGAATGCACAGAATCGCGAGAAGGGCTCATCGTTCTGATTCATTCGGCTGAGAGCCTCTCGACCCATAAATAATTCACTTCCTATATTGCTTTCGCCCAGTGCAGACGGCATTCACATCGCCCTTAAGGATTTCAATGACAACATTTTGTATCTTATCCATTATCGTTGGTAGTTATCTACTGAAATCTTCCTCTCTGTCTTCTTCCGCTTTCTTTGTAGGTGCATTGCATTGGATGGCTGTAACCTCCATTCATTTTCATTTGAATTTTCCTGCCATTATCACAGATGAGATTGGTTCTCAGAGCATTAGAGCTTTGGTTGCTACTGGTGACAACTTGATAGCCACTCACTGCTTCAGTGTGACCGTGGTTGTCGCCTGGCTGACAGGAGTAGATTATTGTTTCTCCAGTTGACAATTCGTACCGTTCATATCCATTCCACCTGCTCTCGCAAACTCCTAGCACGTTCGTGCTTTATCTTCTCATTTCTCTGGCTACCCGGCCAGTCTTTTCAGCCTCATACAATGTACGAACATTCAAAGTTCCACCGATTACTTTCGCTTTCATTGAAAGAATATACATCAGCTCACTGGCTTCGCGAAGGCTTTCACCAGACTACATCATTTCGCCTCTCTGATTCCAGGGAAGAATGAGTTATTGTTTTCTTATATTTTTCTTGTGATTTGAAGTTTTGGTAGCTGCTAAATTGATCCTTCGGAGTATGTTCACTAGCCGCCTCCATCCCCAAACCTTCCAACTTTTCCCGGACTTAGGATTGATTGGAAAGCTAGAGAACTAGCAAAGTAGATGGTGTTATCTGTTTTGTGAACATACTTTAAATAGAAACAAACAGTGCTGAACATTTAAACAACACAGTAATAGAAAAAGTTAACCACAGCAGATTCTCATACAATTATCTGAACCTGTCAACCCTCAGACACATACTGCGGACACAGATTATGATTCACTATGGTGTCAAGTAAATATAACATCACATGTGAATCGATTTTCGGTGAATCAAATAATATCACAAATATACACTATGTTCAGCATATATTCATAATATGGAAAATACTCATAGATCTGATTTACATAATCCTGACTTATGTAACTCCATGATGAAACTGCACTGTAAGAACACAACATAAAGACAGAAGGGAATTATCTATTTGAGATGCAGAGTTTCAGTAGACAGGAGATTTCCACCTCCTGAATTTCTGTAACGGCTGGTGCCTATTTGGATGAAGTTTGTAAAATGTCCATCACATTCTCAAGATGCCTTCCCTTCCACCGTCTGTTGATGAGCAGTTGAAAATCACAAATCAACATCCACTGAGTTGCTGGTTAGATAAATCACACAGAAACAAACGATGAAAACGACTCACTTCTTACACTAATTATCATTTTGCCAATATTCTGAAATAGAATGATAAACAAAATTATCTTGACCGCATACTTTCACTTCACCTCACCTCACATTCCATTAAAATGTATATTCTACTTCATTTCATTTCTTATCTTCATAATCCGTGTGCCAAATTAATTTTTGAAACACCAATTGTATTTGAGAGATTTCAGGTGAATCAGGTATAAATAGAGTGGCTATTCACAGAGACAATTCATCGTTTTAAGCAGACGGGTAGACCACATCTGAGAATAGGTAAGTCCATGGAGTTTTCAATATTCTTTGCTGTTATCATGATGCATTATTCTGTACGTGAACAACACGACACTGATATTCAATCATATAATGTCTTCTCATTTGAGGAAGGAGACTTCTCACTCATTGATTTGTCCTACATGGTCAGAGATAGTCGGTGAGATGGACGTGTGGTTGTTTCACTGTCAAGTGGTGTTGACAATGAGAATACACACTGTTGAAATGCGATATTCCTTATGACATTCACTCACAATATGCACTCAGATCAATAAACGAAGGCGCATTTAATATGAACACGGACATGATGTGTGATATGCACTCAACTCAAAACATTCATTGAAAGCAAACAAAACAGACTCGAACAATTGATGAAATACTCGATAATGTGCCATACTGAAACATTGACTGTGTGCAAGTTGGTCTGTCGTAGTAGCTGAGATGAAGAAGATTCCACATTTTTGCAATACAGCCACTTGCACATGAATCCACTCACATGCACACATGAATAGCCATGCAACATGAATTCATCAAGGAATCGTAACAGTCTGCAAGGGAATTAATTTTCTCAATGATTTTATTCTCATTACTATATTCAATGGTGACTGTTTATTTTTCTTTCAGATTTGAACGTCTACATCATGCAGTGAGTTACCATGATCAATGTGATTTCTGGTATTCATAAATGAGGCATGCATCATCTCCTTGTATGTCGCTACACATGCAGAGTTATTGTTTCGTTTGTATTCCGAGCATCGCGTCAAGTACAAAATGCAAGGAAATCACAATGAAGCACTCACTTTAGTCATAATTTGCATGTCTCTCTCATTCTCTTCCTCTCCTTACAGACTCTTCATTCTCAGTCTTCTCGTGTGTATCCACACATTACTCGCTCAATCCAATGCCAACAAGACATACATGCTTCATTTACGTTGGCTTCCAACACACTGTCTCAACAGATATGTACGTTTACTCATGCACATACTCTTTGTGGTGACTATGTTGATTGTTATTATTATTATCATTTCATCATTTCGATTCATCGACTATTTACCCTCACGTGGACGTGTCATGACAGTGTTTGTTGGCGTCACAGACATCACAAAATCAACCTGTTTAGTCACTCGATAAGCAGTCATATACGCGGTGATACGGTTTAGTGTCAGCGAGTTATCAGGCTCAAGCGATGAATGTTAGTGCGTCCATTCATCAATCGGGGACGTTGGAGTTCTTCAACCAACATCACACATATACACATCTGAGTTCAGACATAGATCGATGTGGAGAGATCCCGCAATATGCATGTATCATGTCCATTCCGTCCACCTGGTGAATGAGTATTACTCGTTGAATGCTACTTGCAACACAACTTATTCTTTGTAACCATAACCATATATCTGAAACATCAATCAGTGTCAGTGTGTGGGGCGTATCGTGACAAACCGATATCGAATTACATAACCGCACGCTGTACAATCATTACACACATACACGCACATATATCAGATTGACGTCTACAGTACTTATCAGTTTAATTAATTTCAATCGACCAATATAAATCTCAATTTGCTTTTCAGTGTACTGTCCCGAAGAATATGACTATGGATATTTCAAAACTGACGTGAGATTACTGTGTATTTGTGTTTTGTACATTGACACATTCTCTGACATCATCAGGATGTGGTGCTTCCCTAAATGCAATGAATAAGTTGGATGTATTTTCTTTTTTTATTATTTTTTGTATAGCTTGACTCCACACTGTACTTTTGGTACAAGTATGGAATTTTCAGCATGTGATATCGGTAGCCCAAATTTTGCAGGCCGACCATTGATATCAGATGTGCGTCTGCAGGGGATCGAACCCCGGACTATGTGTGTGTGGTCGGCGAGAGTCCTAACCTCTGTGCCACCGACGCACGTCAGTACTTCACTAAGGGATGTGAACATGCATAGAGTTGAGAAGATAATCATCAGCACTAATAAGATTAATCAGTTGACACCAGTTGACCTGTTTCATGATGATAATGCACATTTGATCTTTGGCGATGTGCACATTTGGTGAGATCACTCAGACAGTCAGTGTAATGCAAGATGAATTACTGCATGACAAGAAGACAAGTGAATGTGAGTGGATATGTGACTGGCTGCACTGCAATGATGCTTCTGAATGATTACACAGTGGTCTGTAAAGTTCGCCTAAATATCATCACAATCAATCCTCTCAAATGATATATATGGTAGGGCACACTTCGTATAAATTAGATAATTTATATATTGATCGGATGTCGAAGAATTTTCCCTGAGTAAACTCTAACAAAGCTGGGATAAGTGATTGAAGATGTTATAGCATGAAATCATGTTATTTAGGTAGACACTTGTTCGAAGAACACTTTCACATATGCTCGCTTATTGATGTGTGACTGAAGTGGTGATTCTGTCCCGAGGATGATTTCAGTGTATAAATATTATTTGCTACATCTTTTGTGCTAATACTGAGTTATTTCACAATTTCAGAGCATCACCTCAATTTGACTGGATGAATATCACATGTTTAAAAGGTCACAGCTTCTCGGCGCTGGATTTTGTGAGTGACGAAACTGGCATTTTACGCAGGTGTCTTCAAAATATTACTTCCTTGCACACAACAACATTTCACAACATTTCATTCACTCGCATAACTTGCACCACTGACGGGACTTGTGAAACAGCAGCTGCCATAGCACACATTGAGTGTTATTTAACCATTCTACTCTAATTTTCTCTCCCCTTTCCCTTTATCTTCAGAATGAAATACCTGATCTGAATACTTACTGGACTGATCCATTTCATGATACTTTCACACAGTGAGTTACCTCTCATTTTTGCTATTGTCTTTCACACAACTATGCATATCATGAACTTTTCTGTGGTTTCTCACCAATCAGAGCGAAGCAGTGCGCATGGGTATGTGTGTGTGTGTGTTGGCGATTGTTTGCTTATATTCATTGACCTGAAGGATTTGTGATCGCCTTTTTGACACATCTACACTTCGAAATCCCACTTCTGGTGAAGTGAAATCAGTTGGTGTGAAGATGTGTGGATGGTTGACAAAAGTGTCCATGAACACCATGGTTGTTGTGTGCGTGTGTGTCTGCCTGTTTGTTTGTTGTTGTTTTTGTTGTTGATGTTGGTGGTGGTGACAATCTACCAGCGATATGATTTGCTAATGCTGAAGCTGTTCTCGTGCATTCTAATTAGTTCCCTCACAAAAATTTCATATTTCAGCTTCTTAGTGTACTATAAATATGGAGCTTGTACAGTTATGGGTGAATCTGGACCCAGTCCAATTCTCTACTTCAATCACGGCATTAATCTCTACAAAAAGCTGATGACGCCAAAGTACGTCGACACATGTTTCTTTTCAAATGTGGTTATTATTATTATTATTGTTATTACTGGTCGAGTTATAGTAATCATTCTATTGTGTGGATTGTGAAGCTGCATTGTGCCAGTTCACATTCATTTATCTTTCCCAGGATAAAAATTGTGCATCCTCACAGTGATCTCACACTCAAAAAACACAGTGTCCATACTCAGCTTCATTACCATGTGAACTGTATGTTGCACTCAGTTGTGGACTGATCTAAATAGGGACTTGGACTGGACTGGACTAGACAAGTTGGTTTATGCTGATGAAGTATGCGATTTATGGGACATACCGGTCCTAAGTGATAAGCGGGATGATAGTATCAGAGTCAGGATAGATGAGTCAGTGTCTTGATTCAGATTCGATTCATCGCCGGAACTACTGGGTCGAGGAATGTATCAAGGAGTTTCTGTGTTTTCATTCTACGTTGAGACAATACTGACGCACCAACACATTTCTTGATGTGATTTTTCACATTCGACCAATAACACACATTTCCCTTCATTTTAGAAACGTTAAAAAGCTCCATAACATATTAGAGAAGAAGGTTCACTGGGTAAGTTGACATTCAATTTGTCCATCAAACAAATTCATTCTAATTATGAGTAATCAACATTGAATAATCACACTAATTCACAAACTACATTCGTCCACTCTATTCATGCAGACTGCAAAAGTGGAAGGCAAACTGTTGAAAACATTCGGTGTACTGCCCAAGCTGATCTGTGCACAGAGTGAGGTGGGTTATGTCTTTTCTTTGCACACATATTTTCAAATATTTCATCATGTCAATATACTTCCGATCTATTACATGCTGTGTAGCTCGTTGAATAGGTGTGTATCGATTGAATTTGCAAATCTCTTGATTTCGCCAACTACAACGAGAATTCATGTCAGTAGCTTGTAATACCAATCAGAGGAATCAGGTTTTAATTATATTCAGCTTGTGTGTTTGGAATTCAGAGATAAGTGAAGGTTTGTGTTGGAAACACATTTCGAGTGATGAATCATTGCTTTTGTAACTACCTAATTAACACAATTCTCTTTTTCGTATTCATCATTTTGCATTGTGTAGGCTGGAAGTGTTTACTTACACGAATTGGTATTCTGTTTCAATGAAGCATCATCACTCGTCAACTGTCCATCAGAATACCCTAGTCATCTAGATTTATTTGATCCTGATGTTGATGTGGAAGATGAGGATTTACTTAAAGAGGAAATTGAGTCTCAAATCTTGTGTCCAGCCACGTTCATCATTCCTGATTACAAAATACTTGGAGACGCCAAAGATGACAAATATTCCGCCAAGTTCAATCCTAATGGGATTGATGAAGATGACGATGATTATGTTATCAGTTATTATGATGAAGATGGTGATAATGAAGATGGTGATAATGAAGATGGTGATAATGAAGATGGTCATGATGAAGACGGTCATGATAAAGATGGTCATGACGAAGATGGGGAGGATGGATATGGCCATGATGAAGATGATAATGAAGATAACCATTATTATAAGTAGTATTGAACTTTTGTGACTCTATAAATATGGAAATCATATTAATAATGATAATGTCCCACTTACTTTTCATTTGATTTACTCACTTCTTGTAATGTAGTTTCTAGCAAATAAAATATATTTCACATTTCAATGGATTTTTCTCACTGTCATCATCATCATCCGTCTCCGCATGGACATCACGTCTACCTTTCTAACACACAAAATGTGTATGTCATCAATGAATCTTGTTTTCGGGAATAACAGCATGGTACACTTATTATGATTCCGATCATGATACCATAGTACTTCCACGTTTTCACGTTCTACTATCTGTTAACTCTGTACTCCGTCGAAGACAAACAACGTTGTGTAAAGAAGCAAAAATGAAAGCTTGAAAAGATGTACTGTCAACGAAATCGAATTTCAAAAGGTGTGAGACGAACGTAAAATGTGCATAACTGCTTAAAATATATATGCATATAACAAACGCATAGCGAGATTCAATAATACGATGGCAAATATTGAACGAGCATAAGTGGAATTAGTTTCTGTAAGCGTATAGCATGCCTACGTGGATTAGTTTCATAAGCGTTGAGTTAGGCTTGTTTGGTGGAAACAGTAGTTGAAGATGAATTTCCGAATTGATCTTTTTGACTTTCTTTCTATCTCAATCACCGTTTCCAGGGTTTTTCACTACACACCATAAGTATCTTGTGACACTTTGTCTTTTGTGTATGGGGCTCCTGGCGCTTGTGCAATCAGGAGACTCTCACTTCCATATCAATTTGTATATTAGATATATCAAACAGTGAAAGGGCATTATAACTGACAAGATGACGTTTTGAACACAATTTATTGTTCATAATCATATGAATTATAACTAGACAACTCAGAGACTTCGGTTTTTCGAAATGGCATACTCCTACAATGCTCAAGTTTTACACTTAGAATTAATCGTCAGTTTCACTTCATATTCCGAGATCAGATAACCTCTAGAATAAGTCCACTGTTCCTTCCGAGTATTGAACTATGTACGTTCTTATATTCATTCGATATTTAGTGAATTTTTCGTGGTCGCTTGCATGTCAGTTTGTTGCATGCACTTTCAGTTCCGTCAATATTCGATGGATGTGAATAAACAGCAGCCGAAACTGCACAAAGTGAAGATAAATCATGAACCATAATAGCAGTAGTACTGGTAATAACTAACAACATAACTACTAATACGACTATCACTAATTTTATTAATGCTAATTTTGACTTGGGTAAATTTGACAAAATGAATAAACTAGTGCTAGCATTTCCTCATCTCACCCTTTGGTTTTATTCCACAACCAATCGAAACTCATGAATTTGTAGTATCCTTTCTATGCCAACAGAATGGAACTAGGACTAGAATAAATCGCTGAAACTGAATTAACCTAGTCTCAACTAAGCCGACTACTAGTCTGCCCACGAGTTCTTGATGAAGTGTCATATATTTTCTCTGAACGTGTACACATATGAATAGGCTCGTTCTCTACTTCGCACTCATCTATTTTCTTGGGAACGCCTACATTCCATGAGCCTGTAGCTCAGTCAAACTAGCCAAATAAGTTCCAAAATCTTTGACGCAAATATTCCTAACACCCAGTGGCATTCACATGTACTGCTCATTGAGTCTTTATGTCTTGTGTTTTACTATCATTAAATACAGGTTAGGCAGTGTACTGAAACAAAACAGGTAACTAGGCACATTTAATTTGGTATGGCTGATGTAGAGTAACATATTAATAACACAACTAGTGCCTTGGACATTGTGCGAAATCCCGTTGTTCACAAACGTCCGGCTTCACGAATAATGTTTGTGTGTCTGTTGTCTTGAGTAGTTGTAGAACTAGGATGTCATACAGATCTGCACCATTTGGTTAAGCAACCTTAAAACCATTGCCGGATTAGTTGATTGTCTAAAGTCAATCAAATATTTCGAAACAGGCTGTCGTACTGCCTTCCCTTCCTACATACAAAGCCAAAGTGTGATATGCAATTTTAGGGCTTCTATAACACAGTATGCCATGACCACTCAGGTTTAATACTTGAATAAGGAACTCATAAGGATGGGACGAGTAACCAAGTGGGAACTATATCTTCCCTATGATTTCTAAGGATTCCATTATCTTTCGGTTGATGAATGCTGTTTACTTCTGTTTGACTAGGTTTTCCACTTCACTTGCCCTCTGCCGTGCTTTCGAAAATAAAAGTTTGAAAACACCACTACTTTTCCACAGCATTACCGGACATTGGTCATTAATTTGAAAGATTATTTTGGTAGGAAAGTTGGTTTCTAAATTGGCGATTCAGTTTCGTCTATATCTGGCGTTCTATTCTGTTATAGCTGACTACCATCTGAACGTCGCTGTCTTTTGGATGTTCCGTGATTGCTTTTCGATCGTGCTTACTATTTAGTCTGTTGTCGTTATTCATACATAATGTCTCATTCCCAAGACATGGGAACTGAACTTCTGCAGCGGTAGATTCCATTGTAACCTGAATTTGATCTCATGATACGGAGCTTGGGTTTTTTCAACTATAACACCACTTCGACCGGTTTAGCACTAAGTCTAAAACCACCGGGTGTAGAGACGTTTAACGCCAGTTGCCACATGAGATTTAGCAAGGAGGTGCGGCACCTTATAGTTCACCCCTCAAACAAGCAGTCATGCACAGTGCTTAGACACGTGGAGATTAAACGTCAATGTCGGAAAACCAAAGTTTAGATTGGTTACTTCAGTGGGAGAACATCGAAGACAGTTCATCATTACAGTCCTTCCACCACCTGCAACAACTTGTAGGGGACATTACAGTGGTAGAGGCTGTGATGAAAAAAGGCTAGAAACAAGCACCCCTGCACTCAGAATGTACAGCGGGCACTAGACACACAAGATCCTGACCACTTTCTTGAACACAGATGCATCGCGGACCAGATGCACCATTTGACTGTGAGGAAAGACGTAATAATCCCACAACTAGTGGTCAGTATTAGGTCACTAACAGAACAACTGGCACAAACGAAGTTAACATAGGGCAAACGTGGTAGATCGCTCAATAGAGTACGTCCTCCATCAAGCAATAGACCCAGACAAACTACAGGCCAATTCTGTTGGTATCCCTGATGGTTTGGAGCGTAGTCGACGAAATGCACACAACCACGTGACTGATCTAAACTGCATCACAAGTAACAGGGAAATGATTAATCTCTTCTCAGGTGGTGACTACTCATTGTACATCACGGATAGAAACATTTGCGTAAACTTCTTGGTTGATACGAAAGCTGCACTCAGTATCATACCAAAAGCTAATACCGAGATGGGACCTCAAAAATCCCCTGTCACGCTGCAGGCTACCCAGATGAATACATTCATAGCACTGATGCATGACCTCTGGTTTAGATGGTGTCTGTCGCTGCCTCAGACCTAGTAATCAACGGCATAGACTCCCTAGAAAGATATAACTCATTGTTGAATACTCAAAACAGATGTATAACTGCGTGGGAAATATCTTCTGGCATATGAATGACAGAGCAGCCATGCACCATTCACTGAACCTAGTCCAGTCTCCACCATTATCAAGCGAAAGGTCCTGGAAAATGCCAGTGGAATCCTTAAATCTGACAACAACCAACCTTGAAACGCCTAAGGCTGGTCTAAAACCCAATCATTATACGAGGACACATAGCCTTCCAGTTTTCGCCATGCCAAGAAGATTGGCCACGGACGAGCTAAATATATCGAAAGGTGAATTTGATTACGTGCCTCAGATGGGGATTATTTGGCCTACGAGTAGTCAACGGGCTTCGCTGTTACACATGGTGCCAAGTGTAACTCAGGCCGATTGGTGCCCTTGTGGTGATTACAGAGACCTAGATAATCAAACTGTCCGAAGCAGATACCCAGTATCACACATTCAAGACTTTACTAATAGTCCTTCAGGTGCCACAATATTTGCTAAAATTGCCTTGGTTCTCGCCTGTGACAGTATCTTGGTGACTGCGAAAGATATACTTAAAACAGCCAATTACAACCCCATTCTGCACAAACCACTGTTGTTCTTGCTTTATTTAAATTCATTAAGGGGAATAAATGCATGAAACCCCATTTGGATCATATGAGTTTGTGCGGATTCCGTTTTGACTCCAGAACGCTGCACACACTTTCCAAAGATTTACGGATGACTCGCTGTGTGAACTGCCATCTGCCAAAGTTCACGTAGGTACCTACTCATCACTAGCCGGGTAATATAAACACACATGAACGCTGAATTCGGACATTATTACACACAATGGTAGACCACGGCATGACAATCAACCAGAGTAAATGCGTATTAGGGTCAGAAACAAAAGATTCCCTGAAGCATGTCACATACAGTACTAGGAACACACCAATGCCCTAAGAGGTGGATACTATCACGCATTATCGCCAACGCACCTACTGTACTCAACTCCAGAATCTTCTGGGATCGATCAACTTCCACAGACGCTTGATACCTAATTGCGAGCAGTACATGTTTCCCCTTACAGATCCATTAAGGGGAAAAACAAATGAGTTTGAGCTGTTAAAGGAGACATTTGAAACATTAGCACAGCCGAAGGAGGCGTCGGTAAAACCTACAACCCTGAAATATCCTGATCCAGGTGCCCCTTTTACACTAATCGTAGATAAGTGCGATAAGGCTGTGGGAGCGGCTCCAAATCACTCAGCTGAAAATAGCTAGGAACCAAAAACATTCTTCTCGAGATGGTCTAATCTTTCAGTACCGAGGTATCCTACTTCCAAAATAGAGGGTTAAACTCTCATATATGTGCACATATATAGTGTGGTTATAAATCTTTTGAAGAGGATCGTATTCGCACTCTCAAGAAGGTGTCAGTTTCACTTCAAAATGTGAGGTAAAGTGACCTCACAAACCACTCCAGAAGGTTGAGTACCTCCATATCTCAATTTCCATTTTATATGAGATGTACCATCGTGTTAGCTGACATTAAACTCAATTCGCAGACTCACTTATTCAGAATGTCAACTTGTGTGCCTCACATTCAAAGCTTCCAAAGTGCTGAATCAATGATCAATTCGATGCCCACAAAACACGAATTCCTAGTCTTTCCATGTCTACTTTATTTCCTTCCAGAAGTGTTCTGACGAGCCTTTTTCATCTAAAACCACTACTCAACAGACTTGTTAATTTCCTCTAGTTCTATCTGTTAATAGGTAGGAATCAAAAGAATTTTCTGAAGGCGATTAGGTGGAGGAAATATACAGAGTAACCTCGCTTAGTTCACTAGATCGTAAGCCGGGGTGAAGCCGGAAGGTTGGCCGTACGGCTGGCAACCCTACCCAGAAAAATCAACCCAGTCACTTGAAAGAATTTAACACCCAATAAAGCAAAACGGGTGTAAACTAATCCTCCATTGAATAAAAGATGAGGAATGAGGCGGAATGATGAGGGCCTCTAAGAAGTCAGCCAGCTGATATACTTCCTTTCTTTGGAATTCAAATTAAAATAGTGACATGAAATAATAAATACAACTTGATAACTATTATAATTTATGTTTCGTATACACGTGTAAGTTAACGTGAAACACTGGCCCTTACTACAGACAAGGCCAGACATGGTATGATTTTCAATCGTGAAATATCAGTAAATTAGCACTTTTTCAAAAGTCTAAATATTTTAGTTATGGTGCAAGCAATCAGAACAGGTCCGTATAGATGTTAAATTGTAAACCTTCCACTAAGGCCGCCACCAAGGTCGATCGGTGACTCAAACTTCGTTGTGTTTGATGCTGATAGTTATTGTCAACCAACGAACAATATCCATTTCGGTAAGTGAAAGGCCCATACGTGATTAAAAGCTATTTCAGGAAGAGAAGAATGTCATGAGAAACTGCAAAATGGTATAAAGTACAATTACGAACAGTACATCACTGAAATTACAAGCACAATCTATATACGAGAAGGAGCTATAGAGTCCTTAACCTCACCCAATTTATTAACTCGTTTGTTTTCTAACCTGTCACAAACTCAGTAAAAGAGGAGGGTTGGACATGGGGCTAGCGACCCTACCCTCAGAAAACCCATCAAAGTGCTACAGGAACCTCAACGTACGAGAAAGCCATAAAAATACGAAAGGTTTAAAAAACAGACTATTTTTCTCCAGAATCAGGAAGGTGAAATGATGTGAATTAGTCTTCGCGAAGCCAATCAGTCGCTATGTCTTCCTTCAATGAGGACGAGAATGATAATTAGGCCTTAGAATGTACGTACAAATTTGGAGGCTAGAAAGACTGCCGAGATAGGCAAAGAAATGAGAAGATAAGGTATAGGAGAGCTTGAACTCCCCGAGAGCAAATGGATTGGATAAGTGCTTTCTAAACTGTCAGCTAGTGAGTCAGTAATCTACTCCGGTAACCTAGATGACGACAACTACGAGAACACTGAGGCAGTAAATGGCTATCATGATGTTGCTAACAGAAGCCAAAAGCTCTGAAGCCATGGTATTGAGGTATATGTTCAAGAAATAATGGTGTCCTTTCATTATCACAGCGTTATATACCTCGATAGGACAGAAACTAGCAAAAGAAGCCATGGAGCAGCTACTTAGCAACGATGAACACCTCTCATAACAATCGAAAATGCAATAAACAAGAGCGACTTAATGCGTAAACCTATTCCTAACAGCGTACTTCCAATTCAACGGCAAAACACATAAACAAATTAAAGGAATGCCCATAGAATCACCCATATCAGGTTTGACTTAAGAAGCTGTGGGGCAAAGACTCGAAAACATAATCCTACCAAAGATTAAATTCGAAATTCGAATACGTCAAACAAAACTCATAACTTAATAAGTAACATCTTCAACAACATCAAATCCACACGAGAAGGGGAATTCGAGAAATACATCTCATTTTCAGACTTCTCAGCCAAGCGAACAACCGCAGGAAATTTGGAGACTCAGGTTTATAGAAAATCAACTCACGCAGACCAAATACTCAATTACATCAGCAACAAACCAATAACACACAAAAGCAGTTGTATACAAACACTATTTTAGAGGGTCAGGAATCATTGCAGAACTTTTACTACAAGGAAAACTAAGGAAAAATATTTCATGGACGTCTTCTAAAAGAATGGATATCCACGGAACTTCATCAAAAGACATCTACCTCATAGCCAACCTACCAAATCAAAGGCCCCCAAGAAGAGCATGAAAAATCGCTCCACATTTATGAATTGGCGTCAAACAGGAACCAACACAATTGCTTAACCAAAAAGCCCATCAGAGAAAGAATATTAAGCAACATTTATCTACCAAATAAGTTGCAACGATTGCGAAAAACACCACATTGGCGAAAGCATACATTCTCATTATCTTCGAATTCATGAGCATAAACTAAACTTAAGGGACGAGACACCCACTGTCTCACATCGCTGAACACAGATAACCATGGACATAAACTCCACGAGGATATAGTTCAAATATTACAGAGAGGAAACGTCAAGGAAAGAAGAGAATCTTTATAAGTCTGGTATTCTGGTGAATCATCAATTAATAGACTCTCTGACATTGACGAAATCTACTAATCGATAAGAAGGAAATCTCACACAAAGTGTCAAACTTCAGTTCAAGGAAACAATCAGTACCAATACAGGTAGCTTAGAGGATATGAAAATATGCAAAAACAAGCAGTCACTTTCATGGTCACCAGGAAGGATGATTTACAAACTCGTGGAGGATTGTAAAGGCTCACTTCACACTGAAGTATGCACTAAAGGTGTCAAAGACAGATTCGGAAGGGCAAGATAAGCCTTCATCAACCTGAAATTGGCTCAGTAATCTGCCGCACTCAGCAATATAGAACAAGATTCGGATTTTCAAAATATGAAGTCAATCAGTTCTTCTTCATTGTTCACAGTCACTGCATGACGAGGAGGATTTTCAACATGGTACAGACTTCTATCAACAGCTGCCTCCACCGGCTTTATATTGAAGGTCAGTGGCAGTCATAAAGAAATAATAGCATGAAACTATGGCAGAAAACCAACCCAGATACGATTGATCAACAAATATTCAGAAGAAAATGGAGATGAATCGGGAATACACTGAGGAGACTGTCGAATGACATCATGCACCAGGCCACCAGGTGGAATCCCAAGGGGAAGCGACTAGTGGGTCGTCTTAGGGTGACATGAAGGAGATCGTGCGAGGAGGAAATGAGAGACTCTAGGGAATCGTAGACATAGATGAAGAGGACAGCGGAAGGTAGAACAAAGTGCAGCTGTCCTTCTCAGCACTATTTTTCAATCCGATTAATAATTTCCTGTCGGGTTCTTGGATTGATTATATTCATTTCAATGTTGAATTCTCACCATATTTTTCTCGCCATGTATTGTGTCACACATCTGATGAAAATAAACCTATCCGGAAACATTGGTGCTTTTGTGTTACATTCCATGATTCCCACCAGAGCTTAGGTGAGCGAAGAACCCGAATGAAAATGCGAAGTACTATTTTTTTTAAAGTGCCTACATAGTTTTGATATAACATAGTATAATACTGCCTAGATAAAAATTATTTCAAGTTATGTGTGATCGTTAAGTAACAAGTTTCAAAGATATGGAAGATTAGGAACCGTGGAAGAAGCTCATCTGTAAGATGTCTCACGAAATTCTGTAGGGCCCAGTGGGCAGCATCTTGACAAGAAGCTGAACAGACTTGTAGATGGTAGAAGCAAAAGGACTTTTTATTTATAGTTCAGATCTGTACAACCCTTATTATTTTTTGTTAAGAGCCCAGACTAATGTTTAATTCTCGAGCTGACAAAAAATGCATGTTGCTGTCCCACAAATTGGAGCAATTCGCGTTTGTTACCACTATCATATCTGCTGATCAGCATGCGCCACCCTCCCTCCTTTTTGATGTTAAGCTCTGAGATTCTTCTGGTGATAGCTGTGGTTGTAGCATTCCATTGCTTTGAGCCCGTCCCAATCATACAGTATGCTGTACATTAATAGCTTTCACGACAAGCGCTTCCCGTTAGATCACCAGATACATCGATACCAGAGGACATTCTTAGCAGTATCACTTTTGTACATATATACATGTATATAAGTATTTGTTACAAACGACCAGGAAATTAAGTTTCGCTTAAAAATTTATAAAGTAGAGAAGTAGTTAGTATTACCCAGCTAGCATTTTTTATGTAGTCACAGCAACTAATTTATAGTCTATTTAGCAGAGTGAAATGGGTAATGGAATAGTGATAAAATTATGTGGACAATCATGCAGAAATGCATGGTTTGTGTCTCAATGGCTTACCCTATTAAAATTTGAAACCACATTGTCAATAGATAAGCATACAAGCTAAATCCCCACGACCCGTCCTGTCTTCTCCCACTGTACCGACTACTCTATCTTTTCTTTCTTTCTTTATTATTTCACTTATCTCAACCTATATTATCTACACTACAACCTATTATTATTATCATTATTATTATTATTCTTACTATTCTACTTTTATGGCTATACCGAATGACCAACTGGTGTTAGGTCAAACTCCATTCATGGCAGCAGCTGAGTCCTAACATACTGCACACTACAAACCACAATCTTGACCAATCCTCGCACCACTCCTCTTGGAGTCTACCAGAGCTAAAGCAGTGGAGTGGCGGGGTTTACTACGCATAAGTTCACCGAAGATCTGGAACCTCTACCTTACAATGAAGAAGCGAGCTCAAAGAAATCACTGGTTTATACTAGCTCGTAATCAGGATATTGGATATTGGAATGTGGAGTGATCCTGAAGAAAACATCTGGTTAGCAGAACTTATCCTTTATATGTGATTTTTTCTATTTTTTGCTAAAAAACGTGCAGTATCACTACGTTTACCATTCATGACGCCTTTTACTGGCAAGCATGTGAGGGGAGGATAATGTCCAGACTTAATGTATCTCCTGCAACAGACTTTTGTGTAATTGTTAAATCACCGGGTGTAGAGCTCTCAGTTCCTGCAGCCTTACTTATTCTGTTTGACTTGCGTTTCTAACCGGGACCTGGAGCAGTTAGTGGAGTAAGACACTTAGGTTGCACTACTGGCATTTTTCATAGAATTTAAATTATTAAATATGAGAGAATGGGCGAATTGTATGTAAGGTCCGTTTTAGAGTACCGAAGATTTTAATAGTCTACGTTTACGAATAAAAATATGAGATTATAGTATAAAGATGCTCAAAACAAATAATATAAATGCAAATATGCGATAGCATTTGCTTCTGCAGAAGCACTTAAGTAGACACCAACTATAACAGATAATTCTAACCGGAGAAGGTATATCTTGTGAAAGAATAGGACTAAATATATAATACTATCAGTTAGAGACCTGTTAAAAGGAGCCTATAGAGAAAAACATAACTGGGGAATAATGCGCGAGAAAGCAAGAAGATCTTTGAATTGCCGCTGCACGAGGAGATATCTTCCAATATTCAATATCGGTTTTACGAGCTAGTATAAACCAATTTGATTTCTTTGTGCCCGCCTCTTGATTGTGAGGAAGAGGTTTCTGATCTTTGGTAAACTTCTGCGTAGCTCGTCCCGCCACTCGACTGTCGTAGCTTTGGTTGCCTGCCTAACTTCACTAGCCTCTCACCATATGGTTCATTTCGGAGACCGACCACTCCTTTTGTTGCCCGTGTTTTGACTCTTTCTTAGAGGTTGGCGTCTCCTCTAAGCAGTGGAGGTGCAATAATATTATGCACTTCAAGGTGTGGTCTGACGTATGTTTTGTACCACCTTAGAAAGAGCTCAGGAGTGAGTCTATGTGGTGATCGATTATCTCTATCTTTGTATTGTTTAAATACTTACTGTTGTTTGTTAATATATTTATTATATGATTTGAAATATAATTCCTCCAAATACAAATTCCTAAATTCATCCCTCTCTGTGTTTTGTTTGAATTCCTGTAATTCGGTCATTGCGAAATACAAATACTACTACTACAAATAATTATCACATTTTGGCGTCGCTATGGGATTAAATAATCTTGGAAAGTTTCCTATAAATGGTTCACCGCGGAAAATCTCTAATCATCTTGAATGTTTCGACGCATGGTGCATGTCGAAGAATGTTCGCGATGACAAAATTCCAGCTCACTTTATTACTGCTATTGGGCTAGATGAGTACAGCCTAGTGAAAACTCTGTCATTTCCATATGAACCCACTTCTCTGTATTATGATAAACTCCGTGAACTTCTAACAAATCACTTCCATATAACAACTTTCGAAACACGAGAGAGGGCTCAGTTCAACAAACTCGTTCATGCTCCCAAACAGAAGATTAGAGACTTTATTCTTCAACTCCAGATACAAGCTTCAAAGTGCAACTTTGGAGATCAGCTCCATACTCAACTACGTGATCGTCTAATTGCTTGAATCAATATTCCTAAGTTAGGGAAAGAGTTGGTTCAGATACCTTCCTGCACCTTTCAAACTGCCAAGGATTTATGTATTAGATATGAAGATGTCAACAGTGACTACCCAGCTCCCACTACGTCAGAGTCTGATGTCATGCTGTCCAAAGTTGATAATAAAAGTGTTCATAGAAAGAAATCCAAACTGCCATCTACACGTAATGGAATGCAGACAGAAAGCAAGAACATCAAGCCGTGTTTTTCATGTGGAAAGCTTCATCTACGAAGCACTTGCAGTTTTCGGAGTGCTAAGTGCCATAAATGTGGTAAAATGGGGCACATCAAGTCTGTTTGCAGAAGTTCAAATACTTATACTACTCATGATTCTCCCAAACTGTCTGATAAAATGACGTCAATGTCTCTTTCAACTTTTCACAATACTCAATCTCATTTAATGAAAACCTTCACTACAAGTTCAGGCAAGTCCCACTGTTTTATAATTGATTCTGGGAGTACTGAATCTATAATTTCTAAGAAAGATTTACTATCGCCTTGTAAGCATGCTCAGGTAGACCCTACTACTAGTTCAATTACAGGCATAACTGGTCATAAACTACCTCTTATTGGTGCACCTAACATTTGTTTGAAGTCAGACAGTGGTAATTTTGTGAATATCCACTTTCTTGTTAGTGAATATGGCCCATCTTTATTGGGTTTGAAAGCCCTTAGATTGTTAAATGCCGGAATCTCACTTTGCACTGAGTTGTTCGATGGATCTTTGTTCAGAGAACTAGTTCTTCAATGTTCACAGTGTGTAGGTGGCATGAAGATTCAGCCCATCCATCTTGAAATAGAGGGTGATCCTATCTTCCTAAAGCGCCGATTAATTTCATATGGTTTGCGAGATGCAGTTAGGAAAGAGTTAAACAAGTTGGTTGAGCAGGGCATACTTATGCCAGTGGAACCTTCGAATTGGGCTACTCCCATTGTCACGCCACTAAAGGCTCATGGAAAAACACCGAGAATTTGTGGTGACTGTCGTCTTACACTCAGTAGTCGTCTACTACAGCAAAGTTGCACTACGCTAGAAAGCGAAGACATTCTCTACAAGCTACATGGCTCAAAATACTTTTCCAAAATAGATCTAAAAGATGCTTATTTGCAAATTCCTCTTGACGAAGCTTCTAGTGCATTAACAACCATTAATACTCCATTTGGATTGTTCAAGTATAAGTTCTTGCCTTTTGGTTTAAAGGTTTCCCCTGCAATATTTCAAAAAGTAATAAATCAGATGATAGATGGATTAGATGGCGTTGAGTCTTACCGAGACGACGTTATAGTTCATGGTCCGAACATCGAATTGCATAATGAACGTTTTTTAAAACTGTTCAGGCGTTTCTGTGAGAAAAATGTTCTTGTTAATCCATCTAAATGTCATTTTACTTTGTCGTCTGTATCACGCTTAGGATACATAGTAGACTCTGAGGGTTCCAGACCTGATGCTAGGCGTTTGGCACCTCTAATTCAAGCACCGTCACCTAACAATATGTCGTCGTTGAGATCATGGATTGGTACTCTTGAGTTTTACTCCAGATTCATTCCCGATTTCACTCAACTGTTATCTCCACTATTTGATATTGTCTCCAGTAAACAATTTAAGTGAGAACAACAACATGAAGATATCTTGCGAAAAACATTGTAGTTTCTGAATAAACAAGCTTTCTTAAAACCTTTTTCATCGAAAGATAAGTCCGTTCTCACTACAGATGCTTCTCCTACGGGTATAGCTGCAGTACTTGAGCAAAATGGACAACCTGTTATTTGTATTTCAAGACGTCTAAGTAAGAGTGAACAAGGGTACTCACAAACCCAGAAAGAGGCTCTAGCTGTTGTATGGGCAATAAGACGCTTGCACAAGTATCTCTTTGGTACTAAGTTTCACATAGTTGCTGATCATCAGGCTTTGAAACTCATTTACAACCCAGAAAAATCTTTGAATAGACCATCTGCTGCTATGGTTCAAAGATGGAGTTTAGAACTAAGTGCATATGATTACACTATTGAACACAGATGGGCTAAGGATATACCTCATGCAGACTTCTTATCTGGTTATCCATTATTTGAAAATTCTGCTAATGACACTGATTGTTTGTTAGTCCAGCCGTTACCTGTGGATATAGTTCGACTTATAAATGATACTCGGAAATATTACGGGTGCATTATAAATGCAACAAAAATAGGCTGGAATATTCAGCGTAAGCGAAGATTTCCGGACTTTTATAAGCGAAGAGATGAGATTTCAGTCCATCCTGAAGGATTTCTATGTCTGAATGACAGGATTATTATTCCTCAGACATTAAGATCTGCGATTTTGGATGATCTTCATTCGGCTCATCTGGGAGCTGATAAGATGAAATCATTAGCACGTCTAACATGTTGGTGGCCGGAAATTGATGCTGACATTAACAAGAGATCGAAGAGTTGTTCCGGCTGCTTGCATAAAATGTCCTATGGGAAGTCGTCGTGGAAACCGTGGCCTACGTCTTGTGAAGTTTGGCAGCGTATTCATGCAGATTACTGTGGTCCATTCTTAAATTCATACTATGCTTTAATTATTGTGGATTCTTATTCTAGATGGCCAGAAGTCATAATTGCAGACACTCCTAATGCAAAATTCACTCACAGAGCATTGAGAAAGATTTTTAGTCGAGAAGGAATTCCAGATGTCTTAGTTACTGATAATGGTACTCATTTCACTGAGAAGAACTTCAATGATTGGCTTAAACATATAGGTTGTCGTCATCTGTACACAGCACCACGTCATCCTCAGTCTAACGGGTTGGCAGAAAATTTTGTACGAACATTAAAGAGTGCCATAGCATCAGTGAGTCCTAAGAATTTCAATGAGCTAGAGAGATGTGTAGATAACTTCCTACTTCAGTATCGCAATGCGGAGCATACAAGTACCCATGAAAGTCCTGCTAAACTGTTCAAATCTTGAATTCTCAGAAAGCACCCAATGTCCACGACTTCTGATGTACATTATTACAGAGGGAATGACTATAGACCTGTTGGAATCATACTACAAAAAATGGGAGATCGAATGGTGAAAATATTAGACATTGAAGATGATTCAATTCATAACAGACACCTGGATCAAGTAGGAATAAATGAATTAAGTCGTTCCGATTATAATTTTAATGATTCCGCTACTAATCCTGATTTTGTAGATAATTCAGAAATAAGTCCAGATGATACTGATGAAAATAATATCAGAGAATCAGTTAGAAGATCCCAGAGACTTGCAAGCAAACCGAGACCTCATTATAAATACGCAAGGAGACATTCAAAATGTGGCGGATGTGGTGACTGACAATTTCTATCTTTGTATTGTTTAAATACTTACTGTTGTTTGTTAATATATTTATTATATGATTTGAAATATAATTCCTCCAAATACAAATTCCTAAATTCATCCCTCTCTCTGTTTTGTTTGAATTCCTGTAATTCGGTCTGTAAGATGAATTCCATTCCCATCCTTAAATCAAGTCAACCTGTCCCGGATCAGCCTAGCATTGTTGCAACACAATTATCCATGCCCAACGTGTCTATCCCACCTTGTTTAATTAACTGTGTATGTGTGTTTTACTTCGATCCTTTTAGTCAGACAGTTGAACTCATGACCCAATCAGAGTATTTTTGTGAACTGTTATTTTGCTGCCCCATGTCTTACTTTGTATTATTCTGTTGAGTTTATCTTATTTATTGATTGGTTAAGTAGCCAATTAAATTCTATCTTTGTGCCTATGCTTTGTCTATCTCTTACTTGGGTTCATTCTTCTACTGACTGCTTACCTGAACGGTCGTGTCTGGCTTTAACGTTATTCCGCTCTGATAGCGGTTCCTTGCTTTCTGTTAAGCATTGTGTATTGTACTCTTGAAACCGTTAAGGTTTGTTGTATATAAATTGATTGATTTGTTTATTAATAGTACCGTAGAAACAGTGACCGGCTTCTTGTTTGTTCTGGACCGGGATAGCCTATATCTACGCGTGACTTAAATTCAAGCGATATTGCGCTTACAGTACTTAACGCTCAAAGCCGGAAAAGACTGTGCTGAACTGGTCAGTACTTAACGCTCAAAGCCGGAAAAGATCGTACTGAACTGGTCAGTACTTAACGTCTAGAGTTAAAGGTTGCCGGATCATCCGTTGACGGAAGAGACCGTACTGAATTGGTCAGTACTTAACGTTCAAAGCAGCAAAAGACCGTACTGAATTGGTCAGTACTTAACGCTCAAAGCAGGAAAAGACCGTACTGAACTGGTCAGTACTTAACATATAGAGTTAAAGTTTCCTGGATCAGCCCTTGACAGAAGAGACCGTACTGAACTGGTCAGTACTCAACGTCAGTTAGAAAATCCCGTACTGAACTGGTCAGTACTGAACGTTCATTTAGAAGAAACTGTGGTGAATTGGCAGCACGCAACGTTGTTGAAAATACATTTTCTTTGGAACAATGCAAGAAAGATCAGGGAAGCGAATTTCGGAGCAGCAGCAGGCGAGTCAGCAAGTCCCCGTTTGTATAAATGATCATGTTGATAACCTTTCGTGCCCCGGCTCTCATGTCAGTAGTTCGAAACCATCATTATCGCGAGTAACTAAAGCTAAGTCGTCGCTACTAAGGGCGCAGCTAAAGGAGAAACAGCTTTGAGAGGAGTTAGAGTTAGAGAAAAAGTTGCTAAAGGCTAGACATGATGTCGAAATGGCCGAGCTGCTTGTGAAGTTTACATACTTTCTCTTTCTGTTATTAAATCCTGAGCCGGCACTTCTATATATCTCCTGGTCGAGGTCGAACAACCCAACATCTAAACTGAAATGACCATTTAAGTAAATTGAAACTCAAATTCCATGAACGATCCGTTGCAACCACTTGAAAACGCTGGCCAACATTCTGTACAAGGATTATTCTTGATCTGATATAAAGAAACAACTGGTTTCCAAACAGTTTTCAATGTATTACTCAACTTACATGTACAGTCTGTCATGCTGACGCAAATGGCGCAAATGGATAGTTCTAGAATTGACCCCAGTTGATGCAGTAAAACAATCTAACATGAACTTATCTAATTTTCGTATCAACGATCAAATTTCTTTCCTATTATAAAACTACGATAAGACTGCTGACAAAAATGGAATAAATACATTATTGACTCAAAATAATACATCAATAAACTTTAACTCAAGGATGCTGTTCACAACAAAGTTATATAGGAGAATTGACTTCAAGCTTTATTTTTCCGAGATATTTGTATCACATTCATCTGAAGTCTGGGTTTTTTGTTAATGCGAAGACAATATTTCTATATCTCTTTATGTGTTACACAGACTAACTATTTTGCAGACTGTTCTGACTGACTCTAATGTTAGATTGAACAAACAAACTGTAATTTATATAATAACTTATCCATGCCTGTACAATTGGTACGTTCCTGCATAAACAGGAATAAATATATATATATATAAGTTAGCCGTGGAGGACAAACGGAAAATTGGAAATACGAAAAGAGACACTGTCAACTACGCTCGAATCAGCGAAGAGAGTATCAAAGACGACATCAGAAGGCCATATGAAGCTGAGTTTAGGGGTACTGAAGAAAACGAACACTCATTTTCTATCGAAGATCCTAAGGCAATCGAGTTGGTTACTCAAAGCACCGTCTTAGAAAAGGGGCATTACATCATTTCCATGCCATGGAAAGATCCAGCAAAGGTAACGGACAATAATTATGTGGTTGCCATAAATCGGCTACTCAGTCTGAAATGGAGGTTATCGCGTGACAAGAACCTTTCAGCACGATATGTGGATGGTATAAATACGATGTTAAAAAATGGTTATGCCCTTCCGGTACCCCTAGAGCAGCTAGCAGCCAACTATCGCTCGAGGTGGTATCTTTCACATCATCCCGTAAAGAAACCGAAAAGGCCAGATAAACTGAGAATAGTTCTAGATTGCGCCGCAACATTTAGAGGCTATTCTTTGAACGATAAGCTATATGAAGGACCTGATACGATTACCGAGCTTGTTGGTGTTCTGTTGCGCTTTCGAGAAAAGCCTATTGCTGTAGTCGTGGACATAGCTGATATGTTTATGCAAGTGAAAGTGCCATTAAACGATAGACGAGCATTACTATTTCTGTGGTGGAAAAATGGTTTTCTAGACGAAGAGCCGCAGCAGTTTCAGATAACAGCGCATCCGTTCGGGGCAACTTCATCACCCTTCTGTGTGAACTTCGCGTTGAGAAAGGCAGTAGAGGGCTTTGGTTGCTTATATCCGGAAACAGTAAGAGAGCTGGGCACGAGGGTTATACGGTGTAACATGATTCATAAAATCCTAGTCGGATTTTGGGGGCCGGTGTAAGATGAATTCCATTCCCATCCTTAAATCAAGTCAACCTGTCCCGGATCAGCCTAGCATTGTTGCAACACAATTATCCATGCCCAACATGTCTATCCCACCTTGTTTAATTAACTGTGTATGTGTGTTTTTACTTCGATCCTTTTAGTCAGACAGTTGAACTCATGACCCAATCAGAGTATTTTTGTGAACTGTTATTTTGCTGACCCATGTCTTATTTGTACTATTATGTTGAGTTTATCTTATTTATTGATTGGTTAAGTAGCCAATTAAATTCTACCTTTGTGCCAATGCTTTGTCTATCTCTTACTTGGGTTCATTCTTCTACTGACTGCTTACCTGAACGGTCGTGTCTGATCCGGCTAGTTCGTAATTTTGGCTTTAACGTTATTCCGCTCTGATAGCGGTTCCTTGCTTTCTGTTAAGCATTGTGTATTGTACTCTTGAAACCGTTAAGGTTTGTTGTATATAAATTGATTGATTTGTTTATTAATAGTACCGTAGAAACAGTGACCGGCTTCTTGTTTGTTCTGGACCGGGATAGCCTATATCTACGCGTGACTTAAATTCAAGCGATATTGCGCTTACACGGTCATTGCGAAATACAAATACTACTATTACAAATAATTATCACAGTCTACCTAACTGTCTATGTGTAAAGTGTATGACCGCATATGCCCTCGCTACATTCTCCGTGTAATTTACGCTTGTGTCCATTTTCTCCGTTAGAACTGAGCCTAAGTCGCATTCCGGCGTTGTGCAGGACAAGCTTTCATTGCACGGGGTGTAACTTGCATTCTACAGTCTACAGGCGCGTAACTTCACTACTTTGCACTTTTTCAGGTTGAAAATCATGCCACTGGCCACCGCCCAGTCTTCCAGAAGCAGCCTATCTGAGTCCTCCGGACACTTTATCGCCCCCCATATCTTTACGTCGTTAGCGTATGGAAGAGTCTGGCAGCATGGTAGATCATTGCACTAAGCGATATGGTAACTAAAATACATCTTGAACTAAGTGGTCTCGCAACATGGTGTACTGAATCCTGTCTAAAGTTCAACATTGATAAATGCGGCTGGATTTGTATCGGAAACAGTAACCTTGACCTGAATCTTGAAATAAATGAACGTAAACTAGCCAAGCTCAACTCAGTCGTAGATCTCGGTATCAGATACTCTAGTAACTTAACGTTCTCTGAACAAACTGATTATGCCATATGTAAAATACGAAGGCTCCTAGGATGCATAACTCGCAATTTCTTTTGTTGTGAAACTAGGGTTTTATTGTATAAAGTATGTGTCCGACCTATTTTAGAACACTGCCCGTTTATTCTTAGCGGACTCAGGCAAAATGACAAGCTTAAGTTAGAAGGAGTGCAACGGCAATTTACCTTAAGAATTCTTGGTTTAGAAAGTGGTCTCCAATACTATGAACGTTGCGACAGACTAAGTTTAGAACCACTCTGGAAAAGACGTCTTAAGCTAAACCTGATTTTTTACTACAAGCTAACTAATCTGCTCGTGCACTCCTCCGAGCCAATAATTAAACCTACCGCTGTCATCAGTTACAATCTTAGAAATCACCACAACCTAGCTGCTATAGAGCATTGTCAGACTTACATGCTGTATAATTTCTTCTTAAATAAGTTTTCAGTCATTTGGAATAGACTACCAGCTGATGTGCGCGATGCAAACACACTTGCAGTGTTCATCTCCTCAGTCACCAGACTGCTCAAAGATGACAGTGCACTTCTGCGTCTGAATCCTACACCCACTTTTTCGTCCAACATAGATATTTTAAGTTCATTAAACGTGTAGTTACAACAAACTACAATTATAAATTTTTATATTATTGGAAGCACATGATAGACATTTTTACACAGGACAATAATATTAGTTCACACAATATAAAAGTTAGCATCACGGGAATAGTTAGTTAGTGCACCAAAAATAACTATAATTACTAAACAGAATATAAATGTATATATACATATTAATCACTCCCTAAGTACTCCACTCGCTTTCTTTTGCGTTGTTGTTGTTTGTCTTCTTTTGTCTCTCACCATTTCAGCTTCTATTTGACTTTTTTAATGAGAATGAAGAATGTGGATATTTGACCATTTACAATGACAAATGATCTGCAAACATTATTGGTCCGATATCTTACAATTCCCTCTTGAATTACGCATCGCATTTCCCCACGACGTAACTTGGATTACAGTTGTGAAATATATTGTGAATTTCTCCCGAAAGAAATCCGAAACGATAATCCAAACTATAGATTTAACCACACGTAGAGTGACGCGTAAAGTCCGAAATACAGGATATTCTGAAATACGGTACTTTATTACATAAAAATAGATATATAATATACAAACCTCAAAATGTGAGGTATCTGTGGCTAAATGCCGTCAAATGCACAACCACTGTGCAGTCAATAAGTAAAAACAGCAATGCTGTGTCAAGGTCGATCCACGTGTCGGTTCAAACGGCCCGCGAATGCCAAGCAAAGAATAAACAAATACGAACAGACAACTTTCAATAGTAAAGCATACACTATAGGGTAAAGTCAGCAAATAATGTTTAAGGAGAAGAAAAATAAGAACTATACATTAATAGAATGATAATAGAACAAGTAATTTAGCTGCAGTTGTAAGCAAATGTCATTGTTATAAATTAACATATAAAACTCATACTACTTACTAATGGCAAGTAGTATAATGTTGAACAAAGAAAAGATTGAGAATGAACAGGTAGGAAGGAATTAACACCGCCCCCTCAAAACCAGCCTGGTTTTCCCTACTCTACCTGCTAGTAAGACACAGAAATGGTACAATTTACTCTCGCCACATCTGCATCCACTATTCAGCTATATATCCTACAAAGTGCTTATCTCTCCTCAATACCTTCTAATAGGCAAACCTTACGCACATCTCGGTTAACTATACCCTTCGATGTCTTGATATCCACTTTTCTGACATGCCCATCACAGCTTGCCGTAATACCTGTAATTATTCCCATTGACCAACGATTGCGAGATGAAGGCTCCGCAGTCACTAGTACTAGGTCTCCCACTTGTAAGTTTCGATGTCGTTGAACCCGCTTTGCACGCGATCGTAAGGTCGTCAAGTACTCCCGCTTCCACCGTCTCCAAAACTTATCGGCAAGGAGTTGCCCTTGTTTCCATCGTCGTGAATAACGTCCACATAAACTAACGTCGATTTCAGGAACCTGTTCAGGATTTCTTGATAAGAGAATATGATTTGGTGTCAGCACATCCAACTGACTTGAGTCATCATAAACAGGTACTAGCGGCCTACTATTTAGTATCCTTTCTGCTTCTGTCAAATAGGTCATGAGTGATTCATCTGTGAGGACTTGCTCCTTCGAAACTGGGCTTAACACTCGACGTACGCTTCCGATCAACCTCTCCCATACTCCGCCACGGTGGCTAGCATAAGGTGGATTTAAAGCTGTACACGGTTGAGCACCAATCAAACAACTGAGTGATGACTCCATGCGGCGCCGAAGAGAAGTTAAGTCCACTGGTTCATAAACAACCGTACTATATCCTGGAGCGATATCTTCAGTTACAGGATGCATGAACACATAAGCATGACGACGACTGCATACTGTGGAGAGTGCTGATAATAGAGATCGGCGCCACTGACGAACAATAGTATGGGTCGATTGGATTGTATCTGTACATTCTTCGTTAGCCAAGTTAGTTGATACTGCTGGACTGAGAGCTGAAGTGAATTCTGGTTCTTGATTTTCATACGCGATTGGAGCAGCAGTAGTAGAAGCACTTGGAGGTAGGTCTTTCCGTTTTGTTGAACGCTTTCGGTTACGATTGGCCTTTTTCGAATATGGGGACTGTACTTCGATGTTGCTTAATGAAGGGCTTGAATTAAGACTTTGAATAAAATGTGGAGAAACCAGTGTCTCGGAATCACTTACTATTGTCGGACTATTAGGTGTGATTGGTTCAGCGTGGACTTTTAAACACTTGGAGGGACCTCCTTGTAATTCAGTTTCACTAGAACCACGGTCGAAATGTGTAAGAGGTTCACACGGTCGTGGTGGATCTTCGGTTCTGACTTCTTGACTATGAATACTTGCAACTTCTGAATGAGTTTGAACCGATGATGTTGTATCCAGACTTGATATCTTCTCATTCCGTCCTTCAAAACCAAGTCGCTGGGAAATGACACTTTGTTCTCGCATAAATTTCGCAATGCGATCATGGTGGTCATCTAATGGGTTTTCCTCAAACAATTGGGAAATACACGTCGACTTTACAGGGAGCCAAATACCACCATCTTTGTCCACCACTTCTTTTGCAATTTCTGTTTTTGGACGTTTAGGTGACGTAGGGAACACCTCGGATACCTTATTGTCCTTCTCAGGAGCAGGAGAAAGAGGCCCCAGATTTACGCATTGACCTATTTTATCAGGTATTCGCAAAGGCTTGTTCTCTACTGATTCACTTTCCTCTAAGCAGAAGATGGAGGTTGCTTCTTTATATTTATTTCCTGAACCCAATAAATACCAACCAAAAACTGACAAAGATGCAAACGGTTGGTTGGATTTCCCTATACGCTGCTCCAGCACCCAGTGTGCTTCAGGTACATTAGTCCCAATTAGTAGACTGACCTGTTTACATTCGACGTCTAGAAAGGGAATTTCTGCCAGGTGAGGCCATTTTTTCATCTGTTCGTTTGAAGGAGTCTTAGGTCTCTTTACAGGTAAGCTTTCCACGGTGTAGGCACTCGTGACCCTTGTCTTGTAATCTCCCGTTAAGGATTCAACTTCGAAATCAACCTTGGATGAATTCTGAGAAGTAGTTCCACAGAAAGATGTTACCTGCATCAATGTACTAACCCCTTCTAGTCCTATTTGGTGGGCAACATGACTCAGCAGTAGTGTAGCATCTGAACCATTGTCGAGAAAGGCATAGGTATCTAGAAATCCTTTAGGTCCTAAGATACGAATCGGCACATATCCTAAAAAGGAAGTTCCGGGTTCCGTGCTAGAGTAGTTGACAGTCAGGCATGCTGAATTATCTTCATTGTGTAGAAGTTTATGATGATGTCTAGTGCATCCCACTATATCGCAACCTCTTGCTGCACGACAAGTGTCAGCTCGGTGATTAAGTTTCAAACAGTTGAAGCACACCTTATGCCGCATTGACACTGCTAGTCTCTCTTTGTGACTCATAGACAAAAAGCGTTGACATTCCCATAAGTCGTGATCTGTGAAGCAAACTATGCACGACTTCTGGGCTCGTGACTTCACGACATTAACGCTGTGCGAAGGCATAGCTCTGGACATTTTTTCTTTGGACCCTACTTCGTTGTTGTTCCTATTCGCATTAGCTATCTGGCCGTAACAGCTTGTAGCCAATGACAGTTGCCCTTCGAGGAATTCTTTGAGGTAACGAAAGCTAGGTTCAGCAAACTGTAAACCATCGTTTACCAATTCTGCCCACTTCCATCGTAGGTGCCGGGGGAGACGCTGAACAATGCACTTAAGGTTGGTAGAGCAGTCCAAGTCTGCCATGTAATTCATCTGAGATAAGGCTATCTCACAATTGGTCATCTGTCTCAACAACCGTTGTAGCCCAGCTATATCTTCAGGTTGCAGCTGTGGGCCTGACAGTAATTCGGAGAGGAAGGCATCCGAAACTGCATGAGGTTGGCCAAATTGACTTCGTAAAATCCCCATTGCTTTCCTATAGCCTACCTCAGAGGGCAGTAGAATGCAATGCTCTATGGCCTCCTTGGCTGTACCAACACAATTGTGTATGAGATGCATTAACCGTAGGTTGTCATCATTAGTTTGTTCTCCTATGAACATGTTAAAGCATCTTATAAACTTCAGGAACTTAGTTGGTGTACCATCGAACTTATCCATCTCAATTTGAGGCATTCTAATGGGGCTAACTGAGTTCAGGAGTGGTTGCACTGGTGTGGCATTACGATTTGACTCTGGGGGTGGTCCTGGGCAATAGTTGGTGCTACCGTCTAGGAATTGGCTTGTCGAAGGATTGGCGCAAGATCGAACGCAGCTGGCTGCAGTCCTAACTTGTTGAGAGCACTCGCTCTCCAATTTTCGTCGTTTGCTGCGAAGTCTAAGCTCTTGAACCTTAAGCTCTAGAATCTCTAATTCGGTAGCAACATTCGAATCAACATCAGAGTCTACTACTACACTACCTCCCCTAGCAATATTATCAAAACCTAGGCTGACATGAGGGGTGTGTTTAAAATTATCAAAATAAGATAAGGAAACAGGTAAAGAAGAAACTTGCGGTGAAGATAAATTGACTCGAAGATATTCTTCAGCGTTTTCCAGTTTTCCAGACATATTACGAGTAACCGGCATTGATAATTATCCAAATAGATCAACAAGACCAATTTTGAGTACTGTGAATTTCTCCCGAAAGAAATCCGAAACGATAATCCAAACTATAGATTTAACCACACGTAGAGTGACGCGTAAAGTCCGAAATACAGGATATTCTGAAATACGGTACTTTATTACATAAAAATAGATATATAATATACAAACCTCAAAATGTGAGGTATCTGTGGCTAAATGCCGTCAAATGCACAACCACTGTGCAGTCAATAAGTAAAAACAGCAATGCTGTGTCAAGGTCGATCCACGTGTCGGTTCAAACGGCCCGCGAATGCCAAGCAAAGAATAAACAAATACGAACAGACAACTTTCAATAGTAAAGCATACACTATAGGGTAAAGTCAGCAAATAATGTTTAAGGAGAAGAAAAATAAGAACTATACATTAATAGAATGATAATAGAACAAGTAATTTAGCTGCAGTTGTAAGCAAATGTCATTGTTATAAATTAACATATAAAACTCATACTACTTACTAATGGCAAGTAGTATAATGTTGAACAAAGAAAAGATTGAGAATGAACAGGTAGGAAGGAATTAACATATATCTTCATACCAATAAAAAAGTATTGATTTATAATACTTCATGATTGCATCTTACAACATAACTGATCTTGTCTGCAAAGATAGCTTGCATTTCTTGAAAACACCCGTTTATAAGAATATATAAACCGTCATTATTATTAGTCTACATTGTGTACAATTCACTCATGATGTTACGATGAAAATGCTGACAAAAGTATACAAGTGGATTACTTATTTTAAATTATTATCAAATTTGGATATAAATCAAGAATAAGACTCGATGCCGTACACACCAAAGTTATATGGAGGAATTACTTCAAGCTTTATTTTTTTCCCAAGTATTTGTAATCCATCCAGAACATACTTGGGTTTTTTTGTTAATGCGAAGACAATATTTCTATATTTCTTGATGTGCTCCATTGAATGACTAGTTATCATATTGTTCCCATAGATAAAATGACTGTAACCGTATAATCTTACCATGAACCAAATTTGTGTAATTTAAATAATACTTATCCATGCCTGTACAATTGGTGTGTCCTACACAGGTAGGAAAAAATGTATTTTATTAAATTACTTTTATTAAATATGCTTACTAATCGTGTATGTAATTTATCATATTGATGATGCCTGTAAACTGGCGTCCCTCATGTACAAAATGAGAATATACTATTACTATTATTATTATTATAATAATCAAAAGCATCAGTAGCCCTAGGATAGAACCCTGAGATACTCTTGATAACGAGCTGTGCCAAGATGATCGGACTCGATTGACCTTAGTGCAAAATTGCCTTTTAGCCAGGTAGTTCTCCAACCATGACAGAAGCGGCTTAACTATACCTGCCTGACTTATTTTGTGTAGGAGAAGGTCATGGTGAACTGTGTTAAATGCCCCCTCAAAGTCTAGGAAGACCACATGGACTGGAACATTCATATCCTAGCATGATGTCCAATCGTCTCAAGCTGACAATGGGCTTGTTATACAGGATCTGCCTTTCCTGAAACTGTGTTGGGCTTCATGGAGTATATCAGACCCATCGAGGTATTCCCTGATGTGATCATCTATAATACTTTACAGTACTTTTGATACCACTGTGAGTATAGCTTCTACTCTATAGCTAGTGGCATTTCGCTTATCTCCACCCTTGAAGATCTGAGAAAGGATAGCTCTTTTCCACCCCCGAATCCATTGAGTGTTGGAACAAGTCGCATAAGGGCCTACAGAGAGCTTCGGCGCACTGTTTCAGAAAACATGGCCTGATGTTGTCACAACGTGGGGACTTCCTAGGTGTGAGTTACTGTAGCCTCCCTAGTACTATTGCCGGGTTTATTTGGGGAGTAGCCACCAGGTCTTCCTCCTGTGAAATATTAGTGCTACTATTTTGGTCCGTGACGGTGATACTCACATTGCTGTTTAGCTGTTTGGCGAAGTCTAAACTGAATGTTTCACCCATCTTCAGACTAGTGAGATATTGACCGTTTGGGCCTACTAAGGCGCATGCCCCTGGTTGGTTGGTTTTCTTTCCGACATGAATCGATACAATTTTTTAGGGTTTGCTGGGAGATTTTTGGCAAGGTTAGCTTGGAATGACCTCCTATCCCTCCTGACTCTCGCGTTGCACCGGTTCCTGAGTTCCAGGTATGCATCATTTTCTGAACATATCTCCAAACAAGTGTCAAAGTCACGCAGACATATCGGCTTTCTACTCAGGAACTTCTACAGAAATGAGTCTAGAATTCTGTTGTACAAGGCTTTTGTGCGTCCTTTATTTGATTACTGTTCATTCATGTATAGCATATATATATATATATTTATTCCTGTTTATGCAGGAACATACCAATTGTACAGGCATGGATAAGTTATTATATAAATTACAGTTTGTTTGTTCAATCTAACATTAGAGTCAGTCAGAACAGTCTGCAAAATAGTTAGTCTGTGTAACACATAAAGAGATATAGAAATATTGTCTTCGCATTAACAAAAAACCCAGACTTCAGATGAATGTGATACAAATATCTCGGAAAAATAAAGCTTGAAGTCAATTCTCCTATATAACTTTGTTGTGAACAGCATCCTTGAGATAAAGTTTATTGATGTATTATTTTGAGTCAATAATGTATTTATTCCATTTTTGTCAGCAGTCTTATCGTAGTTTTATAATAGGAAAGAAATTTGATCGTTGATACGAAAATTAGATAAGTTCATGTTAGATTGTTTTACTGCATCAACTGGGGTCAATTCTAGAACTATCCATTTGCGCCATTTGCGTCAGCATGACAGACTGTACATGTAAGTTGAGTAATACATTGAAAACTGTTTGGAAACCAGTTGTTTCTTTATATCAGATCAAGAATAATCCTTGTACAGAATGTTGGCCAGCGTTTTCAAGTGGTTGCAACGGATCGTTCATGGAATTTGAGTTTCAATTTACTTAAATGGTCATTTCAGTTTAGATGTTGGGTTGTTCGACCTCGACCAGGAGGTATATAGAAGATTACGCTCAGCAGGGAGATAAAGTATGTATATATGGAAAGAACATTATTATTTTATATACATATAAATGTTTATAAATATATATCATTGTATAGTAAACACTACCCATAATCTAGTTGTTTTTCATGTAATTTTGCGAAGTCTTAGGGTTTATTTAGTGTCGTAATATTTAATAATGAGTCTAGGCGTTATAGTGTTCTAATAGCTCATGCGTTTTGGAATTCAGTGGTGCGGTGTGAGTGGCGTAGTCATTGGGATGAAGCAGTTTATATAGCAAGCGTTTGAAGGTCATAGTAGAGTGACAGGTCCTTATTTCTAGGGGTAAACTGTTCCAGATCTTAGAGTACATGACTATGAAGAAGTTTGTACGGAGTGCTGTCTTACAGTTTTTCCTAGATACTGTGCACGTTTGGTTACGAAGGTTGTAAGAGCCTTCCGGTGAGAACTGTATCTCCTTGCTGTCTGAGAATGATATTTTATGCAAGACTTTAAAGAAGAATGTTAGGTTAATGCTCAGTCGTCTCATCCAGAGTGGGTCGATACCTAGAGTTATACACCTTGATGTGTAGTCCATTTTGCAGTCAAATCCTAGAAGTTTAGGCGTGAAGTATCGTTGGACACTTTCTATTTTAAGTTTGTCACTTACGCGAGTGCTGCTGAGAATGAATGGACAATATTCAAGTAGTGGTCTGACACAAGCTTTATATAATAATAGTTTTGCTTCGTAGCTGTGGAAATTCCTGAGTATGCATCCTAAGAGCATCCTCGATTTACGCGTCTGTGTAGCCACTTGCTCAGAAAATGTAATGTCACTAGAGTACCTGAGTCCTAGGTCAACAACACTTTGGAGTTTAGGCAAGTCAAGAGATTCAAGTACCAGTTTAATATTTATTGAGGGTGCACCGAAACAGATCCAAACACATTTTTTAAGGTTGAATTTTAGGTTCCATGTGGAGGACCGTGCAGTTACTCTATCTAGTTCTTCCTGAGCAGCTTTCTGAAAGTATCCTAAGTCATCACAGTGGAATGTGTAAGCTACTTTAAGATCATCTGCAAAAATGAATGGTTTGCCAAGTGAGAAACAGCTGCATATGTCGTTGACATATAGAGTGAATAGGAGGGGGCCTAAGACGCTACCTTGAACTACACCAGAAGTGACTGGACTAGGTTTAGAGTTTACAGAACCCAGTCTAACTACTTGGGACCTATTGTTAAGGAATGATTCAATCCATCCTAACAATGGGTTACTTATTCCTAAGGAGTTTAGCTTATTTATTAGAAGCAAATGGTCAACGCGGTCAAAGGCTTTGGATATGTCGAAGTAGATGACTAGTACTAGTTGTTGTTTGTCTCGGCTGCTAGTTATATAGTTAAAGAAGTCAAGGTGACATGTCATGCATGATCTGGATTTTAGGAATCCATGTTGGTTTGGACTTAGAATATTGCAGCTGAGCATATGTTTGAGGATATCATCTTTAACTATTCGTTCAATGATTCCAGATACTATGGGTGTAATATTGATTGGCCTATAGTTGTTGACTTCAGTTTTTGATCCGGATTTGTGTTTAGGTACTATAAATGTCGTTTTCCATTTATCTGGATAGGTTTGGCTTTCTAGGGACATTGTAAAGATCTTAAGTAAGAAAACGGAAATGTCAGAACCACCGTGTTTATAAAGATACGATGGTATACCGTCAAAACCGGCACTACTAGAGCTTTTAAGAGTATTAATGGCTTGGTTAATATTAGAATAAGTGAAATGAACTGTAGTGATTTGTTTCAGCGTTGAAGAAGAAGGGAGTTCCATTGTATATTGTAGACCGAGAAGTGGACTTGTTGGCTTAAGATAGTTAGCTGCAAACGTCTCATTAAACAGTTCACACATGTCTGCATGGTTGCAGTATAGTTTGCCCTTGTTTATAAGGAGAGAAATTTTATGGCTTTGGCGATTCATTCGTTTCTTTAGGATTGCTGTGAGAGCACCTACTCTGGTGGTGCTGGCTAGTGCCGTGCATTCTTCATTTCTCATACGCAAGTTATGAGCTTGCGAGATGGAGATAAGAGTACTAAGTATTGACCCTAGTGTACTAAAGTCGTGTCGCCTGAAGTAACTTGTTGACAGTCTTTCCAGTTTCCTACGATCCTTTGGCTTTATGAATGTCTTTCTATGTGGGGAAAACTTTAGTGTTTGAAATGGGATGACAGCATCTAAGCATGTGTTGGAGTTATAGTAAAAGATGTCTAGAGCTTTCGAGAGGCTATCAGTATAGAAGTACTCACTCCATTCTGAGGATCTTAGCATTGATTTTACTAGAGTCCAGTCTGCCTTACTGTAGTTCCTGTAAGTTATTTGTTGTGAAGTAGGGGTATGGGTTGCATTGCTACTTGACGGAAGTGGCAGTGCACACAGCACTGTTTTGTGGTCACTCCCTGAAAACTCAGAACCTACTAGGGTAGAAAGGGGACTTATATTGTGGCAGAAGATTAAGTCTAGTACGTTATTACCTCTTGTAGGGGTTGTGACAGTCTGTTTCCAGCCAAGTATATCCAGTCTGCCTAAGAACTTTTCAAATTTAGCTGAGCCTGTGGGTATATCCCAGTTGATTTCTGGTAAGTTAAAGTCTCCACATAGGATCTTATTATCGTAGTGTAGGGAGGATAATTGTTCTAGAGTATTAATAAGTTGGGTCTCGTAATTACTGGATGTGCCAGGTGCTCTGTATGTGCATCCAATTAATACTATTGCGTTATTTACGTGTAAGTTAACCCATAAAGTCTCAGGCATGTTAAGTGTACTACTTTCTAGCTGTGATACAGTAAGTGCATTCAGAAAGTACATGAGGCAACCCCCTCCCTTGCCGCCTTCCCTGTCACACCGAAAGTGTGTGTAGTTATCTAAGCTTATCTCTTCATCCAGTATGTTCGAATTACACGAGGGTTCAGTGATGACAATTATAGGGGGTTTGTATATTACTGTGAGTGCTCTGAGCATCTGTAGTTTATTTAGAACAGATCTAGCATTTATGAGGATCAGGTAAAGATGAGATTTGAAATAGCATTTGAAGTATTTAAGTTCGTTAATCAGCCCCGAATGTGGTTCAGCACCCAGTAGTACTGTTTGACATGATGACCCTATGTTAAGAGGAGTTTCAGCATCATGTTCACCTATGTCTATCGAGTTGGTGTGTGCTGTTTTCGGTGAAGAATTGAGCGTTGGAGTACTGGATGTGCTATAGGCTAAGGCATTTTTATTTTTAGTTAAGCCAGAAACATGGGTAGGGATCTTTATTTGACCTAAACTTGTGCATGTACCAAGTGTGCTTAGTGGATGCGGGCGAACTAGACTGTTCCTACATTCATGCAAAGGGGGAGCCAGCACTAGCGGTTTAGGAGTGTTAGCATCCCTACCAGCTGTTCTTTCAACGCTGACAGGGACGCAGGGGATAAAAAATGATTGGGACCTTGTGAAGACCATGGTCTATTATTCCACCTATTGTTAGGGACTAGTGGTGTCCTTTTAAGGGTTTCGTGCGTACTGCTTTGTGGGTTAGTTCCCAGCAGACTTGTACCGTATATCCGATCAAAATTTATTTGCGTGCCATACTGTGAATGCCCTGAGTTGTTGGTGGTCGAGTTCTGACTATTGTCACTTGTACTCTTGAGGGTGGCATTGTTTTGGCGTTGGTTATCAGTGTGGGCCATCGTGCTATTTCGCACGTTGTGGGTGCCAATACTATCGACCGTGGGGAATGTGGGCTTACTCATACTGCCATTTTTGTTGTTGGCATGATTTGGGGTCATATTCTTCTTTTTTTACCAATGGACTTATGGCTAGGAGAGGACAGGGTCAACTTTCGGGGGATTTTGACTTTTTTCTTGGATTATTTAGTGACATGTCCATATCTACGGTGATAGGGGGTATAGTTTTATTGGCTATTTGATTACAATTTAGCGGCCTTTCGGTTGGTGTCGCTCTCTGAGAAGATAATTCTGTGTGGTTTGAGAGGAGTGGTGCGGTGGATTCTATGGTATCTCTCAAAGGGTTGGGTATAATTGCTGCTTGCAATGTCCTGTTGTTTATTCCACAATTAGACTCAGTGTGATAATTATATACGCGCCTTTCTATGACGGCCTTGTCCACCGCAACCTTTATTAGTTTGTAATTTCTGGCTTGCGATAGGGTGTGTTGGGAGTGGATAAATTTTCTGGCCTCAGCCGGTGTTTCGAACTGAAAACGAATAGGAAAACACTTTTCATGTTGACTCTTCTTCAGCCTGTAGCACTTAGTCTTGGAGTTGGGCATTTTCGCCTCACTAAGTAAGATGCGCTGTACCTTTTTTGGTGCCTCATTGTCCGGAACGTTGTAGACAATAGCATTTAGTTTAGCATCGAGTCGTTTTGTTACTTCTGTAGTAACAAAGTTAATGAGGTTATCCACCTTAGATACCGATTCCGTGTCAGGTTTGTTAAGGTCTACAGTTCTCATGAGGATAGTTAAGGGTGTCAGTTCACAGACCTGCGATCTGATATCGCCGATCTGATCTGATAATTTGGATATTTTGGTATTGGTTTCAGGAATTCCAGGATTTACTGACTTGTTTTTTATTTCCCTTAACTCGGCCTTAAGTTCTCCTATAGACAACTTTAGAAGTTCTATTTCTGAAGATAGTACTGAAACAGAGCTTGAAGGTTGGAGCTTTTCGATAAGTACATAAGGTGAAGGGAGGGTTTCTGTATGAGCAGAGGGTACTAAATTTTTGGGAGTAGTGCTAATACTAGCTGTCAGTGCATTTTTATCCTCCGTTTCAGCTCGACTCTTACGACATACAAGTGGGTTATGTGGCTCAGTACAACCATTTGTAGGGAGTGTGTTGCTTGATGTAGCAATCGACGACTTAATATTAGTCATCAGTTTTACAGGGGATTGAGTTCGCTGCTTTTTACTTTGGTTAACCATAACTATTTGATATGAGAGTTAATAGTTATAGGTATGGAAGTAGTAGAGTACTTGTGCAAGGATTACAACAAGATAAATTTTATGTAACGAATCACGCAAAAATGTAACGCAAACGTTGGACGCACCGCGTTACTTATTAGTAGTATACGCATAGAGGATAAACTGAAAGTCGAAGGAGTGCAGAGGTTAAAATTACTCGGAACCGAAAACGGTACGAACTACTCCACTAGATGTGATACCGTAGGACTAGAAACACTATGGCTAAGACACCTGAGACTAAACTTGACACTCTACTATAAGCTTCTAAACCACTTAGTTTTTGCCTCTACTAATGGCGCTCGACATTCAGATAACAATGGCTACAAACTAAGACACACTAAGGGTTCAGTAGCTATCGAACAATGTAAAACAGCCACCAGGCTAAAGTTTTACCTCATTAGGTGTGCCCAGATATGGAATAAACTACCAATGGAAATGCGTCAAGCAAGTACATTGGTCTCCTTCAAAAAGGTGCTTACTGACAAACTACAGGAGTTTGCAAACGATAGTAGTTCTAGTTCCTATCTGAGAGCCTCCTAAATTATAGGTGCATCTAATGTATGTATAAGCTTAAATACTACACCTGTTGTTTTTTGCCTATATTTATAATTCTAGCTAAAACATTAACGGTTAAGATACGTACCCTCAAACAGACAAAAAATTTCGTTCGTAAAACTTCTACCCAACAGAATAAGTGGAATGAAATGGACATAAACCGAAAACATGGAAAAGGTATAAATCACCACAACATCACATGGACAGATGTACGCTCGTTGGGCACCATATATCCCTCACCAACTATAATAATAATTTTATATTTTCATATAAACATAAATTTACATGAAAATGCATGCCAATTTTACAGGCACGATCAAGTATGATGTAATGTCAAATAGTAGATTGTCTACAAGTTAGTAAAGTTTGAACAGCTAAATATTTGATATATGTATAAATACCCTCTTTGTCTGACCCATGTCGTATCATTGTTGAATTAAACAGCAGTCCTCCAGGTTGCGCAGGAAAATCGACTTCATTTCGTCTTCAACCCGTAGTTGTAGGCATACGATAACCAACCAATATTGAGGTAAGTACAACGTTTACAAGGGATAGTATGCTGTTTTAGAAAAGTAAAGATGCTAAGGTGAATCATTAAAGTGTAATGAAATAGGTAAATGCAATGTATCATTAATAGATGCATTCATAAAGGAAATACAGTGGGAGACTACAATCCCTAAGCTGACAAAGTTCATTTGCAATGTATAATGCTACCCATATAGGTCTTACTATCATGATGTCCACTTTTGGTTTAATACAATTATCCACAAGCCGGTTGTTTTAATTTCATACCTTTTTGTGTATTTGGTGCACAACCGTACCCTATAGAGAATAGGAATAAAATAAGCCGAATCAAATTCATAAAGAGCTAAAAAATGTTAGGTTTAATGGAATATAATGAGCAAGTGAAGACGTTATTAGAAAATGAATGAGATGAGACATTGTTAAGTGATATTCGAAGATACGACAAAGGAAAGCATGTCAATTTATAAGATGCTCCATAAATCTGTGCAGAGTCCACTTGGTCGCATCTCAGCAATAGGCTGACCGAATGGTATATGTTTAAAGGTAGAAGCATCATCTGTCCAGGCGATCATTATTATCTTATTCAAGATAAGGATTCAAGCCCTCATAGAAATCTTGAGCCGTCAAATTGCATATTGCCGTTTCTGCAGAATGGGGCGATTCACCTTAGTGTCCACCACCATATCTACTGATCAGCATGCGCCACCCTCCCTCCTTTTATGATGTTAGGCTCTGATTGTTATGGCTACAGCAAATATATTGCTTGATTCCAGACACGTTCGTACCTCACATTCCATTTGCCTAGCTTTCTTAGTGAGTGCTTCCAATAGATCTCCACATGCAGATTTATGAACATATTATATATGTTTGCATGCGTCCAAATGAACTGATTAGTTTATAAGATGTTAAACCCTTAAAGAGTAAAAAGAATAGGTTTTGTGAATAGTGGAGCAAGATTCATCAGAACACTGTAGTTAGAGTTCACTGTAGATAGTATGAACTGAAGGTAAGGTCGGTTGGCAGGACTTATTGTACTGAATTATCATGACAGTCTTTTATATAGTAAACATATGTCATTGCAAAGTGATCTGTCTACACATATTATAAAACGATATTAAATGAATAAATATATAAATAATAAATATTAACACAGAACCAACAGAATTTTAACATTTGGTTAACAATACCGCAGTGTGTGTATCCTGAAGAAGGGTAGTTAGTCTTACAGGGAGCCGTAAAGTAAATCAAACTATATATGATAAGAGTGTAATCAATATTATTATTCGTATCATCAAAGAATACATTAAGCTCAATAATTGAGTGTTATAAGGGAAACAAGCGTGGTAAAGCGAGAGAACATTTGCTGCATAAATATTTTAAGTATTGTAATAATAATCAAATGTCAAGAATTGATTATGCATAATTACTAAGTATTATTACATTATATATATTTACTATCTATGTAGGACATACCAGTTGTACAGGCATGGATAAGTATTATTTAAATTATATGAATTTGATTCATAGTGAAATTACATGGTTGCTGTCCTCTCTGACATCAGTTAGTGAGCACATTCTGATAGTCGTTCAATGGAGCACATAAAGAAATATAGAAATATTGTCTTCGCATTAACAAAAAACCCAAGTATGTTTTGGATGGATTACAAATACTTGGGGAAAAAATAGAGCTTGAAGTCAATTCCTCCATATAACTTTGTTGTGTGCGGCATCGTTTCTTGTTTTATGTTCAAATTGGGTATTAATTTTAAATGGGTGATTTATTTTTCAAGATTTTGACATCATTTTTATTGCAAGTAATACCAGATGTGAATTCAACTGAGTGCAGATTAATATTGGTCATTGTCAAGCAGATTTGTTTTACTGCACTCAAGTCACCTATAGCCCGCCATTTGTGACTGCATGGTTGATCCGTACGAGTAAGTTGATAATTACGTAGAATGCTATATAAAAGCCATTTTAGATCGTTGACAGTGCTTGTATAAGATGCTGTACAGAGTCTTGTTATGGTGACAGTGGATGCCATCAAGGATGCTGAGCAATTACTAGCCAAACCTTTAGGGATGATATATGAGTAAGTGACTTCAATTGTTTCTCAGCTTCAGTCGGAATGTAGATCAATGCAACTTGTACTACAAAGTAAATACAACAGAAATGTACCAGATGACAAAGAGAAAGTATGTGGACCCGAAATTATTTGTTTATATTCGTTGTACATTGTAATTTGATGAACAAATATTTATTTCTACTAGGTCTTTTTATGCATTTATGCTACTAGTTTATTCATAGTCTTTAGAGAAGTAAGGGTATTTAAGCGCGTTTAGTTACTGTAGTAGACTAATAGTTGATTCGTTCTAGGAATAAATAGTTTATTTATATAATCAGTAGGGTGAAATAGTCTGTACAGAGGGCGTTTGAAACTCATAACCGTTGGTATTAGATGGTTGGAGGCAATCGGCAGGAAGCCTTGGACCTAGGTTTCGTGCTAGTTGGCACTCATCAGCAAGGCGTATCTGCAACCTTGAAGGAACTGATGTCCCTTCTGAGATTCGAACCCGCGTCACCCAGTGCTGCAGTCAGAGACGTTACCACTGAGCCACCTAGCATGGTGGCCACATTGCAAACATGACTGATAGAATTCAGTCTGCACCTAAGATAGGACTAGACGCATTACACTAGTTACTCACTAGTGTGCAATCAAAAAACTCATAACCGTATTGCAGTTCCTGACTTCTAGGGGCAGGTTGTTCCATATTTTAGAATACATGGCTATAAAAAAGTTTTCGCGGAGTGTTGACTTAAAGGCTTTTATTGTCACTGTGCAAGTTTGGTTACGCAGATCGTAAGAGCCTTCTTGTGCGAATTGTATGTCCTTACCGTCTGAGAATGATATTTTGTGTAGGACCTTATAGAAGAATACTAGGTTTATAATTAGTCGTCTTGTCCAGAGTGGGTCAAGTTGTAGAATCATGCACCGTGAGATGTAGTCTTTATTATATTCGTAGCCAAGTAGTTTTGAGGTAAAATATCGTTAGATACTTTCTATTCTTAGCTTGTCACGTGTGCGAGTCCTGCTTATAATAAATGGACAGTATTCTAGTAGTGGCCTCACACAGGTTTTGTACAGAATGAGCTTTGCTTCATTGTCGTGAAAGTTCCTGAGTATGCATGCTAAGAGCATTAGTATTGGAACTAGTGTGCTTTCCGTAGTTAAATATTGAAATGACATTGTCTCCCCACTCTACCAGCAGTTGCGATCTTTTAGACGGGTTAGGGTGGACATGTTAATGTGTTTTTCTAGGCTCCTTTTAAAACTGTCAGGCTTTTCACAGGATCTAATCTCAGAGGGTAGCTGGTTCCAAAGTTTGCAATATTTAATGGTGAAAAAGTTAGCTCTAGTTGTGAGTTTATGGGTGTTAACCTTGAGAAGGTAGTCATGGTTGCGTAGTTCATACGATTTAAGATTAGCCCACGTTATGGATGAGTTACTGTTACAGTGCTTTCTTATAACTTTGAATAAGAGAAATAAGTTGCACTTCACTCTCCTTAACCATAAGGGTTCAAAGTCCAGTCGAATACATCTGTCAAGGTACTCTATTTGCTGATCATAGCCTAATATGCGTTTCGTCAGGAATCTTTGGACACTTTCAACTTTTTCCTGTCTGCTGATTTAAAGCTACTGTATAAGTGGGCACAGTATTCAAGTTTGGGGCGAATACATATCTTATATATAGCCAATCTGGCTTCTGTAGTGTAAAAGTTGCGTAGCACAAAGCCGGTGAGACGTTTACAATCAGATGCCACCTCATTTGCATGTTCAGTAAAGGTAAGATCTGAGTATGTTACACCGAGATCTGTGACGGTGTTAGTGTTTGAAACAAGGTCACCGTACATGTATAGACATATGCTAGGTTTCCAACGTCCGAAGTATGTTATCCCAGACTTAGCTGGATTGAACGTTAACTGCCACTTTTCACTCCGCTTACATAGACTATTTAGGTCTTGTTGGATTTTACTAGCAAAATTCATATCATTATAGTCGAAATCATAGACAACTTTGAGGTCATCTGCAAAGAGGTACGGCTCGCCATACTTGATCATAGAGACAGTATCGTTTATGAATACAATGAATAGGGTAGAACCAAGAACGCCACCTTGTATCACACCGGTGGTTATTGGTTTGGATGTAGATAACTGATGGTTGATTTGAGCCAACTCTTCTCTTCCTGCTAGAAAGGAAGTTATCCACTCGAGTAGCCTTCCACTTATTCCATAAGATAGGAGTTTCAGTATGAGTCTCTTATGTGGGACCTTATCAAAAGCTTTCCTAACATCAAGAAATAGTGTTGCTGCCGAACGACCTTTGTCTACACATTCAGTTATGTGGTCGAAATAATCTAACTGGCAAGTGACGCATGACCTCCTAGTTAAGAAACCGTATTGGAAAGGGGATATTAGGTCATTCGAGAGCAAAAACTGAAGAATTTGCTTCTTTACAATCTTTTTCATCACACGTGAAACCACGGAAGTGATGTTGATGGGGCGGTAGTTATCTATGTCCGCTGTAGGTCCGGTTTTGTGAATGGGTACAACGTAAGATTTCTTCCAGCTAATTGGATATGTCCCACCCCTCAGCGAAGTTGAAAATAACTTGAGGAGAAGTAGATTCATGTCATTTCCACCATTTTTTAAGAGGACGGAAGACATTGCATCTGGGTCGAGGGTATTAGTAAGCTTAAGAGTTGCGATGGCTTTATCGATTTCTTGGGCGTTGAAGACTACATCGCTTAAACACTTTTCTGTTTTACGAGGGAAATCAATATCCTCGTCATTTTCTGGAGTGTATAGTTTGGCAAAGTGCGTGCTAAACACCTCACATATATCCTCAGCACTTTCGTGAGTGATGCCGCCTAGGTGTATTATTTTTGGATATGTTGATTTGGAGTTTGTTAGCCTATTTTTGAAGAGTTTGGCTATTTCTCCAGTGTTATGTGGCGACTGAATGGCCCGCATTTCTTTATTCCTAAGACTTAGATTTTTCAAATCATGGATTCTAATGAGGATTGTTTTGATAGCAATTAACGATGATAAGTCGTCATGTCTGTAGTAACTTAATGAATGCTTCCGCAAACTTCTTCTTAATGATATTGGAATAAAATCGTCTTGAGGGATTCTGAATTTAATCAATTTCACAGGCCCTATGACATCATTAACAGACTGTATATTGTCATAGAAATTTTTAAGAACTTGCTCTAGGTAGTCATTATTAGGGTAGGAATCCCAATTAGAGTATCTAATCAAGTCCTGATACAGGTCCCAATCAACATGTGTGTATAGTCTTATAGGTGTCCGACTAACTTCGTTTCTGTGTATAGTTTCTGGAGAAATGTTAAACGAACATGCCACCATTTTATGATCGCTACCTGGGAATTCATGTCCCGCGTGTATCGTAGATGGTGCTACGTTGATCGGGAAAATAAGATCAAGAATATTATCAGACCTAGTTGGTACATTTATATGTTGCGTCCATCCTCCTGTAATGATGGAATTAAGAGGATTGTCATACCTCGAGGGTCCTCGAAGTGTACGCCATCATATATCAGGCAAATTGAAGTCACCTCCAATTATATTATAACTGAAGGGAAGATTGGATGCAACATTAAATATGTTGCTGAGTATGTTATCGTATTCGCAGTTTGATGATCCCGGTAGGTATACACAACCTATAAGGATAGGTTTACTTCTGAGAACTTTTATTTCGACCCACACCGAGTCAGTGAGTTGTGACAGAATAGGGTGACTAAAATGCGTTGCACAAATGGGTTGTTTGACGTATATAAGTGTTCCACCCTCACGACCTGTTACTCTGTCCCCTCAAAAAAGATTGTACCTATCAATCCATAAGCTATCATCCGTAATATCACTAGAGCACCAGGCTTCAGTGATCACGATCAACGACGGATTGCATATAGAGGCTAACGTACATAATGCTAAGTGTTTGTTAAGAACTGATCTAGCATTTATGAGGATGACGGATAGACTTTGACTACTTGGTTTTAGTGCATGGGCGATGTCGTAATAAATGAGAGATGCGTGCTTAGTGTTCAAGGGGAGAGTCAGGATCTCGTGTGTTTAGTGCCTATTACACATGCTACGAGAGGGCTTGCATTGAATGTTGCTTCGTTGCAGTCTCTGTCACCATACTGATCCCACAAACTGCTGCAGGTGGACAAAGGACTGTGGTCAGATCTATCTCCCATGTTCTCCAATTGGAGATGCCTTTGTATATACTAGTCTTCCTATACAGAGAGGTATTTTTTCACCCCTCACTGAAGCATCACATGTGGTTGGTAGCTGGGGGTGAAGTATAAGGTCCCGAACCTACTTGTTCTCACATCTATTTACACCTGGTGTTTTCAGACCTAGTGTTATATTGGCCAAAGTAGTGCTCCAGTTGAGTAAATCATAGTTCCGCCTCATGCCGATCAAATTCGGGCAACCCTTGTTAGTTACTAGACAATCCACCTACGCAGAAGTAGAGATTTAATTTCGGTCTCCATTTATAGCAAATGAGATATGATAATGAATATACTGAACCAAATAGGAAGCATTGAATAAGAAATCCGCGAAACAACCTAAAACAAAAGAGATGTATAGACTTTAGTCAACTATAACAAAATGGAAGGTGAAATGTGGATGAAACTAGTTCACCAATTTGGAAACCAACCTTCTAGTCAAAATAATTATTTAAATTAACAGCCGACGACTGGTAATATCGTGAAAGAGAAGAGAAGTTCGTGAACCTTTATATTTACAATCACGGTGGAGGCAAATGGAGCGGGGAATACCGAATCAGATAAATGGAAGGGCACTCTTGATTCAATAGATAAAGAAGGCCTTACAAACCATAACAAAAGATATATTTCCTATCTTGTCACTCGTCCTATCCTTCCGAATTCCTCATTTACTTACTACGTCTGAGAAGCGGAAGCATTATGAGTTTCTGAGGCAGCACACCCTATATGGTAACCAAGAAAGAAAGCACTGGGAACCACTACTGGTTGATGTAAGTGGTTTACAGTCATTCATCCCAATCAGTCAATAGTATATATTTTTGAAGGCAAGCAGAAACGCCAAATTAACCGCCTGAAGTGCTGGGTACATTTCAGAATCGGCAAATTGAATCGCACTTTACTCAAACGTAGTGGTTTGCTAACGATTGCAAATTAAATCAAAAGGCACGTATGAACTCTGGAAAATGTGTTATGTTTGAAATACTGGAATCAAAGTGTAACAATGACGGGGGACCAAATTTAACCGATTAACAAATATTAATTGCAATTAAACATTCAACTACGGATTAATACTTAACTGTGAGAGAGGTAGCGGATAGAATTATTGCTGACTGAGGACTGTACTCATTACATTGGTCATCAACTACCAAACAATTGCATTAGTTAGGCCTAATGGTAGATTTTCAATGAAGAATGTGGGCAAAATAATTGTCAGTTAGCAGGCGAAGCAGAGCCTCGCCAGCATCAATCCATGAGGAAATTAAGGTTCAACCATCGGTTCTAACTATATTCGTAAAGTGCCAAAATTAACCAATGAATGGTTGACACATGAATTCTGAAAGGTTTCAAGACGAAGTGCAGGAATAAGAGTGGTGTGCACATACGCAACATTAGTGATGATTGTAAACTAAACGATGGCTTCTCTACGCACAGTATCACCGGTTAAAGTCTTATAGCACTTACATATGTGTCCCAAACCTTTCAGTTTTCCTGGTTTCAAACACGTCCAGATACTGATATTTTGTAAATACATTTGATATGTTATATTTAATCACTCCTATTCCCTTGAACTTACTACAAATACAATGAAAAAATACGTCATTTTAATACTTCGGTATATTAAAAATAGTTGAAATGGTTAGAAAACATTCACATACTGATGGAAGGAATCGCCTCTCTAACTACGGAAGAATGAATTTTGAATAAGATGCGGCGCTGTATCTGAATTTTGCGCTACAAAGGTATGGCGTTGGCACTTTCCAACTCGAATGAGACTTCATTTGAGGCTATTAATTTCACATATGGGATAAATAGGCAACAAGAAAGAAATAAAAAGAAAAAACTGAGAAAGAAAGCAGCGCTGAAGAGACGTAGAGAACTTAGAAATCAACCGCAACTTGTAAATGGGGTTTCGGATGACAATAAATCTCATGAAAATGAAGAAAGTGATCCTGAACCAGAAGATGAAATAATAGAATTTGAATATACTGGTCCATTTGAACGGTTTAAGGTAAGTGGGTTCCGGCGTCATAGGTGGTCGTCCACAAAATACTGTTGATTTATTAGTTAACCAGAAATTTAACGTCGTACATCATCAGTTGTGTGATAATCTGTTTTATTTTACTGTACTACGTTTCTGCTACTGCAGCCTGGATGCATATTTAGACTTTGGTGATTACTAATGATTCCGTTTGACTGGTGTCTGTCTTTGCTTTGTTAGGACCTTACCTAAAGCAAAACGTTTTTCTTTGCGTTAGTTAATCTTCCGAGGCAATAACTAGCTTAAAGGCGTGACACCTGTTCTTTGAAAACTTGGATTTCGATAATTATAAGTGATACTCTTGTGGTACAATAGTGGAGTAAATTCTTTCCGTATTGTTTTTTGAGTAGATCAGAAATACGAGGAACTGTTTTCCAGTCGCATTACTTTAAGCTTTACTCACCAGCTTCATTTTACCCTATGAGGTGTTTAAAAGGAGAGTTTAACATAAGTAGCGCTATTCAACAACTGATTTCAGCGTGCTCCGAATATGATGAGGAGCGAAAGCTGTTTAAACGCAAACTAACAAGAAGTCTTCGCAACGACCGTGAAGAGTAGTGGACGACAAAGCGTGAGAGGTGGAAAAAGCATCGGTGACAGGTAAAACCAGACGACTATATGGACTTATCAGGGAAATAGATGGCAAAAGGCAAATGATGAGACAATTTACGAGACAAATGGCGCCATAATTAGCTCAGGATAGGCGACTGAAACGTTTGAAACAAAAATTCTAGGATCAGGTGAACTAGTTTACAGCGACGCCTAACCTACTAAGCACTCAGCACCTGTCTTTGGTCCCTAACTGATATTATAAGAGCTGTCACTCGTCTGAAACGAGGCACATCAGCGGGACATGATGGAATAACTCCAGAGGTGTTTCAGGACGTTGGGGACAGTTCACTGTCTGCGTTAACTAAGGTACTAGGCAGTGTCTGAGAGCAAAGTTAAAGTATCATAGACAAAGCCAAGGTCCTTCATGATATGACCATTAAGAGCCAGTCAGATACAGGGAAGGTCGTTCCAAATGAAATCATATCTGCCTTTCTCGATTTAGAGAAGACAGGTACAGTATTCCATTTATTCTCTAGGTACTTTTTCCGTAAATCTATATTGTTAGGTAGGGTTATGGCTTTTTAGATTAGGGTTTAGGGCTAAAGTGAGGTCAAAAACTGTCAGAAATATCAACAGATGTCAAAGTAACATAACCTAGTCACCTGGATAAATGCATCTGTCGCGCATGGTACGATTTCTCTATAGATCATTTGTATGGTGACTGCGAGAAATTCTTACAACAGATAAGGGATAACTATAAAGTAAAGCATCATGTTCGCAATGTTTTTTAGTGCATTTTCCAATGATTATGCAACTTTGTTACGTCCGAATTTTGATTGGTCGTTCTAGGTCACTGCAGTTTTGGCTATGATAATTTAACTTTGTCCGTCTGAGGATTAGAGATAGCCCCTTCGAACTGGTAAGTAGTTGATTATCCCAATATACAAGAAGGGGGGCAATTCTTCCGGTGATAATCACAAGGGGGTTAGCGTGACCAATATGGTATCTACAGTTTTAGGCTCAATCACGCGTAGACTAAGTGGTGCTCGGGAGGAACAAACACGAGAGAACCAGGCAGTCTTTAGACCGAGAAGAGGGTGTATTGGTCATATCTTCACCCTTCAACAGATTCTAGAACTTACCGGCGTCCAGCGATTGTTATATTTCTTGACCTAAAGACGGCATTGGATTCTATCGACCGAGAGGTACTCTGGCGATGTTTGGCTGTAAAAGGAATGTCAGAAAGATACATTTCACTGATCAAGGCACTCTACTCGAACTCATGAGGACGTACGGCGAGTTGTCTTCGAAGTGGTGACAACTAGTGGTGTCCGACAGGGATGCCCACTGTCCCCATTTCTGTTTAATTTCATCATATATGTACCAATGAACTTAGCCCTAACTGACTTCAGCGACTCAAGGATTGACTTGTTACCACAGTATGAATAATCTCGTTGACTTGGAATATGCAGATGATATAGTCCTGCTCCCAGGGGAAGAGGCCGACAAAATGCAGAGTCTTCTGAACACCTTGAGTTGCAATCTGCTGTTTGGCATGCGATTCGCTCCCGCTAAATGTAAGATGATGCTACTGGATCGGACCACATTCACTCCGGGCTTAAAGATAGGGAGTGGGGTAGTGGCTAAGCGTGTTGACCAATTCCCTTATTTGGCGAGTTGTATCAGGCTGATGGCTAACGAAACCTCAACACTGATACAGAAGGTTCCTTTGGCATACGCCAACTTACGCCATCTCTGGCGTAGACGTGATATCCAGCTATCGACTAAAGAGCGTTTGTACTGCTCAGCAGCAGTCCACTGTGTCCTCCTCTATGGCTGTGAGACATGGCCATTGAAAGTCGAAGACATGAATAGGCCGGCTATGTGTCTTAGACTGTAGGTGTCTGTATTCTATCTGCCGTGTTAAGTGTCATAATAGTGTGACAAATACTGAGGTTAGGCGTTGAGTGCTAGATAAGGAGGGAAAATCAATCGATGAGTTTGTGAATTTACACCGATTGAGATGGTTAGGACATGTGTTATGCATGCATTCCTAGCCAACGCCTTCTTCGACGGGAAATGCTAGCTGAGATAGGATGGTCAGGTTAGAAAAGAGCTATTGGTGGTCAAGCCAAAACATGGCTTTATTAGTCAGTGAAATCCATAACAGTTAGTTTAAGCCAGTCATGTAGGCAGGTAAAGCCTTCTTGGCTGGTTGCAGTTCTCGGGATAATAATAACCAATGGCTGGAGACAATTGACGATGAGGCTCAAAATCATTGTCAATGGCACATGCATTTACTCTCTGCGATTTATAATATCCATTAAAAACCAATTGTTCTTCCATATTGCTATTCTTTTTGCTTCACTTTCCTGTTTATTATCTCTCTTTGATCTTTTCTCTTGCTTTGTGTGCTACATGGAATGTGGCAAGTCGAACTGCTGCACATCTGTGCAAAGTCCTACGTTGAAATCAGTCAGTCAGTCCTTAAGATTAATTTGACATTTGAAAGTATGGAAAAGCTCTGGTTAGTGGTAAGTGTAAATGCTTATTTTGGAAAAATGGATTGGTTAATGGGGCAGGATTTAGTGTAAGTTCGAGGGATATTTGAAGGTATTTTTATTCACAGCGTAATGATAGGAGCTTTTCAACATATATCAACATAAGACTTTGCATAGATATGCATCATTTGATGTTGCTACCCTTCGAGAAGGCCACACTACATTGCTTCAAGGTATTTGTCTTTAGGGGCTCTATGTAACTAGTCATACTTCACGAATGTTAAGTTTTCTTCGGTGATCACTGGTATGTACTATATTTCTGATTATCAGGTAGAAGAATTTTGATCAATGTAGGTCTTTTTCCTTGTTTCGTCTATGCGTCATCTCCTCTTTTCAATCGTCGAAATTGTTGTCTCTTTTACCATTTCTGGTGGTTACTTGTAGTTCTTAGTACGACTTTGAATACTGTTTCTTTTCATTCTGCTCTTTCTTTTCTGTCTTTTGTTACTTAAGTGTAAAACTGTGACAGGATATTGGAGTAAAATTATGTTGGGTCTTGTTTTAAAAGCCTGATACAACTTTTCCCTTTTAAAATAAATATAAACAAAACAAGTATAACATGTAGCGGAATGTGAGCTCATTTTTCGAGTCTACTCTTTAGATATCCTGCATTGTATGGTCACCAGGCGATTCAGTAACTTGAGGGATTGAGAAATGACGTAATTCTGTAAAGATACACAATCCTTCTTACTGTGAGGTTTTTAAAGAAACGCCCCTTTTCTCCATCCTTCAAGTTGCTAAATCGCCTGATGACCATGTGGTTTTGGATATCTAAGGGATTGGTTTAAAATGTGTCCTCATGTTATCGTGTTCCATTTGGTTTGGCTTTATGCAGGTCTTTTGTCAACATCTGTTTTCTTACCTGTGTACTCACTACAGTTGAGTTACATTCAGCATATATCATGTTGTTTTTTAAGATTACTCCTACTATGCAACGATTTTAGCTCTATGCTATTGTACAACTTCATTCGTATTGTGTCTTGTGAACCCTTTATAGTTTCAGCTTGATGTCAGAAATACCTTGAAGAAAATTCTTTAAAAAACTGTTCTGGTGGTTGCAAGCTTATTGTTGTATTTACTTGTGCATTATAAAGTGTCTTTTCGTTGATAGACACTTTTGCGAAGCTCTACAATAATTTTTTTCTTTCAAACTTATAGTGTTGTAAGGTTTTCTTTCTCATGATTTTTATTGGTTGTGAAACTAACTTAACAGGCATTTGAAAATATTTTCTGACGAATTTGTTGCTGTATGAATCATACGTGAGCTACGGTTACATTTTAGCCACAGTCTGGAGTGTTATTACATGGGAATGCATATCTTTTATATGTACTCATCAATAGACAAGATCTTTCCTTTTTGAAACAGTCGGATGATAAACTGCTCATTGAAAGAGGAAGATATGAAGAGGCTAGCTGTCTTAAGCCAAACAGCTTTTTGAGTTCTTTTTCCCGTTTTAAGTGGTATAATATGTTGAATTGTATTGTAGTTATGCGTAGTGTTAGGTAAGGCTGCTGCTGCTGCTGGATTCAACATAGAACCTGGCACCGAAGTGCAGCAGTTCGAGTTGCCACGTTCCAAATAGCACACAAAGGTAGACAGGAAAATGAGAGAAGAGAATCAATAGAATTTAGATAAGTATAAGAGTGAAACAGAATGAGTAATGGTAGAAAGGAATATGAAAGATTACAGAGACTGAATACATCTGCGTAAGCCATTGACAACGATTTCGAGCCATGTCACCTAGTGTCTCCAGCCATTGATTCTTAGAGTCCCAAGCGCGGGCCCCAACCCGGAAGTCTGCATCTCCCTACCTGACTCAGTTTAACTGTCAGGGATTTCATGGATTGATGCCATGTTTTTGTTTGGCCACCGCCTACTCTTTTCCAACCTGCACCTATATCAGCTAGTAATGACCGTCGTGGGAGGCGATGGCTAGGTATGCGCAGCACGTGACCTAGCCATCTCAATCTATGTAACTTCATAGCCTCTTCGATTGATTTTCCCTCTTTACCCAACACTCTACGCCTAACGTCAACATTACTTACCTTATTATACCACCTAACGCGAGAAAGAGATCGTAAACATCTGTGGTCAAAAACAGTCAATCTCTTCATGTCTTCCGCTCTCAATGGCCACGTCTCACCGCCATAGAGAATGACGGAGCGAACTGCTGAGCAGTATACACGTCCCTTGGTTGACAGCCGGATGTCACGCCTACGCCAGAGACGGTGTAAGTTAGCGAAAGCAGACCGAGCTTTCTGGATCCGTGCTGTGATTTCGTCACCAATCAATCCGTTGGTGCTGATACAACTTCCCAAATAGGTGAAGTGGTCAACATGTTCTATCACTTCACTCCCTATCACTAAGCTAGGAGTTGACGTAGTCCAGTCCTGTAGCAGCATCTTACATTTCACAGGGGCGAATCGCATGCCAAACATACGAAGATTGCTGCTCAAGGTGTTCAGAAGACTCTGCATTTTGTCAGCGTCCTCCCCTAACAGGACTATGTCGTCTGCGTATTCTAAGTCTATAATACTATTCCCTGGTAAAAAGTCTATTCCTAAGTCGTTAAGTTCAGTTAAGGATACTTCCATTAGCATATCTATGATGAAGTTAAACAGAAAAGGGGAAAGTGGACATCCTTGACGGACACCACTGGTTGTTATCAATTCAGATGACAATTCCCCATAAGCCCTTAAACAGCTACATGAGTTTGAGTAGAGTGCCTTGATTAGTGCAATGTACTTTCTTGGCAGTCCCTTCGCAGTCAAACATTGCCATAGTACCTCTCGATCCACGGAGTCGAAGGCCGCCTTCAAGTCAAGAAATATGGCAATTGTTGGACGCCTAAAAGTGTGTCTATGTTCTAGGATCTGTCGGAGAGTGAAGATATGATCTATGCACCCTCTACCTGGCCTAAAACCCGCTTGATTTTCCCTCATTTGTTCCTCCCGAGTTCGGCTTAGTCTGTTCGTGATTACTGAGCCTAGGATTTTAGAGACTATGTTCGTTAGGCTGATTCCTCTACGATTATCACATGAGGACTTGTCTCCCTTCTTGAATATTGGTATAATAAGCTAATTAAGGAGCCATTTTTCTCACAAATAGTCTCACTTATGATTTGCCTTCTCCCACCCGTTTCCCTGATGAGTCTAAAGAGTTGCCTAGTGTTGCCTATCGCCGATGCTTTTTCCATCTCTTTCGCCTTTGTCAATCACCATTGTTCACGGTCCTTGCGGAGACTTTTCGTAAGTTTCCTTTTGTGCAGCTTTCGCTCCTCATTGAATTCGGAGCTCGCCGGAATAAGTCTTCTAGCATCTATCAGTTCGGATGAGGCAGTCGAAATCCAATGGTTTTTACTCACCTTTGGATTTACCTTATTCACAGCTTTTACAGCTGTATCTATGGCTGACTGAATATTCTTCCAGGCTTCTTCAGGGTGAGCGCAGCTGTCGAACTCAGATATGTGTTTAGCTAGTTCTTCCTCAAATAGAGACTTAGTTTCCTGATCGAGCTGGGGACGTGATGGGTTTACCGCTAGCTGTTTCCTACGTCCGTTCAGTCGTAAGCACACACGAGCGCGGACCAGTGCGTTATCGGTATCTACACACGTGTTCCAGAAGGAGCGACAATCCCCTACCGACCCACGCCAACGATAGCTTATTGCTATGTGGTCTATTTGTGTCCAGCGTTGGTTTGATGATGGAGGTCGCCAGGTCAGACAGTGTCTCTCCTTGTGTTTGAAGTTAGTGCTTACAAGAAACAAGTGATTATCTGAACAGAACTGTAGGAGACGGTCACCGTTGTCGGTTCGCTGGCACGGAATTCCGTATGTGCCACCGACATTCTTCTCAGATTGACACAATTTCCCTACTTGAGCATTAAAGTCACCAGCTAAAACGACTATATCTGAGTGTTTAGCCTTTCGCAGCAAACTAGACAGCTTTTGGTAGAACTCATCCTTCGTTTCATCCGAACTGCAGTCAGTGGGGGCGTAGGCGGAGATTACGAAAAGGCATCGGCGAGTAGTGCAGTCCTTTCTCCTTTTCACTGATCCGTTCAGACGGACAGCACACATTCGGCTATCTACCGGGATCCAGTCAAGTAATGTCTTTTCTGCCCTAGTACTCAGAACTATCCCAACACCAGCTAATCCTCGTGAGCTAGCCGTCGCATCTCCTGACACCCTCAAGGTGAAATTTGCAGATTCATCCTGTTGGCCAGGTGGGGTTAGGTGAATAACCACACTTGGGTCTTGTATGCGTGTTTCTGAAACACAACATACATCAATGGCTCGGGATGCCAGAGTCTTGGCTAGTGATGCTTGTTGTCCTATTTGGCAAAGTGTCCTAACATTAAATGCCCCTATATGAAATTGGTGACGTGGCTTTAGGAGACTATCGATGGTGGTTTTTTGGCTTCCGTCGTTTTCAGTGCACACAGAGTGAAGAGGAAGTGAAGAGCCATTAAGTAGAGGAGTTGCATTAGTAGAAGGAAGGCAAGATGATAGAGATGAAGATGAAGACAAAGGTGAGTGAGAATTAGAGAGGTTTCGCGTGCACTTCGGATTGTGAGGGCGATTGTTACTTCCCGGCTGCCCACACCGTGGAAGTTGGTTGCGTGACCGCAGAGCCCAAGGGACAACTGCTTGAGGCCGGTCACACACGGCCTGTTTTTGTTTGTTCTTTTTTATTTGGTGTGTCTCAGTAGCGTATTTATCACTTCTGCCCTGTGACACGGCAGCAGAAAGCGCGGTCGTTGTTAATCCGGGCCCCGACCGATCCGGCATGATATTTTGTGTTTTATTTGAAGTCATAGGATTGGATTGGGTAGCTGCTTTTTGTCTAACCACTATCCAAACATCCTCTCTGGCATGGTAGGACCTGCAGGAACATAAGTTCCAGCCAGTATAGCTTGTTGGGTCATTGCGGTGTTGAAGCCCGACCACCACGTCAAGGTAGCAGCTTTCGGTCGGGTGTTAGGTAAGGAAGAGGAGTTAATCAATGACGTTGATAAGCTACAATAATTGAGAGTTTCAGGTGCTGAACTACTGCCTTCCTCAACGAGTAGTGTTAGCTGACGTAGGGTTGGGTTGGGAAAGTGTAAGAGGTGGTGGTCAAACTAAGACGTTTCATCGGCCCATGTAGTCATAGACAATTAATTCGAACTGTGTAGCGGGGGCTGATTGGAAGGTTCGAGTCCTCAGGATTCTAAGCACCAATGGCTGGAGAGTATCGGTGGAATGGCTGAAAATCGTCCTCAGTGATGCAGATGCATTCACTTTTTGTAATCTCCCATATTCATTGGACCCTTATGTTTTTCTATGTTACTATTTCTTTCTCCGGTATATTTCAGCTAGTTGTGGTTCTTTTGAATCCCTTGTTTTCTCTCTTCTATCTTCCTTTGTGTGCTATATGAAGTATAGCGACCTACGTATACTGCTTCACTTCTGTGCTAAGTTCTATATTGATGTTTAATATAGTTCAATGTATTTTTAGAGAGGCACGTTTATCCATATTCTTTTATTATTTTTCCAGTTACCAGATGATGAGGATGATGTTGCTGTTCCTGCTAAACCAGTATCTCATACTGATATAAACTTAAAAGCACGTACTGCAGCACTTTTAGCTGAAGAAGCTTCTGCAAATGAGGCTAGACGTCGTTCTGGAAATCAAGATCCAGATTCAAATAACAATGCACGACTAAAAATCAGCTCTGGAGACTCTGCAAATGGTGGAGTAGAAATATTAAGCAAGAAAAAATTAAAGCGTCTTAATCGTCCAAGTGTTGCTGCACTTAAACAAATGGTAGCACGTCCTGATGTCATTGAAATGTGGGATGTTTGTGCTAAAGATCCACTTTTACTAGCCTATTTGAAGGCTTATCGTAATACTGTACCAGTTCCTAAACATTGGTGTGCGAAAAGAAAGTATTTACAAGGCAAACGTGGTTTTGAGAAACCTCCGTTTCGTTTACCGGAGTTCATTGCTCGCACTGGAATAATGGAAATGAGACAGACTGTACAAGATAAGGTGAGTCCTGTTCAAATTCTCTGCTTGCATAATTTCCAATAATGCTTTCTGTTCCTTCAAAGCTAAGTCTTAATGCCTTATTATTAAACAGGGTTAAATGGAAGGCAGCGTTTTTCTAAAAAAAGACTTTTGATGTTTGATGTTTTTATAAACTTTACTAATTATATACAACAAGTGTTCAAATTAATTATTATCTTGCATCGTACAACTTAACTTCTAGGATGCGGATAAAACACTGAAAACCAAAATGCGAGAGAAAATTCGACCCAAGGTGGGGAAAGTGGATATCGATTATCACAAATTGCATGATGCATTCTTTAAATATCAAACAAAGCCTAAGTTATCAATTCATGGAGATCTTTACTATGAGGGCAAAGAATTCGAAGTAAAATTAAAAGAAAAGAAACCTGGTAATATGTCAGATGAATTACGAAATGCTCTTGGTCTACCGTCTGGTTCTGTAAGTTTTAAAATTTTATCATATATATTGTAACAGTGTAGTAAACTGCTCATGTTCTTCTTTTCTTTTAACAACTTTTATCAAGTAACGGTGGACCTTTAAAAATTTGTGGTTTTCGAGAGTTAAGCTTTTGTGTTCACTGGCAATTGTTGTCAGATTTGGTATTATTATTATTATTATTTCCTTGGGTTCAGAAGGGAACATAGAGTTTCTACAACACATCTCCATTTCACCCTGTCTTCTTCAGCTGACCCCACGATCGCCCATAAGCTTTCATCTTCTTCACACACGATATCCTCCGTGTCACCCTCGGAAGTCCAACTCGTGGTATTCCACTGAAACAGTGGCTTGGCTCGCGATGTCACCCGACGGCCTCTTCAGCATGTGTCTTATCCAACTCCGTTTTCTTCGGGATATTTATTATGCAATAGGTTCTTGATTGGTTCGTTCCCAGAGTTCCTTGTTGCTAATTCTTTCAGGTGGGCCATGTGATCTTCAATATGAGACCATAGAAGGCCAGCGGTTTATAAATGTCTGCAGTATTCTGTAGTCTGATGACTCGTTGACCAAGTTTCTGACTCATATAGGAAAGCTGACTGACTTAACATTAGTGTCGAAAATTCCTAATCTTGTCCTTTATAGTGGTCGGAGCAGATTGCCAAACTAATTTTATAGTGATGAAAGTCTGTGTTGGTCTTTCGACCGTCACTGGTTTTGACACCCCGATCTATGCTGTCATCTTTAGTTGAGGTGATCTGTTCCAAATTTCTCCCGTCCATATAGTGATTGATGCTTATCGTTGTTGGTTGGTTGGTTGTCTTCATCATCTGTATCTATCTTCAAGTGAGTTAGTTTGACAATAATCCTAGTGGTTGATGTGAAATGTTGGGACCTATATATATATATATATATTCATATATATATATATATATATATATATATATATATATATATGAATATAACATAACAAGATAACAGAAATGATAACATAGGGAAACATTGGGGTTTAATGGCTGTGGGAGATCGAACAAAGAGTGGATGTGTCTTCGCCATTCAGAATGATTTTGTGCCAAATCAGCAATTGTCTCCATCCATTTCTTCTTAGAATCCCAAGGCCCCCATCCAGCCAAGCAGTTTACACCTACCTACGTGACTGGTTCAAACTAATTGTTAAAGACGTCATCGACTGATTCCATGCTTTGGTTTGACGACTACTAGCTCTTTTCCAACATGATCCTATGTCACCTAACGTTGCCTCTTGAGGAAGACGATGGCTAGGGCATGTAATACGCATTGCCCAGCCATTTTAATCGATGTAGCTTCACACCCTCATCGATTGAGTTCAAAAGTTGTTGGAAGTACATTTATGAACATATAGATGAGATGATATTCAAATTTTCTCTCTCTCTTTAGGGGTTTCGTTTCATTTCAATAAAGATTTTCTAGCGTTATATTAGAGTCTACCATGTTTGGTGAAAAGCGGATGCTCATCTGTGGTTGGTATTGGTCAGTAGTAGTGATGCTATATTCACCGGTCATGGTATCTTAACCTAGCAGTTGATGGTCAGTAGGCTCAACTGGTTAACTAAATAAAGGCTATGAATGAGTTCTCTCTCTTGTGGTGGCATTGTGAGTGCACACTGCTAAACAGTCCCTAACCAGGACGAAACAGTGAGTATCCAGTATTCTCTCTGACTGATGTTGGCGTTTTGAAGAAATCTAAATCGATACAGATATGATATCGTGATTGTGTCATATTGTTCAAAATCAGTGTACAACACTAACCTGTTTTGCACTTCCCTCATATTTGGAGTTAACTGAAAAGGTAGCAAAGACAGTCACTACTATCTGTAAAACTGATACAGTTGGGTTTTTCGATTTCTACTAATAAAAAGCCATGAAACAGAAATATCACTTGAGCATCTGTTATTACTCTGAACAAAAGAGTAAAGAAGAGTGCCAGAGAAGACAAAAGAAAGTACTATGAAACCATGGCAAGTGAGGCAGAACAAGCTGCAGGCAAAGGGGACCTCGCAACACTACCAAACTACTAGGTACCTATCGGGCAAACGTTTGACACAAATTAAGCCGGTGAAGGATGACAATGGAAAGTCACTCACCAAAGAAGTGGAGCAAAGGAAACACTAGGCTGAACACTTCAAAAGACTCCTAAATCGACCACCACCTACAACGCGCCCAACAATACCAACAACGGAGACTGAGCTACCAGTGAACACCAACCCCCGACGAAATCAGAAGTCCTGAAGGCAATCAAGATGCTAAAAGCTGGAAAAGTAGCAGGACCAGATGGAATCCCAGCAGAAGCATTGAAAACGGACCCGGAGACAACAGCGGACTTGATGACGCCACTACTGGAGAAGGTGTGGAAAGAAGGCAAAGTACCCGAGGATTGGAAGAAAGGATACTTATTCAAACTACCAAAGAAAGGAGACCTAAGTCAATGCAAGAACTGGCGCGGAATTATGCTCCTGTCCATCCCAAGCAAAATACTAAGCCGCATCATCCTGGAGAGAATCAAACATGCCCTGTATGAAAAACTTCGACCGGAACAGGCTGGATTCAGGAGAAATAAGTCATGCATTGATCAGTTCGCCACATTACGGATCATCATTGAGCAAAGCTTAGAGTGGCAGTCACCCCTCTATCTCAACTTCATCGACTTTGAAAAGGTCTTTGACAGCGTCGATCGAGAGGTGATTTGGAAACGTCTTTCTAAAAAGTAATCTAGGTAGGTGAAGAGAGAGGTTGATTACTGAATCTTTGTTCATCAAATCTACACCCAACACATGCAATAGGAATGAATCATCACTCATACCTGAAATATGGAAAATAATACTACCAATCAAATCAAGTGAAAATCAAGTGTTAAACAATGGAACTATATAAATGAATTTAGGAAGTCGTGTGATTAACTTGATATGATTATGAGCAATATATTGTGCTCGAAACGTCATCAGTAAATATTACTGTATAACACTGTGAGACTCTATCAAAATAAAATTTACCCATAATGGAATTACACTCTACCACAGTGCCCAAGTTTTATTCTTATATCAAGGATCAAAGACTTGCACTGCGCGTCATAAAGAGCATCTCAAACAAACTACAGACCTTCATTAACAGTTGTCTTCGCTCAATACTCGAGATCAGACGGCCAGAAAAGATCAGCAACAGAGATCTCTGGGAGCGAACCAACCGAGCAGGAACCGATTGTGAAACAAATAGGCAGGAAGAAATGGAGATGGATTGGCCATACTCTGAGGAAACCATCAAGTGACATCACTAGACAAGCCATTGCTCGAGTGGAATCCGAAAGGGAACTGGCGAGTTGGTCGTCAGTGCAAGGGTGACTTGGAGGAGGTCATGTGAAGAGGAGATGAAAACGTGTGGGCAGACATGGAGCCAGGTGAAGACTCTAGTAGAGAACAGAACGCAATGGAGACGCACGGCTGAAGCCCTATGTTCCTGTAGAAATTATAGGATACAATAATAATAATAATAATTAATGCTGAATCAACTGTGTTCAGAATGACAACTTTGATGATTTATCTTTTTCCTATATAACAAAGTCTAATAAATAATATTTCCTTACTAACCTATACAAATAAAGGGTGCTGAACGATATCCTCCACCATGGTTAATAGCTATGCAACGATATGGTCCACCGCCATCTTATCCAAATTTAAAAATCCCTGGATTGAATGCACCTATACCAGATGGTTGTGCATTTGGTTATCATCCTGGTGGATGGGGTAAACCTCCAGTCGATGAACTTGGACGTCCTGTTTACGGTGATGTATTCGGTAATGGTGGAAATATGGCTGGTGTACCACCGCCACCGCCTCCACCGTCTACTTTTGAAGATGCTGATGAACAGATTGGTAAGTCGTCTAGTGGGTTGAACTTTTAAGATTGTTTATTTTTTTTTCTATCTCGTTTACTTAATGTTTTCTAATCTGTATGAGGCTTTAAACTGAAAAAAACCCATTCGGCTTACATTTTGGTGGATATATTAACATCAGTTGCTATTTAATCATTGTGAAAAGATTTAATCCTTTTGGTTTATGACCTTGATTTTTCAGCCATTTTGTTTCCCCTGGTTCAAATCTCACTTCACCTATTTCAACCTGTGGACAACTGCGTGTGTAGTGTATTATCAGATCTCACACAATAAGTATACCTCATAATCCGTTATTGGTTAATTGACTTCTGACTGACTGATTAATTTTCAACAACACCACTTCGAGTTGCTATACTCCATGTACCACAAAGAAGTAGGCAGTAGACATCAACAGGAGTTCTGAAAGAACTATAGTGAACAGAAATGTGATAGAGAAAGGGTAGTAACATGAGAAAAGCATAAGTGTCTAATGGATATGGTAAGTGACAAAGAATCAATGTGATTTTGAGCCATATGACCAATCGTCTCTACCTATTGATCCTTAGAATCCCGTGGATACCCCAACCTGGGAGCCTACACCTCCATTCGTAGCATAACTTGGCTGTCATTGACTGATTCCGTGTTTTGGTTCGTCCACCACTATCTCTTTCCCAACCTGATCGATCCTGTGTCAGCTAACATTAACCGTTGGGGAAAACGATGACGTAACGATGATGCGTAACAATTGTCCTAACCATGTCAAGCGATGCAGCTTCAAAACCTCATCGATTTACTATCTCTGTTTACCTAATACCACTCGACACCTAACCCCAATATTTCTCACCATATTATGCCATCTAACACGAGAGACAGTAGTCAACACTCTGCACCCTATCTTTAAGCTAGGAGTTGGTGTATTCCAGTACTGCAACATAATCTTACATTTGACAAGAGCATATTGCCTATCTGACTGACTGACTGACTGACTAACTAAATAACTAACTAATTAAATTATCGAGTAGAATAACAAGATATTGAAGAACTGAAATATAAACCTCTCTTTGTCTGAATTGAGTGTCAGTTAATTTCTCAGCTGATTAATATGTATGCAATTAATCTGGCTGGTTTTTGTCATTTGACTGACCGTAAAACTTGAAAAACACAAAAGCGCAGCAGTTCAAGCTTGCCACCCAACTTCCATACAACACACACACGTACATATATAGTGAAAGATAGAAATTTCCAGGAATTATAATGATTGAAAATGTACATGAGAAACAACACTTAAGTGTAGAGAATAATGACAATATAATAAATCCGGGTGATCACAACAAAGAGTAAATACACTGAGGTCATATCACTAACAGTCTCAAACCATTGATTCCTAGTATCCTGACGACCCTAACCAAACAGTCCACACCTCTCCCTACATGGCTGGTTTTAACCAACTGTTGAAGACTCCATGGATTGACGCTGTTTCCCTTTGGTTTGGCTACTACCTAGTTCTTTTCCAATCTAATATCCTATGTTAGCTAACAAGTGTAACACGTACCTTAGATATCTTGAACGATGCAGTTTTGTGACCTCATCAGTTGATTTTCTCCACTTGCCTATGTATGTGTATACTCGGCTATCACGTATACGCTAGAGATGACATAAGTTGACAAGTGCCACACACAAACAAGCCTTTAAGGTGAAGCTAAAATATCATAGCCGAAGTCAAGGTCTGCTAAAGATGTTGACCTTCAGGAACCAATCAGATTTAGGGAGCGCTACAAGTCAAATTATGCCTGCTTCTATGGATTTCTTGAGGGCAGGTACAGTATTCTAATTATTCCCTAGGTACTTTTTTCTGTAAATCTATGCTGTTTGGTCGGGTTTAGAGCTTTAGGATATAGTTATGGTTAGGGGTAGGTTCAAGAAAAATGTCAGAAATACCAATAAATCCCAGAGTATTATGATCTTCAGTCATCTGGATGAATACATTTATCGTGAATAGTCTGATTTCTCTACGGATTTTCGTTAGAGTAACTTGGAGACATTCTTACAACATAATTATTCCTTGTAACATCGTGTTTACAATGTGTTTCAAAGCAATTTTTAACGATTACGCGACGTTTTTCTCATCTGAATTCTGGTTGGTTGTTCATCGCCACTGTGATTTTGGCCATGATAGCTTAACTCACCGCCTTCAGCATCTGTGTTAAGATTTCGTCAACAATTAGTTGAATGGGGCTTCCTAAACCACTTCGCTCCTTATCTTTAAACTTGAACTCAGTGCAGATTATTCCTGTAGCATTATTGATTGCCTATAGTATTCTCCGTGCCTCAATGGCCAACCACGCCTCATGTTGTCCGGGGTTCGATCCTCGGTCAGCACACTCTTTTACCTCGTTAATCCAGTAATAAGACTGGTAAACAGGGAAGGTTGGGTATGAGACTAGCAACCCCATCCTGTAGAAATCAACACGCCTGATACTGAAACTTCAAGCCTCCAACTTGAAGGCGCCCTATGTTCCACTGGGAACGTTAAGGAATAAATAAAAAAGAACTAGTATTCTCCACTTTTTAAATGAAAAAGCCATCTGATTTATGCAATCGATTTCATTCTATTTATTGTTGTTCTTGTTATCTTTTCCCCCAAATCCTCCGACAATTCTCACTGAATAAAATTAGCTCATGGAAATATCACCTATTGGGGTGAATTAGAATCGGATGAAGAGTCTGAAGGTGAAGAAGATGATGATCAAGATATGGATACAGATGGTGAAGAAGGTGATGAAGCAGACCAGGCAACAGCTGCAGCTGCACTCGCCGAGAGTGAAACACAAAAGATGCTTTCCACAATTCCACGACAAGTGGATGCTAGTGGTTTGATTACACCTGCTGGAGGGTAAGTTCATAATTCTTACGGGTTGGTTGTCTTTTTCGCTTACTAATTTATCAGCATTAATTTAATACTTTAATTCATCAGTATTTATAGTAAGTGGTGTGTTACCCTCTTCCGCACCGGAGCATATGCAGATTATGTGAAGGCAGTCATACTACTGATTGATCGGTATGACCAGTTGGTAATCACACAGGGTCAAACAGTAGAGCTTGCGCTACCCCGATCAAAGGGATCTAATCACCTGGACAGGATGTTCCACTCGTTTCGGACAAAGCTCATCTATGGTGTGCCTAGTTCCACTCAACTCAGAAAGCCAACTCAAAAGTGCTATCGGTTCCCAGCCATTATAAACCAGTTGATTTACAAATGCTCCTATAACTTTATCGGACACATCTACCACCACTAAGGAACGAGGGAGCATATCTATATCAAGATATTTAAGGTTTTGGCTTTCACCAGCTCATCTTTCAGCTATGCAATTGCATTAGATGTCTCTTTTGAAAACTGAAACTCTTGGTTTTCCCCTTAATATGCATATTTTGTGCGCAATTAGGAATAAAATATGGATAAGAGTTTATCTACCCCCAAAAAATTTCGGAGTTGTTTGAGAGAGGAATTAGGTGACGGATAATTGCCTGATGGTGTGTTCCTCGGTGTTCGATGCATCGATGCGATCCCAGTGCTGCCAGGAACTCTATTGTTTCTGCTCCAAAAACGCGCCTAATCTGATTCATTCTAATGCCATTGGTCTTCGCGTGTTTTCAAGTCCGGACTAGCAATGAGTAGATCATCCATGTACACTTTGGCAAACAGTGATTCACGCAACAAGTCATTCATAAATCTTTGAAAAGTTTGTGAAGCGTTCCGCAGGTCAAATGGCATTCGCACAATGTGATCTGTAGTTCGAATGGAGTGATAGTGGAATATTGTGATAGTCTGTTTTAGTAAATATCATGTCGCCTCGCAGACTATTTGTAAAGTGTTGAATGTGTGGTACCGGGTATCTGTCTGGTACGGCTTGCTTATTTAGTACTTTGTAGTCACCACAATGGCGCGAACCAGTCTGATTTTTCTTAGGAACCATGCGTGACGATAAAGCCCACTGACTATACAAGGGTTGAATAATTTCCAAGTGAAACATGTAGTCGAATTTAAATTTCAAATCGTCAAAGCTACTCATCAGATCACTGGAGAGATAAGAACAAGGAACTTTACATAAATGCAGTTATTATTTAATTCCACTGGTAATAACGAACGCAGCTCTAGCTTTTCAATGCATATGGTGGGAGTTTCTGCAGTACAAAGAAGTTGGAAACACACTGCCTTTGGCAAATTTTTGCTTACCTTCTAAATAACTCTGAATAATGGATGGGTCAGTTAAGATATAGTGAGAAGTGTTGACGAAGTACTCAATTGTGGCGCTTCTAATTGAACTAGTACCTCCTGTTTGCAGCCATGATGGCTAATGTTCTCTAACATGTTTTCAAAAGAGGCGTATTGAACGACTTATGTACCTACCTCCGCACAAGCAGGTGAACTGATATATGCGCATTGGAGCGGTTATATACAGGAGTTTGTCCTTCATATTGCCTAAAAGCAGTAGGAGGCTAGAGGATATCACTCTTAGTGTTACTGCAGGAAATATCTGCTATAGGGAACTAGAGATTCTTACCTTTAGGATATCTGAAGTCCAGATTCTCATATTCAGTATTTTCTTTGCCGCCGAGCTGGATTCTTGCCTTTTTGGCTTTGATTTCATGTTCTTCTCCACAAAACATTCCGAAAATCAATTTTGAGTCAGAATATCTGTGAAAAATAAGAGCTCTTCCTCTAAACAGTCAATCCTGCAAATTCGTCTGTGATTCATTTTTTAATTCCATTGTGAATTTAGCTGAAAAATGGCAATAATTAAATTCTTGTAAGATACAATTTAAATCAAAATCACTCTGAAGGACTATAAAAGAGTCGTCGACAAAACTTTTGTACAGCAGTAATTTGTCGATTGTTGATTTGAAGATTCCATTTTGCAAACTGGCGATAAAGTAGTGGGTCAAGAAGTGAGCCCATGGTAATTCTGCCTTTCAGTCCGTCGTTAAAAGATTCGCATTTAGTGTGCAGCTCATAATTGATAAGTTCCGCTTATTTTGAGCATTTTTGAAAAAAAATTATCCTAGAGTAGTAGTAGTGCCTATTTCAAAATGCTTATTCTATCGATGAATTCTAAAAATGTGAGCACCTGGTGGTTAGAGAAGAATCATCAATCACCACAGTTGATTTCGATCGATCTAAAGTGCGGTGGCAGGTGATTATCAGGACATCCTGCTGAATCTAGAGACATCTACCACCTGAGAGGGACAGATGAGGTTTCTTAGGAAATCCATACAAAAAGCATTCTAGTACTGCAACTAGAGGTCGAACCCACGACCAGAGACCAATATGTTAAATCATTCGTCTACTTGAGTCGGAATTCACTGACCTTTTCAATTCGTGATAGGTATATAGCACTGACCCCTCAACGAGCGTCTACTTCATTGTGACGTGGTGGTGGACCTAACTGGTCACACGACTTTTCAGTACAGCTTCAGGAAATCCATCTAGTAGTAGCCATGGATGAGAGATGAAGATCCATGCTTAGATTATTATGCGTTTTTCTAGGGATCTGGGTTAATTCCAGTTCGAACAACCTGATCACACACGGACTTGTCATAGGAATATATATGAAATTAGTAAAGAGGTAAGAGGTGAGAAAATATACTTAGGTCAAGTTAAAAAGATATATTGAAGGTCAAAATAACAATGAAGACCACTAGACCAAATAGCAGAGCTAATAGTACGTCTGCTATGGTATCAAAACACAATTTACCAAGGAAGCTTTAATGTGATGACGAATTGTTGCTTTGAACGCATAAAGGAGGTTTAAACTTCCTAATCGCTAGCCAGGGCTTCCACAAACTTTAGGATACGCCCCAAACACGTTTTATAGATAGGTTTAAAAGATCTGTTAACGTCAATTTTATGTCCTGTCTCTATAATATGTTTCGCAATAGAGGAGCTAGGTCTCTTGTTCTCACCATTAGTGGGTTCTGAAGATTCCATTTGTTTCTGAAATAGCCATATAGGAATATGCTCTGCAGCCAGCCCTTACTTGCAGAGATCGATGAGTCCTCCCTATGTATGTATATGTGTCCACACGTACATTCAAATTGGTAAATACAGTGGGAGGATGTGACGTTATTTTTCGCATATTCGAAGGGCTTAGATAGATATATCGGCTTGACATTCTCTATTATTATAATGAATATGTCCTTTTAACTTGACCTAAGTAGTCTATTTTCTCACCTCTTACCTCTTTATCAATTTCATATTAATTCTAGTTGTTAGATTTCTTCGTCACGAGCTAATTAATATCTTTGTTGTATTGTCTGTCGTAAAACGACAACATCAGCAATCAATGTTTAAAACAGCACATTTAAGCGAACAGTATTGTGCTTTCATTCAGGCCTAACTCTGATAAACACAACTTCACAAATAAATATTAAAATATATAAACCCCTCACAGTGATTTGTCAATAAGATGATAAGATTTTGCTTATAAATTACGCAGTCAGTAATAATAATAATAATAATAATAATAATAATAATAATAATAATTCAATCAGTATCTAAGATAAAAAAGTGGAGCCATCTGTGATAACAAGAATGATGAAAAACAGCATGATTAAACGAACAAATGTTCAGGTAGACGTAATAATCGATAAAGGCTAAGTAAAACAAATGGACCGATTAAGTAATGCTAGACTGATTGTAAGGGAAGTAAATAAAATATGGGCAAAGTTAAACTTTAAGCACCACTAACTACCAATCAGCAGATGGCCTCGAAAGCACCAATCACGTGAAGGAGGCATTTTTGTGTATGGATTACACATATATTTATGAGAAAATTGCATAAAAACTGCAGAAAAGTGTTACAGAGGATACGTTCCTCTCACATATGTGATAAAAATAGTTCTCAGTTTTAGATTAGTGTGTCAACAGAGTATAATTCCATTTTGGTTAAAATTTATTTTGATAAAGTTTCATAGTGTTATACAGCAACATTTACTGAGCAATTGATTGTGCTCAAAACGTCATCAGTAAATATTACCATTGTATAACACTGTGAGACTTTATCAGAATAAATTTTGCCCACAATGAAGTTATACTCGACCACCACACTGCACAAGTTCTATTCTTTCTTATATCAACAGAATAATTTAACCACATTCTGTACATGTAATTTCCTAGGTCTTTTAACCCTAATCTTTCCGGCACCTAACCCTAACGTGAAAATATCCTTTAACTAACTGTAATCTAACTCGAACCAAACCTACTTTCGCTTTTGTTAGATTAACGTAACCCTAACTTGTCCTTGGCTTAAAGAGTAACTTAATCTTTCCCAAACCTAAGCTGAAACTTGCCAGATATCCTATTCAATAATATAACACTTCAATGAGCATATTTTATTGATGATAACAACATTATTTGCCGGATTTCACTAACTTGCTCAGTGAGCGTTTAAAGGTCATTGGTGAGGTCGCACTCCATTGTTAGTTAGTGGTGCTTAAAGTTTAACTTGGCCAAAATATGTTGTAATGAAGATGTGATAAGATTAAGAGATCATAAGAGAGTGGGGTTGAAAATATACGTAAGGAGTGGCGGTGATGTCATCAGTTAGTTTGGTCTTAATAGGCCAATAAGGTAGGGATAATGGCTGTATGAACCTCTTTTGAATGCATAATTTAGGCCCAATAGTTTGACATCTGTAAAAGATTATATTTGTAAAATCTCAGCGAGATTGAAATGAGTAATTCCAACGTTTCGTTCGGCAATCTGTGTAATTGGCACAATCATCGTGTTTTCACTCTCCGTTGTCCGTAGCTGTCGAGTCACCTGACAACTCCAGTAGGTCGAATAAAGCAGCTCAATCTTCAGAAAGAAGGCAAAGCAATAAGTCCGACAGGGTGCTTCTACCAAACTCTAATCCTAAACACCATAATTTTGAAAATACGTCTATTCATAAAATTCTAGATACTAACAGTTTGAACAGACATGAAGGCATGATGTTAGCTGATGCATAGGAAATCCTTATTGATAAATATTTAAAAAATTGATATGTATCACTAATTATTAATACTCGGTCAAAATTCTCGACTGTCCATATCTTCTTATGGAGACGTTAAGAAATGTTTTACAACTGTTTACCCACACACATATACACACTCTGTGTTAAAGTGTTTAACAAAGGTAGACCAATATTTGTAAGTTCGAGGTCAAATTTTGATCACAGCTCATAAAATTTTGTTTATTATACTTGTTGAATGACTCATGATTGGACAAAGTTTTTAAAAACAAGTGATTTTCCTTTTATATATAAACCTTTGTTATGTTAATTTCGATTAATTTCCCTGAAGAAGTTCGGACCAGATTGCCGAACGAAACGTTGGAATTACTCATTTCAAATGTCTACTTCTCACTCAGCGCCCAAATATTTTGGAACTATTATGTCAAATCTTGACAACAGTTCATTTGAATTAATAGTTTGAATGCCTATCGCCGCAGTAGACGAATACGAAGTCCACTGGGAAGATTCCGTGGGATACGATGATTCACCACCTTGAAAGCTTTCGTTTTCCCCGCTAAATGACTACTATCAACTAAATGTGAAAAAAAACTGAGTGACGGATGGTTTTTGTCTGTCCTTTTCCCAAATCATTATGAGAGATATTCAGTAACACGTTGTCTTTATCTTTATTCTCTCTCTCTCTCTCCCTCTAGATTAATAACACCTAGTGGTGTATCCAGTGTTGGTGCTGGCTTAGAGACACCACAAAGTATGATTGAATTACGTAAGAAGACTATAGAAGAAGCAATGGAGGATAGTACTGGTTTAGTGACACCATCTACACAATTATATCGTATCCTACCAGAAACTGAAACTAATCTACAACCGAATGCACTTATGGGCAGTACTAAATTATATGATGTGGCTGGTGTTACTGGAGCTCCACGCGGAATTGAAGTAAGTTTATTGTTATGGAATAATTTGTATGTTTTAAGCGTGTGTTATTATTACTATTGTTTCCGTTGGGTTCCGAGTGGGACATAAGGCTTCATCAACAGCACATCTCCTTTTCACCATGTTTTCTGCAATTCTCTTTATCGGGTTCCACAATTGCCCATAAACCCCTATCTCCTCCTTTAACATCTTGATATCACCCTCGGATGCATACCTAACTCGTTTCCCGTTTGGGTTCCAGTGTAGTGATGGGGGCCTGCATTGAGAGCGATGTCACTAGGCGGTCTTCTCTCAGACTGTGTCCGATCTATCTCCATTTTCTTCGACATATTTTTTTGGGCGATGGGTTCTTGGTTGGTTCGTTCGCAGAGTTCCTTGTTGCTAAGCCTTTTCGACCACTCATTTGATCTTCAGTATTGAGCCAGTGAAGACAGCTGTTGGTAAAAGTATGTCTGCATTTCATGACGCGCCAAGTTTTTAACCTACATCATAGAAGGGCTAACTGGTTGGTGTTGAAAATGCGAATTTTTGTCCTTTATGCTGGGGGTGAAGGAGATTTCTAAACTGATATCAGAGTGATAAATGTTTTCCTTTCTTTTCCGATCCAACCTGGTTTCGATACTTTCATCCGTGCTGTCGCCGCCTGTAGTTGAAACGATGATGCCTAGATAAGTGGAAGAAGTGATCTCAAAAATTTCTCCCATTGATGGTGATCGGTGCTTGTTGGTGTTGGTCGGTTGGTTATCTTTGTCACATCCGTCTTCTGTATGTTCACCTGTAGTCCTGTCTTCGCTACCTGCTTCTTCAGTCAGCTTGTTGGTTTTCTCCTGTAAGCCTTCAAGTTTATGACATTGGACATAAATCGCCCTCGAAGTCGAGATCTTGTAGAGTCTTTTTAATCAGTTCGACGTATTCTTGTCTTCTCTCTCTCTCTATCCCCATTTATGGTGTTCTGCATAATTCAGTCCACCACAGTGAGAAATTTCATCGGTGATAGTAGGTGCTTCGTTGAGTTTTCCGTTGCGGATCACTTCTTAAAATAGTGTCTTATTTCAACTTCTTGTCATACTTTCATCTTGTCAGCTGAGGAAAGTCTTCTTATTCTGAAATTCGAATACCTGGAGAATCTTTCTCATCTATCAGGCTATAAACCACAGTTATTTTGCTTAGACTGAAATAAGTGAGGTGGGATTTGAAACTCGCGCCTCCCTATTGGTTGGTTATCTTCATCACCTCCATCTTCTCCTAAAGTCCACGTGAATTCCTGTGCTGTCTTCTCTGACTGCTTCTTCTGCCAACTTGTTGGTTTCCCCCCGTGGATCTTTGAGTTTGGCCTACAATGAAAATATAAGTCATTCTCAAAGTTTATGCTCTTCTAAAGTCTTTTTGTCAATCCGACGTTATATATTATATAACCCGTTCTTCTCGCTTATCACAGTCTATTGTACAACCCATCGAGTCCAACCACAAGATCAGGAATATCATCGTTGGTTACAGGATTTCATCATGAGTTGACATTGGTTAGAGGATCATTAGAAAACTAGGGAGTACTGGACAGCTATTTCGCCGCCTAGTTTGGGACTCTTCATCAGTACGCACCCAACAATACTTGAATATCAATGAGATGCTCACTGGCGACTGGCCCTATTCAGGTAGGTAGTTACCTGGGATTCTAGTGGGAAGTCGTGACCAGTAGGGTGCAGCAGGTGGGGTGTGAGGACAAATACTCGCCGAAGACATTGGCTAGCGGTTGCGCTGTGTCGTGAATTAGAATTCATGCACTGACCATTGGATCAGATCCCAGTGGCTTAATGGTCTACGAGCTCGCTGGCCTTGTCACCAGAAGGTCCTGGGTTCGAGTCCCGGTGGGTCCAGTACTCTCAGCTGGTTTTCCAATGGTTCTTTAACCAATGTCAGCTCATGATGAAATCCTGTAACCAATCAATCAAATCCCTACAAACCAATGCTTGAATATCATCATTGCTGGTAATATTATCATACTTCTGTTGTTTCATTTATCTTTTACATATCAAGTTTTGTTTACAGATTAATCTCCTGTATCTTAATTACACTGTTCCACTTATTTTATTTAATTCATACAAATTCCTTTTTCATTTCCCCTGTCTAGGCTGAAGATCCACGAGAACTTATGCTACGTAAGCGTATATCAGGTACAGAATCTCAACAAAGTAGTGGTGCTAAATCTGGTGGAGGTAGTGTCGCTGGCGGGATTATCTCCGATTCGTCGGGTACTTCAGCATCTAAGAAATATAAAGAATTCAAATTTTAAACGGGATATTTATTCGTTTCACTTCACTTCAACTCACATAAACACACATACACTCATATATTCACGAAATCCTTCTTTGTGTGCACTTGCTGTGTGTGTGTGTGGTGCGTGAGTGTTTGTCTTCATCATTTGAGTATCACTCCTACACAAATAAATACCATACACCTGTTGAAGAAATAAACATTATTGTTATTCATTAACTACTTGCTTAATTTGTAAATATATATAAAATATTTTAAAACTTTTGTGGTAGTTCTGATTTGCATATCTCTGCTGCTACATTCAAGAGTGTGAGTATTCTTGATTCGTCTTTATCGTTACGTTCTCCTTCTAGGTTAGAGAAATAAACAGGACATAGGTTATTGTGTCACCATTCTTGATGGTAGGTTCATCTAAGGAGTACCTTAAGCCTCAACGGGTTGATCTCCGACGAAATCTCAGCATGGATACAGACGGCTAGTTTCGCATATGCCAGTTTACGCCGTCTCTGGCGTAGACGTGATATCCGGCTATCGACCAAAGGGCGTGTGTACTGCTCAGCAGTCCGCTCCGTCCTCCTTTATGGCTGTGAGACCTGGCCATTGAGAGTGGAAGACATGAAAAGCCTAGCTAGCTGTCTTTGATCATAGGTGCCTGCGCTCTATCTTCCGCGTGAAGTGATATAATAAGGTGAGCAATATTGAGGTTAGGCGTCGAGTGCTAGGTAAGGAGGGGAAATCAATCGACGAGGCTATGAAATTACACCGATTGAGATGGTTAGGACATGTGTTACGTATGCCTAGTCATCGCCTTCCTCGACTGACGGGCAATGTTAGCTGACATAGGATCAGGCTGGAAAAGAGCTAGCGGTGGTCAAACGAAAACATGGCTACACCAGTCAATGAAATCCACAAGTTAGTCTAAACCAGCCAGGTAGGAAGGTGTAGACTTCCTGGTTGGGGTCCTCGGGACGGTAAAAACCAATGGTTGGAAACAATTGGTGATATGGCTCAAAATCGTCCTCAGTGGCGCAGATGCATCCACTCCTTGTGACCTATGATTTCCAATGAAACTGTTTTGTTCTTCGTTATTACTATACCTTTGTCTCACACCTCTGTTTACTGTCTATATTATGCATTTCTTCTACTTTCTTCTCTTGCTTTGTGTGCTACAAGGAGGGAGTGTGGCGATTTGAACTGCTGCATATCGGTGCAAAGTTCTATGTCGGAAACAGACAGACAGGCAAGGAGTAAATTTATTTTGAAGGATAGATATCAGTTAGAGAACAACTGGAAAACACCAGGGATTACTGGAAAGCTGTTTCTTTATAGTGCATGGGACTCCTCAGCAGTAGCAGCACTTCTAACCCCAAGACCTGATTATAATAAGGCGAGCTCATAGACCATTCAGCCACTGGAACCTGATCCAATTTATAATGATAGCGTGACTACTAGTCATTATCATCGATCATCATTATCACCCGACCTGATGTATTACTACTTCTGATGAAGAATATAAAGGACTTGAAGTTTTTGAGCTTTGAAGCTGCAATATCGGTAGTAAGCCTCATGCCCAACGTTCTCACTAAACCTGGCTTAACACTACAGGCTAAGTGAAGTTTAGGAGTGTCTTAGCAGCCGGGAGGTATCTAACGCGGACCATGTGAGAGTGGTTGGTAAGTATTCTCATGGATAGTTGTTGTCAAGCGAAGCATTGAAAAATGGATGATTTCCCTGTGGACACACTTATGCAAGTACCTTCACTTTATTTTCTATTTAGCCTATCTAGAATACTGAAGTACATAAGAGAAGGAGTTATTCGGTTTTCCGAGCATTCATACCGGAAATTTCAAGTGCATACTTAACATGCTTTTTCAGACAGGTACATAAACTTGTTAGTTATTTATTAACCTATGTGGTTCGTGCTTATGCCTCTGAATACAGCATTCCATGGTACAGGTTTGAATCTTCGAGAGCATATCCATTTCCATTTTGGTCGTAGACACATGCCTTGCTGGCGATTGCCAATTAGGACTAAATCTAAGTCCGGGGATTCGTGCTGATTACTTTCAACCACGTAACATCTAAGTAAACATCTGTGCAAAAGCCCAAGAGGATATATATATGTCTAGAATAGTCCAGATTTGAATAATAAATACTAGGATTCAGCCACTGGGGGTGGTGGGTTGTGGTTGGAGTTCATTCAATATCTCGTAAATTCTAACCTCTGTCAATTTGCTATGTAAAGCTACCGCCAACAAATGCCATCGATAAGCTTCCGTTTCAAACTAACACACAGTCAACCTAACCAATTAACCTACAACTCCTCATTAGAGCTTCAGAACATCCATCCTGTGGTCAAATAATAATGTGCTAGTGATTGATATTTGGATGATGACCTCGTTACCTGATGGATTTAGGTATGAATCCTGGTAGTGTCATGAGTGCCTATTGTACAGAGTACCAAACTAGGACGAAACTTTACAGCCAACATAGAAGGATTTGTAGGAATTTGATTTGCTTAAAGTTTGATCACCAAGTGATATTAGTTTGAGGACCCTAACCACTGTGCGTCGGTGGCACAGTGGTTAGGACTCTCGCCGACCATGCACATGGTCCGAGGTTCGATCCCCTGCCGACGCACACCCGATATCTATGGTCGGCCTGTAAAATTTGGGCTACCGATATCCATGCTTAAGATTCCATACTTGTACTGAAAATACGATGTGGCATCAAGCTGTAACTAAAATAAAAATTAAAAAAAATAAAAATAAAAAAAATCGAAAACCACCAGGGAGTACAGGACAGCTGTTTATTTGTAGGGATTTGATTAGCGCTTGAAAATCAATCAGATGTTAACCAGTGACTGGCTACAGAATGAATTTAGCTGGAGTTCTATGTAGTCAGAAGTCGTGGTCATGGGGTAGGGTGAAACCAGGTTGGGTGTGAAGATTTCACTCGCGTATCACACTGTCTGTTGTTCACTCCAGAATCACAAATTGGTAGAAGTTGAAAGTCGGGTTGACGAGTCGATCTAGTCCAAGTTGCTGAATTGTCCATGAGCTTGATTTGTAACCAGAAGTTATGCTGCATTTGAACCGCGTCAGATGCTTCCAGCTGAAGATTCACAAGCGTTAAGATGAAGCATATGACCAGTACTTCCTGATGGTTTTCAGTGGTTATTCATAGCGTATTTCTAACATTTGAACTAATATTCTGATTTTGGTTGTTTCATCCTAGTTTTAGACACTTCATCAGGGCTCACCTACGACTGCATACTCTAAAATCCCTGTGGAGACCCGAACATGTGTTTGAAACACGGAAAAAGATCCGGATTTTTAATACTAATATCAAGTTAGTCATTGCTTGCATATCTTTCGGAGACTTGGCTCACACATCATCAAAAATATTTCCAGCGGGCTACTACAGACTGTCGTCAACAGCTCTGTCAGGCTGTGAGTGAATCAGCCAACAACCTCCAATTTTTCAACAAATATACAGGGAAAATCTTCACAGGATAGAAACCCAATAGTCGCGGATGTACCTATAACCTAATTACAAGCAGTCATGCTAAAAGGCCTTGATATTTCCTTACCTTATCCTAACCAACCTTAATATCTCTTCAGCCTCACCGTAATCTGTCCCTGATCTAAGCCTAATCTCTCCGTAAACATGTTTACTATTCTTGCATCTCTCTTGAGCCTTTTTTCATTAAACGTCCCCAGTTGACCGATGCATTCGCGTCTGTTCGGTTTCTATTCTTTAACTCGACCTATACATAAAGGTGACATCATATGTCAGCCAGTCAAACCAGTGGAATCTGATTGAGAATCGATAAGGTGGGCGTTGACCTGAGTGGATCATGCTGGAGATTATATGAATAGGAAATGAGCGCGTGTCGGCAATCCTAAAGCTAGTTGAAAGTGATGACAGAAATATTCTACTGAAGTCCTTCCTGTACTGCGATAGGAACACATGGAATGAATAATACAATATCGACATGATTTGACGGTAAGGCCTGTTTCAGCTAATTCATTAGCAGCAATAAGAACTTGATAACTGCACTATTTACTATCGATGACAAGTTCTTGGAAAGTTTTAATTATAACTTGTGATTACTGATAGTGATTTAAAGTAGTATACTTAAACTGTCGTTCTTTTTTCGAGAAATGGTACTATGGAAGGCTTTAATCAGATGTGATAGAAAAGGTTTGTTGATCAGTTAAAGACGCTTTTGATTAATTTATGTCCTTTGGGCTGGATAGTTCAGTTTGTCTTTCTAAGTATCACTTCCAGTGCTGGATTCAATACGAAGTGAGCGTTTAGAATTCTTCAACGAGTTTATCAGTCGTATCTATCCTGTTAACCGTGGAAGTGATCGGTTATTTCTGGAGATTTTATTACCGTCTAATCCACTTGTATTGATTTTGATTACTTTGTTGACCTGAAAATTGACCTTTTGTCCACTTGACTTCACTTTTATTGGTCGAAATATCTGATCTATATCAGTATGTCTGTTGATTTTAGATTGATAAGCATAACAAGCTTCTAGGAATTCGATGACATGGATGAGAAGACGAAGTGGACGTACACTTTGAGAAATATAATATTTTCTACAATTTTCTGCAATTTATCTTGTAGACGATATCGGTTTTGTCTTCTTTTGTCACTGAATGTCTCCCAGTTGACATGGTTAGGACTGAAACAGTTTTTTTAGTTTGTATATGACAAGCTACTTTTGAACATATAAGTTCAGTTTCCTAATGTGAATTCTGCTGACAGCTTTAGCCATATGTATCAGACGAACTAGTAAGGTAAAGTTAAATTTATTGATATAAGTATAAAACTTGGGCACTTTTGTAGAGTATAACTCCATTATGGATAAGATTTTATTTTGATAAATCACACAGTGTAACACAGTAATGTTAACTGATGACGTTTCGAGCACAAATTATTACTGCTCATAATCATATCAAGTTACTCACACATTAATATTATATTATTATTATTTCCTTTATTCCTAGAGGAACATAGGGTTTCAGCCGTGCGTCTCCATTGCGTTCAGTTCCCTGCCAACGTTTTCAGCTGGCTCCTAGTCTACCCACACCTTTTCATCTCCTCTTCACATGACCTCCTCCAAGTCACCCTTGCACTGATGACCAACTCGCCGCTTCCCTTTCGGGTTCCACTCGAGGGCTTGTCTAATGATGTCACTTGATGGTTGCCCCAGAGTATGGCCAATCCATCTCCGTTTCTTCCTGCCTATGAATATACATTAGTGGAATTGATTAGATATTTGAATAAAACTAATATAGGATAATGTACATTCAGAAATAATAACATGAGTATTATTGATCAACTGCAGCCAGATGGAAAATAAGATGTTTTTACAGCAAAAATAAGTAACTTGTTACAGTGTTGTGATGTACGTGAATTGAAATATAATTTTAAGATTATTTATTATCCTCGTCTGATTTGACTGGCGGTAACAATATCTTCCGTATCTGTGGTATTTGCATTGAGTCACTTCTGTTGCATGTGCTGGGTGTAGACTCGATGAACCGGGCAGGATTCAGTAATCAATCTCTCTCTCCACCTACTCATATTACTCCTCCAAATTTTAACCCTCTCCCACTCTATTGTGTGGTTGTGTGTTAATGCGTGCAGTGCAATTTCTGAGTTTTCTTCTTAATTACTTATCTTCTCGGGATCAGCCGTTCTTACCCTAGCTAAATTCTTATGTTCCTACAATCTAACTACCCCCCGACCTACTAGTTTGACCTATGTATTGGGCTTAACTCCTACTAAGTAGGGTCTCAGATGTCCTCTCCTTATATGGTATAACAGTAGATGCCTTATATTCTCTCTTATTTATGAACACAATATTCAGCGAAGAGACTATTTTCAACGAATTTATTATCAAGCTGTACAATCGTACATATATGGTTTTTAAGAAATTATATCCGGTGAGGGAATTAGGTCAAAGGTGTGAATACATGAAATAATAATAGTATGAAATGCAATTAAAATATTTGTGATTATAATCATAGTTTAATGTCAAGTGGCTTTCTTAACGTTTTAATATAGTAGGTTAGACGAAATATCTTCTTAGAAATCAGCAAGATATCGGACAGTTAATAAAGGTCAGAGAAAAGGTATGTAATCCTTGAATTAGTTTCCATTTCAGTGTAATCATTGCTACAGCATCATCTTGACAAACCAGTTCGTGTAGGTTAAGTTTATGTCTGAAGGTATAGTTAATCGTTTGACATTCGGAGGGATTCAAATATGCTCTCCATGTAATGACAATAGAATTTCTCTAGTTCACCAGTGACATATTTCAATTGTAGGTTAATTCTGTCAGTTTCCAAGAAAGAAGCTATTCCATAGAAGACACAGGATATATGCCGACATCTCTGAGTTAGTCCACTGAACTGAGGATAATGTCTCGTGGATATTTAATTTTCTGGAAGACAGTTATGGGATTTTCAATATATATATATATATATATATCAAGAGTTGGTTCGTAATGATTAGATTTGTTTTTTCGAATTTGACCACTGATTGATATCAGTCAGAGAACCACTGACAACCAGGAAGTACTGGACAGCTGTTTTATCTTAGTTTGGGAATCATCGGCAGTATTCACCCACTGGGGTTTGAACCCTGGTTTTCAATGTTTCTTTAACTGATGTCGATCCCTGGTCAAAATATCCAGCGTGGTTGTAAAAAGGCTATAGTGTTGCTATAAGGAGTGCGATAATTGAACACCTGGTGAACAGTGATCATTCCATCTCAACAAACGCCTCCTGCTTCAAAGTATTCTACAGAGTCGAGAATAACCTATCAAAGGCAATACGCTTTTGTCTTCTTTGTATCGCTGAAGCTCCAGCCATTCAAATTGGAAAACGGGAGTTGTGTATACAAAAGAGGATTACTCAACCACTTCTACTAACATGGTGTAAACTTTGTTGATTTTTGATGACTTAATTTTGTTTGTTTGCCCATTTCTTTAATTGCTTATTATTCTTGTATTCATTTAGAACTCTTACGTAATTTCGTATTCTCTACTTTGTTCCTATGTGTATCCTGAGTACAACTCAATCATCAAACTATTCATATTATTACGTAACTCCTTTCTAGCAACTGTTTGTGACAATTCATCACCTTTGTTACTACACTAGTTTCATCAACATCCAGTTTTCTTGACCGTTTTTGAATTACGTTCCTCCACCCAAAACTTACTAATTCTCACCTGTTTAGTTAAAATAACCATAGCCAATTGTATTTTTGTTTGACAAACTTGATATACACATACATACAAAATAACTCAGATATATATTTGCGATTGTACAGCTAAGAAAATGAATTCGTCGCAGAAAAGAGACTCTTCACTGAACTACACGTGTTTTGTTTTCACTAATGCCTGGACGGGGATTATTCATGAATTAAAACTTAAAAAGAAAACAAATCTAATCCTTACAAACCAACTTTTGAAAATTATTCTGATGCTCACTAATGACTTGCTACAGGACGGAGTTTCTTGGAGTTCTAGTGAGAAGTCATAACCAGTGGGCTCCATACAGTCAAGTGTGAGGACGGATTTCCCTCCGATGACATTTTTCAATGGACGTGAACATTGAACGTTTGTTTGTTGGAACTGATAGCCATTGGTGGGCAACTGGAAGACACGAGATATTCAAAAATTATGCTTGCTTGAAGTGTTAGAGGACAGATCGGAGATTGGACAATCCAACGATTTTCCAACTTAGGGAGTCAACCTGAGAAGGGTTGTAGGCGTACTGCTGAAAGTCCTACAATTCTTCGAGGGTAGTACGTCAAAGCGTAGTCCATCGTAATCGGTGTATTATTTTGCACATATGTTCATGTTGTATATAGTGAATTGGTATCATCTCTCATCTATCTGTTGATTGATTTTGTTTGTGTCCGGACGTCTTCCACTTGGATTGTCAACGTGAGAAGGAATGTAGGCGTACTACTGTAAGTCCTACAGTTCTTCAAGAGTAGCTCGTACAGGCAGAATCCACAACAACTGATGTATTCATTGTACATACATTTGTGTTAAAAAATTGAATGGGTTCCAATTCATCTATTTGTAGGTTTATTTAAAGTTGTCGTATTGTGTGAATCATCTTGTAATGTTTTTGTAAATACTTCTGAACTCTCTTCTAGTCTTCTAAACTTGTGAACAAATCAAGTAGTGTTAGAGTCAGTGTACGCGATTGGATACGGCCGGGAGAGGATTGTGCCAGAGTACTATGAAGCAACCAAAACTTCGTGAACCAGATCAGTAGTGGTACTGTCGTCAGAGAGCGTAGATCCCACGCGCCGGGGAGAGCGTGTCAGTGTGATGTGGTATGCTTGTTGTGTGTTGGGCTTTTTTGTCTTGCTTTTCCACTTAAGCCTAGTCCCGGTTGGCCCAGGTTCCCGTATCGGCAGTTCAGTTAGAGGTTATAGTCGCTATGGAAAAAAGGGATGGACCCTTTTTGCCGGGGAGTATCAATGGACGTGAACATTGAACGTTTGTTTATTGGAACCGGTAGCCATTGGTGGGCAACTCGAAGGCACGAATAGTTTGACCGTGTGCAAGCTAGAAGAAGACAGAAGAATACGAATAAAAGTACTTTATAATTTTATTTGTATTAAACATTTGTTTGTAGACTTGTATTAATCTTTGCTTTAATTGCCCAACAGTATAACTTCCTTCAAAGAATACTGGTGTTTTGGAGTTAAAGTCGAGAAGATACACAGTAATTATCGGTTGAGAGCGTCTTCGTTACCATAGGAACTTAGGACTAAGTTCCTTGACAACATTGTTTGGTGGTTGTGCTAAAATGACAAATTGGTGGGCTGGCCATTGAATCGGGTGCCAGTGGTTGAATGGTATATGAGTTTGTCTTGTAACCGGAAAGTCCTGGATTCTAATCCCAATGGATGCCTACTGCCGATGACTACCAAACTAGGATATATATATATGCAAATTAGAATGATACTTCAATTTACGAGGATAAGTGCAAAAAGGATTAAATTTATTTGAAAAAATAAATTCGGGATGATTATTCTTTAATATGTAAATCAAAAATTTAATATACATATCTTTCCTTAAGTAATTAAGAGTGGATAGTATTATTCTTATTTTGATCAGGCCATTAAATATGCATTAAATATAATGACTACCGCTCACTTGTTATCTGTGAATTCTTTAAATTATGATTATAATTGGTCTTAAGGTGGTGGATTAATCATCCAACGCCTCATAATATTTTCTTTTTTTCTCTCTCTCTCCTACAATTTCTTTCTCTATATCTCCTCCCTTTGTTGGTCATTATATTTTTTTATTTAGCTCAAAAAACAAGAGGTATTTTTAAATTTTTTGCTGGTTAGAAAAGTAGATGAACACTAGTAATTATTGTATTAATTGAAGCTTATGATCAGATTTCTGTTTTCTCTCTCTCTGTGAAACGTTTTAGAAGGCGATACTGTCAAAAGTAGAGAAAAAATTGATGCCATGTTTTAATATTGTAGAGTATTTAGCTGTGAATACTGACTAGCAAGCCTTTCTTGCTTTCCTCAGGCGAACACTGTTGTCTGAAATAGGATCAGGTTGAAAGAGAGATGGTGGTAATCAAACCGAAACATTGAATTCGTCAGTGAAATCTTTGACAGTTAATTTGGGTCAGCCACGTAGGGAAGTGCGGACTACTTGACTGGTTGGGGTTCTCAGGATTATGAGAAACAATGACTGGAGACAACTGATGATATAGCCCGAAATTGTTCTGAATGGCGCAGATGCATTCACTCTTTGTGATCTCCCATACCCAATAAAACTTTATTGCTTTCCTGTGTTATTATTCTTCACCCCTCACATTTCTGTTGATTATCATTCTTTCGAATCTCTTTTCTTCTTTTTGTCTCTCTGTGAATGGTAATTGGAGTGTGGCGAAATGAATTAGTATAATTCTGTGGAAATTTTCAATGCTGAAACCTAGCATCCAGTCAGACTACTAATAATGACTAAAAGCACTCTTTTTCTGGTCAAATTATCTTTATCATTTCATCCAAAGGCCTACGGCCAACTTCCCACTTGTCATCCAGTTTCTACTCAATGGTCTGTGCGTCGTTTGGTGTCAGTTATTAGCTGTCTGCTCATCCTGTGTCCAATAAATTTCTAATTTCTTATACGCATTCGTTGTGAAACAGGTTGTTAGTGGACCTTCTATCTGCTTGCTATAGTTCTATGTCGCCTATTTTATTAATCCACTTAACCCTCACTATCAAGCGAAAGCATCTGTTCATGAATGTCTGCAGCAGACTGTTGTATATACTTTTCCTGATGTGCGCTCCAAGTGCATGAACCATATAGTAGAGTAATTGCTGCTATTATATATATATATATATATGCTGGTTTAGACTTCACCGATGGCTCATGTTTATTGTCATATAAACTCGAAAACGTACAGGCGAAAATCGATAAATTGACAGAAGTAGCAGCCAGCGAAGATAGGACTCCAGGTGACTCCAGGCAAATGACAACAAATAATGATCAGTATCGATGGAATAAGTTTGAAACAGATCACTTCCTTCGCTTATATAGGCACCATGGTCTCAACTTTCTGTGGAGGATTGGTGGAAGATTTAAAAGCCAGGATCGGGAAGGTAAGAGAGACATTCATCACTCTGAAGTCAGTATAGGAATCTGGTGAACTCAGTGTAAAGAACGAAATTTGGATATTCAACAAGCATTTTAAGTCATTAAGTTCTTCGATATAGGCAAGAAACAGCCAGCTGTAGACTTTTGTCAACAGCTATCTTCAATGGTTTCATAATGAAGGTCACATGGCCCACCAACGAGAATTAGCAACACGAAACTCTGTGAACGCACTAATCAAGAACCTATTGCTTAACAAATATCCCGAAGAAAATTTAGACGGGTTGGAGACACGTTTAGGAAGTCGTTGGGTTATATCGTGCCACTCCACTGTAAGTTGGGTGTCCACGTGTGACATGGGAAAGATCGTGTTGGCAGAAGACGATAGCTTATGGGCAATCATGCATCCAGATAAAGAGGACTGAAGAGAACAGGATGAAATGGTAATGTGTTGTTGAAGCCATATGTTCCACTCGTAACCCAAGGAAATAATGATTGTATAACATACAGGTTCACGAAATTGAGACTACCTGCTATGTTTTTCACCCCCTACATCTCCTGTGGAACATATGGCAGCGTTGTTTTCACAGGCTGTATTTGTTGCTTTACACTCATCGTCCCATGTTTACCTGGTTTCCTACGGGCTAGATAAGGTTTAGGAGTGAATCTGCCGGGAACCGAACCACTACTACCTTCATAGCTAACGAGCTTCCTATCATCGAGGAAATGATGAAGTGACTACCGGTTATAAGAAGATATTTTTAAAAGAACTAAACAAAGTAATAGAATTATTGGTAGTGTAGTGTTTTCTACAATATGAATAGATATAAGTATATCGAGCGATTTCTTCTCATAAGCAATAACAATCTTTGGGAAGTTGGCAAAGCCTATGATGAAGAAGCGTGAGAAGTACCTAAAACACTGAGAATATTCCTGTTAGGAAGACAGAAGAAGACATTGGTATTATTACTGCTATTAGCAGAAGTAGTAGTGTGCGTCGGCGGTTCACTTGTAGTAGAATGCTTGCCATCAGGTCTCACGTGGTCCTGAGTTCGATTCCGCGCCTACGCACTCCTCAAGTTTGTTGAACCAGTAGTAAGACCTGTATAGATGGAAGGTTGGGCGTCAGGCTAGCAACTCCACCCCCAAACTTCAAAGCCAAAGCTTGAAGCCCTTTGTTCTACTTGGAGTACAAAGGAATTATATATATATATATAGTAATGATAATAATATTAGGCCTTCTGTAACACCACTCGTTCATTTCTGACTTGACGGTTGAATTATACTACGTTATCGTGAGAAGCTATATTGTTACTTTACCGTTTCTACATGAAATCATAAGTGTACGCTTTTGGTTGTTGTCGAGCCAGGACCAAAAATACAACAAACACACACACATAGACTAAAAACTCATTTCCCTATAGTTTTGAATATCTCTCAAAGTGATGCTGTAAATCCATGATGGATGCCATTGGAAAATCATTATTTTATAAACTAATGTGTTTTATCAAAGAGTATTTACAAAGTTTAGGTGTGACTTTTCAATTTCGAGGTTAACATTTCCTGTTAGTAAAAAGTAAAACAGAAAAATTCATTTTGAGTGTAGGTTATTACTCATTTACCTACATCGATCTAAATTTAAATCAAAATCGTTTTTTTCATCCCTCCTATGCATTCTTCTGAGTGAAATATAGAACTTCAAGTCTTACATTTTTAGTAGCTGTGATGTCCGATTTTTATGAGGACCAATTATAGCTGAATTTTTCCTGACGAAGTTAGAGAATGTTCCACTGAGAAGAGTAATTCATGAATTGGAATTCTACTGTCGACGTATGTATGGATAACGTGTTTTTGATTATGAAATGCAAGAATGAAGCAACGAACATCCTCGACAACTTGAATGATGCGCATCCAACAATAAACTTTACCATAGAAAAAGAAAGTAATGACAGTATCTCATTTCTAGGTGTCTTTTTGACCACGAAAGAGGAAGGTACATTAAGAAGGAATATATATAGGAAACCTACAACAACAGGCCAGTACACTCATTTTTTTAGTTTGGCAGCTTTGAACAATAAGCGCAACTTCGTAAATCGTCTTGTTTATAGAGCTAGGATAATCTGCTCAAACGAGTTTCTCAATGTGGAGCTTAAGATTATCAGAGAATTACTCAGCAAAAATGGTTTTTCAGATAAGTTCATTGAGAGAAATATGAATTTAGCAACAAGGCAAGCCAGTATGACAAGGCTCCAATGAAACCCTTGTTTGTTAAACTACAGTTTCTTGGTGATAAATTGCGAAATAGTAATACAACCCTGAAGACTAAAAGAGCATTCAGTCAGCAGAAGTACTCTGTTCTTCACATACTCCACTTTTACGTTTGAGAAATAAGGAAGACCACATGATTTCTACCAGTTTGACTACTCCTGCGGACTTAACTGTACAATTAGACGGATTCATCAATTTATCTCCGAACGCTGTCCTGCATGATTAAGTCAGGAGACAAACAAGATCTATTCGTAGCTCTGCTTTAGCACACCTTGTAGACGGTAAAAATAAATTTGATGGTAACAAAGCATTTAGAGTTATTTATCGCATTCCGAGTTTGTATTCTACATGCAAAGCTAAAGCCTCAGAATTCACTCAAATGCAACCTGTGTTTTCAGAAAAGAATTCTGCACCACTTTCTTACCTTGGCCATCATTACATGAATGTGAAAAATGACGATTTCCCCTCCCTCTAAGCGCTTTACAAGTTATCACTGTTCAAACTAGTTTGTTACTTGACTACTCATCTTTGATTGCCTATTACGTAATCGGTTGGATGCATTCATTTTTAATTATCCTTATTTCCCAATTATGCATTAGCAATCCACTTATTTAATTTACTCAATTATTCCGCCCTTTAACTCCTGTTTAATTTTCTTGGTTAATCATGATCTCCGTCCTCTGACACGTTGATATTGACTAGTTACTGTTAACAAACTTATCAGTACCACTAGATTGGTAAAATGTTGTGTATTGTATTAAAAATGCTATATGCATCTTAAAGTAGGACCATGGATGAAGATCTAATTTTGATGTGGTTGTGTTCTCTGAGCTGGATAGTTAATTTGCGAAGCTTTCATCACCCTACTAGGTGACATCTTCAGCGCATACTTCAATTTGAAGTGAGCTTTCAGATTTCTCCACGAGTTTATTAATCATCTATCCCAGTGACCTTCGACGTGATTGGTTGTTTTGTGTGTTTTCACACCTCTAGGCTACTTGTATTGGACTGATTGTTTTTGACTTGAACTTTGACCCTTTGTATGTGAGGTTCCCTCTTATCGGTTGATAAATTTTGTCTATCTCGATGTGTCTATTGATTGATGATTCACTGGAATGCCAAGCTTCTAAAAATTCTCTAGCATTCTTGTTGTTTCCTCTGTCTAATATTTGAATTTGTTCCAATCGAATTGATGCCGTGGTTGTCTGTATGTAGTGATATGAGGGAGTGGATATCATGTCTTTAGACAGCTAGCTTGTGTTCGTGGATACAAAGACGAAGGGGACGTCCACTTTGGCCAATGTAGTGTTTTTCGCAGTTGATAAAATCTATTTTGTAGATGATGTTTTTTTTATCTTCTTCGCTGTGAGTCTTTGGTTGACATAGAATTGAGTGAAGTGACTTTGTTGGTTTGTGTACGACGTCAATTCCTAAAGGTTTGAAGAGTCTTGTAGTGATTTCTGAGGTATCCTTTATATATGGTAAGTAAAAAAAAAACCTCACATACAAAGGGTCAAAGTTCAAGTCAAAGAAACAATTAGTTCCAATACAAGCGCCAGAGGTGTGAAAACGCACAAAACAACCAATCACGTCCAAGGTCACCAGAGAGATGATTAATAAACTCGTGGAGAAATCTGAAAGCTCACTTCAAATTGAAGTATGCGCTGAAGATGTCACCTAGTGGGGTGTTGAAAGCTTCGCAAATTAACTATCCAGCTCAGAGAACACAACCACATCAAAATCATCCACCTGAGCTACAAATCTTCTCTATCATATCGAAGATCTTATTGAAAAGTAAACATTTCTTCTCCCAATTCTTTCGTCTTCTGATTGTCTAATTTTGGATTTTTCTACTGTCTAACAAAATAGGTGATTTCTAGGTGTATCAGCCGGGAATCGAACCCGAAGCTATAGAGTAGCTGCTGAAGGAGCACTCTGCCACTGGACCACCGATGCACTTAAATAAAAAATAATTTGGATTAATTTTGTTGTTGTTAGACAACCATGGGACCCATTTAATAAAATAATTTAATTCATACAATACTTTACGATGATTATGAGGTCAAATACATGAGTTAAAGTAGTATATCGGAATCATTTAGACTAGAAGAGCATGAAAACCTAGCAAAATCTATATTATCTGACCCTAATAAGGAATTTAAACAAAAGGTCAGCTATAGTGCTTTATGCAGTTACACATAAACATATAATGGAATGGGACAGGATAACACTATTAAAATCTAATATAATGGGGTGGAGGAAGAGATTGCTAACTGAAGCATTACTTATTGAGTCAACTGTGAACACAAGTAATAAGAGAGAAACTCGAAACCTACTCCGGACATCTTAAAAGATTCTACCACTCTCACGATGAATGAAAGAGAGAAAGAAAGATGAGAATTATAAAAATCAGGTCTCAAAGTTGCATAATTACAACTGCTGGTGTGACTATGAAAAGTAATAAATTGGGTTCGAAATATCATCCAGTTATTTGTATATTATTATTATTGTTCCCTTGGGTTCCTAGTGGAACATAGGGCTTCAACTACACGTCTCCACTTGCTTCTGTCTTCTGCTGTACTTTTCACTTGCATCCATGTTAGTCCATACTGCTTCAACTCCTCTTCACACGATCTCCTCCATGTCACCCTTCGACGTCCACGCCGCAGAAGTGTCCAATCCATCTCCACTTTCTCCTGCATATTTGTTGAGTGATTGGTTCTTGTTTTGTTTGTTCCCATAGCTTCTTGTTTGTGATTCTTTCCGGCCATCTGATCTTGAGTATAGAACGAAGACAGCTGTTGATAATTCTTTGTTACCCGCCAAGTTTCTGATCCGTATAGAAGAAGTGACTTGACGTTTGTATTGAAAATCCGAATTTTGTTGTTGATGCTGAGTTGAGTGACGAAGATTTTCAGATTGGTTTCAGGTTAGTATTGTATCACTATGCATAATATCAAGTTAACTTATCTAATATGGAATTGTCTATGATGTCCCCTGCAGGAATATTGAATAGGAGGAGTGAAGGCCTAAATGCCAAAGAGGAGAAATGAAACAGTAAACAGAAAGCATGAAAGAAGGACAAGATAAGCATCAGAATACTAATAACTTGTGAAAATTGAAATTGAAATGTCTGTATTCTGCCAAATATCAGAGTTCTGACTTAAAATATTACTGGGTCCTACAGCTACAAGGATACTCAGTCAAATGCCTTGAGTCAAATAATTCCACTGAAATCGGGGAAGTCATTCGGTGTCCATTAATGATTGTTGGTGAATCCTAAAATCTGAATATCAATCGCCAGTCCACTGGTGGCTACTGGATGGATGCATTGAAGCCTTAGTGGAAATTCGTACCCAAGATGAAGTGGACGCTCATTGAAGGAATTGGTGAGAGCAGCACCCTATCATACACGAGTTGACAAAGTTGGAATTCACGAGTCGTTGAATTCTGGCCCAAATGACTGAATGGTCAACGGGCTTGTTTAGTGACCTGAAGTTCCGGAGTTCGATCCATGGCAGGGAGGTTGGCTGGTTCACATCTTCAAAGAGTTCCATAGTATGACAAAAGAGCTGTTCAGTGCTCCCTGGTGGTTTTCAGTGATCTTGCTAACTAGTGTTGGTTCTTGACGAAAGTCAAACAACTGAAACAGGCTTATTAGTACAAACCTCGCGTAACCATTTGTTAGCGCGGAAAAGAGGGAAGGTTGGGGCCGGGACTAGTAACTCCATCCTCTCATAAAAACAACATCACTGTGACTAAAACTTCAAAAGCTTAGAGCCATTTTTTCCATGTAGAACTCGAGACATAAAGAAAAGTTAGTTATACCGTAAGTAAAGCTGTTTGAGGCTGGTGTGTTGATGCTAAGTGGTCTCTAGCCATATATGGAATCACTGGGAAAATGTACAAAATAAATGAAAAAGTATTTGAAGGTTACGAAACAAAATCAGTCAGAACTATGAGTAACGACTAAAAGCAAATTGTTGTGGTCTGAAGGCAGGAATTTATGTTTGTGTCCTAGTGTATAGTTGACTAAAATTTCGTTGAGACATACACACGAGTCGCAAAACGCTCCAAAGACAGCAAAAAGGCAATTATTCACCGTAAAGTCTAGGCTTCTATTCAACGACAATAATATCAAAAACTCAAAATTACCTCAACAGTGCCGTTAGATAGCTATACAGCTAGATAATTTTCTAGTACAAAACGAGTACTGTGAAAAAAATTAGATAAGCTAAAATTCAACCGTAAGAATTACCTGAGAACCAAGTAGAATATTCCCCGAAAGGTGGGATCAAATACTGTGTCCACAAGAATCACAATCACTCACTCAAACAAAATCATATCGTAAAACAATGCATTATCATTGTATCGCACAAACACAAAGAGAAGCATTAAAATAAGACATTAAACAGGAACAAAGACAAATAATAAGGATTAGGTCAATAGATGATATGCAAACTTTACGTAAGACAAGGCTGCCTACTATCGCCAATGATTTTCCTGATTGCAGTAGACTGGATAATGTGACAGACAGCGCGGGCAATGAGGAAACAGGCATAAAATGGACCCACACAAAAGTCTTGGAGGATCTGGACTTCGCCGATGATATATGTCTGATTTCCCACAAACTGGAAGATATGCAAGTGAAAAGCAACAAGTTGGCAGAAGAAGCATCCAGAGAAGATAGGACTTCAGGTGAACATAGAGAAAACAGAGGTGATGAAGATTCCTGGCCAACAGCAACAACAACAGACAACAATCAGCCAGCATAAATGGGAGGAATCTGAAAGAAGCAACCTCCTTCACCTCACCTACCTACCTGGGAAGCATCGTTTCAACTACAGGCGGACGGGACTGACGAGGATATCAAAGCGAGGATCGGGAAAGCAAGGCAAGCTTTCACTACTCTCAAGTTTGTGTGGAGGTCAACAGCACTCAGCATCAAAAATAAGATCCGGATTTTCAACTCCAATGTGAAGTCAGTGCTACTATACGGATCAGAGACTTGCACTGCGCGTCATGAAGAGCACTTCGAACAAACTACAGACCTTCATTAACAGCTGTCTTCGCTCAATACTCAAGATCAGATGGCCAGAAAAGATCAGCAACAGAGATCTCTGGGAGCGAACCAACCAGGAACCGATTGTGAAACAAATATGCAGGAAGAAATGGAGATGGATTGGTCATACTCTGAGGAAACCATCAAGTGACATCACACGACAGGCCATCGCTCAAGTGGAACCCGAAGGGAAGCGGCGAGTTGGTCGTCAGTGCGAGGGTGACATGGAGGAGGTCATGTGAAGAGGAGATGAAAGCATGTGGGCAGACGTGGAGCAGGATGAAAACGTTGGCAGAGAACCGAACGCAATGGAGATGGTCGGCTGAGGCCCTATGTTCCTCTAGGAACTAAAGGAAACAATAATAATAAACTTTACGGCAATGATATACAGCCTAGGCGAAAAAGGAAAATAATTACAAAGTTAGTTGAAACATCCAACTAGGTTCAAAGATTGTAATTACATCGTTCAGGAGGGATTTTCCAAACAAACTATGAGACACCTGACAGCTGCCTTGACCTACTTTGGGACTCATCCATGATCCTATCAGGGATCGAGTCCCAGTGGTCACAACTTCTCATGAAAACGCCAGGAAGTCTATCCTGTAACAGTGGATTTATTTTCGAGCGTTGGATAAGTAGCTGTTTAAGTAAAATCAACTTTAGGTCACAAACTGACATCGATTAGAGAACTGTTCTGTCTTAATTCTCTTCGAACTGTTCAATACCATAATCTTTATATATATATATATATATATATATACAAAATAGTTTCACAAGCGGACCATGAATTCACAAAACTCGCTGAGATTAATTGTCATAAATGCAAACATAGATTATAGTCTAAACAAAGATGGAGAACTAAGGATGTCTAGTTTTTGATATACCTGGATGTTTTTCAATTTGAAAACCTTGTTTAGAACACTTCCCATTGTAATTTGTAAAATAGTATTATTAATGGACAGTTATAGTTCTAGGCATTAAATTCAACATTGTTATAAAATGTTAAACTGAAATTTCAGACAGACATGTGAAATTTTCACTATGATATCCTGTACACGCTAAATATCAACGAGTGAATCATCTGAGAAGATCTCATATGTGAAGTTAAATTGTTGAATTCAGTGGGTGGAATGCCCTATATGCCTTACTTGTCTTGCTTGCTAGCAGTAGTAAGTATCCTTTATAGAATAATTTTATTCTATACAGTATTATTTATTGACTGATGGTGTTTCGAGTACAATTTATTGCTGGCTCACAATCATATCGAGGTACTAACAAAACCTCTTACAAAGTTTGGGCTTATAACTCTAATATTTATTATCTTCCATTTCTCTGACTTGGTGATCCACAATGGAAAACTCAGGGCCGCCTATTATCACCCACGATGATACTGTTAATTGTGGTGAGCTGGATTATGCGTCAGAATCTGCGTGGGTGCGAGGAGACAGGAATACGCTGGACCACCGATACGAAGACTCTAGAGTTAAGACTCCAGAAGATCTGGATTTCGTGTGTGGATGATATATGTCTAGTGTCACACAAACTCTAAGACTTACAGGCACAAGCCAACAAACTGGCTGAAGGGGATGGCTGGCAGCGAAGACAGGACTGCAGGTGAACATAGAGAAGATGGAGATGATCGAGATAACCAACCAGCGGCAACAACAGCAAAAACAACCAGCACCAATCACCATCAACAGGAGAGACTTGAATGGGGTGACTTCCCTCACTTATCTAGGAAGCATAGTTCCAGCTATACATAGAACGATGAAGATGTCAAAGCTGGTCAGAATCGGAAAGGCAAGATACGCCTTTACCAACCTGAAACCAGTTTGGAAATCTTCTTCACTCAGCCAGCATAAGGAACAAGATTCGGATTTTCAACACAAATGTGAAGATCAAATAGCCAGCCTACCAGACAGAAAGAATTAGCAACAAGAAACTTTGACCGGGGACAAACCAACCAAGAGCCGATCACTCAACAAATATTCAGGAGAAAATGGAGATGGATCGAGAATATGTTGAAGAATCCGTCGAATGACATCGCGCGCAATGCAGGCCATCTTCGTGCGGCTTATCATTCTACACTTGGCTAAATTCCCAGTTAAGAATGAGGCCAAATACTCGCTGGTGACATTGGCTGGTGGTCGCGCTGCAATCCCGAGTTGGTAGAGGTTGTAATTCATTGACTGGCCATTGAGTCGGATCCCCGTGTCTGAAGGATTTTAGAGCTTGACTTGTAATCGTAAGGTCCTGAATTTGAATCACCGTGAGTGGGCGCTTCTGAAGAGTCTCAGGCACTAGGATTAAACAGCTAGCTGCCCAGTGCTACCTGGTTTTCAGTGGTTCTCTTATAGATATCAATCCCTGATCAGACTTAAATTCCTATGTCCTGATAAACTAAATAATGAAGTGAATTAGAGAGACGAAGCATTGGTGCTAAATAACTATCCCGTAAAATTCACTAGGAAAATCAAGAAGGCCCAAAATAAAATAGTGGAACTATTAACGATAGCAGAAACGGGACATCTGAAACCCTACGTAGGATTCTTAATACAGTGAGAATTAGAGCGACATTCAAACCTACAAACTCTCTCAAGCTGTGTAGGTTAAAGGACCCTACTGACCCAATCAGACAAAATAATTTCATCGACAAATACTTTGCAGCGGCTGGAAAATCTTAACATTGGTGAAACAGTAGATTAAGGGGTATTCAGATTACCAGAACATAAGAATTTAGCTAAGTGTAGAAAGATTGATCTCACGAAGATGATTAACTTAGAAAATAACACTCTGTAATCTCAAAGAATGCGCCAACACAAAACCAAAAATAGACTGAGACACAGCCACAGTTCTAAGACGTATTATAGTTAGATGGAGGGAAGGGTTGATCATTAAATCAAAGTTCATTGAATATTCTCCATAACACGTGCAGTGCGAATGATTCAACGCCGATATATATTATATATATCAGTTCTACTCCGATGACTGTCCTTACACACAGTATGACATTCTCAGCGTAATCACATGCAAAATATTTACTTCCCAGATAGAATCTCAAAGTAAAATATTCATCGATGGTACATCTCATATGACGCAACATCATTCTACTTGAAACAAGATTAAATACTCCAAGACATTTTCTTTCATTTCCTTCATGAACTACACAGCAGTAAGCTGGAAGTCAATAAAAAATTTCCGTAGGCTGATGCTGAGATCCAAAGACATAACCGAAAACGATGACTAGTAGATTTTGTATTATGCTGGATGGAAATTTACGTAGCTCAATCATTAAAACAGGCTGCCAATAAAATCAAATGATATGAAATAATGGAGGCATATAAACGAAGTTTCGGGAGGGATTTGAAAGAGGTTACTTCATTCACTTATCTAGAGAGCATTGTTTCAACTACAGGAGGAACGGACGAGGATGTCAAATCGAGAATCGGGAAGGCGAGGAACACATTCATCAACCTGAAACCAATCTGGAAATCTTCGTCACTCAACTCAGCATCAACAACAAAATTCGGATTTTCAATACAAACGTCAAGTCAGTTTTGCTATACGGATCAGAAACTTGGCGGGTCACAAAGAATATTTCCAACAGCCTATTGTAGACCTTTATCAACAGCTGTCTTCGTTCTATACTGAAGATCAGATGGCCGGAAAGAATCACTAACAAGAAACTATGGGAACAAACAAAGCAATAACCAATCGCTCAACAAATATGCAGGAGAAAGTGGTGATGGATTGGACACTCGCTGAGCAGAGGAGGCCGCTCGGTGACATCGCGCGTCAGGCCATAGCTCGAGTGGAACCCGAAAGGGAAGCGGCGAGTGGGAGGTTCAAGGGTGACATGGAGGAGATCGTGTGAAGAAGAGTTGAAACAGTATGGACTAACATGGATGCAAGTGAAAAGTACAGCAGAAGACAGAAACAAGTGGAGGCGTGCAGTTGAAGCCCTATGTTCCACTAGGAACCCAAGGGAACAATCATAATAAATAAACGAAGTTTGAAAGTTATGTGAGTGCTTTGGTACGATAATTATAAGTAATAAATTGTGCTGTATGATTAAGCCAGTCGACTAACATGGTCTATTCGTAGCTCTGCTTTAGCACACTTTATAGACAGTGAGAATAAAGTTGATGTTAATAAAGCATTTAAAGTTATTTATCGCATTCCGACTAATATTAATTTTGCTTTACGAGTTTGTCTTCTACTTGCAAGGTTGAAGCCATTGGAATCCACCTCAAGACGCCAAACCTGTGTTTTCAGAAGAAGAAATTCATGCAGCCACTCCACTCAGCTTGGCCATCATTACATGAATGTGAAAAACTGACAATTTCGTCCTCCCCTAAGCCTTTTGCAAGTTATCACTGTTCAAATTAGTTTGCTACTCTGGCTACTTCATCTTTAATTCCTTATTATATAGTCAGTTTGAATGCTCATTCATTTCTTAATTACTCCTTATTTTCATTATAATGACAGTATTACTGTTTTTACTGACGTTTCGCTATTTAATGCCTCTAATAGCTTTATCAAAGCATTATTAAACCGGAATTTACAAAATCTCAGCATATATATAACAAAGAGTTAAGAGGTGAGAAAACAGACTTAGGTCAAGTTAAAGGGACATATTGAAAGTCAAAATAACAATGAAGATGACTAAACCAAATAACAAAGGTAATAGTACATCTGTTATGGTATCACCACAAAGTTTACTAACTTGACTGTCGTTCGTCAGTCTGGGGTCATTTTTCGTTGTCAAGTTGGTCAATTGGTAAAGGTAACAAAACCAAGTGTAGATTGTTGGACTTGATCAGTGCGTGAAATTATAAAGGCAGTGTGTGTTTACATAGTGAACTTGCTTATCACATTCGTGTTGATTTTGTCACTTCATGGGGTAGGGGAGGGGAGGGAGGTGTTGTAACCAGGTCAGATTCTGTTTTAGTCCATCATTTCTATTCACCAGACAGTTTGAATTCCACTTAATATGAAGTGTTTCTGAAACTAGACGTTCTTTGCAATTTCTGATGTTTTTCTGGATGATGATTTCAATATTGTGAAAATCAATTTTGTGGCCTGATTCTATAGCGTAGCGTGTAGACCAATGGCTGATGATTTTTCAAGTTTTTCTAGTTCAAATGGATTTCTCGGTGGTCCAACAGATGCTCTATGGCGTTCATTTCTTCTGATTTCGGTTTCTCGATATGTTTGTCCGATGTATATCGCATCACATTCCAAACATTTTATTTTATAGACACAATTAGATAGCGAATCTTTAGGGATTTGGTCTTTTATATGGACAAGGTTGCTTCGCAGTGTGTCTGATGTTTTGAAGAAAACTCTGATGTCGAGCTGATTGAGTACTCTTCTGATATCGTCTGATGTCCCCGCTCTATATGGAATGACGACTGTTGAGGTCCATGTTTTCAGAACGCATTCCGTCAGTCTGGGGGCATTTTTCGTTGTCAAGTTGGCTAATTGGTAAAGATAACAAACCCAGGTGTAGATTGTTGGATTTGATCTGTGCGTAAAATTATATATATATTATATATTATATAGTGAACTTGCTTATCACAAACTATGCACAATGCAGTCCACTTATTTAATTTACTCAGTTATTTCCGCCCTTTAACTGCTGTAATAATTGATCTCCGCTTTCTGACACGTTGTTATTGACTAGTTACTGTTAACAAACTTATCAGTACCACTAGATTGGTAAAATGTTGTGTATTGTATTAAAAATGCTATATGCATCTTAAAGTAGGACCATAGATGAAGATCTAATTGAAAAGTTAACATTTCTTCTCTCAATCCTTTCGTCTTCTGATTGTCTAAGTTGGGATTTTTCTGCTGTCTAACAAAATAGGTGATTTCTAGGTGTATCAGCCGGGAGTCGAACCCGAAGCTATAGCGTAACTGCTGAGGTAGTGCTCTGCCACTACTGGATCACTGTGTATGTGGTTTTATCAAGTGAAATTATACTCTATCAAATTTGCCCAAAATTCTCTTCATATATCAGTGTACCTGACACAGAATATTGGACTGGGTTACCGACTTTTCACAACCTGTCACATCTATTATATTGGCAACACGTTACTCAGCATTCTGGAGTGACACCTGATTTAAAAATTGACTGTAATCATCATAATTAGCTAAAATATCCCGAATATGGAACAGTCTACACATTCATGAGTCAGTGTCATACAGTGTAGCAATTCCAGGTATCAACATTGAGGTACTTTAGTGCTTTCGTGTCATTCATCTTATTTCTAGTTTAAAGGAACCCTTTAAGAAGCTGTTTCTAACCTTGGGAATGAAAATGTAATGAGGAGTTTGTTCAAAGATTAAAGAACATTACGCAGAAACTGAAACAATCCAATGACATATCTTCTTGAATGATTATAGGATGAAATTCCAGGAACATGTTATGAACGATAAATTCTCAAATGTTGATCTTCAATGTTTGTTGATTTCAGTTTTGATCACGAAATGAATTCATTTAGACACCTATTGAAGACTATTCGGGAATAATTATTGGACAAATTGGCGTTTCGTCCTAGTAATTAGGACTCGTCAGCAGTACTATACTCTCATGATAATGAATTAATAGAAAATAAAATTCATCGACCTTTGGATTCTGTTCTAATAATAATAATAATAATTTGCTTTATTCCAGAAACAGTACTAGTGGTACAGTGTGGAATTTTCAGCACATATCTACAGTATTTGCATCTAATTTTATCAAACATTTAAAAGGAGTATTTCAAAAAATAAATATAAAGACAACAACAACAAAAAACCAAACAAAAATAATTTTAAAAAATGCGAAAAAAATACCAAGAAGTAGAAAGGAAAATAAACAACATAAAATAATATCTCAGTATTGGGTAGTGGAAGCTATGATATGATTATGCATGGTGACAGTAAAGCTATAGTCATACAAGAAGTTATGAAATGATATTTAAGAATGTTTATCGCCAAGATGATCAGTTAATTAGGTTGAAACAACACTAAACAATCATAAAATAACATTTCAGGGTTGTTTTTTTATCAGGTCTAATGCGGTGTTTGTGGTGGTAGTGTGAGTAATCCTGCATAATACAAAATTTTAAGATGGTGATAATGGCTTTCACAACCAAGATTGTCAGTTAATATTGCCGAACAAAAACAAAAAAAACAAGAACCACAAAACTAATAATTACATGATGGTTAATGACAGGACAATTTTGTAATACTCATAGTGCTAATATAGTCGGAACCAGTGGATACACAAAAGAAGGAATACAGTAAAGTACAAAAAGTAAGCCAATGTTAATAATTTAGGTAGCTAAGTATGTTTAAGAAGGAGTTCACTATAGAATACAAAATAAGAGAGAAATAAAAGAGCCTAAAATTATGATTATTAACAACAAAGCAAGTCATAGGTTTCGCGCTTAACATTGTCTCTGTCACTTAGAACACGGGCCAAATATGTTATCGTTGAGTTCCTGTACTTGGTTGTACGAGCATAGATTATTTTATACTGATTTCTGGTTCTACTTGATGAGATACAAGGCGAGAGTTGGGAATAGAGGAGGTATTGGGGGTTGGAGAGTATGGTTTTTGACCATTTTTCGCATGTATTTAGATGCCTTTCAACTAATGTAGTGATAAGCTGACTGAGTTGGTAGTAGTAGTTAAGTAGTAGTAGTAGTTTAATGGTCAGCAAACTGACTTCATGTTATGACCGGAACTACGACCTAGTAGACTATGAGTGGATACTAACCTGATGTGCTGTCTAATCTGTCCTAATCGCTCGTCAACAATAACACCGCCGGTACTCAAAGACACAGAAAGACTGGACGTCGATAACTGAACTTTTACTGTCTCAAACAACAGTCAAAATACTGGACAGAAACTCTGTATGCATACAGTTAGAATGAGCTTGAAAATGCAGTAATTCATTGATGCATTATAAAAGTATATACAGCCAATAGGAATCCAGCAGTCCAGACAGAGGGAAAAACAAAGGGCTCACACTAGTGTGCGATAACTCCTTCAAATAGTCATTTTAAGGTTTTAGGTAAGAGTAGGCAAAACTAGGTGTATATAACACTTCATTACTTAGAGGTCCTTGGTTTGGTACTGATGAACAGTTCCAAAGTGGGATGTGAACAAAAAGCGTTCAGCATGTTCTGGTGATTTTCAATGTTTCTTTAACTGATACTGTGGTGACAGCTGTCTGCAACCCAAAGTTGTAAACAATAATGTACGTCAGTGTTTACATCCCAAATCTTGGTCATGAGAAAAAACAAGAACAAAGACAAAACCCCATAATGGTTAAGATTTTATTTTGATAAATCACACAGTGTTTTACAGTTATATTAACTGATGACTTTTCGAGCACAAACTATTGCTCTTAACCATTATGGAGTTATACTCTACCACAGTGCCCAAGTTTTATACTTATATCAAAGACAAAACCTTGAGGAACTCAACAACCACTCACAGCAGGTTTGGCGTGGGTGGATACAATTAACAGATATTTCAACGGACTGTCTATGAAACGGCAACAAAGAGATAACAGCATAACCTTCATCAGGAAAACAACCAGTCAGAAGATGTTGCTTCTGTGCTAACAATAACGAATAATAATGTGGATAAAATCTATAATTATCTCTTCATTTTCTCAATAAACGATCTGTTACCTGACCCTTGTCTTCTGTTGTTACAGTATCAATATGCAGTTGTATTTGAAACTTATATATGCGTAAAAAACATCATCGAAGTATGATTCACATTTTAATTTATATTCACAATTTATTCATATTTGACAGACAAATATTTTAAAGATGAATGTACATTGAACACCTACATATTTATGCAAAATGAATATATATATATATCGGCTGACTCATTCACACTCTGAATTTTAAGTAAACATGTTAAATGTTAAATAAAATGATGGACAGTGTAATTTGTTTTAATTCATTAACTGTATACAGATAAGTTAAAGCGGTCCAAAAGAATATTATTATTTACATTCCGCTATTTAATTAAAACAATTACCTAAGGGTCATTTATTTATCATAGTGTAAATAAGTACTTGAAAATGTTGGACAGCTATGTAGTAATGAATAATATACTAAGTATTATTCGCTCAGAAATGTTGTTGCCGTGGTCGATGTTTAGACATTGATTATTATTATTTATGTATTATGATAAACTTTGAACTATTGTGTCTAGAAATTGTCGTCATTCTTTTGAACAAAAAAAAAACAACGAACAAATAGGAAAGCTAAAGTTCACGAGTAATGGAATCATCTCTGTTTTGAAATCCGACTTTACCGTCTGTATAGACGGTGAACTAAAAGCCATCGTGATAAATGTCACTGATGGAGGTAATCTTGACGTGAGATGTGTAGAAATAGCAATAGTGAGGACCGTGAAGTCAAGTGTCAGATAACAAATACTCACCGATTATGTTGGCCGGCAGAGTTAAGAATTTATAGAACATTGGTTTCCATCTGAGTGACTGAATGATCACACGAGTTCATCTCGTAACGTGAAGTTCCTGGGTTCGACAGCAGGGGGAAGTTCGTAACGCATGTGTGTACTGTCGAACAGACTCAAAATAGAACGGAACAATTATTCGTTATTCTCTGATTCCGACTGGTATCAATCGATCCACTGAAGTTCATTACATCAAAAATGATTACGGTTATAACTAATTGGACAGAAACTGAAATAAAATTAAATAAGTAAATTACGAGTAGGACCCAACTAAAATCGAAAAAGGTTCGAGTCAAGAACAGTAAAAATAAGAAGTAGAAATGTGGTTGTAGGGGTACAAGGAGGAGAATTATATATAATTAAAAGAAGAAAACTGCATGTCCTGTGTTAAGACAGATTCAGTGCATCGTAGATTTATTGACTGAACAAACATCTTCCATATGCAGAGTTCACGATCCAGCATGTGGATTGCTATTGCTTCTGTGGTACGAAGAATTTTGATCGATACTCCTTTCGCAAGGCTTTCACGTATTCTGTAGATGACTGTGAAGTTGATTGTCAGGTTCAGTTGGTGGCCAGAGCCAGTCAGGTGTTCCAAGGTGGAGCTGCCTCTGTAGGGATCTTTTTCGTGTTTCATAGAAACAGGAGGGTAAATGTTCGATGATTGATTGTGATAACAGTTGCCAAGTACATCCGACACACCTAACTCTATACGGACAGGTGAATGGATAGATAAGCATTAATGAGACATCCTGTAGTGGTAGTTTATTCTTCACATTCATTTGAATTGCTGGTCTCGTAGCGAAAGTAAGTCGAGGTTCCGCTGAAAAAGTTTTCTTCAACGAGTGGGACAGGTGGTCTTTGAGTAATTCTGCCAACTAGTGTCCATTAAATTGTAGATTCAGATAGAGAAGCCTTTTTGGAGTAGAAAGTGTTGGTGGTATTAGTGTTTTAGGTTTTATGGATTTTATGATGGAGCCTTCGGCGTAGCCTAATTAAAGCAGCATTGTTTTCAAGGTGTTTAGGCCATCTTCAATAGTGTCACAACTGCTAATGTTGAGGATTCTGTGGCTAAATGAAACGATTAGGTTTTGTTTTGTATATAGAAGCATCCAACTATGGAATTTTGTGAGTTGTCCATTTCAAGTCGCTTTTCTGTAGATGCATTTTTCTAGTATTTCATGTTATTCACGTCTTGTCAGTTGGAAGTTCAGAAAAGATATTTTTGAGTTAGATTCCCTCTCTAAACTGAACTGAATCGCAGGGTGGTAGCTGCTGTAAAAATCAAGGAAGTTTCCCAAATTCTCATCAATAAATCATCCAAGTATCTTTTGTAAACAGGATTTTCATCATTAGCTGACATTAGTTAGAGAACCATTGGAAAACCAGCTGGGAGTACTGGACAGCTGTTTCGTCCTAGTTTGGGACTCTTCATCAGTACGCACCCACCGGGATTCGAACCCAGGACCTTCCTGTTACAAGGCGAGCTCGTATACCATTAAGCCACTGGGACCCGATCCAATGGTCCATGAATTCTAACTTCTGCCAATTCACGACATAGCGCGACCCCTAGCCAGTGTCTTAGGCGAGTATTTGTCCTCACGCCCGACCTGCTGCACCCTACTGGTCACGACTTTTCACTAGAACCCCAGGCAAATCGTAGTAAATTCTGTCTTCTTTCTACATTTAATATTATGGACGATTTGAAAATCTCTGCTAAACGCCCTGTATCAACAAGGTGTCTAGAAGCTGCACATTGTGAATATTTGCTTTTACTTCAGACATACACAAGAAAAAAGCCCATCCCTATAACAAGTAATTTAGGTAGCTGGTTTCACAGCAAAATCACTGATTAAGCAGAAACATACGGGTAAAAGATTATGTAATATTCTACAAGGAAGCATTTTGAAATTATTTAAAATTAATCGAGTGAAATAAGATTTGTTTCAAGTATAGTCACTGTTTGATGTCAGTTAGAGAACCATTGATAAACCAAAAATATTGGACGGCTAGCCGTTTCGTCCTGGCTCTTCGATTTCTTCAGCATAACCCACCCACCTCTGTCCGAACCCAGGATTTTCTGGTTACAAGTCAAGCTTGTACACCACTCACCTGCGAGAGTCCCAACCACTGCGCCGACCATGCACATGGTCCGGGGTTCGATCCCCGGCCGACGCACACCCGATATCTATAGTCGGCCTGCAAAATTTGGGCTACCGATATCCATGCTGAAAATTCCATACTTGTACTGAAAATACTGTGTGGAATCAAGCTGTAATCAAAATAAAAAAAGACCTAAAATTTCAACATTAATATTGGTTCACTGCTTTTATATAGTTCACAAACTTGGGTCGTCACAAAAAGCAGTCCCCTACAGACATTCATCAACAGCTGTCTCCGCTCCTTACTGAAGATAAATTAGCCGCGCATTTAGGATTAGTAAAAGGGAACTCTGGCAACGAAACACACAAATAACCATTTGTTGCCCAACAAATATGCAGATGGAAATGAGGATGGATTGGACACGCGCTGAGGCGACCAGTGAGTGACATAAGATGTAAGAATAGAACTTGGGTACTGTGGTAGAGTATAATTCCATCACAGAGTAAATTTATTTGACAAAGGTACACAGTAAAATAGTATTATTTACCGATTACGTTTACAGTACAATTTATTGCATTCACTTAACTTTCCAACTTCGTTTATATACATATATATATATATATATATCTGAATGGCTCCCATCTACTGGTTTGGCCTATGTAGTTGACTTCACTGTCAATACAAGGTATTTTGTAAATTACATTATTTCGTCTAATTGGGTCAGTAGGCTACTTTAACCTGAGCAAGTCTATAGGTTAAATGCCACTCTATTTCCAACTGGATTAAGAATCTTACGTAGGCTTTCAAATGTCCCTTCCCTATATGATAAAACTGTAAATGCTTACTTAATATTCCTCCTCATATATGTTGTCAATAAATTTTATAGGATAGTTATTTTAACACCAATCCTTCTTCTATCTGTTTCATTCCATCATTATGATCTTTTGATACGCTACTCAGTTTGTCAGACATTTAACTAAGTCTGCCTTCCACGATGACTGACATCAACAAGAGGTAGTCCCTCTAGTGGAACCTCAATGGAGAGCTACAGGTTAGACATAAGTCTGATAGTTATATGGGACAGATCATGTGAAAAGCCTGTGGGTAAACATGGAGTCAACAAAGAAAAGACAGCAGAGAATAGATTGAAATATCGATGTGCTAATGAAATCCTGTGTCTCCCTCGAAGTCAACGAGATGACAAATTCTGTAATGAAATAAGTCAAAATTCCTAGAAAAACCTAAAATTTAGTCTGTGTGGAGGTCAACAACATTCAGCATCAAAAATGAGATCCGGATTTTCAACTCCAATGTGAAGTCAGTCAGTGCTACTATACGGATCAGAGACTTGGCCAGCGCGTCACAAAGAGCACCTCAAACAAGCTACAGGCATTCATTAACAGATGTCTTCGCTCAATACTCAAGATCACATGGCCGGAAAGGATCAGCAACAAAGATCTCTGGGAGCGAACCAACCAGGAACCGATTGTGAAACAAATAGGCAGGAAGAAATGGAGATGGATTGACTGGCCATACTCTGAGGAAACCATCAAGTGATATCACTAGACAAGCCATTGCTCGAGTGGAACCCGATTAAATGGGAAGCGACGAGTTGGTCGTCCAAGGGTGACCTGGAGGAGATCATGTGAAGAGGAGATGAAAACGTGTGGGCAGACTTGGAGCCAGGTGAAAACTCTAGCAGAGAACCGAACGCAATGGAGACGCATGGCTGAAGCCCTATGTTCCTCTAGGAACTAAAGGAAATAATAATAATTAATTATTATTAATAATAATATTGAACATTTTTCACGACTGGATATACAATATGTTGCTCACCATTTTCTGAAAATAACTGTCAGAAGTTGGAATTCATGGGTCATAGGATCGGGTCTGGATGGCTAAATAGCCTACAAGCTTGATTTGTCACCGGATGACCCTGGGTTCGAACCATGCTGCTGAATAGTCCAAAACACTGGGACGAGACAGCTGTTCGGTACTCCTTAATGGTTTTCAATGGTTCTCTGGCCCCATCATCGATCCGTGATCCAATCTGAAACAAATGAAACCCCTATGGACTAACTCTTGAAAGTTTATATAATGAAAAGTCGTAACCAGTGGGGTCTGGGATGAGGACACTTCCTCTCCCATGATATCGGCGAACATATCGCGAATTGGTAATAGGTGTCATTAGATAGGGTCTTAGTAGCTGAATGAATGGTGACCGGAAAGTGCTCAGTTCGAACCTCGGTGGGTGAGTACTGCTGAACAGTCAGTCCCAAGCACTAGGACAAAACAGCTAGGTGTCCAGTACTCTCCACTGGTTTTCCATTGGTTCTCTAACTGATGTCAGCTGGTGATCGAACCTGTAACCAATCTAATTCCTGTAAACCAATATTTGAAAATATGTAATTCTAATTATCACTTGATTTTATCATGTTAGTATCAAAAATTCGGACAGTAAAGTGAATGATAACAATAAAACGCTTATTTCTGATTGGTTCAATTATCAACTGATAGAATGGTAACTCACATATGAATGTGTGTATACATCTATCTATGGATTAGTGTTTGTGTGTAATAAATGTTTTCGAATTACCAGTAAAAAATAGTTTACATTTAGACTGTATATATATTTTATGAAGTATACTAAGCATCTGAGTTAAATATGCACCCAAGCACGCATGCTATACATTCATACAGACAAGCTTCTCTGTAAATGTCGGTGAATAGATGAATGTATTTAAATATCGCGCTTATTTCTCTCTCTCTCTGTGTATCTCGAAAATGATTCACATAAACAAATAACACACACACATAATACATTTTAACTCTTCATTTTTATTTAATCTCTGCTGTCATCACTAGCATACCTCATCAACTACTTACCTTATTAAACTTGAAGTGATTACAGTACTCTTATTAGTGATGATGAGGTGATTAGGTAACCAAAACAGCAACAACAGCAATCATTATGGGGAAATAATTAACACATTACACTGTACATTCAAAATTCGATCGCCTATATGTTTAACCGAACAATTTAAACACATTCAGCCATTGTTCAATGTTCAATTCAAATAGTGTACTGTATAATTTCTATTCTCATTGTTAAACATCTCTCCAGTCTCATTACTATTATTATTATTACATTAATTATGATTAGTGGAAGAAACAGTTTTAGTACAAACGAGAAATACATCGTTTATGAGATGTAAACAGGTGTGAATCATTCATTGAATAAAAAGTAGCCTTGAATTGTAAAACACATACACATACACATACAACATGAAAGAGTTGCATGATTTAACTGCTAATTAATCAATTTCCTTATTGTACAGAAATTTAAAAAAACATGTCAATTATTCAAGTTTCTAGTCATTTTCATATCTGTATAGTATTATTAGTAGTATATTGCATGAATAAATCATACACAATGGAGTATAATAATTTCAAGGTGAGTTTAATTGAGTAAAACAAATGCATTGTTCTTTTCTGGTGTCAGTGTGTGTGTGTGTCTACGTGTGTGTTTGTGTTTGTAAATATGATTCGCTTCGATGATTTTTGTGATAAAGTCAATATTCTTTCGATAACTTATTTTCTCATCTGAATCTACAGTTATAGGCAAATAGGCACTTAATATTTGGAAAGTAATCGTTATTGACAACACTGGTGATTTGTTTTTAAATGATATGGAGTGGTAAAGATCAATAGAATTACAAACTGACTCTTGAAGATTAGTCTTAATGCTCGATAGCGACTGGTTCTATACAGGAGAAAACCACCATAGAGTACCGGATAGTTAACTGTTTCGTCTTGTTGTGTGGGACTCTTCAGAAGTACTCATACACCGCTAAGGATTGAACTCAAGACCTTCCAGTTAAAAGTCAAGCTCTTAGACAATACATCCAACGACTGGGACCCAATCCAATGGCTAACTACCAGTCAATGCGATCGGTGAGTATTTATCCCGACACCCGACCTGGCGGACTCCACTAGTCATAACTTTTCGATGGAGCTCAAGCCAACTTCGTTCTGTAGCGATTCACTAGTGAGCACTAAGATTAGTGGGAGATCCGGGACCGATCCCTGGAGAAGTCATGGGTTCGCAGTGCTGATGAGACCGAATCCAGGACGAAACAGCAGTCCAGTATTCTCTGGTGGTTTCCAAATGTTGGTTTGCAAAAAAATTAAACATTTGAAATAAATATAAATATTAGACGAACTGACAGATAGATTATTTCTGTTCCCATGTTGTGTGATGTTTCATCTTGATGAGACTGATGAATAGTAGGAGGAACAGTTAGTTCAACGAAGACACTGTTCTCTGGCAATTTCATTCAATTCACAGTGGAATCACAGTCATGCATTACTACTTCTTCCTGTGTGTGTACACTTGCTTGCTCATGCATAGAAAAAAAAATTACTTTGACTGGACTTTAGTAACTAGAGTCAGGTGTCTAGTCCATTCTTTGGTGCCGACTGTTTTCTGTCAGTCAGGTTTGCAATGTATCCACCATTCTAGGTAGCTCGCCATCACGGTGCACATTGATTTGATGATATTAGATGGTTGGAGGCAATCGGCCACAGGAAGCCTTGGACCTAGGTTTCGTGCTAGTTGGCACTCACAGTCAGCAAGGCGTATCTGCAAACTTGAAGGAATTCATGTCCCTTCTGAGATTCGAACCCGCGTCACCCAGTGCTGCAGTCAGAGACGTTACCACTGAGCTAGCTATTCGGACTCGCGATTGACCTCCTGTAGGACTGTATTGGATGTTTTGATTGGACTCTAGTAACTAGTATGATGTGTCTAGTCCTTTCTTCGGTGCAGACTGAATTCTATCACGTCATCAAAATACTTCGGAAAAGTGAAGACAAATCAGATTGTGGATGAGTCACGTGAATATTAGCGCAGTTGGACTTAAGTTTGCATAGTATTACAGAAAAACCGGATATTATATATATATATATAGTGAGGTTGATACATTAACTGGTGGAACCAGTACTGTTTCGCTAACAATGACAAAAACTGTTACGTTGTAACTGAAAACTTGGCAAAAACATATGCTCCACGCATGTTCTAACCATTCACACTGGTCAATCTACTTATATTTAATTGGAATTAAAGCGTACCAATCTAATCAGAAATAATATGCATTTATCGGTACGATACTTACTATTCGGTGTCTGCAGGCAGATTCAGACATCAAGTTGGTGAGATCAGAATATGACATTTTCTGTCTGCATTCTTTTTTCTAACCGTCAGAGCTATATAAAAATCTTTCCATCCGTGAATTCTAACTTCTATAAATTCACGAAATATAACGACACTATCAGCCACTCTTTTCAATTGACTTGGTAAACCCTATCGGTCACAGTTTTTCGCCACAACTCCGGGAATTCAGTCTTCGAGGATGTCATTATTTACTTAGTTTTTGTTTAATTCCTTTGCCTTCCTGTCGAAACATATGACTTCAAACTTTGGGGTTTAAAGTTGTAGCAGCGGTGATTTTGTCCTTTACTGAGTGAAGTTACCAGCCTTATTCCCAACCTTTCCTCATTACCTAAGGCTTACAACAGGCTAAAAGGGGTTACAGAAGTGCTTCGTTGGCTAGAAATTGAACCTTGGACCACTGAGGCGTGGTTGGTGACTATTCTACCATTGGACCTATCGACGCAGAAAACATTATCAGGGCTAGGCGCATGCATATAGCATACAGCCTTCTTCAAACCTTGCACTCACACACATTAGGTCATATAGTCGTTAGTGAGGAGTCAAGTGAATTCCAAATATTGGTTTGCAGAGATCTGATTGGCTTGAAGTTAAATCAAGAAGTGATTTCAGTTACAGAACCATTGCAAAACCAGATTATACAGAAAATCTGTTTCGTAGGCTATTAGATTTCTTCTCAGTCGCTGAACAGTCGACGGACAGGACTGTTAACCTGAATTTCATCACTGGATTCTTTCCACAAGGAGAGTATATGCGCATATCACTGAGGAGTCTCAAATTTGGAAGAAACCATATTCAGTATCTACTTCCTGAAGATGTTTTCAACGGTTCTCTAGCTGACTTATCACTTCATTGACCTGACTTGAAACGTGAACACGTTTTTAAAGCTGTGGACTTTCAGCTAGAAAACCGCCTAAAGCCAGGGAGCACTGCACAACTGTTTCGTTCTAGTGCTGATGACTCTTCAGCAGCACTGACACACTGGGGTTAGGATCCAGGACCATTCAGCCACTGGAATGCGACCACCAACCTGTGTCATCGGCGAGTAGTTGTCTTCACACTCTACCACACTGGTGCATCCCATCGGTCACGAACTCTCACAAGAACTCCAGTCAACTTCGTCCTGTAGCCAGTTTGTGGTAAGCGTCAGAATAATTTTGAAGAGTTGATTTGTAGGGATCTCATCTGCTTCAAGTTTCATCATGATAGGGCATGAAGACAAATACTCTCCGATGATATTGGCTGGTAGGGGCTGGAATTCATAGTCTGGCCATTGGATCGGATCACAGTGACTGAATAGTCTGTGGGCTTGGTTTTTAACTGGTCCTGCATTTGAACCCCGGTGGGTGCGTACTGCTGCTGAAGAGACTGAAGCACCTGGACAAAACAGCTGTCCAGTATTCTTTGGTAGCTTCTCGTGGTCACCTAACTGATATCAATCCGTGATCAAATTTGAAACAAATCCGATCCCTATAAATTAACTGGTTGAATAAAAAATTCGCAGCTGTCTGCTTTACCTCACGTTAACTCAACAAATATACCATAGCAATAACATGGCGGGGGGGGGTGGCAGAAAAACAATTCACACGTCAAATGAATGTTTGAGTAGATTTGACGGGTAGGGTTGGGAGGCGGAAAGCGGTAGGAAGTGTGAGATCGAGTAGATTAAAGTTGAGTCATAAGAAAAATTCATGAACCAAAGGCAAAAACAGCCGATAAAAATGTTTTTATAGCTGCTTATGTAATAATAATAAAATATTACTAACACCTTTATTCTGACTAATATTTTTACAAATAATTCAGAATTTTCAGTGTGTTTTATCTAGACTCCTTTTATAGAATCTCCAAGTTAAACAGCAATCTATAGCGTATCATTTGATGGGGAATTTTTGTTTTGATATGAAACATTCTGCAATCCTCCCAACCTTCACGGTTTTGTAAGGGTTTAAAACCACTCAGAAATACACTTGAGTACAGACACCTCTTGAAGGAAGTAGTTCGATGGTTCGAACAAAATGAAACTGATTAGATTTGACGCATTATACTCTGTGGAAAAATAGTTGGAAACCAGATAATATATGTAAGTCACTACACTTTATATAAATCAGAATTGTGTAATTCGGATAATGCCTGAATGAAAAGTATTCAGAAAGTTAGAAAGATTTCACACACAGGGTAGGATGGATGAGACAGCCTTCAAAGGACCGTATTTCAGTTTGGAACAGAAGATATCAAAACACTATTTCATATAGCAAGAGAAATAGTATGATAGCTCTTTTATGCACTGAATGAGAGCTGTATGCAAATATCCCTTCAAAAGGTATGGGAAAAGTGTTGGCAACAAATAAAAATCTCAGAATTTAATTAGTGGATGGGGACTAGCAGTGGAATCCAGGATGCGCGTTTCGTCTTATTTGGGGCTCGTCAACTGGATGTACCTGCATTCCCCAGTGAGTGATGATGTTCAGTCGACGGGAATATCCAAAAATTCAATTAAATAAGTAAAAATCTCGTTTATATTTGAAAAATGCACATATAAAACACTGGTCCTTGTTCATTTACTAAAGTTTAGTGATGTTGTGTGTGTGTGTGTGTGGTTGGAGGAGATGCGCTTAATACTTGTATTAGGAATTTGGCTATTGCACTCAATCTTCAACAGATGTGTCAAAAGCTTGATTCCTATTCCACCTACTTCATTTCAGTAGTTTCATTGGCTCTCATACATGAGTCTGCCTCATAACTTCTTAATTAGATGTCTTCTGCAGGTGAATGAGTCCTGTCCACGTCTTTCATTCGAAATTAGACAAATGTTTGCCGAAATTTAATGATAGACGTTTATGTAACAGTCCTAGGAAAGGTAATCGCCACTTATCGACACTAATAATTGCGTGTAATCATTTCAATGTTACTTATGTTTGATGATTGAAGGTAATCGGCATACTGATAGAATTCAGTCTGCAAGAAACAAAGGACTAGAGACACCAAACTAGTTACCAGCTAGTGTCCAATCAAAGGGTGTTATTTTTTAGCATAACTTGAATTTCCCTTTGACTGGTGCATCTTGGGATGATTTTAGTCATAGCGATGCACTGTAGTGCCTTCTTGAAAGACATAAGCAAGAAAACGAAGATATAGTGATGGCTGTAGTTTCTGTCAAAGTGGATATGAAAGAAGTTTTAATAATTGCCTGTCAAATCTGTTACCCTGTCAGCCTCAAGGGTGGAAGAAGCTAGTTATTGTAATCCTATGATAAGTAACGCAATGAGATTCCTTCAGTACGGTTGGTTATCACCGGTCCACAAATGAAACAGCTTTATCAAAGACGAAATTCCTTCCCAATAATCGATAACTGGCTGATGTTCAGTGATCGTTTGGTGGTCTGTCAAGTTAAGAGGAGTGCTGTTTTCCGTCAGCTGCATTTATCTCATCCAGGAATCAGTAGAACGAATACACTTGCTTGGATCAATGTGGACTGGCCAAATTTAGGCAGTGAGTTGTAGCACATGCGCAGAAGCTGCTAAGTTACCAGTGAAGGCAGAATTACATTCATGGTCTATCCCAGAAGGTGCATGGTCGAGAGTTCTCATTCCAATGGAAACAATCCCTGGTAATAACTGATGCATTTTCCAAATGGCCATGAATTTTTTTATCATGAAGAACGTTTCTGCGACAGCTACAATTCAAAAACCTAGAGGAATATTCTGCCGTTTCGGATTACATGATATAACTGTAACCAACGATGTATCGCAGTTTGCATCAATTGAGTTCCAGTAGTACAGCCAGGAAAATAGCATTCAGCATGTCCGCTTTCCTCCATATCATCCACAGTCGAATGGTCGAGCAGAAGATTTCGTCGATACACTCATCATACGAACTATTCTGAAAGGAAGGACAAATACTTCAAACTTTCCTTTTCAGATTATCGACCAACACCTAATCCATCGAATACCAATGAACTGTCACCTGTTGAAATATATATTTGGATTTGAAATTCGTATTTCGCTGGATGATTTACGTCCAAGACTTAAAAAGTAAAAGTCAGGAAATACGAAGATGGAAAAACAATACAGCCATCATCACAGATCGCTGTTGACTTATTGGCTCCTAGTACAAACGCACAATTGACGATGTCTGACAGTTTAGTTAACATGATATAATTGAATCCCTCCATTATGGATAAGACTTTATTTTGATAAATCACACTGTTACACAGCAATATTAACTGCAAGCAACAACCATCATAGGAATAATTCCAGTGTTACTCGTTAAAATACATACGTTTTTGACCTGTGTTGTTGTGTTTTCAAGCAAGGAGGATGTTTCGAGGATGAAAGTGCCAAGATTTAGAAGAGTCATATAAGAAAATTTCACTTGTTAGAATTTCATCACGAACCAACATCAGTTAGAGAGATCATTGAAATCCAGAAAGCTGCGGAAATCTGTTTCTTTCGTACTAAATTTTTAAGACCCTTCATCAGAGTGAACCCATGACCCATCCAACTAGGGATCGCATCTTTGACCCTTAGGTTACGAGACTAGGCTCATTGGTCTATAATCTGCATTTATCAGTCTCCACCTCACTGATGGCTACTGGATAGATATCCTGAAACCGCAGCGGGAATTCGTGACTGGTGGGGTCTACTAATTCAAGGTGAAGTAGATGCTAATCAAAGGAATTGGTGAGGTTAGTACTGTACCACGAGTTAACACACTTAGAATTCATGGGTCACTAGATGCCATTCCAAGTGGCAGCATGGTCAGTGAGCTTGGTCTAGTAACCTGAAGTTCCTGGGTTCGATGCTTAGTGGGCTGGATGGTAGGTGGGCAGTCCGAAGCACTAGAAGGAAACAGCTGTTCAGCACTTCCTGGTTTTGAATGATCTCTCTAATGGATGGCTCGTGATGAAAATAACTGTACTCACAGATGTGCCTGGAAATCGGACATCAATCTACAGTGAAAATTACATTACGAGTACCATTAATCTGTGGAACGGGATAGTCTTACTTCCTTCTTTTGTCCACTTCTTGTTCCACTCGTCTATCATGTTTCAGTTCCCATGGCTACAGCTTTCGGTGAATCAGTGTTTTGTTTTCTTAGATATTTATCTGACAATGTCAGCTGTTACACCGTCACCAAGCATTTTTGTTGAGTTGCTAACAATCTGTTGTAACATAGATTTTGATCTAGTCAATTTGAACATCAATTTCACTCCCCCCCGCGCCACCAGACTACATCAGATCTATTCACACAATCACTCGACGTGTCAATTATTTCTCTCTCCCTCTCTCCCCCTCTTTCTGTTGCTGTAGTACAGCAGACATGTATCTATACTTGTATTGCATCATAATATATGTAATCAAGTAATTGTATTAAAAAGGTGGTGGTAAATCCAAACAAAACATGTAAATTTTATCTAAATATTCTGTTTTTTTGTTTTAGCTTACTGTTACAGTTAAACTTAGTGTGTTACATGAAAAATCAGTTGCCTTAGTAATCAGTGTTTTGTTCCTAAAGTAATTTGATGGACTGCGACTAGCAGCGGGATCCAAGATGCGCATTTCGTCCTGTTTGGGACTCGCCCGCCAGCTGGATGTTCCTACATTCCGCGGTAATGGATGGATGACAACCTTACTGAGACTCGAACCCAACACCCATTGTTTTAAACGGCAAAACGACAATCCACGAGACCACTTGATGCTAGTGGTGCCCACTGCACAAAATGCGGCTGATATGGCACTAAGCGACCTAGTGGTTCACGCTTTGGTAACTAAAAGATGGATACCATGTTCGAGTCTCAGTGGGGATGTCGTTGATCACCCACTGAGAAGTGCAGGTACACCCAGACGACGGGTCCAAAATAGGACGAAATGCACATCACTGCTAGTTATCATCAGCCAAATTACTCCAAGTCTACCCTGCAGACGTCAGTGAAGCGTCAACTGACATCTCAACAGAGGTAGCACATTTTAATCCAATCAATTAGCGGGAAAATCAAAACTGAAATAAAAATAAATAATAAGAGTTTTATTCTATTTTTACGTTTCTTATCTGAGGGTGTATGATTCTTGTTTATTATTTATTTCTACCCAAACTTGAATCCATCCAAGTCATATACAGTACGATTTAATTGGTGATGATAAATGAAAGCGAAGAAGAGATCCAGATTGAGGCACTGTTCGAATTGAGAGTCTCCAAGTTATAAGTTAACCGCTCCATTAGATGACCTACGATGGATGAATTATAAATCAGGTTATCATTTCATGGGGATTCTTTCGAGTAATATCTAGCTGTCAACTGAATGAATGACACACATATCCGACCTTTCCAAGTATTGATTTGTAGGGCTTTTGATTCATTTCAAGGCCGAAGTAGAGAACGGTTCCATCGGAACAGCGTCACGATGTCTAACATTGTCTGTTTGCAGGTTTTACTAGTATCGCTGCTAAATTGTTCCGTTGTAAGGCAGCCTCTTGTGGCGAAAGAGAATAGAGTTAAAGTTCCTGACCAGACATTAGTAAATGCCTTGCAATGGATGATACTAGATTTTTAATCATATCAAGTTCATCTGGATTTTCCATGTGGCTTAATAACCATTTAGGAACATATTCTTTCCATTGGCACCATTGGAACATTCTATTGCTTCTACCTACATATGTACTCCCGAAACTGCAGGTGAACTTATAGGTAGAGTATGAAGTGGAGTTCACAAAATTTCGTCCTCTAATCTCACGTACAAGAATTGAAAATTTTGTAGATGTAAAGAAAAGAGATGGGGTGTAGAATGTGCACCTGGTGGCCTATCAGAGCCTTTGGAGTGGCAAGTGTATCATTTTTAGAGACAGCTTTTGAAATAATAGAGAAGATTTGTAGCTTTTCTTGGTGCTGAAGCCGTCTTTTAAAGGAGCAGCCTGTGTTTACTGTGACATGCCACATAGTTTTCAGGATGTCCCTTGGCCAATAAAACTGAATGCGTGCTCTGTAGCTCATCCATTAATGTGTCACTCCTGTAGACTTTACAGCCCCTTGCAAACAGGAATTTCGCCAGGGAACGTTTATACTCAATAGGGATAAAACTGTTGAAATGTAGATATTCTCCGCTTCATGTATGCTTGAGAAATATGAATCGCTTAATTGTTGTGTCGTCACTGAAATCTCCAAGAAACCCAGTTTGCTATTCAATTCAAACTTTGAGGTCACTAGAATACCTGCATGAATACTGCTCACTAGAATAATGAATTTTTCAGTCGATTTACTACTGTCAGCAATAATAAGCGTATCATCCGCATGATGTTTATACACAGTAAAGTTGACATACCTTCCATTTCTTTCTCCAGTGCCAATATAAATGCGTCTGTTAACAAGGGCTTAGGAGGGCTCCCCATTACAACATCATCAGTTTGTTTTTATAATTTTCCTTGAAAATCGAATCTGCATATGTCAAGCTAATATTTATGATGCAAGTGACAGGTATAGGTAATTGTATTTGATTCCTTGTTATATAATCACAAGTGAAATCAACAGTCTGGTGAATTGAAACATTGGTGAACAAAGATTCCATGTCCAGTAGGCACATAACCTTTTCCTTAATGTTCATAGTGTCTAGTATGTTGACAAGATAGAATGAACTTTAATGGAATATTGTGATAAGGAATCTCTTACGGAAATAGGGACCTCCATTACCCATTCGGAGATTTTTTAATTTGGAGGATTCTACATATCTAAGATGGGTCTTAGTGCGTTTACAGTCTTGTGAATCTTCAGAAGGTCATGAAACCTGGTGGTATGTGATATGATTGGCTTGAGTTGTAGAGAAACTGCGAAACGATGACATCTTGCCATATCTGTCTTCTTGATGCCTTTTTAAATTTATCAAAGCGACTAACTGTTACAGTTCTCCCAAGGGAAGCATATGTATATGTCATTCACCGACGAAAAAACTACTTAGATGTGACAGATTCCACAGGTGTACTAAGGCATGACTCACATTTATTGTTAGAGGGGTAATAATACTACCTAACTGTCTTAGGGCTGAAATAGATGGGGTAAGACTTAATTTCTGAACGCGTTGGCTAAAAATTGTGTGCTTAAGCCACCAATAAGGTACAACTACAAAGTGAAGCTATCTAGAAGAGTAGTTGGTTTCATGGTAGGATTTTAAACAGGCTGTCTGACTTGGGAGTACCTAAAACAGAAGGAGAATTAGTGTTGCTTGATTCAGCTCCAAGGGGACAACTTTTTGACTCTGATCACACACGGCCGTTTTGAATTGGTTTTTAAAGTTATTTCCGTATAAGAAATTTACTGCTTGCTAAGAAACGCCGAAGGGTACGTCTGGATGTACAATTCTGGATGTCAACCTTTTCTAACCCCTCCCCAAAAGAATGGAGGGGAAACACCTTACCCCAGCAATATGGCTTTGCCACATAGACGCCCAGCACTTCGCAAACATGTTTCCAGCCAGTGTAGCTTACTGGGTCATTTCAACACTCAAGCCCGTCCACCATGTCAAGGTAGCAGCTACCAGTTGAGATTCAAAACAGAGGCCTCCTGATTTCTAACCCGTTATAATATTGAAATTAAGAGGCATAATAGCTATCGTAGAGTGCATCATTCTAATATATATCTATTTACCTTAACTTTATAATTCTATGCATTCAATATTATACACACAATATTCTAAACATATAACCTTATGCTTCCTATCGATAATTTCAATTTGACCTGGAAATGAAAAAATTTTCAAATTAACAAAAAAAATACATAAAATATACTCAATCTTTGATTGTTTATATTAAATAATGTTTACGCGGGTTTTATGAATTGAAACCCAAAAGGCTTAATGTTGACCTATTTTAAATCAGTTAAATAAATCACCCTTTAATTGTATGCATGTTTAATTCTTTAACTGCTGCCAAAAAAAATGTTTCACTTTGTCAATTCAACTAATTCTGTTTGATGAACAACATCAACAACAACAACAACAAACAACGCAACATTTCGATTGATTTTTCATTATCGTGAATACTATTCGCTTTTACAATAAACATGAGAGTCAACTGTACATTGGAGTAAGCACTGAAGATGTCTACAAGGGGGAACAATGAAAGCTTTACCATTAAACCAACCACACACAGACATATATACACACACAAAGCCTCCACCTAAGTGAAGGGGGAAGAGGTTAAAGCCAAAGATTACGTAATCAAACGAAAGAAAGAATAGAGACACCCACTTACCACCTACTTACTTTTTGAATACATAAATCGGATTTCAGAGGGTTGATAGAGATTGCTTCGTTATATTTGAGGAGAACTGAACCATTTTGTTTATTGATTATTTTAAAGGATTTTGCAATGTCTACATCTTGACCCGTCATGATAAGATATCTAGAAATGACACTACTGTAGGCATTTGTTTCCTTGAGACGTAGACTTTTTGGTACATGTTCAGGAAATCGGAGGTGTGCCTTTCTTTCTCTTCTCCAAATGTAACTGCTCCCGCAGATACACCTAAATTTGTACACACACAGTTAGAGCTAAAGTGAGAGGAGTATTTGCTGACTTTTGACTGCACAAAAGAGCATGTTGTCTAATAAACGGGATCCAAATCAGCTGCAGGATAAGTTCTAGCTAGTGAAGTACTCAGTCTTCTGTTTACTATTCCTGAAATATTATATCACATTTAAAATTTAGTTGAATGAAGACAGGTTTCTTTCCCACTATGATTTGTTTAGTATTTCAGCCTTCACATTTCCCCTTACTTGTCAATAAATTTATGAGGGTAGTCGTTTTTGGGGATCAGAAATTCTTCCTTTAATTCTTTTATGTAGGGCATATTCCTCCGACTCTATAAAACAGAATTTTAAGCAGTGCTCGTTTATAGGTATTTGGACAAAAACTGCTCCATTCTATTTTGGCTTTCGGTAAATTGATCTCTGGAGACTACCATCTTCCAGGCGTTGTATGATGGTGTCAGTGAGACGAAGTTTTCCTGAAAATGCTGCTTATTCAATAAATTCTCAAAGCTTGAAGCATAGCGTCACTTATGATAGGATCCTACACACTTTGCTATTGTTCAATTATCTTAACGACTGTTAATCTCGCATAAGTGGTATATCATCATTTCCCACGCATTTTGTTATTGACTATTACGACCAATTATTTCAAATACTGTTAGCTGTCTGTATTGGTTGTAAAAATGTATAAATACCATTTCCTAAATAAGTTTCTTTGTCGTAGTTTGTCGTAGTTGTTGTACTACAATATTCAGTCAGAGACCAGACTTTGTCTTTTGATATTTGCGTGGTTCGCTGAATCGGAAGGTACCAGAAGCAGATAGGCATATTAGTTAGGCGCAGACAGAACAAGGCGACAACGTCCTCATTTAATTCCGCTACGGTTATAACAACTTATAACCCCATCAGAGAGTGAACTCATGAACTTTAGGCTACAAATTGAAACCATCAACCAATTCACCCACGAAGTTGGAGTCGAATGATCTATGAATCATGGTTCCTGTCAATTCACAGTATAGTCCTACTGTCAGTCAATGTTATAAGTGAATATACAACTGATATCCAACATGGTGGTTCCTGTTTGCGTCGCCTTCTCATTATACCTCCACGAAATCAAATTTCGAGGATTGTGAAATTTAGTCACAAACTAGAGTGAAACTGATGCTCCTTAGTTTTTTTCTGTCTGGTGTTGGTCACTGGTGAAATCTGCAGTGAAAATTACTTGAATAATTTGTCAGTAAAGTCTGTGACTTTATTAGTGACTGAATATAGATACACATCTCCTGGAGGGATAGGTGATAGGATGGTCGCTTAACATGTCTGAGATCTCGGTTCGATTCTCGGCCGATGCATCACAAAACCTCGTATAGTTTACTAATTGGTAAGAAGCCTGGAAAAAAAGGGAAGTTGGGCAGAGTTTCTAGCTTTACACCAAAACTTCCTTCTTTTCCGAGTTATATGTTTACTGACACATAGTCACACAGTAAGCTGGAACAGAACTACAGTTTTAAAAGATGAAACAGTTATGGAAGGGCAGAAGTTAGTCACTGAACCTTTTTACTTGTATCGAAATTACGCTAAATAGACTTGCAGTGGGAATGAGATGACATTGACACTAAAGAGATGAAAAGTATCATTACTCATCAAATCAAAGGATAAGAAACGATAGGACTGCCTAGATAAAATTCACTCACCAGTGACTGACCATGGCATAGAGTCCCTAGAGTTCGGGTGAGAAGTTGTGACCAGCATAGTCCACAAGGTCTAGTGTGGGGATAAGTATTCACCGGTTACCATGCCCGGAGGTCAAGAATTGGCTGCCCTCAGCATGGAGAAAGGGGTTCAGATTTTCACCACCAATGTTAAGTCAGTCATTACTCCTACATGGGTCAGAAACTTGTCCAATGTGTCACCAAAAGCATTCCCTAAAAAGCTACTAGGTACCCTTGTTAACAGCTACCTTCACTCAGTAATGTATATTAGGTATCCAGAAAGGATCAGCAACAAGGGACTTCAGGAACAAACTGACCAACAATCTGCCGCCCAAAACGTATGACGAAGAAAATGGAGATGGATGGGACACACACTCAACAGACAGTTGAATGCCAACAAGCGCCAGGCCACCCGTCGAGTGGCTGCCAAATGGGAAACGGTGAGTTGGAGTTGGGTCAGAGAGTGACACTGAGGAGGAGCCGTGGAATCAGCTACAGAAGACTAGAGAGAGCAGAGTGAAATGAAGATGGCCCCCTGAATCCCTGCTTTCCACTCATAAACCCATGGGAATAATAATACAGAAGAAATGATGGATAATTGGATTACACCCTGGTTGCCAAATGTTAAGATGGCTGGACTTGTAATATGAACATTCGTGGTGCGCAATGCTGAAGAGTCTCGAACTAGGGCGAAACAGCCTCCCAATGGAAACTAATTTCTAATAATTCTGCACTTGATATTGGTTCGTAACAAAACATACTATGAAATTTATTCAAATAGCTACAAAACTCATAATCTAACTCTTCGTAATATCTTCATACTCCCCACTGATCATGGCTTCTTATTAGAACTCCAGTCAACTTCGTCCCATAACCGTTCACTAGCGAATGGCAGAATGACTTTCAGTTTTGAAACAAATCAGGCTTTTTTAAAATAACTTTTGAAAATTATTCTGATGCTTGTTAGTGACTGGCTACAGGACCAAAAGTTGGATGGAGTTCTAGTGAAAGTCATGATCACTTGGATCCACCAAGTCGAGCGAGACGACAGATACTCGCCTATGATAGTGGTTGATGGTTGCGAATCGGTAGAAGTTGGAATTCATAGGCTGACCACTGAAACGGGCTCTGATGGTTGTATGCTCCACAAGCTTGACTTGTGACCGGAAGGAAATACGTTCAAATCCTGATGAGTCCTCACTGTTGAAGAGTCTCAAGCACTAGAACGAAACAGCCGTCCACTTATCTCTGGTATTTTCCAATAGTTGTCTAGTTGGTATCGCGTCGGTGACACAGTGGTAGAATGCTCGCCAACCACACCGCATTTGGTTCGGGGTTCGATTCCCTGCCGCCGACGCACTCATCCACTTCACTAAGCCAGTAATAAGATTGGTAAAAAGGAAAGGTTGGGCATGAGGCTAGCAACCCCACCGCTTAAAAATTAACACCAATGCTACCGAATCTTCAAGCCTCTAGCTTGGAGCCCTATGTACCACCGGGAACGTAAAGGAATTTTTAAAAAATCGGTATCAATCCTTGATCGAAGATGAAATATTCATATTATCATTGAATTCAAGGCAATTTATTGAATTTTTGTGCACACTTTGTTTCCTTTTATGACAATATGCTTTAAATACTTCATTTTATTAGTGTTAGTGAAAGGTAACTGACCTACAGACATGATATACTATCACAAAATAGTCAATTATTATTACATGATAAAATGTACATAATGTTTTGTTTTTAGCGCTTGTTACTATGGTTATTATTATGATTATGCAACTGCACTAGGGTCATTCATTGCGATGTAATCATCATTACGATTACGTAATCAGATAATAATAATACTAATTCTATTATTATTATCATTATTATGTTAACTGTATCTAATCGAAAAAGCAAAAATGTAAGTCAGGCTAGCCAGCTGCACTAGAATTACATATGATTTATAATAGATAAGGATGGATGTATAAATAATAACGAGCGATTAAGTCAATTAAATTGTTACTGGTAGTATTAGTAGTAGCATTAATGGTAGTACTTGTGACACTATGTACTGTATGGTATTCACGCTTTCGAATACCTTGATTGACGCATAGAATAATAATAATAAATATAATAAATAATAAACAATCCAATAATATAAACTATGTTTATCACATACTGCATACCAATAAAGACACAGGCTTAGTTAGTAAGCACAAGTTGCATAAGTTGACATTGTCTACATTGGAATAAATAAGACGTAAATAAGCATAACTATTGGAGACTTACAAATACACAGACAAATAGAGATAATCTGTTTACCTTTGGTATTAGATGGTTGGAGGCAATCGGCAGGAAGCCGTGGACCTAGGTTTCGTGCTAGTTGGCACTCATCAGCGAGGCGTATCTGCAACCTTGAAGGAACTGATGTCCCTTCTGAGATTCGAACCCGCGTCAACCAGTGCAATCAAAAATATGTTTACCTTTTTTTGTAGTTTATTTGTCAAATATCTTTATAATATTGTTCTACCATCAATCCAATGTAAACACAGAATACTTTCAGTTGTTAGATTCTCATTACAAACCAGCATCATTTAGAGAGACAGAGACCATTGGAAACCGCCAGGGAGTGAATATTGGACAGCGGTTTCGTCCTAGTGCTTGTGGACTCTTCAGAAATGCGTACCCACCACCTTCGGGTTACAAGACCAAGATGGTTGACGATTCAGAGACTTCGGCTGGACGTCAATAAAGCGTGAATTCTAACTCTTTCGACTCTAATTAATGTGGGTTCCTGACGAAATTTATTCAAAATCCCCATAAATACTATCATTTGAACGAAATATTCCCATATTGAGTCGTAAGAAAAGACGTAAACAGAGGAGGAAACTTTCTTTCGACGATTCATTTTCATAAGCTGTACAACCGTTATTAAATTTAACAATGAAATCATAAGACCAATCAGATACTGATAAAGTTTGTGCTTGAAAAAAAAGTATTACGTAATGTAAGGTGTAATCTAGATGGAGTGACTAATCGGAAGTAAGAAAAGAGGCAGAAGTTGGCGTGATTTAATAAGTGTGAGAAAATGACTAATCAATATAACCGTTTAGAGTGGATAGGAGCTAGTGGAAAGACGATAAAGTGTTTTTGTAAAATCTGTATGAAAAAGCAATGTTATTAATAAACAGTAGTACTGTGATAATAAAATATGGATGATGAGAATGATAATATTAATAATAGTAAACTTACATACTTACTTACTCTGGCCACTGTGGGGCAAGTGAATATATGTAGTGCTTTTGAATGCAGTGGTCAGGTTTCAAGTCCCCCAATGATTCAGCTATGTACAGATGACGTATTCGAAATCCCTTTGTATGATATTGAGGGATTCTGTATAGCACTGTGAAGCATTCATGAGGAAGTGTTCGAAGATGGAACTGCTACTATACTTCTTTTCTCCTCTGGTTAACTAAGCTGGAAAATGTTCCATTTGGTCACCCCTTCTAGGTTACACTCTACATTACGTAATACGTTTTTTCAAGGACAAATTTCACCAGTATCTGATTGGTCTTGTGATTTCTTTGATAAATATAAATTCAACTGTACAACTTATGAAAATGAATCGTCGAAAAGGAAATTTTCTTCGCAGTTTACGTCTTTTTTTATCTATAATTTGAGTATCAACTGCCAGTTCATTGATGGCTACTGCATCGACTTCCTGAAGGTGAAATGAGAAGTTCTGACCAGTGAGGACCACCAACTCAAGGTGAGGTGAATTCTCGTCGAAGACATTGGTTGGAGGTAGCGCTGTATCACAAGTTGACAGAAGTTAGAATTCACAAGTCACTGAATCCCATCTCAGATGGCTGAATGGTCAATAAGGTCGGTCTAGTAGCCTGAAGGTAGTTGATTCGATTGCTGGCCGGGTGGATGGTGGGTTCGCACTGCTAATGAGTCCCAAAATAGTACGAAACAGATGTCCTGTACTTACTCCCTGGTGGTTTTCAATGACTTTTGGTTGGTGATGAAAACGAAACAACTGAAATTCATTCAAAATCCCTACAAGTCCTATAATCTAAACACAATAATTAAATTTTACTCTTAGTGATACGATGATTATTGCTAAAAATGCATGGTTAAGCGTTTAAATCGTATTCAGATCATTACTAGATACGATATAAGCAAACATGAAGCCTACCTGAGATATTTTGACTGGACACTGGATAGTAACTGGCGTCATTGTGTTGAGTCTTTTGTTTCATGCAAACTATATTCTTTCAGTCAAGTTTGCAGTGTGGTCATCATGCTTGATGTCTCGCCAATGCAGTTCATTAGATGGCTGGAGGTAATCGGAAGGAAGCCCTACCTAGGTTTTCTGCTTATTGGGACTCAGCAGTCAGTGAGGGGTATCTGCAATCTTGAAGTAATTCATGTCCCTTCTGAGATTTGAACCCGTGTCACTTAGTGAGTGTTGCAGTTAGAGACGTTACCACTGAGCTATTCGAGTTCTCTATTGACCCTCTGTGGGACTGTGGTGGATCATTTGATTGAATACAAACTGGTAGTAACTAGCGTCATGCGTCTAATCGTTTGTTTGGTGCAGACTGAATTCTATCAGTCAATTATTACAATGTGAAGAATCTTAATAAATCATGCCTACGTGAAATGCTTAGAAAACAGCTGATGTAGGTAGGCATAGGAGAGTTCCTGATATATTATAAGAAATAAAGCATAACTGTATATACATATAAATCACTGATGACATTCTAAATTGGAATGGACTGAGAGTAGCGTGGCCGGGGGGGAATGCGTATCCTGGACCAAAAACAGACATTGGAAAATCTGAACTTTCACGGAGGATGATTCATGTCTAATTTCACGGAAACTCAAGGATATACTGTGGTGAGAGCTGGCTGCTAGCCAAAGTTGGTAGACGGTAATTGACGTCAATGTTTATGTCCCCAATATTGGTGGTGAGAGAATGAGAACAAAGGCTTTGCGTAGGCGGATACAGTTAGCATATGGATGATCTGACACAGCCACAAAGAGATGCAAGTTTAACTTTCTGTGAGAAACAACCAATCAAAAGACTGTATTCTCTACTAACAATAATCTACAATAATGTACATGAAAATCTATAAATATGTGTTGATTTTCCTTAATAAAGGATCTGTTGCCTGGCCCTTGTCTTCTGTTGTTACAATACAAGTGATAACCAACAGGTTAACAGAAGAGGCAGTAAATACAAGACTTCAAGTGAACATAGAGAGGACAATGGGGATGATGATAACCAACCAATCACCATCAACAGAAGAAATTTAAAGGATGTTTTCTCTTTCACTCACCTAAACTGGGCAGTACCGTCTCAGTTATATGAGGCTGTATAGATGAGGATATCAAAAGCAAGACAGAACTTCATTAGACGACAGTCAGTCTGCATTCAGCATAAGAGACGAGACCCGCATCTTCAACGTTAGTGTCAAGTCACTAGGTGGATCCATATTATTCAGAGACTTGGAGCAAGCATCACAGCAAACAATTCAAACAGTCTGTGGCAGACTTCCCTCAACAGCTGCCTTCACCTCACTTTTAAAGATCAGAGAGTTGATGAGAAGGGATAAGCAACAGCTGACTATGTGAACGAACCAATCACGAATCTATCGCCAAACAAATATGCAGAAGAAAGTGGAGATGGGTTGCATGATATATATACTGAGAGGACAGGTCGTCGAGTGGAACACAGATGGGAAGCGACGAGTTCAACACGGTTCTGAGTGTGATATGGAGAAGATCGTGTGTAGTGGAGGTGAAATCTTATCAGAAATTGTTGAGACAGTTAAAAAGAATTACACAGAAGAGAGTGAAATGAATTGATAGTGTTGGTAGAATACTCGCCAACCACATATGTGTTCCACATTGTATTCCCAGTCGACTCACACTTAAACTTCATCCAACCAGTAGTAGGCTTAGTTGGGAAGGAAGACTGAACGTAGGGTATGTAACCACATCCCATAATAGAAATATTAGTGCTAATGAAACCTCAAAGCTTGAAGTTTGAAGCCTTATGTTCTACAATGAACACAAAAGAATGAAGAAGCTTTTATAAAGATACAGCCTACAATGAAGAAGATATTTATACAGATGAATTTCAATCACCATTCTTTAGGAATTCATACTGTTTTAATCTTATTAGTGTTCAGATATCTGAAACAGATTTCCAGTGTAATAAGCTTTGAGCCACACCTTATTGTATGAGGGCGGAAGATGTCAGGCCGAGATTTTCCTAACTGAATCATTTATTGGGGTATTGTATTTCATACTTAACCCGATTCCAGTATCCCAATAATCTATTTGACTACAACTTACCAGCCAATGCAGGTGACCTCCCAGCTAACACTGGGTATTCCCGTGATGATTATCAAGTGTTAGTTTGCAGGGATTTGGTTGGTTAGAGGATCACTGGAAAACCAGGCAGTGAGTATTGAGCAGCTGTTTTGTCCTAGTTTGGGACTCTTCATCATCAGTAGCACCCTCTCAATTACATGTCGAGCTAGTCGACAATTCAGCCACTGGGACCCAATCCAATGGCCGGGCCATGAATTTCAGCTCCCTGTAATTTGTAGTATTTAGCGCAACCATCAGCCAATGTTACTGGCAAGTAACTCTCCTCTTACCTGACTTGGTGGATCCTACTGGTTACGAATTCCACTGGAACTGCAGGTAACTTCTGGTTCTGAGCCAACTGCAAGTGAATCATGATGTTCCATCTAAATTGGCCTGATAGATTCCTCTTTAGACTTGATTGTTTGTTACTGTGAGTGAGCTTTTAGGTGTACTTATGCCATGTCGGTACCAGAAAATGAATAATGCCGTATCACTGTGTGTCATATCAAATAAAATTATTCCTTTAAAGAATTTACCTCTGATGAATCGCCACACATCAATTCTTGATGCAATTTAAGACAACTATAAGTAAGCAGAAAGTCTTATTTTCACTGGCTTCCTTATTCCTTGACTTTTAATTCCTTTGCGTTTCGAGGTGAACATGGAACTTAAAGCTTTTGATTTTAAGTAGAAGTGGTGTCGTTTTGCCACGAAGTGAGGTTACTAGCCTCACGCCCAACATTCCCTCTTTCCTAGGCTTTCCACCAACTAGGTGAGATCTGGGGTGCTTTGGCTGGGATTCGAACCACTATTTAGGTCATGGCTTGTGAGCATTCTGCCACTGAACCACTAATATACAAGGACCTAACATGGCTGCGGAATAGGTTCCGCTGGTGAGATACTCAATTTTCTGTTGATTACAACTGTGACAGTGACAGCTTACCGGTTCACCCAAATGGCTAGCCAGAAGTTGAGTGGTTTTAACTGATCGAACTGTTTGAGTTGAGTACTTCCGACTACACTGCTGATAAGCTCGGCCCCAAATAATCGAAACAACCGTCCGGTGTAAAGATCACTTCGATTTGCCTAACGAACGCCATTCATTTACACCAATCAGTGGTAAATGTTTTTATTATGGCTCGATTCCACACAGTATTTTGGTACAAGTATGGAATTTTCAGCATGTGATATTGGTGGCCCAAATTTAGCAGGCCAGCCATTGATATCAATTGTACGAGGGTCGGCGATCTAAGCCCGAACTATATGCATGGTCGGCGAGCGTCCTAACCGCTGTGCCACCAACGCACCATCATGTAGAATTTAATTTATTGATTTGTTTTGAGTAGTTTATAAATCAGAAAAATGATAAACTCTTAATTATTTTGATTCATTTTCATTTGCAAATGTGATTTTTGTTTTTATTTACAGCAATTTCGTGCTAATGTTACTCTGAAATTTGGTCTTAGTAATGATTTCAATTCGGAATGTGATGAAACAGTGTATAAAGTGGTAGTGTGCGCTGGAGAATTCACTAATCGGTAAGTAACAGATGCCATGTTTTCCAATTTTATGAGTTATCCTAGTATTTATAATTCTGTGGAAAGGGAATGTTGATGACAGACTGGTCAAACTCTACTGAGTGGTCGAGTGATTGAAGGCAATCGCCAGGAAGCACTGTCCCACTGAGGATTCGGGCTTTTTGACACTCACAAGTCATCAAGAAGTTTCTGCAGTTTTGAAGGAACTCATGTCCCTTCAGTCTGCGAACAACAATAGGTCAAATGGAAATCACTAGCTATTATTGCCTTGTGTTCAACCAAAGCACCTAATACAGTTCTACAAGGGATCAATCACTAGCCTAAATAGCTCAAAGGTAACGCCTCTGACTGCAGCACTGGTTGACATGGATTCGAGGCTCACAACGGACGTGATTTCCCTCAAGATTACAGATACACCTTTGCTGACTGGCGATTACCAACTAGCACGAAATCTGGTTAAGACAAGGCTTCCTTCTGAATGCTTGCAAACATCGAATGACAACAATTTAAGGTGCACCTTAATGACAAGCCATCTAGTGTGCCCCACACATTGCAAGCCCAACTGATAGGACTTACTTTGCACCGAACAAAGGACTAGATGCATGACGCCAGTTACTACCTAGTATTCAATCAAAGTGTGTTTTGACTGAATTGCAATTGTTGGTGAATATACACTCGCTGAGGAGGCCGTTGGGTGACATCGCGCGTCAGGCCATAGCTCGAGTGGAACCCGAAAGGGAAGCGGCGAGTGGGACGTCCAAGGGTGATATGGAGGAGATCGTGTGAACAGGAACTGAAACAGTATGGATTAACATGGATGCAAGTGAAAAATACAGCAGAAGACAGAAGCAAGTGGAGACGTGCAGTTGAAGCCCTATGTTCCACTAGGAACCCAAGGGAACAATAATAAAAATGCGTCAAATGATTCAACGTTCTGAAGTTTAGACAGCCCTTTTGGAGAAGACAGGAAACAAAAGGCTTTGTGCGCAGTTGTATTTTCCTGTTGAAAAATAAACTACTTTTGTTTTATTGCATGGAGGATTTCATCATGAGCTGACATCAGTTAGAGAACCACCGGAAAACCTGAGAGTACTGGACAGCTGTTTCGTCCTGGTTTGGGACTCTTCATCAGTACGGATCCACGTACTTTTGTTTTTTTGGAGATGTTTCTTTATATGCTACTTATACCCATTTATAACTTGTACACACTGCTTCGGAAGGAAAAAAGATGTGAAGCTGCATTTCACCATAAGTGACGCCAAATACAGGAATGCTGAAAGTAGAACAACACTTTCAAGAACCAGAATAAAGTCTGCTTAACAAAAATTCATTACTGTCATACCTGTGGGATTTTGTCATTTCTTGTTTTCCAAGTGGAATATAGGGCTTCAGGCTTTGAAGTTTCAGTAAGAATGACATCGTTTCTACGAGATGGATCTAATGTTAGGGACCTGTCGCCAGTTGATATGACCTTGTTGACAGGTGATATGACCGAGTAAGTGCGTCGGTGGCGCAGAGGATGAACGCTCGCCAGCCACTCAGCTGATCTGGGGTTAGATCCTCCGCCGACGCGCTCTCAAACCTCACTTAGCTGGTATAAAGCCAGGCAAAGAGGGAAGGTTGGGCGTGAGACTAGCAATCCCACCTCGTAAAAATAAAACCACTGCTACCGAAAATTCAAGCCTCGAGGTTGAAGCCATATTTTCCACTGGGAACGTTAAGGAATAAAATAATAGTAATAATGGCTGAGTGGACTGATATATTGGTATGTTAATAATGATGCAATGGATAACTCAACTAATATGCTAGATACGCCTATTCATCCGTCGTACCTTGCGCTTCTCTTAGCCGTATAAATTTCAAAAGACAAAGACTGGCTTGTGACTGTTAAGATACGATTTTTATTGGGAAAAAGCGCGTCATATTTACATATCTTTTTACCACATCAAAATCGACTCAAGGCAGTGGAAATGGATTGTTCTGATTGATTGACCATTCGGCTAAAGTAGGCGAAAATAAATGTTCTCATTGGTTGGAGATCTCACCAAGACCAAGGTGAGAAAAAGATGATTCCATTTTATAATCATCCGATCACACAATGAATCACATGATGAGTCATAAGATGATTACTATTTTAAGCTGATTCCTGTCATTCAATCTCCCCTCTTTTCCACGTAAACAGATTTAAGAGTGTATCGACGATAAGTCGAACAAGGACTTGTGGCATAACTGGTAAACATTTTGCCACTTAAATACTGACGCTCGTATTCATGCTAGAGGTTTAAAAATTTCATTTTCATGAGTTAGCTTATGGGGATTTGCTTTACTTCAAGTGCGTCAGTTAGAAAACCATTTAAAACCAGGTACTACTGGGTAGTTGGTTCGTACTAGTTTTGGACTCTTCACCAGTGCTCACCTATCGAGTTTTGAATACAAGACCTTCCGTTTACAAGCCAAGCTTAGCCATGGAAATCAGTCCGCAGCTCGCCAGTGGTTGGTTATAGGACGAAGTTCATTGGAGTTCTAGTGAGAAGTCATGACCAGTGGGGTCCACCGAGTCACAGTTGTGAGAACAAAAACTAACCGATGAGATTGGATGGTTGCCACGGTAAAATCATGAATTGGTAGGAGTTGGAATTCATGAGTTGGGCATTGGATCGGGTCCCAACGGTTGAGTGAATAGTCTATCAGCTTGACTTACAGCCGGTCCCGGGTTGGCACTGCTGAAGAGTCTCGGGTACTGTGACGAAACAGATGTCCAGTACTCTCTCTTGGTTCTCGGTGGCTCTCTAACTGATATCCACCCGTAATCAAACTTGAGTTTTATATAACGAATATTCCCACTCAGACGTTTAGAAGACAAAAGAAAGTTACAGCATAGAATATTATTTGAATTCTGTGGTCACTCATTCTGCAGTAGAAAGTGGTCAACATTTTGATGTAATCTGCGAACACGTCTAGAAGCACCAGGCAACGATGACAGTAATCCAAATGAACCAGAGAAAGGATGAAGATACCAACTGATCAGCAACAAGAAGTACCAATCACTATCAACGGAATAAATTTGAAAGAGGCTCCTCTGGAGCCAGTTATATTGGCTGTTACTCTAGGAACTTAATTTTTCATGCTCGGGAACACCTACCAGTGTGTCTAAATAAAGGTGTTGTTAAAACCATCAACATTTCGATGTTAATTAGATCACCTCGTCCAACAGAGACCACAAAGCTGGCATTGAAGAGTCTTCCTTTGTCATCTTTGTTCACTAATCAGTCCTTTAAAGTTACAAAATATTTTGTCTGTTTATATTAAGACCTCAAAACGTCTAATTCCGTCATTTTTAAAATTTATTATAGGTGTCAGTTAGTTGGTCCAGTTGCCCGTTTTATTCAGGCTACTTGTGCTTCTCAAGGGCCACCAGAATCATTGAGTTTCTTAGTATCATCCGTGGTAAGTTCTATTAATTTATGCATGAATCCGTTAAATTATTCAATGTTTAATATTGATTTTATGACAACCAGAGGCCAGTTAGAAAACCTTTTAAGTCCATGGAGTAGTGGGTAGCTATTGCATCCTAGTTAACGAACTCGAACTCAGGAGAAACTGTAGACTATGATTATTCAGACATTAGGATGGAATTCAATGACCGATGGATTCTAACTTCTGCCATTTTGTGACACAGAGCGCCACTTACAGCCAATATCACCAGTGGGTATCTTCTCCATTGCGCTCGACTTGGTGTACCTGGCTGGTCATCAGTTCCCAATAGAACTCCAGGCAACTTCATCCTGTCATCAGTTTGAATCTAACTTGAAATTATTCAAAGCAGATGAATACTGACGTGTTTGTTCAACATCTGTCTGTAACAAATTTATTCTGTCGGGTTTCAAACTGAGTTTCAAACTAGGATGAAAAAGCTCTTGAATCCACCTTGATTTCTGGTCACATAATGTGATCTAAACCATTTCAGTTTCTAAAGAAAACTTTGTTGAAATTTCACTTCTTCGAACTGCGTAAATTGCAGGTCGCAAATGGGATCAAATATATTACCAGTAGCTAATCAGAATTCGGATGGTTTGATCTGATTCTGCTGTTTGAGTCCATTCATACCTAATACATCGCTGATGATCTCGGCCGCAGACGAGTGAGACATCTGGCAGGTGTTCAGATCACTTGTATCTGGTCAGCCAATACTATGGTTGATGTGAGTGGTATCCGACTACTCATGCTAGCCAATCAGTAGCATAGCACGCATCTTTCTGAAAGTTGATCACTGTTTTACTTATTATTCCATAAACGTGCTACACTTGATTCAGCTTTCATATAGTGCAGTCTATTTCAAGTGAAACATAGATCTTCCAGCTTAAGCTTTGAAGTTTTAGCAACCGTTCTGTTGCATTTAAGGGTTGGCGTTGCAAGCCTAAGGCCTAACCTTCCCTCTTTACCGGCATTATTACTGGTTAAGCGAGCTTTAGGAGTTCGTCGGGCGGGAATTGAACCACGACCATTTGCGGCGTGGTTGACGAGTATTCTACCACTGAATTATTATATTTCAAATTAATTTGTAATCTATCCAATAACTAGTTCAAATGATGTTTCTATTCATTACTGAAAATTATTCCATTAATTCACAACCAACCGATGATGACATATACCAATAACTATCAACGGAAGAAATTTAAAAGAGGTCACATCGTTTCAAATAGAGATGAAAACACTGATGAGGATTTTAAAACTCAAATCGGAAGGTCAAGAGAGACCTTCACTACTCTGAAATCAGATTAGAAATCTACTGAACAGAATTCCAATTTTAACACTAATGTTAAATCAGTCATTTCTTCTATATGAGTCAGAAAATTGACGTATGTCAAGAAAAGCATTTCCAACAGGACGCGGACTTTTATCAACAACTGCCTTTGCCCCATATATTGAAGACTAAATGGTCAAAAAGAATTAATAACGGGACACTCTGGGAATGAATCAGTCAAGTACCTGTTACTAAAGAAATATTCTGAAGGAAATGGAGATCTGTCGGATACATACTCAGAAAACCACTGAGTGACACTGCTGTCAATGCAGGCCATCACTGTAGTTGAATCCGAATGAGAAAGGACGAAGTGGGAGTGGCCTCGAGTGTGACATGGAGGAGATTGTGTGAGGAAAAGATTGAAGCTTATGGGCATTCCTGGAGCTATTTAGAAGAGATCACAGAGAACAGAACAAAATAGAGATATGCTTTTGAAGCTGCTTTTCCACTGGGAACCCGAAGGAACAATATCACAATAGTTACTTCAACTCATACAAGCCTGTAATTGTTGTATACAAATGCAGTTAATTTCCAAACGTTAACTTTTGAATGATATTTTAACAGAGTAGACACGCCTTGCTGACGAGTGCCAACTAGAACGAAACCTAGGTCCAAGGCTTCCTGCCAAATGCCTCCAACCATCTTATATCAAAAGAGTAAAACATTCCCACACTTAGATGTTTGTGCATGATAGGTTTGAGTATATCCACCTTCGATATAAAAATGGCTTAAGAGAATCGTTCTATTTGTCTAATAATTGTAGAATATCAGATAAAGAAACATTAAAAACCACTGAGTACTGGACAGCTGGTTCATCCTATTTTGGGAATCATTGGCAGTAAGCACGCACATCCAGGGCTAGAATCCAGGACCTCCCGGTTACAAGGCAAGCTCGTAAGCCATTTAGCCACTGGGACCCGATTCAATGACCAGCCCATGAATTCTAACTTCTACCGATTCGTGATTTAGCGCGACTACCAACCAATGTCATTGGTGCTCGCTAGTGACTTGCTACAGGACGGAGTTTCCTGGAATTCTAGTGAGAAGTCGTGACCAGTGAGGTCCATCCAGACAAGTGTGAGGATGGATGTCCCACCGATGATTACCAAACTAGGATGAACCAGCTGTTCTGTACTCCGTGGTTTTCAGTGGTTCTCTAACTGATATCAATCCGTCGTCAAACTCCTAAAAATAAATCTAATCCTTACAAACCAACTATTGAAAATTATAGAATAGTCTAACTTATCAACAGACACATACATGTTACTGTGTTTATATCCTAATGAGAGTAGTGTGCTTGATTTGAGTGAACTCGGAGTCTAGGACTTAAACTTCAATGTGTTACTTGGTTAAACAAGACCTACCTTTCTCAGGGTGGGATAAATTGTCTTCTACATACACACCCCGCTTTCTTTGGCTTACTATTTAGTGGTTAGTAGACTATACGTGGTTCTGGAGTGGTTCGGCTGGGAATAGAAGCCGGATCTGTGGAGTTTTTGACAATCATTTTACCACTCAGCCACTGAAGAATAAAGCGTTCGTTATTCAGTAAGGCTAAACTTTTATGCAATGTATTATGACATTTGTGATAGCAGGGGATACTGTCAAACCAGAACTGGTGAATTCACTAATGTAGGTTGACAGTTAGAAAGAACAGAAAAAAGGTTCCGTAGAAATCAATTTCTGGAAACTTCTATTTTATTTCACTTTCACTTTTCCAATCTTCTAGGAGAATCCAATTGAACTGGATGTTACAGTTCAGAAAGTTGGTGAACAAGAAATTCAAAAACTGAGAAATACAGAATTCCGTTTAGTTGAAGAGAATGAAGTATCTGTGACGTCATATGACCTCTCATTGTAAGTTTTGTTCATATATTGATGTGTTCCATGTTCATATCCTTTCTCCTCATTCTCACTTACAGCTAACTGAAATTTATCGATATACAGCTTAAAAATCTCTAATTGAGTCATATAATAGAAAAGGCGTTCAGTGAAGAGTTACTCTGATTGGACACTAGTAACTAGTGTGATGTGTCTAGTCCTTTCTTTGGTGCAAACTGAATTCTATCAGTCAAGCTTGCAATGTGGCCACCATTCTAGGTAGCTCGCCATCACGCGGGTTCGAATCTCAGAAGGGACATGAGTTCCTTCAAGACTGCAAATACGCCTTGGTGACTGGTGAGTGCCAACTAGCACGAAACCTAGGTCCAAGACTTCCTGCCGATTGCCTCCAACTATCTAATATCATCAGAAGAGTTACTCTATTTAGAGATATCATTCTCAAGCTGTACAATCGCATGTATACTCAGTAAATTATCTTAGCGACAAAAGGAATATTTCCAGAGACGTGTGATTAGGACTGTAAATTTTAGGTAGCAAGTTACGTAGCACAGAAATAGTTAATCGGGTAGAAACTGTAAAAAAATCAAATAAGTAGCTCGAATGACGATTCAGTAGAATTCGACTAAAATTGAACAGGAGCCAAGTTTAATCCGTACTTCTTTAACAAGATTCCCAGAATACAGTTGTTGGGGGATCTTCTCCCCCTTTATAAAACCATAGGGATAAATGTTCGATGATACGTTTGTTTAGTAAACGCTAGATACGGTCTGCATACCTATCTCTACAGAAGATGGTGAGTTGATAGACACGCATCGATGAGGTATCCAGCAAAGGGTAGTTTATCCTTCACCTTCATGTGAATTATGCGTTTTGTAGGTAAAGTAAGTGGAAATTCAACCACAATATTTCTGTATCATGAATTGGTAGAAGTTGGAATTCATCGACTGGTCACTGGATCGGGTCCCAGTGGTTGAACGGCATACAAACTGGCCAAATAACCCCGGAGGGTGGGTACTGCTAGAGAGTCAATGGCACTAGGACGAAACAGCTGTCCAGTACTCTCTGCTTGGTTTTCATTGGTTTCCTAACTGACATTAGCTCGTGATCAAATGTGATGCAAATCAAATCTCTACAAATTAACTCTTGGAAATACCCCGTAGTCATTAATGAATGTTTATAAACATATATATGTATATATATATATATATTGTCAAGTTATTAATAGAATATGATAATTGGTCTCCTTACCATAGAAGTTTATAAATTTACATCTCACCTAGTTTCTAAATATAAATGTATATTAAAGAAGGCCATAAACTCCTTGCTTATCTTGTATATCGGTCAACCATCATGTACCTTGTCATTTAGCCTGTTTCCTTTTTGACAGTCCAAGGTTAAACAGTGAAAATATAATATAAACACAGATAAATCAAACTAAATAAATAATCGAATGTTATGCTTAACAGATTTATGATGAAGTTATTTGGGGGCACAGATGAATGTGAGATCTCAGTTTCTCTTACAACATATGATTAAGGGAAGCTGAAATCAATCTTTCTGTCCAGTTGGTAGTTGAATGTTTGCGTGTTGGTGAACCAAGTGGGTCGCATTCCCAACCGATGGATGCACTTGGAAACCCACCTCACCTAGTTAACTAGCCGGTAGTAGGCTCCGAAAAGAACAAAGCTTGAGCGTGGGGCTAGCAGTACTATCTTTCAGCACAAAAAGCAGCACTGCTACTGAAGTTTCCAAGCTTCACTTTTGAAGTGGTATGTTCATCTCGGAATGTAAGAGGGATGAAACAAAACGAAATAAAACTGTGATGATTAGGGCACTCATTTATTTATTTTAGTCCATAAGAGTTAGAAAACAATTGGAAAAACTGGGAGTACTAGACTATTTTGTCCTTGTTTGGGACTCTTCATCAGTACGCACCCAGTTCCAGGGTTCGAACCCAGGACCTTCTGGCGAGCTCGTAGACCACTAAGCCACTGGGACCCAATCCAATGGCCCATGAATCCTAACTTCTGCCAATTCATGACATAGCGCGATCAGTTCGCAGTGTCCTCTTCGATGAGTTACTGCCTCACCTTCAACCTGCTGTTTCCTACTGGTCACGGCTTCCCACTAGAACCTCAGGTCACTGCCTGAATAGAGCCAGTCACTTGTGAGCATCAGGTCAATTTTCAAGTATTGGTTTTGTAGGGATATTTTTTGTTTGATTGGTTGGAGGTTGCGTAGTGCTGAAGAGTCCCAAACTAGGACGAAACAGCTGTCTAGTACTTTTAGGTTTTTCAATGGTTCTCTAACTGATGTCAGCTCATGATGAAATCCCCCAACCTAGTAACTAGTGTCATGCATCTAGTTATTTGTGTTGTGCGGACTGAATTAGTTCAGTCAAGTTTATAGTGTTGACACCATACTACGGGGCTAGACATCATGGTACACTTTGAATTTTTGTTATTAAATGGTTGGAGAGAGTTGACAGGAAGCTTCAAACTTATCTTTCGTATTTTTTAGCATTTGTCAGCAAGGCTTATCTACACTGTGTGTGAATAAAATAGATATGATTATGAGCAACACAGTTCTGCTGGAAATGTCATCCAGTTATTAACACTCTGTCATCATCATTAACATCATCATCACATCCAATAAATTCTACTCTTACGTCTATATTCTTTCATGACGAAATCTGTATTTTATACAAAGTAAGTTTTATATCAGTTGTAGAACCACTGAAAACCAAGGATTGAGTACTGGACAGTTGTTTCGTCCTATTTTAGGACTCCTCAACAGTGCGCACCCATGACCTCAACTAGGGTCAGGTGCTAAATCTTCAGGTTATAGACCATTCGTGGGGGTTCCGTACTCCCTGGTTTTCAGTGGTTCTCTGACTGAAACTAATGAAATCCTTACAAACTAACACTTAAAAATCTGTTGCTCACTATAGACTGAATACAGAATGAAATTACCTGGAGTTCTAGTGAGAATTTGTGACCAATGGCTTCCACCAGATAGCCAATAACATTGGCTGGAGGTGAACTGTTAATAGATAGAATTCGTTGGCTTGCTATTGGATTCCATCACAGTGGCTGAATGACCAACGGGCTTGACTTCGTAACCTTAAGGTGATGGGTTCGATCCCGGATGGATTCGTAGGTGCGTACAACTGAAGAATACCAAGCACTAGGATGAAAAAGCTACCCATTACTACCTGTTACTTTCCAATGGTTCTATAACAGATCAAACTTGAAAAATAATTCCTTTTTAAAGCATTTCTAAAAGGAGTAACCTTTAAAACGTGGATCGAGATTTTGAAAAAGTAGTATTTACCCCTAATGAGATCATTACTGCCAGGATAATTTACAATACTTCTATTAAGATCTATGCACTGTCAAGGAAATAAGCGTTAACTATCATAGATGGTTAACACTGATACCTAAAACGCAATTACTTATATGCCTTTGCTTGCGGATAAAGTATCCTGTTGCTTTGATATATGCATATATATGCCTCATCTTATAGTATAGTTTGAATCTATTATTACAATTAGAGATGTTGACATTTACGATTACAATTCAAATAAACAAATGAAAGATCATGAATAGCTGGACACAGTATTCTCTGATCAAATGATTTCTATGCTGCACATACCTGAAGTAAAGCATTACTTATTGATTGCATTACTCCTCGAAGCAATCACATCTCATGTATACAAGTTAATTTGATAGTGCCTTAGTTAGTTTTAGCTAAAACTGCTAGCTGGAATAGATTTTGCCGCTTTTCAGGCTGTGAATCGCACTTATGGTGTATGTGCGTGAGAGCTCAGAGCCTAACAACAGAAGACAAGGACCAGGCAACAGATCGTTTATTAACGAAAATCAACACATATTTATAGATTTTAATGTACATTATTGTAGGTTAATGTTAGTAGAAAATACAGTCTGTTGATTGGTTGTTTCTCACACAAAGTTAACCTTGCATCTCTTGTGGCTGTGTCAGTTCATCTATATGTTAACTGTATCCGCTTGTCCATTTTGACCTTGTTTTCACATGACTAACATTGACCTCAATTACTGTCAACCAGTTTGGCCAGCAACCATCTCTCACCACAATAGTACTACCTCGTTCATTGCCTAGGCTAAAGTAGATTGAATTAAATTCGAACAGCGATGCTGTCGGTTGAAGATCAAGTGCCGACGTCAATCAGCCCTATCTCCACCACGTTTTGACTAATAATAACTAAGGTAAAAACAACGACGGAACTAACAAATCTGTCAGACAATAATATTAGGTAGTTTTATTTCATGGAGTCTCCTCAACTGCGTACATCCTAACCAGTATCACAATATCAGTCACAAAATTTCTGAACATACATTCTTCACAGTGATGCTGAATTATAGATAGGAAGTTTAAGCAAAATGATTCCCAAAATGGTGAAGGTAGACAAATTATTCATTGGTCATCAGTATGTTCTTTTGTTTTATATAACTGGGTAATTGTCATGCATTTTATTTTGTTATTTTGAGCACTGTTAGTTGTAAAGCGGTTGTAAAGAAACTACGAAATGATATCATCTCACGAAATTTGTCTTCTACATGCCTTACTGAAAGTTATTCAGTGTTAAAATGCTAACTATTTATAGTATGTTAATCGGTGTATGGTGACTAGCAGTGTAATCCAGGATAACGCGCATTTCGTTCTATTCGGGACTCGTCAGCTGCATGTACCTGCATTCCCCTGTGAGTGATGATATTCCCACTGAAACTCGAACCCAGTGCCAATAGTTTTGAACGCCAAAGCGTTATCCACTAGACCACTTGGGGCACGAGAGCCACCACTTTTGCAACGGGTCATATTAATTATTTAATTGAGTTTTTTAGATTTTCCCGTCGATTGATTGGACCGAAGTGCTTGGCGTTTGGCATTTGAAACTATAGGCACTGGGTTCCAGCCTCGATGGGAACATCATCACTCCCCTCGGAATGCAGGTACATGCAACTGACGAGTCCCAAGTAGAACGAAATGCGCTTCCTGGATTCTACTGCTAGTCACCATCCACCAATTAACTTATAATTACATGCCCAGAAATCGCTGCATCATCTGCACAAGAAGCCGACATGTCAACCTGAGACCAAGCACTTCGGTCCTATCAATCGACAGGAAAATCTAAAAAATTGAATCAAATATTTATAGTATGATTACAGGGAATTAAAGTTCAGATTCTGCTTGGGAACGAGGTTAGACTAGAGACAGAATACAAGATCGAAAAACAGAGTTAATTGGTATATCGTATGATGGAGAGTTGAAGACAGTGAGAGTGAATAGTGAAATAAAATTTTGACACAGACAAAGAATTAAGTAAATTTGGATACTTAATAGTGAATTCATCTCAGTAAGTGAAAATCAAAGTCAAAATTAAGTGGAATATTTTGCAACAGAACAAAACAATTACAGTTACCAGGTGTGTGGGAGATTAGTCCATTCCACATGACCCAGTGACGTGGCGGACAAGTTTTTTGGCGTCTGAAAATAAGAGTGCGGGATCTGAGTCCAGTTAACTATTGCTAAATAGGACGCAAAGTATACCCTTTATTTGACTGCTAGTCACTATCAACTGAAATAATAAAAAGTCTTTAGATAATTAATTAGTCATATTTTCACCTCAGTACCTAAACTTTGTGAGTACAGTTTCATACGGAAATAGTCTCAATGAACAATTATCGTATTGGAATAATGTTTAGTCGTCGGTCTATTAGTTAGCTGCTTTGATATAAAAACGCTTGAATAGGATGTTCAGATGTGGATATTGATCTTTGATTCGGCGGTCTGCTTAAACTTGTGCTACTTAAAACCAACATCATTATATAGAATATAATTTCTCTCGTTCACTTTGTTTTATTCTATTGAAACATAACCTCTAATGGTATTTCTACTTCCACATTTAAAATGTTTAAAACCTGATAATTCACAAGTTTCTACTAAACTTGAAAAGAAACGTAACTATGGCTGGCAGAGTATCCCAGTACATGAGAAAACTATTCCTGAGTTATGTCTTTGGGTCTTAACCAAATGTTATGGATTTCTCGAAAGAGATAAAAAAGAAATATCATAATGAGGGATTGGTTTACGCTTCAGTTTATACAGAATTGCATCACAGGGTCCACTGTCAGTCAACACTTTATTTTATGATCCTGAACGAATGGAAAATATCATGCAATATGTTCCGATGCAAATTCTGTACACAACCAGTCTTACAGGCGATCAGCTGAAACTTGAATAGTTCAGTAGCCATGTCTGTTACTGAATAAATGGATGATGCATGTTTGAATCCCCAAAAAGTAATAGCTTTCTTTCAAAATTACAGATACATATCATGCGGATGAGTTCCAGCATGTACAAAGACTCGATCATACCTTCGAACCACCCAATATATCTTGGTGAGTTATGCAGATTGATGACAATATAACAAAAGCTTTACTGATAGAGCTTATTCGGTGCTGAATACAAGATGCATGACAGTGGTTACTCCCTACCTAGTGGACAATCAATGTAAACAAAATCAGAATTAAATTTCTAGCTAAAATGATTTTGATTTCTGTTTTATACATTTACAGGATTGTTCGTTTTCATGTCACTTATTCATGCTTACCAAATTATTTTGGAAAAATGTGTGCAACATTCTGTGATCGACAATCTGTCGATTATCTATGTGATGCATCAGGAAATATATTCTGTAAACGAGGTAAGTAAAACTCTTTGGATTAGTTATCAAATTTACAAAGTGAATTGAGGACCACTGTTTAGTCAGTCCTTTTTGTTATAGTTTCAACTATTTGGTTAATGTCAAATTTCATCACGAACTGACAACAGTTAGAGAAACATTGGGACTCTTCAGCGGCACGTATCCACAGAGGTTCGAACCTAGGACCATCCGGCTACAAGTCAGGTCGTAAACAAATTGGCCTTCGGGACCCAATCCATTGGCCAGTCCATGAATCCCAACTGCTATTATTCGTGATTTTAGCTAGTGATTGGTTATATATATTATATATACATATACATATATATATTATTGTTCCCGTGGGTTCCTAGTGGAACATAGGGCTTCAACTGCACTTCTCCACTTGCTTCTGTCTTCTGCTGTACTTTTCACATGCATCCATGTTAGTCCATACTGTTTCAACTCCTCTTCACACGATCTCCTCCATGTCACCCATGGACGTCCCACTCACCGCTTCACTTTCGGATTCCACTCGACGGCCTGACGCGCGATGTTACCCAGCGGCCTCCTCAGCGAGTGTCCAATCCATCACCACTTTCTCCTGCATATTTGTTAGGCGATTGGTTCTTGTTTTGTTTGTTCCCATAGTTTTCTGTTGGTGATTCTTTCCGGCCATCTGATCTTGAGCATAGAACGAAGACAGCTGTTGATAAAGGTCTGCCAACCTGTTGGATATATTCTTGGTGACCCGCCAAGTTTCTGATCCGTATAGCAAAACTGACTTGACGTTTGTATTGAAAATCCGAATTTTGTTGTTGATGCTGAGTGACGAAGATTTCCAGATTGGTTTCAGGTTGATGAATGTGTTTCTCGCCTTACCGATTCTCGATTTAACAACCTCGTCCGTTCCTCCTGTAGTTGAGACGATGCTCGCTAGATAAGTGAATGAAGTTACCTCTTTCAAATCCCTCCCGTTGATGATGATTGGTGCTGGATGTTGTTGCTGCTGCTGTTGTTGTTGTTGTTGGTTGATTATTTTCATAACCTCCGTCTTGTCTATGTTCACCTGCAGTCCTGCCTTTGCTGCTTCTTCGACCAGTTTGTCGGTTTTCGCATGTAAGTCTTCGATTTTGTGTGACCTCAAACATAAATCATCCACGCGCGAAATCCAGGTCTTCTAGATTCTTCACATCGGTCCAGGATATCCCTGTCTTCTCGTTTCCCACTGTCTGACAAATAATCCAGCCGACCACTATTAGGAATATCATTGCTGATAATAAGCACCCTTGTCTGACTCCTGTGTTTACTCCAAACGCCTCGCTGAGTTTTCCGTTGTGGATCACTTGACATGTGCCGTTGTCGTACAGCTGTTGAATAAGGTTGATGAATATTTGGGGTACGCCGTAGTACTCGAGTCGTTTCCAAATTACTTCGCGGTCAACTTCAGCAATTCTCCCAAGTATCTTCAGAATTTCTTCCAAAATAACTTTCTTTTACTATAGACCTTAACAGTAAATTTTGTCATTTGTTCACAGGTTATTATTTCGATCACCAATATCAAAAATGTCGTCTTGATCAATGTATCAATAGGTCAAATTATTGTTTAAACGGTGGGTTATGCAAAAATAATCCAAATTTAGACGCCAGTGAATTACCATTATGCATATGTCCATCTGAATATAAAGGTTTACGTTGTGAATTGAAAAATCGGTCACTTGCAGAAATTTGGAATAGAACTTCATTAAAACAAAATGAATTGAATAAAAATAATTCATTTAATAGTAGTTATAATAATAAATTAGTTAATACAACTACTGAAGTGAATGAATTGAAGACTACAGAGTATGTGAATAGGGAAGTGTCAAAATTGTCTGCTTCCAATATTGGGATAATCAGTTCAACTCCAGGGAATTCAAATATCCTTCAACAATTGAAGCCTACAACTCCTGCTATGTCACTAATAATAAACACTACTACTACTACTACTATGAATTTAGATAAAACATCAACAACATCACCCGCGTCATCATCAGAAATATTTCTAGGAGTTAAAAATCCTAAATTTATAAATGAACAGGTTAGTTATTCTTCTCTCTGATATATAATTGCATTCTCATGTACTTTATGTTTTGAATTGTGATTATTATTAAAGGTGTTTTGGCTTTTTGAAATTAGGTGCGTTGACCTTGAGAATTCAGTGTACAATAGTTTATTGATAATGTACTATCGTGTGTAGTTGATATATTATCATTATCATCATGTAATGCGGAATTGTTACTTCTTTGCATGTTTTCAATAATAATTGCACCTAGAATAAAAGGAAAAAGATAACATAAATATGGCAATCAGTTTGTTTTTCTAAAACAAATGGAAAGCAACGTTCTTGGCGCTTAATTTTAAATTTGTCTGGACATTGTATTCAAACAAGAGTTGATTTAATATCTGTATAAAATTATTTAAGTGAATTAGCAGTTGAGTGTACCTTGCTGTTATGCGATATAAGTATTTCCAATAAAATTCGACGTCATGAGCCATATTTAGTGCGTGTTTTGTGGGGGGGGGGTTGGTTTATGATATCAACTGATTGAAGATGTGTTAGTTGAACCCAAAACCCATTGGTTGGAGGCGATTTCAAGCCAAAGGAACTGTCTTCAAATTTTGCCGTTTCTTGTCCATTCATCTATTCGAGGAAATAGAAAATGCTTGGGTCTGTGGAAAGTATCATTTTGGAGTATGACGAACAATTTAATCCTCAGGTGTTAGCCAAAATCATACTTCCATCTCGATATTGACTTATAAAATTCTTTGCAGTCTTTAATTAAGGCTGCTGGATACTCAAATAGCTAGGAAGGTTACTTCAATGGTTAAAGCTCCCTGCTGAATACTTGGGGTCAAATATTAGGGAACAGAAGTGTCTTTCTGTGACATCAATGGTTCCACTGTAGAATGCTTGCCAACCACCCGGAAGTTCAGGGTTTGATTCACCGCCGATGGACGCCTAAAACTCACTTAGTTTACTAACCCGTAGTGAGCTCAGAAAAGTGGGAAGGTTGGATTTGGGGCTGGCGACCCTACCTCTTGAAAACAAAACCACCTTCTCTACTGTAACTGTAAAGCTTGAGTCCCTGTGTTCAACTCGGATCGCTAGGAATGAGCAAGTGTCTTACTTAAATTGATATCTGTAGATTCCTACTTCGAAAAGATATATCCCCGAGAAATCAATAAATAATCTGCATATCAGTCGGTTTTACACATTTCATTACTAATAAATATCAAGTAGTCATATAAACAAAGAGAGAAGCGTTGAGCTATTTAGCATCGAAATGAGGGTTAGTCAGTTTACTCTTACTAGACTAATGAGATTGGCAAGTAGTGTCCGTGTTTCATCTAAACAGAATTTTTAAGGCTTTATTGTGATTTCTCATATTTGGATATTATGTTTTAATGTTTTATTCCTGCATTTCTGGAAGTGTTGTTGGTGAATTAACGACTATGGTGGGTAGTGGTAACTGTCTAATTTCAACACAGTCTCATGGAGATATGACTTATTTGTTTAGGCACTTGACTTTCAGTCAGATGAACCTAGATAACGGGATAGTTTTATCAACCCCCAGACGATAAGTATGTTTCATAGAGAACTCTTTTCACGCAACCGTTTGTTTTCATATCCAGGTGTTTTGATCTCGCTCCTTTTTGAAAGGTTTAATCGGCTCTCGTGTAGAATCTTGAAGACTTTTTTCAAACAGAGCTGCCGAACAGGTTCAAATAACCATCGAAATGATTCCGCTACTGAATCTCAAATTTGAAAGTGATACTGAAGCAGAAATTGTCCCTAAAACAGTTTTGAAAATCTCTCAGTAAAATATAATTCGTTATCAGCATAAGAAACTATTCGACTAGCTGCTGAGTTGGGCCATATCAACAAGTATATACTTGTTCACCTGCTTCTGTGGAGCTGAGGTCAAGGGATCATTATCAAGCCTGGCTAGTAAAAGGCAGAACTAAAGTGTGTCAGGCATTGGATAACAGAACATCGTTTTAACGCAGGAAACACTCAGCTCTTATTAAAGAAAGCCTTCCGAAGTCTTATAAAAGGTCTCACTCAAATCATTCAGAGGGAGTGAGATCAAGAAATCATGGGTGGGTATGGCTGAATTATTATCGATGCAAATAATTCAAGTCAACTCTATGTATCCAAATAGGAAGTGTTGCTAAAATAACTCGTTAATACTCTTGTAGCCAGACACATGGATTCATGGAAGAAATTAGCGACATTGGCTAGTGGTCGCGCTACGTCTTGATCGGGTCATAGTGGTTTAATGGTCTACGAGCAGCTTGCCTTGTAACCAGAAGGTCCAAGGTTCGAACGCATCACGTACCCACCGGGATTCGAACTAAGAACCTTCTGGTTACAAGTTAGGCTTGTAAACCATCTTCTGTCAGTTCGCCATATACGCGGCAACCGCCAGCCAATGTCACAGTCGGGTATCTGTTCTCTGGACACCAAGTTAGGCAATGGTTCTCCAACTGATGTCAGTTTGTGATCAATCCTGTATTTTCTATATGTTTGATAGTAATAATAAACCTTATATTCCAAATTAATATGCATGAACATTACTTTCAATGTATTGTAAATGTTTTTAGTCAAAAATCCAACTACTATGTGAAAATCAGGTTAAATTTAATAATATGCATTGTGTATATAATGTGAAATGAAACTAACTGTAAACGTATTTAATGGTAATGGTAATAATAATAATCATAATAATAGTATTGAAGAATAATGGAAAGTGTTCATACATGTTTTAATACAAACTGAATTATCATTTTGATGTTTCGTAAAAACAATCTATATGTACATGTGTGTATGTGTGTGTGCATGTAATGGAGTGCGTGATAACTGATTACCGTTCGTTGACAATTGAACACATAAAGTTAAACGTTACTTTGTTTATATATATAAACATTAAAAGATCAATTAAAATAGATAATAATAATAGTAATCATTCTGTTCTAGTCATTATGTAATGTAGTTAAACAATGGATTCATGAATATCTACGTGTCCCTATGTGCGTGTGTGTATGCATACTATAGAATGTGCTGATTTCGTTGATATCGAGGGGTACTTTCATTTAATAAACAACAGGAAGAGTGATAACACGTTAGGCTAAACAGTTAGGATTGTATTGTCTTGTAAATTATGATAATAGTGGTATGGTTCTACTTACATTATATCGTTGGTGAATCATCACCATTATCCGAGGTAAAGACGCTGATAAAATGCAGAGTCTTCTGAACACCTTGGGTATAAATCTTCGAAAGTTTGGCATATGATTTGATCCTTTAAAGTGTAAGATGATGCTGCTGGACTTGACTGCACCGACTACTAGTTTGAAGGTGGGTGGAGGGGTGAGGGTGAAGTGGCGTAGGGTGTTGACCATATCGCCCTAAAGAACTGATTGCCAACGAAATCTCATTACGGATACGAAAACCCCGTGTGACATATGTTAACTCACATCATCTCTAGCGTAAACGTGATATCCAACTATCGGTCAAAGGATGTGTGTACTGTTCAGCAGTTCTTTCTAGCCTCCTCTGCGGCTGTGAGATATGGCCATTGAAAGTGGAAGACATGAAAAGGCTAGCTGCCTTTGATCACAGATGTCTGTGTTTGATCTCCCGTGTTATGATGTGTAACAGAGTGAGTAATATTGAGGTTAGACGTTGAGTGTTAGGCAAAGAGGGAAATTCAGTCGACGAGTTTGTGCAGTTCCATCGATTGAGATGGTTACGACATGTGTCACGTATACCTTGTCATCGCCTTCCTTGACGGGAAATGTTAGCTGACATAGAATCGATCAGGTTGGAAAAGAGCTAGTGATGGTCAAGCTAAGACTTGGAATCAGTTCATGGTATTTTTGACACTTAGTTTGAGCCATCCAAGTAGGGAGTTGTAGACTGCTTAGCCAGTTGTGACCCTTGGGAACCTAAGCATCATTGGCTGGAGACAATTAGTGATATGGCTCAAAATCATTCTGAGTAGCATAGATGCATTCGCTCTTTGGGATTTCCTATATCCCTCCCTCACATTTCTGCTTGTTATCATTCTTTTGAATCCTTTTTTTCTCTTTGCCTCTTCTGCCTTTGTGTGATACCTGCAGTGTGGCAACTTGGAAAAGTGCACTTCTGTGCAAAGTTCTACGCTGAAACTCAGTCTGTCGGTCAGCCCTTAACTAATGAATCCGTTGTTTCTTAACAAATACTTTAAAATTTCCAACTGTATATCTGACGTCATGGAACTTGATAGTTTCAGTAATATCAATGTAACCTGGAGGAAGTCTGTATGATTCAAACTAGAGATTTTGACTAGTTCCACTGTGAATCTTGTCACGAACTAACACTGGTTAGAAAACGACGGTGCATTAGACATCTGCTTCGTCTTACTTCGGGACACTTGAGTAGCAAGCGCGACTCCACTAGGTTCTTGAAAAAAAAGTATATTGAAACTGACTAAAATCTCTAGAAAGTCAAAGTTTGACTCTCAGTCAATCTGCTTGTTAATGTTTAGTTTCATCATGGGTGTTCTGAATTTCTAATAAGAATTTCATGAACAATGCTGTCCAGCAAGTTGTGTGTGTGTGTGGACAGATATTCGCCAACACCAATGGTTGGCCTAGCCTCTGTCTAACGCGAATTGACTGAAGTTAGAATTTACGGGTCATTGGATTGGAACGCAGTGGCAGAGTGGGCGACGAGTTTGCCTCGTAAACATAAGTGTTGTGGGTTCGGTCCCCAGTTGAGTGACATAGAATCATGCTATTCCGCCAATGGCAGCTAGCAGTGGATTCCCGAATGTGCATTCCGTCCCATTTTGAGACTGGTGAGCTGAATAAACCTGCATACCCATTAGGTAACTGTCTTCTCACTGAGATCCTAACTCACTCCTCATTGTTTCAAACGCCAAAAAGTTATCTATTAGGCTAATAAGCAACGACAGTCACTTCTTGTGCAATGGCTTTCAGTTTTTTATTTGTATTTCCCTTTGATTGATTATACTAGACCAGAATGCTGGGTCTCTTTTGACATGTAAGCTCCTAGTACGGACGTTTTCCGACTTTTAAGAAACACAGTTATGAGTTTGACCATAATTTAGAGATTCGTTGACTCTGACCAGTGCAAAACACTTAACTCGATGGTTATCTAACCACTAACTGCTTTTTCAACTAACAATGATATTATGTAGTAATGAAATAGCTTAAGTATGAACTTTTGAAGAGAGTGTAGGACCAGGACGAAGCAGACAATCTCAATGAACCCGGATGGGAGTATCTGTATAGCGTTTGTTATCCTTTATCAGATTTCAATCTTTGTGTGTCTAAAATAATTAATGTCTTCTTGTTTTACCTTCTTCGTTCCTTGAGTGGAATATAGGGTGCCATTTTTACAGGGTGGGATTGCGAACTTCATGCGAACGCTTCCCTCTTTTTCAGGTTTCGGTGTGGCCTAGTGGATAACTCTTCGGCGTTTGAAACGATGGGTTCTGAGTCCACGTCTCAGTGGGAACACATTCTCTGACTGACTGAAGATGCAAGTATATCTAGCAGATGATGTGTTCCAAATAGGAAGAAATATGTATCCTCGATACCACCGCTAGGCATCATTAGCGAAATATTCAGATTACAAGATCTGTGAGGACTCATGGATTCTAACTTTGTCAATTCCAACTGATGTTTGTTCCTGGCGGAAATCGAAGAATCGAAATTAATCCAAAATCCTCATAAATTCTATAACCTGGATATCAGTCGCCAGGTAACTGATGTCTACTGGATAGATTTCCTAAAGCTACAGTCGGAAGTCGTGTGACCATTGGAGTGCATCATGTCGAAGTGAACTCGATGCTCATCGAAGGCACTGGTGAACGCAGCAGTATATCACGAGTTGACAAGGTTAGAAACTCATTGAATCACAGCCCCCCGAAGTTGCTTAATGGTCAACACGCTTGTTCTTGTAGTCTGAAAATTCTGAATTCGATCATTGGAGGGTTGGGTGGTGTGTTCGTGCTGATGAAGAGTCCCAAAATCAGAGTTGAAACAGCTGTCCAGTACTCACTCTCTAGTTTTCAGTGATCCCTCTAACTGATATGGTTTCGACACGAAAATTTAACAGCTGAAATTGACCAAATAATAATTGGGGCGAGGGATCACTCGAGTAGTTTCTCCACGGGATGTCATCGTATTCAGTTGTGAGTTTTGCAAAAGACTGGAATGTATGTGTGTGCATGTGTAAATATCCAGTCAGTGTGTGTATGCTTAAAACGATTATGAAAGGGATCAGATTAAATTTCTCTTTATCCGATAACACCATCCAATCACTTTCGTGTAGACATCTGTGTGATATAAAATTGTACAGCGCTCAAAAAGTGATATCGTCTTTGTTAAAAAATATTCTTACAGTTTTACATTATTGTTTCTTTTAGAATGTGAAAAGAATCGTCATTCTGTCTTCAGTTGGAATAATTCTTATTTTAACTGTGAGCACAGGATGTATTGGATTAGTTTTATGTCTTGTTCGTCGTAAACCGAAAGAAAATAAAAAGTAAGTTGATACGAAAGATAAACAAGATTTCTTTTTTTATTCCAGAATAATTTTAATGTGTCCAGTTCATTGTAGCGTTAGTGGTGACCGGGTTGCATCAATTTACACTGTGGTCACTAAGATAGGTGACTTACTGTCGTGGCGCACCTTGAAGGAATGTTAATCGGTTACAGACAAATATTTAGAAGCTTTCCACATAGGTTCCAAGCTTGCTGATACTTATCAACAAAGCGAATCTGCAATCCTTAAGCTGATTCAACCCTGTACCACTCAGCGCTGTAGTAAGCGTCGTTAACAATAAAATGTTTAACCTCATGATTAGCCTCATTTAAGGCCATGACAAATGGAGAGGGCAATTCTTTCAAGGTTACAGATACATCTTACTGATGAACTACTGCAATTAGTAGATAAATGTTCAAATGGTTAGACATTATACTCATTACGTAATATAACCTTAAGAGAGAAATTGAGATGGACTGCACATCCACTAAGAAGACAGCTGAGTGACATAACAGGTCAGGCACACTCTCAAGTGGTAACCGGATGAGAAATGAGTTAAGCATGGAACCGAAGGTGTCGTGGAGGAGATCATAAGAGGAGGAGATGAAAGCTTACGAAAAATCGTAGAGACATGTAAAAAAAGGACTGCGGAGAACAGAGTGGAATAAAGGTGTGCCGCTTAAGCCCTGTATTTTTGCTAGTAACCTCCAGTTATTCAAAGAACTAACAATGTAAATTATTATTTTTTATCCTATATTTTGTACACTTAAAACTAAGAAATAGGAAATATATTAGTCCACACAGGATTAGGGTATTCATATTCAATTTAGTAGCATGAAATTTTAATGTGTTTTAGATTAAAGTAAATGTCATTGAATTCCATACTTGCCGAACATCTGTTTTCTGTCAACTCTGGAATTTTAAATTGTTCCATATCTGATGACTTACTCGTTAATAAACAGTATTCATTCCGGAAAACATGATGTATATACACATATATATATCTGCTAGGTCTGTTTTGTATAATGAGTTGATACTAGACGCTTGTGTCATCCAGTGGTACATTGAGAGACATTACCACTGAGTTATTTGACCTCCTGACTGACTGACTAACTGACTTACATTCTGTAATTCGGATGGCATCATATAGTGAGTAATATTGAGTTTGGGAGTCGAGTGTTAGATATGTAGGGAAATTCAATCGATGAGGCTTTAAAGGTTGGAAAAGAGATAGTGGTGATCAAACCGAAACCTGGAATCAGTCCATGAAATCCTTGACGGTTATTTTGAGCCATGCAGGCAGGCGAAAGCTTTCTAGTTGGGGATTCTAATAATCAGTGAGTGCAGACAGCAGGTGATATGCCTCGAAATCGTTGTCGGCGGCTCAGATGCATCCTATCCATTAAATCCTATTGTTTTCCCAAGGTAGTGTTCTTTCTCCCTCAAATTTCTGCTTATTCTCGTCCTTTTGAATGCCATGTATTCTCTCTGTTATCTTCCTATGTATGATTCATGGAGTATGGCAACTTGAACTGCTGCAGTTCTGTGCAGAGTTCTTTTTTGAAACTAATTAGTCAGTCACTGTAGGTCGGGTAATCGATACACCGATTTATAACTAGGGTATAATCAGTATTATATATCTGGATTTTAGTGCTAACTAACTGCCATATCAGTCAAGTTTGTAATCATTGGTGAACACCAACGGAAATGATGTTAGACAGTTTGTAGATAATCAACGGAACCTCTGGCTAGGCCAATATTTTGTTCGGAGATTCGAAACTATGTCGCGCAGTCATAATTATTAAGACAGCCGATCAAACAGGCCAAAAAAACTAGTCAGTAACCCTATTCTCAACAGTTTCATTGATTTTTAGGACAAGAAAGTCTCATTTGCTTTAAAGTGACTAAAATCTCTATTGTGGAATCTCATCAAAGATTCGGAGGTTTATTTAAAGCAAAGCATACGTTTCCTGCATAAACTTTGTTTAAAACCACTGAAATCAGGAAATACCTGACGGCTGTTTCGTTCTAGTCTGGGACTTTCCGACAGTAGACAAACGTCGGAGTTCAAACCCAGGTCCTTCAGTTCCCAAGGCAACCTGGTAGACCATTCAGTCACTGGAAGCAAATCCAACGGCCAGCTCATGAATTCCAGTTTCTACCAATTGGTGATTTTAGCGTGATCACCACTCTTGGAAATTAATATGATACTCTCTATGGCCGGCTACAGAACGAAGTTGACGTGAGTTCTAGTGAGACGTCGTGGTCAGTGGGATCCACCAAGTCACAAGTATGGGGACAAATACGCACCGATGATATTGGCTACAGGTAGCGCTAAAATAGCGAAATGGTAGAAGTTGGGATTCATAATTTGGCCATCGGATCGAATCACAGCGGCTGAATGATGTAAGATCTTTCCGGGGGCGTGTACCGCTGAAAAGTCTCCAGCAGGGACGAAACAGTCTCCTTCAAACAGATCAAATCGCAACAACCTGACTCTTGAAAATTTGTTTAAAACGTTATCATTCTACTAATAAGTAGCTTAACAGTAATCACAAAAATGATGTTGAAACTATATGCGTGGGTAAAGTTGTCAGTGTCTGTAGTCTACCAATCAAATGGTGGTCACAGAAAGGCTCATCACCGATGGACAGCTTGTTCCTCTCATCCTTATTCAGAATGATTACAGGTGACACAAGAGGACTATCATTAGTGTCTGATGTGATGATAATACGTTATTCAGTTACCATTCAGTTGGGTTTATCCCGAGAATGTTACAGTCATACGACGTGGGTGCCAACTCCCCTTTTTGTAGTGTACTTTAAATGGATATTAGATGGGTGGAGACGGCCCGCAGGAAGTCTTGATTAGACTTAGACTCCAAACTTACCATCACCATTCAGAAATGTCTGTTTGTAAGCTCGAAAAGCATGATTTCCACGTGGTAATTTGAACGCCTCTTCGCCTAGTTTTGCAGTCAAAGAGATCACTAATGAGCCATTCGTGCTGACTAGCCTCAAAATTTTCTCTAATGTTTTTTAAAAATTAATTTTAAAATTCTCCTTTTTACTATTTCAGATCAAATATCTCTAACATTATCAGTTCAGACTCTGACTGTTATTATAAACCAACAAGAAGATGGGCATCCGTTGATCAATCTCCAACAAGCCTAAATAATTTTGACAGTATAGACTATCGAATCTATCCCGGTGGTACAAATATCCGTGACACTGTTGGTGGTGGTGGTGGTGGGGATTATATAAACACCTTTCGAGAATCTCACTTACAAACATCAAATCTAGACGGACGCTATGGAATGGATGATATGACATCCTTACCAAATTATTATCCTAATCCATTGCATCATTCCAATTCTCAGAGTCATCCTCGTCCCCAACCTTTTCGACATTCATCAATCAGTAATACTGGACATCATAGTGATTTACTCACTGAGAATGGATTTGCTACAATTCCAAGAAATTTCTACATGTCTAATCGTTACAATATGCATTGGAATGGTATGAAACAGCCTACATCGTGTTATGTACCAACATTGAAACCATTGGCATTGTTAGATACTGGAAATTATGGTGAAGGCTTTGAAGAGAATTCTAATGACCCTGTAATGAATAGCTTTAATCCACCTCATCATAATTCAAACAATGCCTACAATGAACATTCAACATTTGGTGTCAATATGGTGACCACTATGAACAATAACGGTGTTGGTATTGCTAACACTACTTCTATTACTACGAATGGGAACAATATTAATGAACATTATTCCAAGTATATACAACCTTCTTATAATTGTCTATCCTCTTCACTTCATGATAGTTATATGAGTAATGGATATTTTGATAGATTAACAAGATTAAATAATGATTGTACTAATCAAAATGACAATTATGCATTACGTAATCACAGTGAGAATAATTACTCAACATATAAACCTGGAGTATTGACCACTGTGAATGACTATCATAATAATAATAGTAATAATAATAATAGAATTCGTATGAGTTCATCAACACTTCCAGCTACAATGTCATATTCATCAACATTACAACTGCCGCCACCCCCTCCTCCACCATTGAGTCAAGCCCTACCACCACCTCCACCTTCACAATTCGCTGATATAACTGCTTTTTAAGTAATAGTAGTAGTCGTCTTCAAGGAGTTGTGTACACTTCATGACAAAAGTCAACACAACGACACACATACACACACAATCGGTGGATATATATATGGATATGGTACCTTATCCTCAATCGGTATCCACATACCACTTACTAACTCTCTATTTACCAGTAATATTATCTTTTTTCAATTCTTAAACACTCATATCTGCTTCATATACATTTGTGTTCATATACTTTTAGCATTCCACTAGTCATTTGCATAAATCTTTATATATTTCACAGAATTATAGGAACCACTAAGTACTGTGGTGTTATTTTGTGACTTATTATGGTGAATTTTATAGAAACTTATCCATCGGAGTCAGGCACTAATCAGTTAGTTGGCTGTTGTATATTTGTTAATTGTTGAACTTGAAAATAATGATTAATTCACTTTTGACAGTAAAAAATAACTGTTTAATAGAGTAAAACACTTGTGAAAATGTTGCTTAAACTTTTCAGTTTTTTATTTTAGCTATTCATGGATTGTAGAAAAACAAGACTAAACATGTTTGTGTAATAAATATTTCATAACTGAAGGTAATAAGTTTATTTAATTTTCGGAAGGTCTAATGGTCAGATGGATGGATGGATGGATGTAACTGCATCCCCGTTGAAGAAGATTGGCAATGTTTATAATGAGACATAAACTTGATATCCATCCTTTCAAACTCTATAAAGGTGGTGTTATTAGATGGTTAGAGTTGGGTTTTGTGCTTCTCAGCACTGACCTGTCAGCAAGGCGTATCTGCAGTCTTGAAGAAATTCATGTTACTTTTGAGATTCCAGCCCAGGGCTGCAGCTGGAGAGACGTTACCATTGAGCTTTTCAGATTTTGACTTGTTCAAAGTCAAAGGAACACCTGTGGGATCGCCAATATCAGGTTTGATTGCAGAAGCAGTGATGCAAAGGCTCGAAAACATAATTCTACCAAAGATCAAACCCAAGATTTGGATACGTTACGTAGACGACACATTTGTAATTATCAAAAGAAACGAGATAGATAAAACTCACAACCTGATAAACAACGTCTTCAACGACATCAAATTCACAAGAGAAGAGGAATCCGAGAAAAAATCCTATTTTTGGATGTCTTAGTCAAACGAACAACCACAGGGGAATTAGAAACTCAAGTCTATAGAAAATCAACTCACACAGACCAAATCCTGAATTACAACAGCAACAATCCAATAACACACAAGAGGAATTGCATACAAACACTATCCAAGAGGGCCAGGACTCATTGCAGCACTCCCACCTCAAGGAAAATTGGAGAAAAATATCTCATGGACACCTTCCAAAAGAATGGATATCCACGGAATTTCATCAAAAGATATATACCTCCAAGCCAACCTATCAAACCAAAAGCCCCCAAGGAAAGCACAAAGAAAATCGCCCTGCCATATATAAAGGATATATCAGAAATCACTACAAGATTCTTCAAACCTTTAGGAATTGACGTCGTACACAAACCAACAAAATCACTTCACTCAATTCTATGTCAACCAAAAGACTCAACAGCGAAAGAAGATAAAACCAACATCATCTACAAAATAGATTGTATCAACTGCGAAAAACACTACATTGGCCAAAGTGGACGTCCCCTTCGTCTTCGTATCCACGATCATAAACTAGCCGTCAAAAGACATGATATCCACTCCCTCATATCGCTACATACAGACAACCACGGACATCAGTTCGACTGGGACAACGTTTAAATATTAGACAGAGGAAACAACAAGAATGCTAGAGAATTTTTAGAAGCTTGGCATTCCAGTGAATCATCAATCAATAGACACATCGAGATAGACAAAATTTATCAACCGATAAGGAAGAAACCTCACATACAAAGGGTCAAAGTTCAAGTCAAAGAAACAATGAGTTAAAATACAAGTAACCTAGAAGGTGTGAAAACACACAAAACAACCAATCACGTTCAAGGTCACCGGGAGGGATGATTAATAAACTCGTGGAGAAATCTAAAAGCTCACTTCAACAAATTGAAGTATGCGCTGAAGATGTCGCCTAGTAGCGCGATGAAAGCTTCTCAAATTAACTATCCACCTCAGAGAACACAACCACATCAAGATTGGCAATGTTTCCAATGGACATAGACTTGATGGCCATCCTTTCAAACTCTATAAAGGTATGGTTATTAGATGGTTAGAAGCCATCTGAAAGAAGTCTTGGAGCTGGGTTTTGTGCTTCTCAGCACTCACCAGTCAGCAAGGCGTATCTGCAGTCTTGAAGGAACTCAAGTCCCTTTTGAGATTCCAACCTGTGTCACCCAGTGCTGCAGTTGGAGAAACGTTACCATTGAGCTTTTTAGGCTTGCCACTAACCTCCTGTAGGACATTACTGGTTACTTTGATTGGACACTAGGTAATGTCGGTAATGTCATGCATCTAGTCGTTCGTTTAGTGCGAAACAGAATTGTATCAGTCCAAAAAAGTGTCATTCACTAAGCTTTTGGCATCGATTGCACAGAGGTAGAATGCTCGCCAACCATGCAGTTGGGTCAGGGTTCAATCCCCAGCCGATGCACTCCTTTACCTCGCTAAGCTAGTAGTAAGACTGGTCAAGAGGGAAGGTTGGGCATCAGGCTAACAACTCCATTCCATTAAAACAAACACCACTGCTACCGAAACTTCAAGCCTCTAGCTTGAAGCCCCGTATGTTCCACTGGGAACGTAAAGGAATAAGAAGAAGGGAGGAGAAGAAGAAGACTAAACTACCGAGGATGAAAGCCAATTGGTGATAGAGTTATTTATATATAATACTTCCCATTGGTCAGTTATATTAAACAGAAATGTTAAGTTTCTTACTGATAACTCATATTTAATGTTCCAGTGGGATTTGATTCCATATTCCATGAGTTCATTTCACTGAACATGTACAGTGATGTAGTATTGATAATGGGATGATAACAGAGCTGCCACATAAAAGAGGGAACATCACTGGCCCTACATAAGACTCTTAAAATAGGCTTGGAATTAAGGTGGTGTATAAGCCTACTAACCTACTCAGTCTCAAAGTTTGCCCAATTTAAGACCCGATAAATCGAATTAGGATAAATAACATAATTTACCGAAAATCATGTAATGACTGTGACGTCAATTTCATAGGTGAAAGTAGCGAATTGGGGTCAGTTAAATCACAGGAACATGGAGGTTTAGGGAGAGGTAGAGTGATGGACTGTAATAAGTTGAATAACCTAGAATACAGCTCGACTGTTAAAACCCATTCACTTGCATGTATTCATACTATAGAGTGGGACAGTGTGACAGGATAACAAAGTAATATAGTTACGTGAAGTGACAGGTTAATCACTGAGTCTTTTTTCATCGAGTCAGCACCAGACAAGTGGAATCGAGATGATGAAATACCTATGCCGGATATAAGGGAAATCGCAATAAACGGGAAGGGGAAAAGAGAATATCATATAAAGCAAATTATGAAGCTACGCGAATACATTGATATGAATATGAACAGCAATAAATTGTGTTCCAAACGTCATCCAGTTATTGACACAGTGTATCGCTGTGTGTTATGTCAGATAAACCTATCTAATATGGAATGATCGTAAGATTTAGACATGATGGAGAATATGGAATTACAGCCGATATGTCGACTGAGACAGGGAATTTCGGTACAGTACAATTTCAGTAATGTTGTGGATAGCTGTTCTCTTATGATCTCAGAGTTCTTAAGAGGCAACACCCTCAGTTACTTGGAGAAGGAAAAATAAGAGTTTATCACAACTATTCATGTGCTTATCATGCGCTACTTCAATAACTCGACTTTAAAGTATAGACTGACACTTCGCAACTACTATCATAATTGTTAGTTTACAGGTTGGAGGATATTTACTTTTCGTGCTGACTTGATTCACCTTACCAATGACAGTTTCTTAAGACGACAATCAGGAAATTCAACTTGAATAAATATTTTTTCCTTAGAGTAGGTAGGCGGATTGGGGAGTCATTCAACTCGGCATGAACTGAATTATGAATTGAAATTAAAGTCCCAAATCGAACGAAAATGGACAATAGTTATCCTATATGACCAACATAAGGAGCTTAAAACAAGCAATAAAGATTAATTAAGCAGAATTTAATGAATTCATTGAATTGTGGCAGGACTCTCCAGCTGAATACTTTACATACAAGGATGTATACACTATTAGACTACATGACTGATAAGCAAATAAACTACATTGAATCAATTTTACAAAACAACATGTGTGAATGTCTTTCTTCTGACAGTACAATTGAATATGTAATAAAGACTCTAAAGGATATTCTGACTAAGAATGGATGTCCTGAGAGGTTCATCAATAAACTCTAAGGAAATACCCACCCTCCTCCCAATAAAACTATCCAAGCAGTTTCAATTTACCATCTGAAATAGATGACCTAGAAGAAGTAGTCAAATGGAGCTATCAGGAGAAGTTATTAAGCTGCAAAACGTGTCTTCCTTGACAACACCAAGTAGGTACTTCAACACTCTGAGAAGGACCTATCATCAGTCATTGACACTTCATAGAGCGTATATCAGTTTGAGTGCGTCTGTGGGAGCAAATATATAGGTCTTACGGAAAGCCGATTGTCTGCTATCATTTGGGGAGCTATGTGAAATTAGAGTTTATTAATCCGGTTTCTGCGTACAGAAGGAAATGGTGGTCACAGTGAATCTACCATGGTAATATTTTTTACTTATTGCCTGTTATTATTATTAGTATTATTATTCTACATTTTATTCTAATTCTTATTATCATAGTATTATTCTCTTGGGTTCCGAGTGGAACATAGGGCTTCAACAACATATCTCTACTTTATTCTGTTTTCTGCCATCCTCTTGAGCTGGGTTCACGACTGACCAAATTCTCCCATCTCCTCTCACACGATCTCCTCCATGTCACCCCCAACCCACGACCCACTCGTTGCTTCCCATTTGGGTTACACGCGTGCGATGTCATTCGACGGCCTCCCCAGTGTATGCCCGACCCACTTCCATTTTCTCCTACAAATTTGTTGAGTGATTGGCTCTTGGTTGCATTGTTCCCAGCCAGAGTTTCTTCTTGCTAATTACTTCTGGCCAGCCGGCCATTTGACCTTCAATATGTAGGCAGCGAAGGCAGATGTTGATGAAAGTCTGCAGTAGTCTGTCGGAAATCCTTTTCGTGACACGCAGTGCAAGTTTCCGACCCGTATAGAAGGACGACTTGACATTGGTGTTGAAAATGCGAATCTTGTTCCTTATGCTGAGTGTAGAAGATTTCCGAACTGGTTTCAGGTTGATGAAGGCGTATCTTGCCTTTCCGATTCTGACTTTGACATCTTTGTCCGTTCTGCCCACCTGCAGTTGGAACGATGCTTCCTAGATAAGTGAATGAGGCAACCTCTGTTAAATCTCTCCCGTTGATGGTGATTGGTGCTGGTTGTTGTTATTGCTGCGGCTCGCTGGTTATCTTCATCACCTCTGTCTTCTCTATGTTCACCTGCAGTCCTGTCTTCGCTGGCTGCCTCTTCAGCCAGTTTGTTGGTTTTCGCCTGCAAGTCTTCGAGTTTGTGTGCCATTAGACATATATTATCTGCGAAGTCCAGATCTTCTAGAGTCTTGTTATCGGTCGTCCAGAGTAATCCTGTTTCCTCTCAGCCATGCACAGTCTGATGGATAATCTAGTCCACCACAGTTAAGAATATCATCGGTGATAATAGACAGCCCTGTCTTACTCCTGTACGCACTTCGAACACCTTGCTTAATTTCCCGTTGTGGATCACCTGACACGCGCTACTGTCATATAGCTGTTGTATGAGGTTAATAAAGATTAGCTGCACTGCACTCCGCAGTGTTGAAAGTTTTCAAACTACTTCCCGGTCAGCGCTGTCTGTCGAAGGCCTCTTCGAAGCCTATGAAGTTGAGGTAGAGAGATGTTTGACTGGCATTCTACGCTTTGTTCGATGACGATCCATAGAGTTGTAGTTTGATCAGCAAACGATTTGTCTTCGCTTAATCCAGCTTGTTCTGGGCTGGGGTAGTTCTGTATCCAGTGCATCCTTTATTCTTTCCAGGATGATGCGACTTAGTATTTTACTTGCCATGGGTGGATAAGAGGATGATTCCACGCCACTTCTTGCAGAGTGAAGCCCAAGTCGCACTTCTTTGGCGATTACATAATGAGCCTGTTAGCAGTTCATTTGAAACTATCATTTTTCACGACTACTATTTTAACTCGCTTTAACATTATTATTATTACCACTACTCTTATTATCAAGTATTATTGAATTCGCAATGTTTAATATATTCAAGTTCTTTGTCTGATAACTAATTGTTTATTTAGGTGATATAATTGAACCGTAATGCAGTTTATCTTAATTTTAATCTCCCATACTTCCTTCCTCTTATCCATCTAAACACGACTTGAAAAACTCTCACACCCATCGTTTTGTATGATTGAATCAATGTAGTTTATTTGCCAATCACTTTCAATGTAATTCTGATGGAATACATATATATATATATCCATGTATGTAGAGTATTCAGATGAAGAGCTCTACTGAAATTTGATGAATTCATTATTAACCTTTGTTGCCTGTTTTAAATTCGTATCAGGAAATAAATGCTCTTGATTCACTTGTGTTCTCTGAGCTAGCTGGATGGTTTATTTGCGGAGATTTCATTGTCCTATTGGGCAACGTCTTCAGCACATACTTCTCTTATTTCTGAAAGCTATCTTACGACAACTAGTCATTCCATTGACAAACCAGTATAAACGTTTCCTAGTGAAATGTTTGTTCTCAAGAGCCCGAAAAACATGCATGAGTGACACAGTGATGGATGAGTTACATATTCATTTTTATTAGCTAATGGTTATCCAGAAAACTTTATCACTTGTCACAGTAAGGAAAGACCACATCTCGAAAAGACAGCTTCTGTACCAAAGAAAGCTATCTTTATTAACCTACCATTCAAGGGTGACCAGATTATGCAGTTGACAGCTCAAAGACTTCGGTCAGCCATCAAACGCACATTCTACGCCGCATCTCTTTTTCTCACTTGCCGAACATTTTCGATCCCTGTACCTACGATTAAAGGACGAAATTCTATGGACTCTACTTCAAACTGTATCTACAAGTTCACCTGCAGTTGCAGTGACACCTATATAGGTAGAACCAACAGAATGTTCCAATGTCGTCGAAAAGAACATGTTCCAAAATGGTTACTAAATCACATAGAAAATCCCAATGCGATTAATCTGAATAGAAATCCAGCATCATCCATTGCAAAGCACTTATTAATGTCAGGTCACAAAATCAATATTAATGACTGTTTCACAATTATTTCACATAACTCTAATTCAAGGTTGGTTATTGAAGGTGATGGAAGCACTTTGGATTAATCACATACAGCCTAAACTATATGTACAAAAAACAATAGACTTCAACCTTCGCCTACTCGATGGACTACTTGACCTATTTAAATATGATTGGTCATTAGTGTGTACTTTTGTTTTTTATATAACTGAGTAATTGTCATGACCATTATTTTATTTTATTATTATTGTGAACCATGTTAGTTGTAAAGCGGTTGTAAAGAAACTACGAAATGACGATATCATCTCGCGAAATTTGTCTTCTAAATGCCTTATTCAAACATAATAATGCCTCTAGTTTATTCAAAGTATATGAAAATTTATTCAATTAATTATTTCAGGATTAATCCTGAACTAAGTTTAGTTAGAAAACTATTGAAAAACGCTTCGGAGGACTTGTCTGAGACTCTTCACTAGTACTCACGCATGAACCCACCAGGGATGAAACTCAGGACGTTAACGTTACAAGAAGAACTTGCCGACTATTCAACCACTGTAATAGAGTCGAATGGTTCATCGTACTACTTGAGGCCAGTCACAAACGACCTTCTAGGAGTGGTTTTCGGAGTTATGTTGGTATGTGAACATCCTAATAACGATAACGGACAGTAGTAGGTTAAGTCAGGATGAACAATTTTGGAGAAGGGACTTTTCTAATTACCCTCCCCCACCATAGAGGAGGATAGGCATCCAACTAGCTGTCACACCAGTAGTAAGATTCAAGCCTCGCACTCTGACTTACTCTATGATGTAAAGGATTTCAATTCGACAGTGATCCAAGTGATCTTTCAGGCATGGTAGGACCTGCAGGAACATGCATTACAGTCAGTGTATCTAGTTGCATTACTGCAGTGTAAAAATGTGATCATCATACCAGAGTTAGAGCTATCCATTTGATTGGCTGGCTAGCTAAGAAGTGTCTAGTATCCTTAGACTTATTGATATTGAATCATCAGACTAGATTATTTCACCGAAACCTCTTAAACTAGTGAGTATTTTCATTTACTGAACATCTGATTTTAAGAACTATATAATAATTCAGAAAATGTCTCCATTCAAACAAATTAATCGACGAAGAGTACTGATGTAACCAGCTCTGAAAATATGCTACCGGATGCAGTTTTATTGGATTCAAAACTATTTTTTAAGTATGCTGTTTACATCAGAGATATATGACTAAACAAAAAGAAACCCTGATCTTTGTTTGTCTGTTTATTTCATCACAAACTGGTACCATGAGGTACAGAATATCTATTTCGTCTTATTTTATGACTCTGCAGTATAGTTCAGGACCATAACTCCGCCAGGGTTCTAAGCCAAAAACTTCAGATTACATAATGAGCCTGAAGGCGATTCACTAACCGAGCTGGAATTTTATTTTATTTTTTATTTATTTTGACTACAGCTTGATGCCACGCCCTATTTTTAGGTACAGGTATGGAATTTTCAGCATGGATATCGGTAGCCCAAATTTTGCAGGTCGACCATAGATATCGGGTGTGCGCCGGCAGGGGGTCAAACCCCGGACCATGTGCATGGTCGGCGAGAGTCCTAACCACTGTGCTTATGAATTCCAGCCTCTATCATTTCTATCACCCACATTTCGTTCCTGTAGCAAAGTACCATAACCTCGTTCGTGTATATGTTGACGCCCATCTCCTCTTGGAAACATCACGTGAAAAATTTATTACAGTAGTTTCAGTGTCTAATGGACTTCACAAATAGTTAAAATACTACTGAAGACCAGCTTCACTGTTCATTAGGGCTGACAGAAAATTTAAAAATATGGTAGGCTCTATAATAACCTTGTTCACGTGAATGAAATTGTGGAAAAGGGATATTTTTCAAAGTAACTTCTGTATGAAACTGATGTCAACTGAAGAACCATTGGATGACTGTCTCACCTTAAAGTTTCGCTTATCCGTGATCCAAGTTAGAACTCGGTCAAGGGAACTGAAGTTCTGATGCGGGTGCTTTGTCATTCATTCATTCGTTGGATTGCAATCCAATGATTCAAACTATTCGTGTTCTGACTAGTCGTCGAACAGCTTGACCACTATTCAGTATGCTGCATTAATGTTGTAAGCAATCATTCCTATACTTGACAATGACCCATACATTTAATTTTAAAACTTTTGGGGATTAGTTTTGAAAGTAATCACTAGTAAAAAAATGGATTATTATTCTATTGATTGATTACCTAAAATACTAAATGTGATATGTTGTGACTAAGTTAAACCGAAACCTCGCCTAGTTAACTAGCTCGCTAGTTTTCTAGCCGGTCCCAAGGCCGGGTAAAGAGGGAAGGTTGAACTTAGGGCTAGCAACCCCACACCACTAAATCTTTCAAACCGCTGGAGAAACTTCAATACATAGAAAATATATCAAAAATAAAGAAACTTCAGATAAAAATCTTATTCTTCGCTCGAATTGGAGAGGCGAAATGACGCGGGCTGGTGATCACCGATGATATTCTTAATTGTGGTGGACTGGATTATGTTGAAGACTGTTGGCAGTGAGGAGTCAGGAATACGCTGGTCCACAGATAAGAAAATTGTAGAAGATTTAGATTCCGCGCGTGGATGATTTATGTTTAATGTTACACAAACTCGAAGACTTGCAGGCGAAAACCAACAAACTGGCTGAAGAGACAGGCAGCGAAGACAGGACTCCAGGTGAACATAGAGAAGACGGAGGTGATGAAGATAACCAACAATCTGCAACAACAACAGCCAGCAACAATCGCAATCAACAGGAGAAATTCAATGGAGGTTAACTCCTTCACTTATCTAGGAAGCATCGTTCCAACTACAGGTGGGGGGAACGGACAAAGATGTCAAAGTCAAAATCGGAAAGGCAAGATACGCCTTCATCAACCTGAAACCAGTTTGGAAATCTTCTACACTCAGCATAAGGAACAAGATTCGCATTTTCAACACCAATGTCAAGTGTCCTTCTATACGGGTCGGAAACTTGCACTGCGTGTCACGAAAAGGATTTCCGACAGACTACTGCAGACTTTCCTCAACAGCTGCCAACTTCGCTGGCTGGCTCCATCCTGAAGATCAAATGGCTGACCAGAAAGAATAGGCAACAAGAATCTCTGGCTGGGAACAAACCAATCAAGATCCAGTCCTTCAACAAATACGTAGGAGAATGTGGAGATGGGTTGGGCATACACTGAAGAGGCCGTCGAATGACATCGCGCGCCAGGCCCTCGAGTGGAATTTAAATGGGAAGTGACGAGTGGGTCGTGGGTGGGAGGGTGACATGGAGGAGATCGTGTGAGGAAGAGATGAGAGAATTTAGTCAATTGTGAACCCAGCTGAAGAGGATGGCAGAAAACAGAATAAAGTGGCGATTCGTTGTTGAAACCCTCTGTTCCACTCGAAACGCAGTGGAATAATATATATATATATAAAGTTAACCCGAAAAATTTTCTTATTGCCCTGTGTTCTGAGTAGAATATAGCGCCTTAAGCTGAGAAGTTTCATTATCCTTCGTGTTAATTCTATGAGTTGATATCTCTGGCCTTGGTGGTTCATTGGTGAAGTCTTGCCAACCACGCCTCGAGTGGTCTAGGGTTCGACCCTGGGCCGGTGCACTCCTGAAACTCGCTTAGCCGGTAATAAACCCCCAAAACATGAACGCCACTGTCAACAAATCCCAAGATCAATCGGGAACGCAAAGGAACGAAATGTAAGAAAATCGTTAGCCTCAAACATAACCTTCCATCTTTTCTGGGCTTACTGTCAGCTAGCAAACTAGGCGAGGCTTCGGAGTCGGTTGGCTGGCAGTCTTACCTAAACCACATGTGTGGTTGGCAGTCGTTCTAACATTCGAATATCAATGCCAGGTCAAACAGCAGTACAGGAGATTATATAAAAAACGGCATTCGCTTAGCAAGCTGATTTAAATCTATGTCGTGTTCAAATTTGTGTTCTTTGAGCTGGTTGGACTAGGTGGAAACCTTCCATCTTCGGTGTTAAATGCAGTTTACAGAATACGAAAGTACCAAAAACATTTGCCATAACTGCAAATCTTCTTGACTTATTTCTTTGTTGACTAGTTAAACCGTGTTGAAGATATAACTACTATAATTAACACCTTGCATTTGTAGTGGGACATAAGGCTTCAATAGCATACCTCCATGCCAACTGCTTTTATTCTACAACTTGTAACTGGCTCCATGACTGTCCAACAACTTTCATTTCCCTACACATCTCCATATCACCTGAAGTGATGAGGACAATTGAAGTCCATCAGCGATGCCAGTTTGATTTCAACATAGGCTGTACTAATGGAACTGACCCTAACCAAATTCAGCAACTTAGGGATTGACTTGTTACCAGGGTATAGTCTTGCTGACTTAGATTACTAAGATGAAGACGCTTATAAAAGAACGGTCTTCTTAACACTTTAGGCAGAAATCTTTATATGTTTGGTGTATGATTTGCTCCTGTCAAATGTAAGATAATGCTACAGGACTCCTAGCTTAAAGATAGTAAGTGAAGTGGTGTAGTGTGTGGACCACGTGAATTATCTGGGAAGTTACATCAACCCCAACAGACTATTTGGTGACGGAATCTCAGCACGGATAAAAAAGGCTCACGTGGCATTTGACAGCCTACATCATCCTTACGTTTGACGTGATATCCTGCTCTTGATTGAAGGACATGTGTGCTGCTCACCAGTTTGCCTGGTCCTCCTTTATGATGGTGAGACATGGTCATTAAAATGGAAGATATAAAAAAGGCCAATTGTCTTTGACCATAGGTGGGTGGTATAATATGGTGAATGTGGAGGTCAGTCGTAAACTGTTAGGCACGGAAAGAAAATCAATCCATTCAGTCGTGAAGCTACATCGACCGAGATGGGTGGAACACGTGTTGAGTATTCCGAGCCATCGCTTTCCTCAACAGACAATGTTAGCTGACATAGGACTAGGTTGGAAAAGAGTTAGAGGTGGTCAAACGAAAATCTGGCATCAGACCATGAAATCTTTAACAGTTATTTTGGCCAGCCACGTAGGTGGGTGTAGACTACTTTGCTGGTTAAGGTCCCCGAGATTCTAAGAACCAATGGCTGGAGATTATTGGTGATATGGACCAAAACCTTTGTCAATGTCACAGATGCATCCTTTCTTTGTTATTTCTCATATCCGTTAAACCCTATTATTCCCCCATGTTAATTTTCTTTCTCCCTACTATACTGCTTATTATAGTCCCTCTGAATCCCTTTTTTCTCTCCCTCTTTTGTCTTCCTTTGTGTTGTACATGGAGTGTAGCAACTCGAGCTACTGCACTTATGTACACAGTTCAATGTTGGAACCAGTCAGTCAGTCATGCGCATGTCACACTCAGACTTATGCCCGACCTGTTGTTTGCTATTCATACTCTACCTGAAGAACTTACCTGACATGTTATCTTACTTGGATTTCTCCTTAGCGTATGTACAATCCACCCCCATTGTCTTTTGCATGTTTTTTTGCGCGAATAGATTACTGACTGGTTTTCTACCTGCCGGAGTTCCTTGTTGCTCGCTTTTCTTTTCTCCCCGACCATCTGATCTTCACTGTCAAAAGATGAAGCCAGCTTTCGACGAAAGCCTGGTTTGGACAACTCGTGTACCAAGTCTCTTAACCAATTCGAAGCACCGTTAGTCTAGAAAACAAGAATCTTTATTCTCCCATGAATGCCGTAGATCTTCTCTTGTTTCAGGTATGCACAGCTCATATTAGGAACACCGTATACGGACAGCGAAATCACAATTATAATCAATACGTATTCGAACTGTAAAAGTAATATGTTCATGTATGACTAGTACTCCTAGTTTTCATTATTATTAAACCAGACTACTTTTAATCCGCATTTATCTTCTATTTTATTTTAAAACCCCTAAATAGTATAAATTAAACCATTTCAAAAAGTATTTAGAATATTATTCAAGTGCGTAATTTACATAATCTGTGCAATTCTTTATCTTTTCGGTCATGACTATAACTGGTTAAAGGTTAAATGTTAAGTGTTCAATTTTCAATTATAATTTACGCGCTTTCAATATTCACTAGTCAGGTTAAACAACAACAACAAATGACTGTACAAACTAGTGAACAATTATCACGATGAAGGAATGAAGACAAAAAGAGAAAAAAATGGAAACCAATTATAAAAGAATATTAATCACCGTCATGAATTAATCGATGAAATATTTGAACTCCAGGTAGGGAATAAGGCAGCGCTATTTCACTACCATCCACTGCACGTTGAGTACTTCGATAACTGAACTATAAACGAAAAAGAAGAAAACAATATATCGGTAAAATTAATAAAAATTGAAAAAATAATTCTAAAGGGCAATGAATTAATTTTTACTAATTATTAATGGGATGGACAGGATCATGCAACACACTGTAGATATCGAGAAGACAGGTATACGTAGGACCAGCAGAAAGACTCTAGAAGATCTGGGTTTCGCTAAAGACTTGTTTCTAATGTCACACAGACACAAAACCAGATAAGCGAAAACCAATCAGTTGGCAGAAGAAGTAGGGAGCGAAGACAGGACTACAAGTGAACGTAGACAACACAAACGTGATGAGGACACCCTGCCACCAAGAATAACAAACACCAGTCACTATCAACAGGTGAAATTTAAAAGAAGGTAGACTTCCTCTAATCTGTGACCAGTGTGAGGATCCGCTGCATTCAGAATAAGGAACAAGATTTTCATTTTCAATACTGATATAAAGTTAGTCAATGCTCCTACATTGTTCACAGGCTTGGTGCATCGCCACAGGGATTTCTAAGAGGCTGCAGACTCTTATCAACAGTTGTATTCGCTCCATACTGAAGATAATATGGCTGGCCAGACAGGATAAACAACGAGGAGTTGTGTCTAGCAACGAGCTAGTCAAAGAAATGGAGTTGGATTCAACATACACTAAGGAGACTACTGAGTGACATTATGCACTGGTCCCTCTAGTGGAACCTGGATCAGAAATTAAGAGTTGTGTGTGTCACAGAGTGAAGTCGTATAGACTGTGCCAGGAGGAAATGAAATCTTGTGAACAGTCGTGGAGCTATCTAAAGAAGACTACAAAGAATACGGTGAAATGAAAGTGTACTTCTGAAGCCCTATACTTTACTAGAAACCCAAGAGACAAATCATAACAATAATTTAAGCATAAACTGACTAAAAGGACTGAAATATTTATTCGATCGATGATGGATAGCAGTGGACTTCATGATGTGCATCCCACTCTATCTGGGATTGGATGCACCTCTATTGACAGTGAGTAATGGTGTCCCCACTGAGATTAGAACCCAGTAACTGACACTTCAAACATCTAAGCGTTTTCCACTAGACTACAAGCATGAATAAACTAATTTCAATTCATACCCGTTGCAGATGATATGGCTCTTCTATCTCGGTGGTTGTATTGTATTTGAAGCAATAGGTCCCGGATATAATTCTCAGTGAGAACACCATCACTCGGGTGTAAGTACATGTAGCTGGTAAGTCCTGAATAGGACTCTACTGCCAGCCGCCACTACAGTAATAACTTTGAGGTTCTTGATGAAGTTATACTTATAGGAGGCTTTGAGGGTGTAAAGAATTTTGTATCCACTGACCCCTGGCTATAAGCTTTATTTTCGTATGATTATTGATTGATATCATTGTTTGTGAGAACGCGTATACTTTATTTATTCTGTTTATGCTACTTATAATCATTCAGTAAGCTAAAGTATTTCATTAAATATTTACATATATTAAAAATAATCATTCATACTTGTCCAGATCGTGGATGATAAAATTGGGCTCCAATTCTTGAAAGAAGTTCATCGACAAGAACTTTAGTTAGTTTTGGATGAGTTTCAAAAGCACTGAAATTATACAAATGTATGAACAAATATTAATGAAATAATCGTACACGGATTGAAATAAAACGTATTATATTGTCAAGTCTCATACAGTGCAAATGTGTGTCGAAGGTAAGAGTTTTGATATTAAAGTCGGAAAAGTGTACACTGAAGAATGTCTCTGATATTCCATGATGAATATTTCACCAAACTTCGTGGAGATATCCTTGGCATTAACTTCATCAGGAGATCATACGCGTCAAGAGACTTTACGCGTCCTAAAAAGCATTTCCAACAGGCCAGTGAAAACTTTTATCCACACCTAACTTCCCTGTCTCCGTACTGATAGTCAGATGGCCGACTCTGAAGACAAACTAATCAATAACCTATTGCTCAAAAAATATTCCTAAGAAAGTGGAGATGGATGAAACACATGTTGAGGAGACCGTTCAGTGACACTGCACTCAATTCAGGCCATCGTTCGAGCAGAAGCCGAATAGAAAGTTAGCGGCGAGTTGGACATGTATACGATGAAAGAGATCGTATGAGGAGATGAGAATTTATGGGCAATCGTTGAGCCAGATGAAGAGGACTGCAGAGAATAAGACGAAATGGATGACGTGCTGTTGAAACCCATTTTTTTCACCAGGAGCCTAAGGGAACATTAATAATAACATGGTAGAATACCCGTCGGTCCCACCACACGTATAGGTTCGATTTACCGCCGAGATATTCCTATGCTTTACCTAGTCCACTAGCCGGTAGTCAGCTCAGGAAATAGGCAAGGTTGGCCGTGTAACAGTAGCAGCGCTTTTTAGTAAAATGGCAACACCACAGCTACTGAAACTTCAGCAGCCTAAAGCCATATGTTCCACTTAAAACGCACTGGAATGAAAAGATATCTTTATATTGATTGATCTCTGGCGAGTAATTAGCGTCATGCCTCAAGTGGTTCACAGTGACTGCCACTGAAATCTATTAGTCAAATTTGTAATCTGCTCACCAAATGAGGAGGCTCGAAATTGTGGGACACTTTCTAAATTATTACTATGTATGGATTTCTGTCTAACCTTTGTACAAATACTCAAGAATTCCAGTCACTGATGAGAAACATACTCTTCCTACATACACAAAGATCTACGTGAACTGAATACCGTTGTTTATCGTATCAGAAGAAATCTGAATCTATTTCTTTCAACATCTCATTTATAAATATGTTATCGTCCAGCTGAATAGATAGTAAGTGACATCGTACACTAGACTTTTCTAATCTAAACGTCTAGATTATCTTTAGTTGATATCTTATGAGTGAGTTAAGTGTATTAGGGTAGATGTAGGCTATCGTAAAGAGGATTTTTTCAGCTCAAGAAGTAAGTAGTCAGGACAAAAACAGTGCTTAATTTAAGGTTCACATATGTGCCATTTATTGGTAGGATCGTAAGTCATTAACGACGAATTATTCAGGTTGAAGTCTACTCCTTTGTAGGACTAAATTAGTTTCATTACGGTTGAATTATATTACTACTAAGTTAATCAGAGTGTATCACAACGATACATTTCTTACATTGTGGATCTAATTGAGATGCTGATTAGAAAGTGGTTGATAGATATACCAATCTGAACACGAATATATTTCCAGAGTATTTTTATGTGCATTCCGATGACATTCTTAGCCAACAGAATATTATTCCATCTTATATACGTACCCCAATACAGTTTCTGATAAAATATTAATATGCCTTTATTAGCTATTCTATTCTGACATTCATGGATTCTTATCTGTAGAGCGTTAAGAAGAAGAAGACGTTATTGAAACCACAATTGTTCACTCAAAACGTTTTTCCTCCATTGAAAACCATCAGGGAGTACTGGACAGCTGTTTTGTGTTAGTGCTTAGGAATGTTCATTAGAACGCATTCACAGCGAACTCGTATAATATTAAGCCACTGAGACCCAATCCAATGGTCACCCCATGAATTCCAACTTCCACCAATTCGTGACGCTACAGGACGAAGTTGACGGCAGTTCTAGTGATGACTCCTCACCAGTGTGAGGACAATTACTCGCCGATGATGTTGGTTGGTTGTCAAACTAAAATCACGAATTGGTGGAAGTTGGAATTCATACACTAGCCATTGCATCGACTCCCAGTGTTTAAGTTTTCTTGGAGTTTGTCTGACTGACATTTTCAGATCTCTATAAGGCAGTTAATTATATCTTAAGAACTTTACATTTATTAGTAAGGGGTTTTAGAATGGATTCCCTGTGGTTCACTAGTAATTAGACTTAACTGTCTTAGACTTAACAGTGCATTGCAGTTAACGATTCTAAATGTCAAACAGTTAAGAACCAGAACAGTTGTCCAGTGCTTCCCTGTTTACAAAGATCCTTTAGACAATGATATTTCGAGATAAAACCTACTTTCGTACGAAAAAACATTCCACCGAATTATTTCAGCATAGACGGAATACAGTAAGGCTTAGCATAGAATCTATATTGAATAAATGATTGATTTATAGATTATTGGTTTTACAGGGATTTCGATTAATGTCAATGTAGATCCTAACACAAAGCAACATCAATCAGGAAATCGTTCACTGGTAGCCACTGGATGCATATTCAGAAGTTGGTACCTGTATGGTCCACTATATCAAGGTGAAGTGGATGCTTGTCAGTGACACTAGTTGGTGGTAGCATTCTACAACGCATAGACAAAGTTAGAATTGAAGAGGATTGAATGGTCAGTCCGAAGGTTCTGGGTTCGATTCACTGTGGATTCCTGGGTGCTGATGAATCCCAGACTGCAACAAAACAGCTTCTTGGTTTCCAGTGATTCTCTAACCCAAGTTTGGTCACGGATTGATATCAATTGGAGAACCACTGGAAACCAGTAAGTACTGGAAAACTGTTTAGACCCAGTTTGGGACTCACTGACAGTATCCATGCACAGCAGTTCGAACACTGGATCGTCCAGTTACAAGACGAACTAGTACACCATCCAGTCACTGGGACCCTATCCAATGACCAGTCCATGATTTCCAGCTTTTGCCAATTCGCTATTTTAGCTCGAACACCAGCCAATGTTATCAGTGAGTATTTCTCCTCACATCCGTCCTGGTAGACCTCCACTGCTCACGACTTTTCGCTAAAAGTCTAGTCAAATTTGTCCTTTAGCCAGTCATAAGGAAGCACCGGTCTAATCTTCAAAAGCTAGCTAGTCTAAGGGCTTGGCTCATAACCGGGAGGTCCTGGGTTCGGACTGCAATCGGTGCCTACCGATGAGGAGATCCAAACTAGGACGAAACAGGTGTTCAGTACTCCTTGGTGGAATTCAGTGGTTCTCCATCAGATAATAATCCATGATCAAACTTCAACCAAATCAAATCCCTACAATTTAACTCTTAAAGATTCTGTAACCGATGTTTTACTGCATGTAATGGTATCTACATTAAAACTAGCGAATTATTATTACACGACTACAACTTGCCATGAATTAGTTAAATTTTTATTGGATTCATATTGTTTTCTATGCTTCTCCACTTCAATATTTAGTTTCGTTTGCATAATATCATTCAATCTCTACAAACGGAATGAAAAGAAATATAATTCTTTTTTGTGAAACCCTGAAAAATAAAAAATTCATGATGAGTTGATTTCATCTAAGCGGTGAGAAGAGTACCACTCACCACGGAACTAGCCCTCTTTTTATATAGAGATATCACAACACTGTTTACCAGTGTACCAATTATGAAGACTATGAAATTCATATGCCAACAAACACTAGAAAAGCAGTTCGATATTGGAATTCCAGTTATTAGTCTCAAAGAGGTGTACAATTCACATTCAACAACGTTTACTACAGACAAATCGACAGTACTGCCATAAGTTCTCCATCAGGCCCAGTTTTGGAAGATCTCCCTCTTCCTAAGCTTGAAAATGGTCCATCAAAACAAGTAATAGGTAAAATGGATTATTATTTACGTTATGTTGATGATAAAGTCAACAAAAACAAAGTCAAGGCAGGCCAAAGTACCAACACTTCCAAGAAAGGCCTTATTCTTACAGCTTCAGTTCGTCGATGACGGTAACATCGGTGCGACATTAACACAATGCCTAAGGAATGCGGTAAAAAGAGCATTCAGTGTTGCTGAATTATGCTGTGTCTTCGAAACCACCCCTGTTTTGAGTTCGTGAGTTAAAGATAAACTTCCCAATTTCGCCTCTTCTGCATGTATTTACCAATTTGACTGCTCCTGTGGAGCCAGTCAGTTATACAGGCCGTACAATTAGACGTGTTTATCGTCGGATTTCCGAACACTATCCTGCGTGGTTAAGTAAGGGACAAACAAAATCTATTCATAGCTCTATTCTATCTCATCTTGTGGATACAGAACACACAATTCATGTTAACGAGGACTTTCAAACTCATTTACCGCATACCAACTAATCTTAACTTTAACTTAAGAGTTCGTCTACTGCATATTACTGAGGCTGTTGGGATCCACATTAAGAAACCTAGTCTATGTATCCAAAAGAAGTTGGTTCAGATACTGTCCTTACCTTAACCATCAAGGTTTTAATGATCCTCAACTTGTTACGGAAGTTTCCTTAATTTTATTTGATATTGTATTTGCTATTATATTATTTTCTTGTACTGTAATTTCATTGATCCTAATTAACAAATCGATGTTATTTAAAAAACACCAATATTGTTAATGACGATTATTCTAGAATAGCCTTATGTTCCACCCAAAGGAATAATAATAATATTATAATAATTCTAGAATATTCTGTGCATACACATATATATAATCGTAAAGCCAGAAGAAGAAGTTATCGGAAAGGATATTCTTTGCTCAGCATTTTCTCTAAGTGTCAGAATGAATATTTTTACTATATTGAAAATTTAATGATGCATATGTATCGCTCATTTTCGCTTGTGAAGAAGATTTTGATGGTGGATTGCTGAGCAAAAGAAGAAGAAGAAATGGTTCACTCAAAAGAGATGTCTATAGAAAAACTACATCTGTAGGACAATATACACATTTCTTCAGTTTTGCACGAATCCGATGCCTCACGAATAGAGCAAGAAGGATCTGTACAGATGACTCTCTGGATAATGAATTGGGATACATCCAAAATACGCTGATCCAAATGGGTTATCCTAATAGATTTGTAAGGAGACACATGAGTACCATGTATAAGAAAGAGAACCCGACAGCGGCTAAAAAGAAACAACTGTTCCAGAAACTGCAATTCAGTGACTACGTGGCTAGTGAAGTCCTACATCTAAGATTATCGAGAGCCATAAAATAATAAACGTTCTGTTGCCTGGCCCTTGTCTTCTGTTGTTACAGCACTATTGGCATTAAAATACTTTAAATTATTATTATTATTTCCTTTAATTCCTAGAGGAACATAGGGCTTCAGCCATGCGTCTCCATTGCGTTCGGTTCTCTGCTAGAGTTTTCACCTGGCTCCAAGTCTGCCCACACGCTTTCAATTCCTCTTCACATGATCTCCTCCAGGTCACCCTTGGACGACCAACTCGTCGCTTCCCTTTTGGGATCCACTTGAGCAATGGCTTGTCTAGTGATGTCACTTGATGGTTTCCTCAGAGTGTGTCCAATCCATCTCCATTTCCTTCTGCCTATTTGTTTCACGATCGGTTCCTGGTTGGTTCGCTCCCAGAGATCTTTGTTGCTGATCCTCTCCGGCCATTTGATCTTGAGTATTGAGCGAAGGCATTTGTTAATGAAGGTCTGTAGCTTGTTTGAGGTGCTCTTTGTGACACGCCAAGTCTCTGATCCGTATAGTAGTACTGACTTCACATTGGAGTTGAAAATACGGATCTTATTTTTGACGCTGAATGCTGTTGACCTCCACATAGACTTGAGAGAAATGAAAACTTGTCTTGCTTTTCCGATTCTGGCTTTGATATCCTCGTCAGTTCCTCCTGTAGTTGAGACGATGCTTCCCAGGTAGGTGAAAGAAGTTGTTTCCTTCAGGTTCCTCCCGTTTATGCTGATTGTTGTCGGTTGTTGCTGTTGATGTTGGCCAGGAATAAATACTTTAAATATCTACTGATAATCTAAATTTTGAAAATTGGGTTCGTGATGCTCGTCGATTTTAATACTAGGTTTTCCACTAACTGACCTCAGGTTCTAAACCCACCGGCTACCTACTTTACTCTGAGTAAGCGCGTGATATTATTAAGCTTCCTACAATAGGTGTGACTCTGACCGATAAGCGAAATGTCTGTTCAAATTCAGCTGCGTTCAAACATGAGATTCCTCAACAATATGATGACGAAATATTTTCAGTCTAAATAATTTTGCTTCACTTATAATAATGTAGATTTTAATTCACTTCGTATGGCTTGCCTCATGTCACTACTGTGAAAATCTGGAGGGAAGGAAAGGTACCTACTGACTGGAAGAAAGACTATCATTTCAAACTACCGGGGAAGAGTAACTCAGGCCTCTACAAGATACAATCTGGATTCAGGAAAAGTAAATCATATGAGGTGCGTTGGTGGTATAGCGGTTAGGACGCTCGCCAACCATACACATGGTCCGGGGTTTGCTCCCTGGCCGACGCACTCCTTTACCTCGCTGAGTCAGAAATAATGCTGGTGAAGAGGAAAGGTTGGGCATGAGGTTAGCAAACCCATCCTGTCAAATAAACACTGCTATAGAAACTTCAAGCCACTAGCTTGAAGCCCTATGTTCCACTGGGGAACGTGAAGGAAAAAAAATCAAACTCCACCTATATGAATAATCATCACTGAATGGAGCATAGAATGATTATCAAATCCCCTGCCTAAGCCTCATCGACTATAAAAGGGCCTTTGACAGCGTTGATTGCAAAGCAGTTTCGAAAATACTCCAACACCATGGAGTACAGTGCCTCAAATCTTTATCAGCCTCATTCAGAAGCTATATAACAATGCCACACATCAAGTGATCTACAATGGAAAACTCAATGAAGACTTTGTCGGTGAAGACAGGAGTAAGACAACGCTGACCACTATCACCGATAATATTCCTGACTGTCGTTGGCTGGAACATAGAATACACTGTGGTGAGGGAGAAGACAAGCATACGTTGGGATGACGAAAAGATACTAGGTGTGAACTTAGCGGATAATTTATGTCTCATGCCACACAAACTCGAAGATATACTCACGAAAATCAACAGGTTGGCAGAAGAGGCAGCGAAGATGGGTCTTCGGGTGAAAGTAGAGGAAACAGAGGTCATAAAGATATCCATACGATAGTATAAAACACTGATGACCATCAGTAGAAGAAATCGGAAGGAATCTGTCTCTTTCGCTTTGCGAGCTGTGCAGCAATGACGGACAGGAGACACTGATGAGGATGCCAACTCCAAACAATGGCACATCGGAAAAGCAAGATAGCCATTCATTAATCTCAAATTAACATGGAAATCTATAGTATTCATCACATGGAGCAATGCAAGCATTTCGCACAGGCTTCTGCACACCTTAATCAACATCTGCCTTCGCCACCTTGATACTGGCCGGGAAGGATAATCAATGGGGAACTGTGGTAGAGGGACAACAATAACAACTTATTACCCAACAAATATACAGGATGAAATTCAAATGAACACAAAAAGGTGGGGGTGATGAAGATAACGAACCAACAACAACAAGGACCAAGCAATACCAATAGGAGAATTTTGAAACAGGTCACTTCCTTCTCCCACGTAGAAAGCTTCGTTTCAATTACAGGTGACAGCACGGATTATGATGGCAAATCCAGGCTGGATAAGAAACACAAGGCAGATATTCATCACTCTGAGGTGAATTTGAAAATCTGCTCCACTCAGCATGAATAACAAAATTTGGATTCTTAACAGAAATATTGAGTTAGTCAGTTCTTCTACATAAGTCAGCGACTTTCCGTGTCACCAAAATTACTTACAACAGAGCATAATGGACTCTTATCGACCGTTGCCTTTGCTGCCTCGATAATGAAGATCAGGTGGCCAGAAAGAATAAGGATTAAGCAACTCTTGTAACGGATCAGTCAGGAAACTATCACCCAATAAAAATAAAGAAAGAAATGGCGACAGTTGGGAGTAGCTTCGAGAGTGGCAATGGGTAGATCATGTGAAGAGGAATGGAGGGCTTACCGGCACTCATAAAGCCAACTGATGAGGACTGGAGAGAATAGAATGTAATGAAGATAATCTGTTGAAGCTCTGTGTTCTACTGGGAACACAGTGGAATGATTATTATATGATTTGATATTCACTAATGCCTAAATAATGAAGAATCTTAAGTTCAAAACATTATGCGGGACCAAACATTTGTAGATCTTTTTTTAACAAATATACTGGTTAAACCTGAATTCATTGTTATGATTCAACCTACTGAGAAATAAAATTTTCCAAGTATATTGTTAAGTAACACATAATTAAAGCAGTAGATTGGTCTTCCGTTTACTAATTTTTTACACACAAACAGATGCAATCACTGTTACTGTAAGTGACGGGTACCCTAGTGAGGCTGTACATAGCTTGAAAGGTCTATTCAGGATATGTGCAACCCAGCTATACTTCCTTATATTGTCTCCATCTCACTGACACACTTACTGGTACATAAAAACGTTTTATTCAGACTTTGGGTTTCGTGACGATTTCGCTTAATTTTATCACAAACTTATATCAGTTGTAGAATCAGCGAAAACTAAAGAGCTGGTTTGAGACTGTTTAACAGTGAGTACCCACGACTCTTTCATGCAGCTAACCCAAGACCTTCAGGTTATGAAGTGATGTTTTCGATGATTCAGCTGGAACCCAGTGACCAATGAGCGCTAAAACGTGTCAGTTCGCGATATAACAACATCACCAATCAATTATATCAACGAACATGCACTTCACACCAACTATAATGGATCTCACTAGCCACAACCTCTCAAACATCCCGCACTACGATAGAAAAGCTTCCCAGTGAATGATCCATGATTTTTCCCAAACTCCGTAACTCATAGCGATTCTTAAGGAAATACATCCTGAACATTCCATTCTTTTGTAGACTGAAAAATTAGCTATACAAAAACATCATACAAAAAATTATGAACATATAGACAAATTGGTGGCACAGTGGTTAAGACGCTCGCCCACCATGCACATGGTCCGGGGTTCGATCCCCTGCCAACGCGCACCTGATATCAATGGTTGACCCGCAAAATTTGGGCTACTGATATCACATGCTGAAAATTCTATACTTGTATGAAAAATTCGGTGTGGAATCAAGCTATAGCAAATTTTAAAAATAAGATATACTACTTACTTTTATAAAAGTAGCATCTGCAACAATCTTTTCTAACTGATCACGATTTTCAGCTGGTAAGTTATAAAAACAGCAATACGATCATATTTAACAACAAGATGAATAGCATCTGAATATAAGCGTTTATATTTGACAAAAGGAATAACAAATGCAGATCTGTAAAATTAGGTTATGAGATATTCTGATTATTGAAATACATAAGGATCACATATCATGAGACACAGATCGGTTCACTGGAAGAACTACATTTGAAACAGTTAGTCCGTTTGATAAATTTAAGTAAGGTGTTTAGAAGACAAATGTCATGAGATAATATCATCTCGTGGTTTCTTTGCAACCGCTTTCGTGGCTGTATGGTTGCATGGATCACAGTGATAAGATATAAGGTTTGACAACTAATCAGCTATATAAAATAAAAGTGCATACTAGTAACCAATCTTATTTTAAAAGGTTAAGTAGTAGTCCATAATAGGTAAAGGTTGAAGTCTATTGTTTTCTATTCACACATAGTTTATGATCCATGTGATTAATCCCGAAAGTGCTTCCATCACCTTTGATAATCTTGAATTAGAGTTACGTGAAATAACTGCTTAAGCAGCCATTAATATTGATTTTGTGACCTGACATTAATAAATGCTTTGCAATGGGTGATGCTGGATTTCTACTTAAATTAAGCACATCTGGATTTTCTGTAGTATTCATATTGTCTCACACACCACTGATTGCGGTCACCCTCGAAAAGTGTACTTTTGTTGAATATATATATACATATACATCATTAAATTATTTGATCTCATTTTATCTCATGTTCTGATTAACCATGCATATTCAAAAACTAACTGACTATTCATATGAACTGTGATCAAGATTTGACCGGATAGTTGCAAAATAATTGAGCGCTGAGTGAGAAGTAAACATTTATAAAATTATATTTGTAAAATCTCAGCGAAACTGGTCCGAACTTCTTTGTTTATTATACATGTTGATACCTGTTTCATGACTCATACGATTGGACGAAGTTTTTAAAGAGAAGAGATATCCAAGTGTTGGTTTGTAGGGATTTGATTGGTTACAGGATTTCATCATGAGCTGACATTAGTTAGAGAACCATTGGAAAACCTGGGAGTATTGGACAGCTGCCTCCCTCGTCCTAGTTTGGGACTCTTCACAGTACACACCCACCGGGATTCGAACCCAGGACCTTCTGGTTACAAGGCCAGTGAGCTCGTAGACCATTAAGCCACTGGGACCCGATCCAATGGCCCATGAATTCTAACTTCTGCCAATTCACGACATAGCACGACCCCTTTTTTTATGTATAAATCTCTGTTACGTTAGAAGTTAAATGGCGGATGGTGACCACAAGTGGAACCCAGGATGACGCGCATTTCGTCCTATTTGGGACTCGTCATCTAGATGTACTTGCATTCTCCAGTGAGTGATGATGTTACCCCCGAGACTCGAACCCAGCGCCCATAGTTTCAAACGCCAAAGCCTTAACCACTAGACCATTTGGGCCACGAGAGCCACCTTTAGATTTTCCCGTCGATTGACTGAACCGACATGTCAACCTGAGACTAAGCACTTCGGTCCAATCAATCGACGGAAAAATCTAAAATTAAATTATATGTTACTTTAATGTCGATTAATTTCCCTGAAGAAGTTCGGTCCAGCTGGTCGAACGAAACTTTGGAATTAATCATTATTCCACCGCATTTTATACTTGTTCCGCAATACATTTGTGATATGATTCCAATTCGCATGTATTGGCTGGCTATTGTATGCTTAAATTAATGGATTTATAATTGTAGAGCCTGAAGAAGAAGAATTTGTTGAAACCGCATTTGTTCGCTCTAACTATTTTGTTCTGAATTCATATTTTGCAAAATATAAATATCAATTTACAACTTGCACAGTTCGAGGAGGTGAATTCTCACCATAGTTTCCTTTTGGAAACCAAAATTAATTAGATCACAATATATGAGATCTTCCTGATACTGCAGAAATGCCGATCAATAAAGTGAGAATAAATGTATGATAGGATATACTACTGACTGGTTTATATAAGTAATTGGACAGCTCTGTAGGTAAGGCACCGAACTACTTATATCAGATCAATCAGTAGTATCATTGTTATTGCGTAATTTGTTTCTTACCTGTATTATGCGTAAATTTCCACCATTTACGTAGTTCATTGACCACATTACTTCCTTGCATTAGATTAAAATTATTCGACTGTGATTTGTTTGAATTGATTGTCCCTGATTTTGAACCATCCATTATAACCGCTGGAGGTGGTAATTGATGCAACCAATTACGTAAACGTGTCAGCAGGATACGTATTGTATGAGGTAGTAAAGCTTCTTGTGGACTTTCATAATTTAAATAAGTGGGTTGACGAGATATAAGCTTGGCATTGTTCGATGGACGCCAACGTTTATCTGGATCTGGTGAACGTGGAAAGTAAAGACCGTCCAGAGGGTTTGTTGGCTCTGTAGAATCACTTGGTTTAAACATTGCAGGAAGAGTTGAATACTAAGAGAAAACATAAAACGAAATATAGAGCTTTGAATAGAATATAACTCATGGTGGTTGTGAAGTTTGAGTTCTCGAGAACTAAATAAAATTTATCCTTTGTAGATACTTCAAATAGCAGTCATATATCCCAAAGTTCAGTAGGTCAACATATTCTAATTACATCTTTGATTGAACACCAGGTAGCAGCTAATTTTATGAGTCCAGTCATTTGTTTGGTGCAGACAGGGTTCTACCATCCAAGTTTGTAGTGTGGCCGCCATTCTAGGTGGCTCACCATTACGATCCATTCTGAACTGTTGTTATGAGATGGTTGGAGGCCATCTGCCGGAAACTCTACCCGGCACTCACCAGTCAGCAAGGTGTGTCTGAAATCTTGGAAGAACTCACGTCCCCCTTGAACCTATGTCACTCAGTACTGCATTCAGGGATGGGGAGCCGCAAACCTGACTGACAGCAGAATTCAGTCTGCACCAAACAAACGATTAGACACATGACTCTAGTTACTTATTATCTAGAGATAAATCAAAGTATCCGTTATGGTCCTACAGGATGTCTATTACTATCCCGAACAGCTTAGTGATAGCGTCTTTGACTTCAGCACTAGGTGACACAGGTTTGAATCTCAGTATGGACATGGGTTCCTTCAAGATCGTGGACACGTCTTACTGAAGAGTGCCAACAAGCACGAAACTGCAGTCCAAGGCTTTCAGCCGATTACAGATGTCTTACTATCCCACTAGACAACATATCCAGTGCTAAATTCTATGTGAAGTGAGTTTTCCTGGAACTCAGTAGGAATGATGTGACTTTTTCTCATGATTACCTTGGCTATGATTGGCTGTCTATAGAGGTTTTATTATCTTGATGCTAATTTGGATTGGTATGGATCGCTTCACTGATCTGAAATCAGAGGTTTCCGCCATTTTTCGGCATATAAATTGTCTACTGGATAGGGGTGATAAATGATGGGAAACAAATCAAGCAGTCCAGTGGAAATATGGTAATGATATTTGTAAGGGAATAACTGTTTGAAAAATCCCTCATGAACGATCTATTTCCGGTAGTGCTACTGATTTAAACATTCCAACTAACTATGTAATTATGATCCTTTTTTCTGCTCGACTGTATATCATTGTTTTGACTTAATCCGAATTATTTGTCTTTATTCCTGTCTAATCTGTAATTTTAATGCTTCTTTTTGTGGTTTCGTGATGATATTGATAATGTGTTGGTTTACGAGTGGGATTTCGTTTGAGTGAGTTAAGGCTATTATGACCTTGAACTGTCTTTGAGAATTGCTTGGGGTGTAATTCTTGCTGGGAGAGTTTTGATCCCACCTTGTATGGAGTATTCTATTTGATTCTCAGGTACTTCTTACAGCTGATTTTTGGTTAACTAATTTTGTTCTACGGTACTGGTTTTGTACTAGAAACTTATCTGATCTGCATAGCTGCCTAACGGCATTGTTGATGTAATTTTGACTATTTCATATAGTATGACTGTCGAATGGGACCACAGACTTCACTACCAGTAACTGTATTTTTGCTGTGTTTGGAGCGTTCTGTGACTGTGAGTAACTCAAGGAAGATTTGGTCAGCTATACAGTAGAATGCAAATACCTCTTTCCTGCGTTCAGACAAAAACGAGTCGGTTTTGGTCGTTACACACCTGAGCATTTGTGCATCATCGACTCATTGGTAGATTGTACGCTAACCATCCACATGGTCCAGGGTTCGATTCCCGGCTGGTGCAGTCCTAAACCTCATTCAATTTCTTGACCAAAGTAGTCCTTGAAAAGAAGAGGGGTGGCTGAACCTGAAGCCAACAGCCCTATTCTGTAGAAAAACGGCCACTTCTACTGAGACATTAAAACTGAAGCTTGAAGCTCTATTTACCAATCAGAACACAAAGGAATGTAAGCAAAACTTACACGCTTAGAATTATGTAGTAGCTTTGTGATTCGTGAGAATAATTGACGACGAGCACGACCATGACACATGATAAGAAATTCTTCAAATCTTTTCTGAAGTCTGCCAGAAAAAAATAATAATAATGATAAACTTAATCATAATTAACTGAAACAAAGTATTAACTAAATGGGCGGAAAAATAAAGACATGGTGTGTACTTCTTATAACTTGGGAACGATTAATTGTGTGGTAATTTTATTCCTGGATGTACATTCCATGACATTCAACACTCGTCATCTGGATGTACCTGCATTCTCAGTGAGTTATAGGATTCTTATTGTGAATCGAACTCCGCACCCAGCGGATAACTGTATACGACATTAACTCCTTCTGGAATGTTCGACACTGGATGTTCAGTTGTGGAATTTACAATAAATTAAACACGTATACACACATTGACAACAATTAGGATCTCGTTTGATATTGCGGTATCATATGTGCTGAAGTAAGTGGATATGGATCAGACACACATTGAGGAGAGCGTTGAGTGACATCGCTTGAGTGGCCCCCGATTGGTAGGCGACGAGTTGGGCTTGTGTAGAAGATGGTGCTAGAAGGAGGAGGAGGAATCGTGGGGCCAGCTAAAGAGGGCTGTAGAGATTGGAAGCTGTATGTTCCACTTGGAATCGAAGAGAATATAAATAAATAAATAATAATTTATCTCCACACATCAAACAGCACTTTTATACTAATTCTTGATCACTTTCTTTTCAGCTTCTGCATGTATCAGTCTGTGCCATTTAATTGCGCTACATAGGGCTCCAGCAGAACATCTCCATTCCACTCTATTCTCGGTAGTCTCTGTTAGCTGGCTTCATGACTGCCCGTTGACTTGCATTTCCTTCTAACACGTTAATTGCATATTAGATAATTTTTCTTGTATAACACACAGTAATGATACAGTAATAATAAATGCGTGACGACTTTTTAAGCACAACTGCGTTTTGCTCACAAACAGTTTGATGTAATTCACAGGAACTAATAACTTGCTTTACTGTAATTTTCCGTGTACCTGAGAAGTAGACATTTCTGCATTCTAACTGCACGTGTTCGGCGTTGATTCGATAAACAAAGCATGTATGATTCACCTCTCACCCCTCATAATTACATATTACTTTTACTCCATCCCTGCGAATGAAAAGCTAGATCGCTTTACAAACAGAAATCAGTCAGAGAATAATCTTTTAAATAACTGGGGTATACTATGCATTTGTCACCTTTTAGTTACAGACTCCTCAGCACCTATGACCCCACTGACTATCAAATTCAGGACCTTTATGTTTCAAGGCTAGCTTGTTGACCGTTCAACTGCTACAATGAAAGGAATCCACTGACCTGAGAATCCTAACTTCTGTCAGTTTTCAAAGTATTCCACCACCCTCAGTAGATGTCATCAGCAAGTATTTCTCCATATACCCGACCTGTTGTTGGAATTCATGAGCAATAGGATTTCATTTCCAGTGACTGAATGACCAACGAACTCACTCCTCAACCTGAAAATTCTTTATCCACTTCTCAGTGTGGTCAAGAGTGTCTACCACTACGTAGTCTTAGACTAAGAGGGGAAAATAGCTACCCGGTACTCTCCGATTTTCATTGGTTCTCTAACGGATATCTACTTGTCATCTAACTCGAAACTAATCGTATCCCTGCAAACCACCACTTGAAAAGAAATTCTAATTACCAAGTCAATAAAACAGTAACTGTTAAAGAACTTTTCCTCATAATTATATAATATATATATATATGTACATATCCTTCCAAAGTATCACTCACCGTTTAAGCATCAGTTTTTCTCCATATTCAGTTGAAACATCAAGGAATAATGATGGTGTCATATGTCCAGGATTACTAATCTTAATTAACACATAAAACGAAAAAAAGATATTAGAAAAATTGTTTTTTTGTGAATGATTCTATTATTGGTATATTTCATTATTAGTATAAACACAAGGCCGAATATAAAATAGTATCTTCGAGAATTAGTTTGTAGGGATTCTGTTTGTTTCAGGTAAGACCACGGATTGATATCAGTTAGAGAACCACTGCAAACCAGGGAGTGCTGAACAGCTGTTTATACCTAGTACTCGAGACTCATCGGGAGTACCAACGACCTTCCAGGTACAAAACAAGGTCGTATACCATTCAACAACTGGGACCCGATTCAATGGGCAACCCATGAATTCTAACTTCTACCAGTTCGTGATTTTAGCGCGACCACCAACCAATGTCATCGGCGGAAACTCCATCCTCACCCTCCTCCTCCCAAACTAGGACGAAACAGCTGTCCAGCACTCCTTAGTTTGTAATGGTTCTCTAACCGATATCAATCCATGGTCTAACCTTAAATAAAATAGTGTGACTTAGAGCTTATCATAAATTTTCTATTCTGGTATTCTAAGGCATCTAAGATGTCAGTGTTTCACTGCTTCCTAGCCACACTGTGGGTCAGGATTTTTATTTCCGTTGGACGTACTCTTGAACTTCACCTAGTTTACCAGCCGACAATAAGCCATGAATAAGAGATGGTCGGGAGTGAGACAACCAAATCCATTCCTCAAAAAGCAACAACGTCACCGTTACTGAAACTTCAAAACTTAGAGCCCTTGTGTTTCATTAGGAAAGCAAGGCATTTGGTTGCGAATGGCTTTATAGCAAGTGTTTGAAAACTATGTGCTATTCATTGAAGTCTAACCGAGTGGCTGAAAAACAGTGTATGTTCTCTTACCTATCAAAATAGTCAGGTGATGGGTTGATTTTTGTCAGTTGTTCCCGCTGATTTCGCTTTCAAGACTAAATTAACCTTGCAGTTAGTGAAATCCCCAAAAATCCAGAAGGATAAACTTCTCTGTCTTCAAGTGTTGGATTGTAATGGATTTTCATACATTTCATGATGGGCTTCGTCACGAACTAACATCAGTAGCAGAACCATTAAAGACTAGAGAGAAGTCGACAGAGGACTCCTCAATAGCTCTACGCCTTCATGCATCAACAATCTACTTAAACATTCACAATGACTGCCTATCTATAATATGTAAATCCTTGTACGAATTTATCTTATTTCATACAAGTGAACTTAAATTATGTTTAGGACATAAGTGACAAATGTCTTAGAAGTTTCATTATGTGATTGTAAGGTTTATTAAGAAATTACCGAAAATTCATAATTGTTTAAATTATCTTCTCTGAATATATATTTATCCACAAATAAAGTTGAGATTAAATGGTTTGAAAACATCCGATCACAGGGTGAATGACGACGACTATACTTCCCGATGAATAAAACTCAAAACGATGTTTCAAGTTTTGATCACGGATTAGTGTCAGTTGGAAAACAATTGAAAATCACCAAAGAGTGGGTACTGGATAGCTGTTTCGTTTTGTTACTTGGGACACATTAGCAATACTGGCCCATCGGGGTTCAAGCCTACTACTATTCATTCAGCCACTGGAACCCAAACCAATGGCCAGTTAACGAATTCCAACTTCTACGAACTCATGACTACACCTAATGACTGGTTACAGAGTGGATTTGACTTGAGTTCTCGTTTAAAGTAATGGTACCCACTCCATCGAGCGTAGGGACAGATACTCGCTGATGAAATTGACTGGTGGTCACATTAAAATCCCGAGTTGGTGGAAGTTGAAATTCATGGGCTGACCAATAGATTGGGTTCTAGTGATTGAATGGTCCACGAACTGGACTTGTAACTGGTAGGTCTTGGGTGAGTACTGTTGCTGACGAGAGGGGAGCAATGAGATGAAACAGCTGTCCCGCACTTCCTGGTACTTTACAATGATTCTCTAACTGATATCAATCCCTAAAAAGTAACTTTCGAAAATAAATATGGTGTTGTTTTCTACTGATATTTTGCTATTTGAGACTTCTAATAGCTTTTTTAATGTAATATTAAATCAAGATCCACAAAAACTTGTTTATATACATAGTGGCTTAGTTATACTGTAAAAATTCTGAAGAGCTTGAAAAGTCATCAGTTCTATAATATCATGCTACAAGATTAACTCCGATAGTATTGAAATCACTTACAAACATTTACAGAAATAAGCAAAGTTATGGTAAGAACTTTACTCTGGCCATGGTAGGGCGAGAGAATGTATGTATCGCTTTTGAATGCAGAGGTCCGCTTCCAGATCTCAAATAGCTAATGCGTCAGCTATGTACAGATGGCGTATCCGAAGTCCCTTTGTACGATATTGAGGGACTCTGTGCAGCACTGTGAAGCATTAATGTGGAGGTGCTCGATGTCCGGAGTCCCTCAATATCGTACAAACGGACTTCACATACATAGCTGAAGCATTAGCTATTCGAGATCTGAAACCGGACCTCTGCATTCAAAAGCGATACATACATTCTCTCGCCCTACCATGGTCAGAGTAAAGTTCTTACTATAATTTTGCTTGTTTCTTTTTTATTACGTAAGTTCACTATTATTATTATTGTTATTACTACTATTATTTTATTATCATTGTTATTCCCATCATCCAAATTTACAGAAATAATAAGGAATATTTTATAGCAGAATTACTTCACATATAATGAAACAACAGTTATCTGAATTAATCTGAAGGGCTATGATAGGAAGCGGCTGCAACTGAAATCATTATTTTTAGGCCAATGGCTGCAGAGATAGAAGTGTTTATTTCTCAAATCTGGATCCACTTTGTGATATGGACATGAAATAACCTCGTTGGGAAGCTTTTCATCTCATTTTCTAGCCCCTCACCATCGCCGAATTTCAATGTGGCTAAAAGAAAGATCCGTATCCTAACAGTCACAGACCAGCCTTCGTCTTTTGATATTTACATGGCTCAGTGTAGCGGAAGGTACTAAGGACGAATTACTGTGCCTATCAGTTTCAGTTGAGTTGTCCACGTTTAACTCAACTCGGTCATATCAGTTTTTGACGAGATTATATCAGATTAAAACCGGGTTAGCACCGGATCCAACCTCTTCCTGCCTTCCTTCTTTCTTTGAAAAAATACTGTCAATAAAAATGCGATAGTGAAACTATCTTAGTTAGCCTTGGTTCGCCAGTCTGCTGTAGACATAGTGGGTGGAATAAATGCACTAATCATAGCAAGACTACGAACAGTTGCCTCTGAAGTACTATTCTGAGATTCTATCAGTCCTATCGCGACCCAGATTTCGACGCTTCACTGATAGAATACTTGCGAGCTACACACACAGCCCTGAGTTCGATCCGTGGCGATCCTCAACCTTGCCTAGTTTATTAGCTATTAGTAGCCTGGGAAGGGAGAGAAGTTTTGAGCGTTGAAACTTCCAACTGCAAGCCGTAAAAAAACAAAACAACAGTTCCAGAATTCCTGAAACTTTAAAGCTTGAGGCCCTATTTCCTAATTTCAATGCAATGCAATGGAAACAGAAATTTAAACCAATAAAATTGAAATTATATGAGTAGATGTGAAAATAAAAACGTTTATTAAAATGAACATTTTTCTACCTGCCATGCATGAGGATTTCGATTTGACGTAACCCGATAAAAATGATTGACATTCAGTTTACATTTCATCTACACAAAGAAAGACAAGAAGACAAAAAACAATTTTTAAATATGATTTTTATTTCAGGTTTGAGCATGAATTTACTCCTGTTAAAGAACCACTGAACCCTCCTAGGAAGTGCTGGAGATTTGTTTCATCCTTGTTTGGGACTCTTCAACCACAACGCGCAACCATGAATTTAGTATGGCCATCGAAACCGGAACCTTCAAGTCTCAAGGTGAACTACCATGATGATGACAACAATAAAGTATGTGAATTTAGGTGAAGTGTGAAGAACTATGACCAAATTAAATTAAATTCTTTAATTTCAGGATGTATTCTGCTATTTTAGAGTTTCTTAGGATGTACATGCTTTTTCATTTCATCCACGATGTTATGGACAACGGGGAGCTGAAAATGAAGCCGAGGCTGACCGGCAGCTTAACCGGACTTCTACTGATATGACGGTGGCGACGGTATCAGTAGGAGATAACTTGGGTCGCCACACCGTTCCTAGCGTAGCTCCGTTGATAGTAGCAACGGGCATCAACCAAATTTGTCAAACCTCACAACCTACTGATACATTGGCGACGGTATCAGTGGGGGCTGGACTTAGTCGTCAACAATCCAACCCGATGAACCAAACGAATCCAAGAAATATCATGCCGGATCGGCCGTGGCCCGGATTAACAACGACCGCGCTTTCTGCTGCCGTGTCACAGGGCAGAAGTGATAAGTACGCTACTGAGACACACCAGGCCGTGTGTGACCGGCCTCAAGCAGATGTCCCCTGGGCTCTGCGGTCACGCAACACTAACCTTTCTTTTATTTCAGGTACCCAAAGACTAAACTCAGGCGTGAGGCCAGCAACCCCACCCTGTAAACAAACCTGCTACAGAAACTTCAGCGTGAACAGTCTCCTTGCGTCAAATTAAAGAAAGGGGTTTATCAAAACATTTCTCAATATATAATTTAGGTTTGTTACCATGTATAACTAGTGTCTCGGTTATGCGTTAGTAGAGAAAATGTAAACCTTTGGAGTACCCGAAATATAGCCATGTAGATAAATGTAAAGGATGAATCGCATTGGCGACTGTGTGATCTGATTCTAGAGGAAGACTATGTTTGCTTTTCATCAACCAAACAGAGTAGGCAGGGTCCAGCTACTCACTTCCAAAGAACACACCTACCATATGCAATGCAATCAACTTGACAGGTAAATATGAAAGAATAGATGCACATTAAGGCTGACATAAGTAGTAGTTTATCCTTCACGTATTGTCGAATTGTATTTCGGCTCAAGAATACCAAGCGTAGGTCAGAGGCACAAAACCAGCGTTTAATAAATTTTGAAAGACGACTTCTAATTCATTTTAGTCACATGATCTGTCAATAATTGTTTGGACAACCTGTTTTAGGCTAAACAGAAAAGAAATACGATCCTATGAATTCATGGATTACCAGTTCACCCAAATAGCTGTCTGATCTGGATCAAAAACAGGCAGCACCACTGATTAATTCAGTTGTGAACGAAAGAAACAGCCGTTCAGTGTTTAGACCAATTCACTCTGGCTAGTAATCACTACTGGTTTTTATGAGTGGCTTTCCCTAGGAGTAATAAAAACCAATAATATAGATCACCTTACAAATGTGAATTTCGTTATAAGCCAATATAAATTCAGGGACTAGTGAAAGCTATGTTGAATAAGTGGCTGCTGAATATGTAATAGAAAAATTTGAAGTCACATCAATAGTTTTCACCCATAAATCCAATTCGCTATTTGAAATTTCATCACAGTTTCCTATGGAAACAGAAATTGTTTAAATCATACAAATACGTAATCTGCTTGACACCATTAACGGCATTCAAGCAGGCGAACATAAGCCCAAGATCATCTATACTACTGATTGTTTGATATGAGTAGTTGCATGCCACACATTTCAAATAGGAATGCCTGCTAACTAAATAGCTAACTAACTAAATAACAATCGAAATAGCCTAAACACCAGAGAGCTGTTTTGCCCTTTTTGATGTCAAGTTCATTAGTGGTTTATACACTGTGCAACTCAGCTCACAGAGCCAAATCAGTTCAGACAAATTAAATTCTGGCTGGTTATCTGAAATTTACACAGTTCCAGGTGAAACTTCACTTCGTTCCGTCTGAAACTCGTCTTCTGGTAGTTTTCAAACCGAAACTTAAGCTTAGGTCTTTCCGTTCACTATCCCAGTGGAAAAAGCACTGGCGTTTGAATCCACGGGTGCTTGTAATATCCACAACCCAAGTATTTCCGTATGAACACAAGAACCACTAGATGAATTCTTCTGTAAAACCCGGCAAACTTCTGCCATTCAAGCTCAGTTAAAACTTATATTCCGACAGTATCAAAAAAGCAATCTCATATTTTATAATTAATGTTACTGTTAAACAGCACTGATAGCTTATATGCGAAAAATACAAACCACCTTAACAATGATATCCAGCAACTATACAATCCAAAAATTTCTCAGGTATAAAATACGCAATGAGAATCAATAAGAATATTCACCCTGACGTCAACATTCGAAAAGAACAATGTATGTTTCCTAAAGATAGTTGAAGGACAAGCAGTTACCACTCCAATGACTAACATTGACTTCACTCAAACAAAATCACAGTCGTAAAACAACAGAATTATCGACACCACTAAACAGCAGCGAAAAGAACCATCAAAAATAGAAATCAACCAAAAGCAAAGCAATGAGCGAGAAATAAGCTAATAAAGAGATGTGCAAATGTAAGAATAACCATTTATAAGTCAGGATAAAATAGTAGTTCAATGAGATACGGGTACATCCAGATGACAGCTCTCGAACAGAAGAGGAGTCACTCTAGACCCCAGTGCTAACCACCGTTAATTAAACTATATCTATACGTTATCGATTAAAACGAAGTGTGATAGGATGTCATCATGAGCTGACATCAACTAGAGAACCGTTGGAAAATCTGGAAGTACTGGACAGATGTTTCGTCCTAGTTTGGGACTCTTTGTCAGTAGGCACCCACCACCCAGTTTCGAACCCAGGACCTTCTGGTTACAAGGCAAGAATGTAGACCATTAGGCCACTGGGACCCAATCCAGTGATCTTGTAACTAGAAGGCCGTCAGTCTGAACTAGAGAGAAACGACTGTCCAGTACTCCCAGATTTTCCAGTGGTTCTTTAACCAACGTCAGCTCATGATGAAATCGTGTCACCAATCAAATCCCCGCCCAAATCAACACTTGAATATTCAAATGAATTCTTGACAAGAGTGGATAAACGCCGGAAAATAATAATTATAATCTTATTCTTCTAAAGTAGGGATACAGTGAGTATGCAATAATCATTAACCCCACTCCCCTCCACAAAAAATATGATTAACTTACCTGTTTTGACTCAAAATCTGTTAAAGCTCTAGCCAGTACAGTTTGTCCTTTGGCTAGTGGACGTACACGATGATAAATAGATCCTAAATTGTCCAGTAAACGATCACATAATTTAAGCGCTTTTAAATGATCCGCCAAAGTCTCTTCGAAATGCTGTTCTAAGAAATAAGATAAGAGGATACATATTTATGCGAAAAATTAAAGAATTTAAAAAATAATACGTATAGTATACGTCATGAATTTATAACCAGAACTACATATTTTAACAGAATATAATAATAATAAAACTCAATATACCGCAAACCGACATGGACTGGACAGTATTTTAACTTTCACAGCTTCGTCCCTCTGATGCGAACGCAAAACTTAATGTGTACCTTATACTCAAGGATTCGAAAAGTCTGCTTCGAAGATATGATAGAGAATAAATTAAAATCACTATGCGAAACCCTACTGGAGAACAGGTAACATCCAAATTTACCGACAAAACCATGAGAGAAAACCTGCATCGCAGAAAGCTGCAACTGTTCCTTAGAAAACTTTTTTCATTAACCTAAAATTCAAAGGTAAAGTTGGGGTAAGAAATTATCAGAAACCGCTTTTTAAATGTCTAAAGAAGACATTTCAAGCAGCCACCTTACGTATCACATTTATTGCATAATGTTTTCTCTTCATGCAGGCATCTTCAACTAAAATATTAACTGATAGTTGACCGAATGACACAACGCCTTCTGGCCTGAAGCGTAAACTAATCCCTTTCGATAGTCCTTCTTTGTCTTTCTCGAGAAATTCACGACAGATGGTTGAAAGCCATTTAAAAGGTTCAGGAGTACATCTTGCGATCCCAAGATATAAATGAATTTTTAAAGACTGCAGGTAATTGATTTTATTTCCTAGGGAGTGGCAGTTTGTAATAAAAGTCTCAGGGACAGTCATCTCATATATTAAGATACTTTGCCATCCACGCTTATGATTTTTTTCAAGTTCAGCAGGCTATAAACACTTTAAATGCTCGCGAAGATAAGTAATTGATGTGAACACGAGAAATAAGATACAGTATAATGATGCTGGTTTCAAGAAGCCCAAGTTTTGAACAGACCACGGAATCGGTATGACTTTAACAAACTGAAAAAGAGGTAATGAAGGATAAGGAGAACTTATTTTAATGATTGTCTCCGGAATATCTTAAAATTCCTGAGGCATTTGTGATTAAACCAAGTGACAGAGAAGCAAATTTACCCAAATTATATTCTTAAAAAAGCTCCACAGTGAAACTAAGAGTTTTCTAATGTTCTGAAAGGCTGATAATTAGTATTAATTATGATTAGTCAACTTCTTCAATAGCTCAGTGGTAGGATGCTCTCCAGCCACCCATGTGGTCTGCGTTCGATTTCCAGATGTTCTGGTCGTAAGCCAGGGAAAGATGGTAACACCACTGCTACTGAAAGTCTACAGCTCAAGGTTGAAGCCCTGTGTTTCACTGGAGGAGCAAGAAGTGAAATATGCACTTCTATAGAAGTGATTTTATTAGTCATGCCTAGTATTGGGATAGGGAATGGGTATTCCATCCTATATGGGATCAAAATGAGTGACAGTGTCCCCACTGAGACTCAAATCTAGGCAGTATCGTTTCCAAATCCAGAGCGTTTTCATCTAGGCTACTGAGACATGGGTACCACTTCTTCCACAATGAGTATCAATTGTTATTTATCAAAATTATCTTCACTACACACTGAACTTGACTCTGAAGATTTTATTTATAAGGACAATGTAAGCTTTGTAATGAAAATCCCATCCAACAAAAAACACCCAAAGAATAGTTTTATTTTTCAGAATTAATCCCACTGTTATTTGAAGATGAACTTACATTTAACTGTGAATTCATTTCATAAATTGATAATATTCTAGATGCATGATTTTCTGTTGCATCTAACCAATCCATTACAGTACGAATTGAATGAATAACCTTAAAGTTTTTGAAAGAGAAAATTCATTTATAATTCAATATACTACTTAAATTTATGTTAAAGTAGCCAGGCATCATACAACTTTTAATTTATGGAGATTACTGGTTTACTTGAGATGTTGAGTACCAGTTTAGCTGCAGGAAATGTTCTCTCTACTGCTGTATTAAGTCGACATTTTAGAATGTCAGATGCAATTTCCTCTTTGTAACTTAACCTAAGATACAAAGGTTTCTTTTCTACGGTATCCACCTTCACTCTGTCTCTAGGTATTGACGTATAAATTTTTAGGAAGTTCTCTGGATATCCGTTTTCTTGCAGTGTAAGTTTCAGTTTACACATTTCTTTCTTAATGCATCCCTCTGATCATATGCGTTTTATTCTATAGCTAAGACATTTAACTAAGTTTCTTTTGTATTGAATTGGTGTGAAGCTATGAAAATGGGTGTACTGAACCGTCCAAGTTTTCTTTCTAAATAATTTCCTTTGTAGATGTCCGTCTGTCTTCATGGTAAGGAGGACGTTTAGGAAAGGTAAACTGTTATTGTCTTCTCCCTCCCATGTAAACTGAATAGCTGGGTGAACACTATTAACAGAATTCAGAAGCTCTTGTTTATTATCCATGCGCGCGCGGGAACATGTACCTGTATGGTTGAGTAAAGGGGTAACCAAATGCGTAAATAGTGTAGTCTTAGCCCACTTGGTAGATACTGGACACCCGATAAAACTTGACGAGGCGTTCTCAGTTATTTACCGTGTTCCCAGTAATCTATCTAGAGGAGCTTGACTACGTCTTCTATCAGTAGCTGAAGCAGTCGCAATTAATACCAGAAGACCAACTCTTTGTATACAGAAGAAGTATGTTCAACTGCTATGTTTACCTTGGCCTACAATAAAGCCAACAAATCCTCCATAAACATTAGCACTCTAAATTCCTATCACAATTTTCTTTTCTTTTCTTCTTCTTATATTCCTTTGTTTCAATGACAAACGTTCATTTCTGACCTTTTACAACTTCATGACCTTTCTTATGATTTTATTACCTTAGGTTTAAGTAGTGCTTTTCTAACTTGTTATCGTATTTACAAAATCCTGTTTATTCCACTTCATTATATTCATTATTATTATTATTTGACAATCATTCACCAATAGTACTTGTAATTTTACACCATATCATCGTTATTATTTTACAATCATTCTTACTGTCGTTATTTTCAACCTTGAACTTGTGTCTAGTCCGCCCCATTCGTTGGTTTATTTTCATATTGTCTCACACACCCTGATTACACTCACTCTCGAAACCTGTGTTTTTCTGTTGACTATATTTATATATATACATATCATTAAATTAAATTACTTCATCTGATTTTGTCCCATGTTCTCATTGACCATGCATATTAAAAAACTAACTGACTATTGTTCCATCCCATCTTATACTTGTTCCACAATACACTTTCTGATATGATTCTAACTTGCCTTTACTGGCTGGCTATTGTATGCTTAAATTAATGGATTTATAATTGTAGAGCCTGAAGAAGAGTTTATTGAAAACAATTGTTCGCTTACTATTTTGTGCTGAATAAATTATGGGAATATTCAATATATATATGTATATATGACGTCAGACGAAAGGTTTGTAGACCTACATTGATTGAGATCGGTAAGACATCTATTACGCAAGCTGAGCCACAGCCTTTTTCGTCATGCAATGTTAACTGACGTAGAATTACGTTGCAAAAGTGTTAGGAGTGGTCAAATCAGAACCTGGCACTAATCGTTGAAGTCTTTGACAGCTGGTTTGAGCTTACCACTTAGAGAAGTGTAGGCTGTCTAATTGGAGACGTCGAGATCGTAAGAACCGTTGGTTTGAGACTGTTGGTGATACGGTTCTTAATAGTGCAGACACATTCACTTTTTATAATCTCCCAGATCCATTAAATGCTCATGTTTTTCTATATTCTTTTCAATGAAAAGCAACTTATCCTGTCCTCTAGGAATTTATCAACTTTACATTATTGTTAGCGAACTGACTAAACTAAGGCTGTTGATGTCGTCATTTATGTCTTTTAATATTCAAAAAGAGAGAGAGAGTAATTAACTTCCTGCCTTCTTCCTTCTCTCAGTGCATAACACTTATTGCCACCTCGTGACTGACTGATGTTTTTTGTTGTTGAAAAAAATTCCTTAATTTCAAACGTCACTTGACGAGAAACAACTACAAATATTCATTTACAAACAGATATTTTTCAGAGTTTCTTAATTGCTCAGTGGTGTGGGCAAAGGTGCTTCACCTATTATACAGTCCAAGTTAGGCCACGAAATGACACCAGGTGGTGAAAATCACTGAAAAATAGTAAGAATCCTAGACTAGTACGAAGTTCAGTTGCAGTGGTGTTGTTTTTTTATAGAGGTTGGAGTTGCTTACCTCACACCCAACCTTCCTTCTTTTTCCAGCCTCAGTATTGCCTAGTAAGTTAGACAACATTCTACGAGTGGGTCAGCAGGAGAACTGAACCCGGACCTGTGTCGTAGGTGGTAAGCCTTCCATAGCTGAACCACTGAGACAGAAATTACCTTTTACTTTAAATAAAGTAAAAACAAACACTTGTGCAAAATAAGATGAGGCAATTACCAATTTCGTTTTTTCTCTATAGTTGCGTGCAACCTGACAGTCAGTTATGTATATGTAAAGAGGAATTTAAACATACTGACAAGGCTTACAGAACATAAAGAAGGACATATCTTAGATTCTCTGAACATGTACCAAGAAGCTTACATCTAAACGGAACAAGTGCTTTGAACAGTACTACTGCCAGACATCTTGTTGATGCTGATCATCAGCTGAACACCATGAAATCCTTCAAGCTCAACTGTCATCAGATCTGTCGAAGCCATCTCTACCAAACGTTTGAAACCTCACTTATGTATTCAGGAACATTCACTTATCAGTTATTCCATCACCTGGTAACTCAGTGTCTAATCTCTTCCTCTTATCTGAGTGTATAATTTCTTGCTTTAACCCTTTCACCACTTCTGCTCCAATGTAATTTAGTTTAGTTCCTTTTTTGTTTCTATGACTTGAGTTGAACTCACCACACTATTTCGCAACTGACTAGTTACCTTTCATCAACTTCTCACTTCTTATCTTAACTGTTCAGCTCAGCTTTCAATGTATCCGACGATTAATTTTGTATGTTTGTATTTTGTTTAAACTTTGACCTCTTTTCATAAGTTATGTATGGGCATACTAACTTCTGAGCATTGTTTATTGATTAGTTTTGTGTATTCATTAACTAAAAATCGTGCAGCTCATGTGTCTATCTTAAAATTTCTCCATACATTTACATGATTAACTTTTAGGCTGTATGCAGTTGAAGAGAAACCAGCAAAATAAGTGATGGCCTCATCTTATTTTGAATAAATATCTATATTTACCTTACTTATGTTCATAGAGGGGTGATAAGTGTACATTTGGCTTGTGGGTGTTTTTCTTCAACAAATAAATGAGGAGCAGTTATGTGTTTTTAATAAGTGAATTTAGATTTAATTAAATATTGTAATTGAGAAATTTATGTTATGGAGAACATAAGAGATAATTCATGGAAAACGAAGTTTTTTATTGATGAAGTCATCTTCAAATGTTATGCAGTTCGTACCTGTATTTACTAAAATGTACATCAGCGTTTTACTGAGTAGTAAGGTAGAGAGAAGTAAACATGATTGATTCAGTCACTCAGTTACCCAGTTCTTAAAGGATCTGGAGAACTCAAGTCACGCAGCTCCATTTTATCTCTTTTTTTAAAAAAGATCCTCAAAGTAAGACTGAATGGTACTTTGGGTGTTAGATTTTGACACTTATGTATGACAGAAGCTCTAGGAATTCATCAAAACAACTTCAGACTCTGTGTGCTAAAAAGATTTGTACAATTTCGTATTCTATCTACCATAGACATAAACTTCTTTCTAATTATTGGCTCATAGTTCATACCAAGTAATCCCTTGTTATCACATATTCCTTTTGTGTCAGATTCCTGCTTACTTCACAACTAGTAACTGGACGCTGGACCATCTCAATTTTCACTGCTGAAAAGTCCTAAGCACTAGGACAAAATAGTTGCCCATTGCTTCCTGTTTTTCAGTGATTTTCAACTGATATTTGAAATAATAATAGTAGACGTAAATAGCTGCATTTAGATTTTGATTAGACTTTTAATACATCTTAAATGGTCGTTCACGTGTATGAATCTGGTTAGCAAGTGCTACTGCTACTTAGTGTAACTGGCATCCAACTACTCATATCGATCAGGTAGTAGTGTATGGCATCAAGCAATTACACTTGTCTACTTGTTGCCGTTTATGTTATCATGCAGATAGCATAATATATGTGATCTCAATCATTTCTGTTTCCACAGGAAACTGCGCTGGAATTTCACCTCCTCGAACTGCGTTATTTGATTCTATGTATTACCAGTGCACTCAAGTAGTAGGCTAACCAGATTTTGAGTAGTTTAAACTGACCTGAATAAAAACTAGTTATGCCGCTGATGAGCTTGGTAGCGAGGAATTAAAATGGATGTCTGGTGCTTAGAACAATTCTTTCTTACAAACAAGCACTACTGCTTAATTAATACAAGTGGTATTACAGTTTTATTTTTTATTCCTTTGAGTTCCCAGTGAAACATATTTTTTAAATTTTGATTATCGTTTGAAACCACACAGTATTTTCGCTACAAGCATGGAATTTTCAGCATGTGATATCGATAGCCCAAATTTTGCAGGTCAACCATAGATATCAGGTGTGCGTCGGCAGGGGGTCGAACCTCGAACCATGTGTATGGTCGGCGAGAATCCTAACTGCTTCAAGCTATAGCTTTGAAGTTTCGGTAGCAGTGATTCTATTTTTACGGCGTGGAGTTGCTAGTTTTACGCCCAACCTTCTCTGTTTGCAGTGCTTATTACCAGCCTAAGCGAGGTTTGGGAGTGCGTCGGCCGGGGATCGAACCCCGGACCACCTGAGTGGCTGGCGAGCACAGTAGCCAACCAGTAGTTAGTTTGATTGGACACTAGTAACTAGTGTGACGTGTCTAGTCCTTTCTTTGGTGCAGACTGAATTCTATCAGTGAGGTTTGCAATGTGACCACCATTCTAGGTAGCTCGCCATCACTGTGCACATTGATTTGATGATATTAGATAGTTGGAGCCAATCGGCAGGAAGCCTTGGACCTAGGTTTCGTGCTAGTTGGCACTCGTCAGCAAGGCGTATCTGCAACCTTGACTGAATTCTATCAGTCTGCACCAAAGAAAGGACTAGACACGTCACACTAGTTACTAGTGTCCAATCAAACTACCCACTATAGTCCTACAGGAGGTCAATCGCTAGCCCGAATAGCTCAGTGGTAACGTCTCTGACTGCAGCACTGGGTGACGTGGGTTCGAATCTCAGAAGGGACATGAGTTCCTTCAAGGTTGCAGATACACCTTGCTGACGAGTGCCAAATAGCACGAAATCTAGGTATATGGCATCATGAATTAGCTTCTTGTGTATGCTACAATAAGCTCAGTAGTATTATTCCATGATAAATTGTTTTATACGGGTAGTAGACTGTTGTAGTAATGATCAGTGCTGCATTTTTTCACAGCAGTCTGTCTAGACAGTAAAGATCACTAGACACACTAAACACATTAACCCAAATTTAAATGAGTGCATCATTATAATACTGTGCAATACGATTAATAATAATATAAGACACAATTATGAAATAAATAGTGACTAATTGTGTATGTAACTGAGGTTACTCATAAAATTGACTTACACTGTCTGTTTCATAAATGTCTATACTCAAAACTGTTTAATGTGTATTTCTGCTTTAGTTGAAAGTTGAATGCGAGCTGTAATTAGTCTTTATTACAGTCATAAATGACAGTAATTTAGTTTTTGAAAGTTTCTAGGGATTGAATTTGTTTCAAATTTCATCACAGAATGATGTCATTTAGAGAACTACTGAAAACCACTAGTGAGTACTGGACAGATGTTTCATCCTAGTGTTTGGGATTCTCCATCAGTACCGACCCACCGGCGTTAGAATTCGGGACCTATAGTTCATAAAGCAAATTCATAGATCATTCATTCAGCCACTGGGATCCTGTCCAATGACCAGTCCATGAATTTCAACTTGCACCTAGTTGTGATTGTAGAGCTACCATCAGCCAATCTTACCGGTGATTATTTGTCCTCAAGCCTGATCTCGTACATCCCATTGCTCACGACTTCTCATTAGAAAGAACTCCAGTTAACTCTTTCCTGTAAGTAGTCACTAGCGAGCCTGAGATTAGTATTGAAGAGTTAGCTTGTGAGGGTTTGACATGTTTCAAAAGTGAAAACTAGCCTGATACCCGCTAGTGACTGGCTGTAGAATGAAGTTACCAGTGAGGAGTCGTGACTGGTAGGGTCCACCAGGTCCTGTGTGAGGAGGAATACTCACCGAGACCATTTTCCGGTGGTGCAGTTAAAATCACGGACTGGTAAAATTTGGAATTCATAAGCTAACTACTGAATCAGATCCCAATGTTTGAATGGTCTACGAGCTTGACTTGTAACGGAAATATCCTGGATTCGAACCTCAGTGGATGATACTGTTTAAGAGTTCAAAACACTAGAACGAGATAGCTGTCCAGCACTCCCTGATGGTTTCTAATGGTTTCTAACTGATATCAATCCTCGATCAAACCTGAAAAAAGGATTTTAATAGACTTTTTAGAACACACTGTGGGTGTAGAAATGTCTTATATCTTTCAGCTTGAATATCACAAAGATAATTGACACGACTGTTGTCTTCTGTATCGAATGGATCAATTCAAAAATATTCAAATCTTTTCTAAAGAATGCCAGTAGATTTCAACAGAAGCTTCAGTATGTTAAGGTAACTGTTGCATAAAAGGTTACACATCCTCTTTGAATAGTCTTTGAATATAATTTCAGTACTATCAGTACTTAAATACTGAATTATAAAAATACTGTAGAACAATAATGACTTGTAATCAAATAATTAGGATGGAGGATTTCATTATGAGCTGACATCAGTTAGAGAACCATTGGAAAACCACCAGAGGGTACTGGACAGCTGTTTCGTCCGCCTAGTTTGGGACTCTTCAACAGTACGTACCAGCCTGGGTTCGAACCCAGAAGCTTCTGGTCACAAGGCGAGCTGGTAGACCATTGAGCCACTGGGACCGATCCAAAGGCCCATGAATTCTAACTTCTGCCAATTCGCAACATAGCACGACAACTTAGCAATGTCTTCTTCGATGGGTTACCGCCTCATCTTCAGCCTGCTGTACCCTACTGGTCACGGCTTTTCACTAGAACCCCAGGTCACTGCCTGAATAGGGCCAGTCCTAGGTTTTCCAGTGGTTCTCTAACTGATGTCAGCTCATGATGAAATCCTCCATTCAATCAAACAAAATCCCTACAAAACCAATATTTGAAAATAATTAGGACTTGGAACTGATCAGTTACCTTGGCTAGTACTAAAACGTCTTTACATTTCCTTGTAGACAAGTGATTACTATTAGTAGTTGGAAACTGATCACATCGAAGATTTTTTCAAATCCCTTTGCCTTCCAAATTGAACATAGGGTTCCTACAGCTTATCTCCTTTTCATTCTGTTCCCTCTAGTCTTTTCTAGCCTGCTCCACGATTACCCTCAAGCCTTCAGTATTCTCCACAAACTCTCTCATCTATGTCATCATCAAAACCACGCCCAACTCGTCGTTCCAGTCGACAGCCTTCCTGGCATGTGATGTCAATCAGCAGCCTTCTAAGTGTATATACAATACATCTCCATTTGCTTCTACATATTTATTGTGCAACAGGTTCTTGTTTGGTTTGTGGCCAGAGTTTCTTGTTACTTGGCTAGTCATCCAATCGTCGGCCTGGAACGAAGCATCCGGTCGGAAAAGTCTCTTATGATCCACCAACTGACTGAACTGATAATACTGTTGAAAATCAGAATCACTGGATTTCTACTCTGATGTCACACAGTTAATGTTTGTCTTACTTTTCCCATCCTGGCTGACTTTGACATCCTCATCTGTGTCATCTGTAGTTGAAACGATGCTGCCTAGGTAAATGTAACAGAAGACTTCCTTTAGATATCTCCTAGTGACTGGTGTTGAATGGTGCATATTGTTGTCTTATGTTGGGTCAGATATCTTCATCACCTCTGTCTTCTCTACACTCACTTGAAGTTCAGTCTACCTGTTCTTTCTGTCGGTCCAACGTATGCCCTTCTGGTTTCCCATGGTATGCTACTTGAACCAGCTTACCATAATCAGGTAGATTATCGGTAATATCAGACTGCCTTGTCTTACTTCTGTCTTCAAGTATACCCAGAACTCATTTAATGTTTCCTATTTATCTGGCATACCTGGTACCCGAAAAAAATACCAACGCTTGATAATATTCCTGTAACACATTTAGTAGTTGCGTTTGAGCATGAGTAATTAGAAATAGCCGGCCCATTGACCAAAATCTTCAAGCTATCTCTCCTACATGAAGTGTTACCGCGTGACTGTAAAGACGCCATAGTAATACGCATCCACAAAGGAGGATCAAGACAAAGCCCTTCAAATTACAGGCCTATTAGTCTCACCAGCACTTTAATCAAGACAATGGAAAGAATCATCAAGAAAAGCATCATGGCATATCTGGAAAACAACAATTTTTTATCCAGAGTACAACCTGGCTTAAGAGGAAACCTCTCATGCCTGTTAAATCTTCTCACTGCAAGACAAAGCTGGGTGAAATCAAGGGACAACAGAAGACCCGTTGACGTCGTCTTCGTAGACTTCAGCAAAGCCTTCGATCAAGTTCCTCACAAAAGACTACTCATCAAGTTGGAAAGTCTTGGTATCAAAGGTAGGTTACTTAACTGGATTAGGGAATTCCTCATAGATAGGAGGCAGAGGATTAAGATCAACTTGAAACTCTCCTCCTGGACAGCAGTGCGTAGCGGAGTGCCACAAGGCACAGTACTCGTACCTCTCCTTTTTATTTTGTATATCAATGAGTTATTTCTGCTCACTGATTCCCCTATGGTTCTATACGCAGATGACTTAAAAATTTGACGAGAGCTGAAGAGCAACAGTGATACGTCCACATTGCAAGAGGACCTTAACAAATTGTCAGAGTGGTCCATAGAATGGATGCTCCCGACCAATGTAGCAAAATGTGCAACCATGAGCATCGGACAAGCAAGCATCAGCTCCTACGAACTAGAGGGAATAAAACTTCCATCAGTTCAGACTCACTTGGATTAAGGTGTCATAGTTAGCCACGATTTAAAAACTACAGCACACTGTCGCGCTGTGGCTGCAGGTAGTTTCGGATCCTTATGGGCGATTAGCAGAGTCTTTAATAGAATCACCAGAGATATGATCAACTCCTTATATACAAGACTAGAAAACTGTATCCAGGCAGCCAATCCTTGTCTTAAAGGGGACTCACATATTCTAGAAAGGGTTCAAAGGAAGGCAACACGTATGGTTCTCGGCATGACTAACTTATCATACGAGGAAAGACTAGACAGCTTAAATCTCTTCTCCCAGTCATACCCTAGGCATAGAGGAGATTTAATCACAATGTTTAAAATTTTAAATAATGACTACGGACCTGACCTATTCTCTCTTTTCCTTCCCACCAGGTCGGAACACCTTAGAGGACATAGCAGGAGAGTTCAAAAGCCAAGAAGAAATCATATTGCTGTTGAGTACTGGTTCTCACACCGAGTCATAAACTCTTGGAACCGACTCCCAGAAGAAGTGGTGTCTGCAACCTCAACTGGTTCATTCAAGAAGGGTTTGGACAACCACAGAAATTTACTAGAAAAGGATTAACATAGGCTCCAAGCCTTCTATCCTCAGCCAATAAATCTGAATCTCAAATCTGAAATATGTACACATGAATTTCAAAAACAGAATTCTCTTCTAACCAAAAAGTTACAAAATTAGATTATAAAGTTTAATAGATTCTTTGATAACTCTAATGTTTGATATTTTCTCACAGAAAAGAAAAGTGGTATTAATAATTGCCAACTAAAGTATACTAAGATTCAAATTGTTTGAGGTCATACACACACTCACGCGCGCGTAAGCACTTGAACATTGTACAAACATTCGCTAAAGAAATTGTTTAAATGTATACAAAATTTAAAGTCAAAATAGTTTGAATCTTGTGTCAACTTTTCAATTATACACACTTAATGTCAACGTTTACTTGAAAGTTTTGTTGATTAAAATTTAGATTTGTTTTTAAAAACTTAGAAATTCTTACTTACTTTATGTATTTAAGTGTGTTTAAAGTATACTGACAGAAAAAATAGAATAATAAATTACTTGGGAAATGTTAAAACATTTCACAGTTATCTAATCGTAAATATATCTTCTTCTGCCCCTAAGGTTATGAATTTGTGAAATATTAAGATACTTTTGTTAATTTATCAGTACCTGTTGCGTTTTCTTATTGTTTAGAATTTGAAGTATGAGAGGGGTTGATAGCCTCACACCCGACCTTCCTTCTTTTCTTGGTTTGACTATCGGTTATTGAATTAGGCAAGGTTTCAGAGTACGTCTGTCGGGAATGGAATTCGGATCTATGGTATGTTTGGCTAGTAATCTATGCTACTGAACTACTGACTCTGATTAAGGAGTATAGGACAACTGTTTCTTCCTACTGCTTGGGCCTTACCAGCAGTACTCAACCACCGTGGTTCGAACTCATCACCTTCCAGTCACAAGTCAATTTCGTAGACCATTCAGTGACTAGAATTCGCTCCAAGGAATTTCAGTTTCTGCCAATTGATAATTTTAGGACGACCACCAGCCAATGTCCTCAACGAATATTTGCCTTCACAGGATAACTTGACTAAGGCTGAGGCTTTATCCAAGCACTTTAGTCAAGTATTCTCTGATAATATTGATACCAGCTTTGTAACTTTTCCAGAAGGTAACTTGAAAATGGCACCCTTTTACTTTGGAAAGGATACTGTTCTAAAGTGGCTTCTAAGGCTCAATCCTGGTAAGTCCAGTGGCCCTGATGAACTCCACCCACGTATATTAACAGCATTGGCTGAAAACGTAGCCGAGCCATTGTCGGTAATCTTCAGTATGTCTCTGGACCAGTCTAAATGTCCAAGAGACTGGAAAGATGCCATCATTAGTCCGGTCTTCAAAACCGGATCTAGAAACTTAGTTCAGAACTATCGTCCTGTTAGTTTGACCAGTATTGTTGTTAAACTACTAGAAAGAATAATTCATGATGCTATCATTCAGTTCATTGAAGGGAACAAACTTTTCGCTGTGGAACAGCATGGTTTTAGAGCAGGTCATTCTTGCTTGACCAACCTTCTTTTGGCCAGAGAAAGTTGGGCAAGCTCAGCTGATGCTAATATACCGGTGGATGCCATATTCATCGACCTTAGCAAGGCGTTTGACGGGGTTTCTCATTCAGGTCTTCTAGTAAAGTTAGGTAGTATGGGAATCAATAAAGTGGTTGCCGACTGGATTCAAGACTTTCTAAAGGACAGAAGACAAAGAGTACGAGTTAACGGGGTTTTATCAACATGGGAATCGGTTAAGAGTGGCGTTCCTCAGGGTACAATTCTAGGCCCACTTCTTTTCCTGATTTATGTTAATGAGATTCCATCGGTAGTTAAGTCATCCTGCTTACTGTTTGCTGATGACATCAAGATATGGAGGGCTTTATACGATGACAGTTATCAACTTGCTTTGCAGGAAGATTTAAACTTGTTAAGTGATTGGTGTAAGCACTGGGCCTTGGAGATTAACTTAAGCAAGAGTGTAGTTATGCATGTATCTCATAGTCACGTGCACAATTACTCAATGAATGGCATTACTCTCCCAGTGGTCAATGAGTACAAGGATTTGGGAGTGGTTGTGCAGCATGACTTGAAAACAGCAACAAACTGTAGAGCTGCAGCCACTAAGGTTTTTCGAATATTACGGGCCATACGCAAGGCTTTTGCGAATTTTGAAGCTGAAATATTTCGTATATTATATTCGACTTATATCAGACCTCATTTGGAATATGGGATCCAGGCAGCGAGCCCGTGTTTCAAATACGAAATAGACTTATTAGAAAGGGTGCAAAGAGTAGGAACTAAGCTAATAAAGGGTTTCTCAACCCTCTCATATGAGGAGAGGTTAAGTCGACTGGGTTTATTTTCACTGTCATACAGACGACTTAGGGGTGACCTAATACTAGCATACCGTATCCTAAGAAATGATTTTGGAGCTAATTTATCTAATTTATTTCTTCCTTCTAGCACCAACCAATTGCGAGGACATCACCTCAAGGTTCAAAAACCACGGTCGAATCGTCTGCGTCTGGAGATCCGTTTTTCACATCGAATTGTGAACCACTGGAACTCCCTACCGGAACACGTCGTATCAGCGCCATCCGTTGATTCATTCAAGGCGAGATTGGACCTTCTGTGTGTAACAAATCGAAAGGATTAACACAGGCATACAGCCTACTATCCTAAATAAATTGTAAACTGTAAACTGTAACCTTGTGCAACCCTCTTCTTACGACGACTCTTCACCAGGACTCCAGTTAACCCTGTCATGTACCCAGTCTTCAGCGAAGATCAGATTAATTTTCATGAGTTAATTAGGTTTGAACCCCGGTGCTGTTGAAGAACCCCAAGCACTAGGATGAGACAGCTAGCTGTCCAGTACTCCCTGCAAGGTTTCCAATGGTTCTGTAACTGACACCAATCAGTGATCAAACGTGACAAATTCAAGTCCCTACAGACTAACTCTTGAAAAATAACTTGACTTAATTGAAAATCAATAGTAAACCGAATAATATAAGGATTATATTGCTAAAACGCATCACTGAAATGATACAAATAGTTTTTTCCAAGGCATTTCTACGTTAGATTGATTACTTCAGATAACCGAAAGTCTTGATCTGCTATGGACTTAACAGAAATCTTTAGTGAAGTATTGTAGGCTATTAAAAGATAGTGACCAAGACAGTAACGTATTGGCGTTGAAATGATGGTCACACTGAGTTCAAGTCATGGCGGAAGCACTATTACTCAATGGGATACAGGTAGGTCGAATTCATGCGTCTCAAATAGGCCGATTAGACAGCTAACTGCCATCACTACAAATAATCTATTATTGCTCATTGTTAGAGTAAATAATTTGACAGGTTTCAACTGATTTGAACCTCGAAATTGCGTCTAACCGAATATACTACTGAAAAGAGCCTGATGGAAACCAGTAAAACCTGGCCATCTCATGTTTAAATCACTTCGATCTGAATGACTAACAAGAACTTCTGCCCATCGTAAAAAAATTCCAACTACTCACATTGGTTAATCAGTAGTGTATATTACCAATAAACTGCTTCTCCACTAGACATATTAGAGAGAAAAACACTGACTTACCTTACTCATAGCAAACAAGTTTTCCAGTTGATAGTAAAATGCGTACAGTATGTTAGCGGGTATTGGTTGGCTGTAGAATAATATTCCACATTTGGCTAACTAAAATGCATTAGAGGAAAATATTAGAAGAGAGAGAGAGAGAAGGATAAAATAAAAGAAATAAAACCAGTTCAAATAGATTTCTACTCTTGATGTCAGATGGTTGGAGACAATCGGCCACAGGAAGCCCTATCTGACCTAAGTTTCGTGCTAGTTGGCACTCACCAGTCAGAAAGGCGTACCTGTAACCTTGAAGGAACTCATGTCCCTCCTGAGATTCGAACCCACATCACCCAGTGAGTGTTGCAGTCAGAGACGTTACCAATGAGCTAGTTACTAGTGTCCAGTGAAAGATTTCTACTGTTTTTGATGTGCTGGCTTACTCTGAGCTGGGTGACTTAACTGCGAAACTTTCATTCCATCCCTTTAAGACAATATTTTCACAGCAAGCATCAATGTGAGGTGACTGGTTGTTAACTTGCATCAGTATTGATCTTTTTTGTGTGTGGGGGGGGGGTTCATGTGGCTTATTCTTTACTACTTGATAAGTGTGACCTGATTTGATTCGTCTGAGTACCAGGCTGTTAGGAATTCTCTGGCCTTCTTCAGTATTTCCACTGATTAAAATTTCTACACATAGTTATAGCTGTCTATATGTATATTGAAATGTAAGAATATATGTTGTGTCTTGGACTGGGAAGCGAAGAGGGTGCCCCACTTCGACCATTCAATATGTTATTTATCACAATTCACGCAATTTACAGTGTAGGTGGCGTTGATATTTTGTTTTCTTTTACTGTTGGGTCCTTGGTCTGCATAGCATTGAATTAGATCATTTGTGTGCGATATCTATTCCGAATGGCTTTAGTATTCTAGCTGTTATTTCAAAAACATTCTTTACATGTATTGTAGGATGAATTTCCTTGTAAATTTTCTGAAGGCGGTGGTCTGATTCGAGTTTAGATTTTTTCTATGAAATTGTAGCGGGTATCCTTTTTTCTTGCCGACAGTTAATAAATATATTTCTAAATGATTAGAAATGCCTATTAAAATTTTTCAAAAGTATAGTTACTGAACATGGAATATTCTTTTCGATAACTTCCTCATCGTCAGGTTCTACAGTTATATATTTAAATTAATTTTAAATTTTGATTACAGCTTGATGCCACACCGTATTTTCAGTACAAGTATGGCATTTTCAGCATGGATATCGGTAGCCCAAATTTTGCAGGCCGACCATAGATATCGGTTGTGCGTCGGCAGGGGATCGAACCCCGGACCATGTGCATGGTCGGCGAGAGTCCTAACCACTGTGCCACCGACCCACATATACACACAATAATAGTGAATGAATTAGTGCTCTTAGAGGAAAAGCAAGACAAGCTTTCACTACTCTCAAGTCTGTGTGGAGGTCAACAGCACTCAGCACCAAAAATAAGATCCGGATTTTCAACTCCAATTAGTGCTCTTAACAACATTAATGTTTAACCTAGTGCAATAATTACTAATAAGTTAAGAAAATCTATTCGCTGGTAAAGTACAATTCATGTTTTCTAAACGACCGATGGTGATTCCTCAATTGAAAGATGAAGTACCTAGACTAGCCACTTCTAATGATCTGCCAATTCAACTGCACTTGTGGTGGAGCGAGTTATATTGGCCGTAGCTCTAGGAACTTGATTTTTCGTGCTCACTCGGGAACGTCTACCAGTATGGCTAAGTAAAGTTGTAGTAAAAACTGTCATCAACAGTTTGATATTAGACCACCAGCATTGAAGAATCCTTCTCTATCATCTACCGGGTACCAAATAAGTTGCCAAAAACATCGAGGTACCACATACTCCAAATCGCAGAGGCTATAGCGATTCACCTTAAGCAACCGGTGCTCTGTGTGCAGAAGAAGCACGTCCAACCACTACTACTGCCCTGGCCGGCCTTCACTGGAGACTATAAATTTATGAATTTGTATTATTATTTTCCCTAATTTTTCCGATATTCACTGTATTGTTATGTTGATGCTATCGAACTGTAATCCATTAATATTATTATTGAAAAGATGTTATTTAAATAATATTAATGTTGTTAATAACACTAATTCATTCACTATTATTATGTATATATAACTGTAGAACCTGACGATGAGGAAGTTATCGAAAAGAATATTCTTTTTTCAGTAACCATTCTTTTGAAATATATTTCTCTTCTATTGTCCTCAGGACTGGAATGCTGTAGTGTGTTTTAACACTTTTGAATAATGTTTGTATACAGTAGCTTCTGTGCACTGTTGCATTTTTTGCTGTTTTAATTGAGTATTGGATCTGTGTAGGTTGATATCCTGTATATCCGTGTTTGTTCTCTCGACAGAATCATCTAAGAGACGAATTTTGTTATCCGATTCTTCTTCTCTTGTGAATTTGATGTCTTCAGACACGTTGCTGATTAATGTGTCAGTGTATTCCAAATCATTCCTTTTAATCATAACAAATGTGTCATCAAAATGGTATATTCAGGCTTTCGGTTTCATTATCGGTAGAGCTATCGTCTCTAGTCTTCACATAAATGATCTCAACAATTAGTTCCTGATAAGTACGAGTTCATCGGTATCCTTCTTTATCTATTCGTATATCTGGCTACTGAAATGAAAATATGCAATAAGAAATAACCCTCCATGAGTTCTATCCAGCTTGTAAGTTGTGTTTATATGTTTCTATCACTATAGAGTAATTGTTGTGGATTTGTCAAAAGTCTAAAGCTGGTAAAGTGAACCTGTGTGCCTTTTTAGTGTCAAAATGAACATGTTACGGCAGTCAGGCGGAGATATTGGGGAATTCTCAGCTTCTGGCAATACAGATATCATCACATTTTTCTAGTATAGTCATGAATGATAGTGATAAGTGATATACTCGAAACTTTATCAAAACATTTCTACACTAGAATCAAACGATCAGCTCAAAAAACAGACTTGGAAACCAAAAGGAAATCCATCTTCCCCAGTATGTAGAATGATTCTAAGATAACTGCTAGAATACTGAAACTATACTGAACCTATATCACACACAATCCAAAATTACCACTTCATTTAATACAATTTAAACCATACCATATAGTCCCTTTTGACTTCGAATCTAGGAAAATAAACTAGCCATCAAAAGGTACTATATGTATCCCTTCATATCAATACACGTAGACAACTATGAAGGCAGATGTGAAAGTGAGAGAATGAAGATTTTAAACTGTGAAAAAGAACTAAAAGTGACAGAGAAATATTAGAAAGCTGATTCTTCCTAGCTTCGAACTATTCAGCAGTACCCACCCACCAGGGTTCGAGACTACGACCTCGCGGTTACAAGTCGAGCTCGTAGACAATTCAGCCACTGTGATCCGATTCAGTGGCCAATCCATGAATTCCAACTTCAACCAATTCGCGATTTCATTGTGATCACCAGTCAGTGTCATCAGCGAGTATATGCCCTCACACTCTACCCCATTAGTCAGCACCACTGGTCACAACTTCTCACTTAATCTTCAGTCAACTTTGTCCTGCGGTCAGTCCCTAGGGAGCATCATGTCAATTTTCAAAAGTTGTTTCGTAGGGATTTCATTTTATTTAGAGAACCATCGGAAACCAAGGGGTCCCAGAGGGTCGGGTGTGAGGAAGAATATTCACCGATGACATTGGTTGGTATTAACGCTAAAATCACGAACTGGTAGAGGTTAGAATTCATGGGTTCATCATAAGATCAGGTCCAAGTAGTTGAATGGTCTACAAGCTTCCTTTGTAACCGAAAGGTCCTTGGTTCGATCCCAACTGCTGGATACTGCTGAAGAGTCCCAAGCACTTGGATAAGACACCAAGTTATCCAGTGCTTCATGATAGTTTCCAGTGGTTCTCTAAATAACATCAGTCAGTGATCAAACTTGAGACGAATCAAATACCTACAAACTAACTCATGAAAACTCCTAAAATCCTGGCTCTCAGATCAATCATCGTTAAGCAAACATGTTGGCTTGGTTCAAATTCATCGATCGCTAAATAGCAATAGGTTATATGGAAAAAGGGTCAAATATCAATTCAACAAGACGATCAATACTAATACAAATGAACATGAAGGCAAAAGTTTTTGAAGACAACCAATCACAGTCAGTTGTATCATTCGTGGATGAATTTTACTAAACTCATTTCACATTTAAGTTAGTTAGCATTGAAGATGCTGTCCAGCAGGACATAACGGGACCTTCCCTATAATATCGCCCTACTCTAACAACTCAAGCACATCAGGAGTAGTCACTTGAGGTAGAGATATCCTTTATTATTTCAAGAGATCTGCCTCAACTAATGGAAATCTGGGCAGCGGTCTGGTTTACATTATCGTATATAATGACCTTCTCTTACCCATTAAATCATTAAGCCTCGTATGTGTATAATATTCTGTACACAGACTTCATCGGAGTCTATATTTTTCAGTCTGATTCTATGCCTTTCCAAAATCCTTTAGTTTGAAGCTTTGATTAACACTGGTTGACAAAGAACATGATGAGAAGATCTTTAAAAACGCCGTATATATAGTGTTTCTTTTAACAGATCTAAAACCATAACTTATAGGTACCTTCACTACTTCGAAATCAGTGTGGAATTCTACCGCGAACAGCAAAAACAGAACAACATACAAATTTTCGACACCGATGAATGACAAGTCACGGCTTTTATATGATTCAGGGTACTGGGACTGCTGTCAGGAAAAGCCTATTTCCAACAGCCAGCTGCGGACTTTTATCAGCTGACACTTTCTCTCCGTACTAAAGATGAGATAGTCGGCCAGAATGGATAAGCAACAAGGAAATCTGTCAAGCAACGAACCAACAAGAACCTCTCGTCTAACAAATATGGAGAAGGAAATGGAAATAGGTTGGACATGCACTATGACAAGACAACTGAGTGATATCACAGACCAGGAAGACCCTTCAGTGGAATCCAAATGAGAAACGATGAGCTGGGTATGTAGTATCCAACTGGGTGACATGGAGGAGATCGTGTGTAGTAATAATAATAATCTGCTTTATCTCAAAAATAGTACTTATGATACAGAATAGAATTCTCAGCATTTCTCTTAATATTGAATCTAGCTAACTCATAATATGAATAAAATTAACCACAGGAATCTGTCCACATTTATAGTAGGAATAAAGTCGAAAATGTGCAAAGTACAAAATGAGAATAATAACTATAATAATAATAGCGGGTTTGTTTCAAAAAATATCGTCGATACAGTAAGGAAATTTTAGTTTGTTATGGAGTATTGAATCTAATGTTCTCTTGTTATAGCATGGTGAAGGGAAAACAAAAAATAACAGTTATTACAGAGCTTAAATGATGTTTACACTTATGAGAAAATAAACTAAACAAAAATTAAGACGATTATAAATATAAGAAGAACAATAACAGTAAAGCTTGGTGGAATAAGGATGGAGAAAATGGTTTATTTACTAGCGCAAAGAAGGTTAGTTGGTTCGTCCATGACACTATTTTCATCATATAAAATACATGCCACCAAATATGGTATCGTGGAAATTTTATACTTAGACGTACGCCTAAAAACTCTTTTGAAATGACCTCTTCTTTTACCTGAGGAGACATAAGGTGAAAGCTGCGTGTAAGTAAAGTGGATGCTTACAGTCTGACAAAATCCCTTTAACGAATTTGTTGTATGAAATCAAGTGCCTGTTAATGACAATGTCAACGACATGGCCCAGTGGAATACCACTCGCCTTACTGACAATCTTCAGAGTTCTACGAAGGATGACATGGTCTTTTTTAAGCAACCCAGGAAAGAAGAATATATAAGATGCAAGAGCTGAAAAAGTGAAAGAGGAGGGGTTGAGTTATAACCTAGAGGGCCTTAATTTATTAATGTAAAAAGTCAGGCGGAATATTTTTTTAGAAATTGCTAAGAAATCGAAAGACCAGGATAGATCAGAAGAAAGAATTGGTCCGAAATACCAAGCGTCAGACTTGATTTCTATATCACTACCACCAATTTTACTAATGTCATAGGAATCAAACACTCCCTGGATGAAACACTTCAACCTCAACAGGCTGGATTCAGGAGGAACAAGTCATGTATCAATCAAATCGCAAAACTATGGATCATCATTGAACACAGCTTGGAATGGCAGTCACATCTCTATCTCAACTTCATCGAATATGAAAAGGCCTCCGACATCGTCGATCGAGAGGTGATTTGGAAACTAATTCTCTACTACTCGGGGTCGCCAACAATTATACACCTGTTGTACAATAATGCTGCATGCCAAGTAATCCACAACCGGAAACTCCCGGAGTCCTCCGAAGTGAAGACGGAAGAAAGACAAGCTGGCTGGCTGCCTACTATCTTCAATGATTTTCCTGATTGCGGTAGACTGATAATGAGACAGACAGCGAACAACGAGGAAACAGGCTTAAACTGGACCCATACAAAAAACTTAGAGGTTCTCGACTTCACCGATGATGTATGTCTGATTTCCCACAAACTGGAAGACATGCATATGGAAAGCAACAAGTTGTCAGAAGAAGCACCAAAGATAGGCCTACAGGTAAACATAGGAAAAGCAGAGGTGATGAAGATTCCTGGCCAACAGCATCAGCAACAGCAACAACGACAGACGAAAATCAAGATAAATGGGAGGTGTCTGAAAGAAGCAATCTCCTTCACCTACCTATCTACCTACCTGGGAAGCATCGTTTCAACTACAGGCGGACAGAACTGATGAGGACATCAAAACGAGGATAGGGAAAGCAAGGCAAGCTTTCATCTGTCTCACCATGAAAAACAAGATGCGGATTTTCAACTCCAATATGAAGTCAGTCAGTTCTACTATACGGATCAGAGACTTGGCGCCGTGTCACGAGGGGCACTTCGAACAAACTACAGACTTCCATCAATAGCTGTCTTCGCTTAACACTACTCAAGGTCACATAACCAGAAAAGATCAGCGATAGGGAGGGATCTCTACCAAAGAGTGAACCAACCCAGCAGGAACCAATTGTGCCGCATATATACGGGAAGAAATGGAGGTGGATTGGCTTGGCCATACTGTGAGTAAACAAAGTATCAAGTGAGTGACATCACACGCCAGGCTCTCTCCCTCTCTCAAGTAGAACCCGAACGGGAAGCAGCGAGTTGGTTGTCAATGCGAGGGTTGAGTGACCTGGAAGAGGTGATGTGAAGAGGCAATGAAAGCATGTGGGCAGACGTGGAGCTAGGTGACAACGTTGGCAGAGAACCGAACGCAATAGAGACGTGCGATTGAAGCCCTATATTCCTCTAGGAACTAAAGGAAACAATAATAATAATACATAGGAGTTAACAGCAATGAAAGATTGTCAGCAGTGGTGGAGGCAGCTTAGAGAGACTTCAGTGAACCAAATGAAGTAGAGATGTACTGCTAAAGCTCTATGAACCACTCGAAGCCTAAGGGAATAATAATAATAATAAACCTAACAAAGCCACTATCTCTCCTTTGCACTAATCATAGAAGGCGTATCTATTCTACACTTGCAATCGATTTTTACCTTTTAAGATCATACAATAGAATAAGTAAGCTATATCATATGATATATAATGTAATTCTATGAACTATGTCTGTATTATTGATAAAACTCTTAATTACATTTTTCTCTCTAAATAACGCTGTTCATTTTTCAATATTCATGTAACATTGTACTTTTGGATTGGATTTAGTCATTGAGTAAAAAATTATTATTATTTACATGAATTTTAATGTACAAAGTACATCTAAATAACTTGAGAGTATTGCTATTAGCCAGTATTTTTCTTTGGTTCAACATACACTTTAATTGTTCTTCTCATAATTTATTATATTTATTATATTTTAATTAAGGATTTGGTTTTTAAGATTTAATTCATGTCAATGTAGATTTCTTCACAAATCAACACAACTGTTAGGGAATCAATATAAACCGAATAGTGCTGGATAAGAGCTTCTTTAGGAATCCAAGAAATAGCGCTCATAACTCCATTATAGATAAGATTTTATTTTGATAAATCACACAGTGTTGTTATACAGTAATATTAACTGATGACCACGTTTCAAGCACAAATTATTGCCACTCATAATCATATCAAGGCACTCACTCACACAACTTTCTTGCTTCATTTATATACATGAGTAAAACTCATGATTAGACATTTGATTGAATAAAATCAGTAATATAAAATAAAGTACATTCCGAAATAATATTAGTGTTATCAATCAAATACAATCAGATGGGAAATAAGATGTTTTTACAGCAAAAATAAGTAACTTGTTAGAATGTTATAATGTGAATTGAATACATTTTAACATTATTTATTATCCTCCTCTGACTTGACTGGTGGCAAGAATATCTTGCATATCTCTGTTATTTGCGTTGAGTCATTTCCGTTGCATGTGTTGGGTGTAGACTCAATAAACCATCCAGGATTCATTTCTCAATCTCTCTCTCCACCTACCTATATTACTTTTTAGAATTTTGACTCTGTCCCACACTATTGTGTGGTTGTGTGTTAATGCATGCAGTGCAATTGCTGAGCTTTTTTCTAAATTACTTATCTTCTCAGAGTCAACCATTCTTACCTTAGCTAAATTCTTATGTTCCGACAATCTGACTTCCCCCGACCTACTAGTTTGACCTATGTAGTAGGCTTAACTCCTACTAAGTAGGGTCTCAGATGTCCTCTCCTTATATGGTATAACAGTAGATGCCTTATGTTTTCTCTTATTTATGTTATCATTATTAGTTTCACGATTATTTTTATTTTGCCTTTTGACCTTTTTTGATATTCCTGATTAATTTTATAGGATAGTTATTTAACACCAACGCTCCTTCTATCTGTTTCATTTCATCATTTAGGTTTTTTGTTGCACTACTTAGTGTTGTTATTGCTCGGTTTGTTAGACACTTAACTAGGCCAGCATTTTATCAGACAACGGATAAGATGAATTAAAGTCTAAATATCTATTTGCAGAATGCGTTGGCTTTTTATTAACGCTAGTGTGTAGTTTACCTTCTTCTATTCGTTTTATTTTACAATCTAACATCGCAGCTAATTCTCCTTGCTCATTTTCCGATTCAAATGTGAATTTTGTTCCCTCCACTAGTCAGTTTATGTGTGTCAAAATGCTAGAGATATGTTCTGTTTTTAATACTGTGAAAGTGTCATCCACATATTTCCATCATATTTTTGGAGTGAGATTAAATGTATCAAGAACAATATTTTCCCAGCTCTCCATAAAGATATCTGCTACGATAGGGGATATTGGTGATGCATCCCATTGCTACACCTTGTGTTCGTCTATATATTTTGCCTTGGAATTTAAAGACATTAGATGTGAAGCATAACTGAATTACTAAAATAATTTTCTCAATGGGCAGCTTTGTCCTATGAGTAAGTTCAGGATCTGCATTTAGCTCTCTTTTAACTGCTTCTAAGGCCATATTGATTGGTATATTAGTATAAAGACTAGTTATATCAAAACTAACCATTGTTTCATTATTCTCTAGTTGAATGTCATTTAGTTTATTTTTCATCTCATATGAATTAGTTAGTCTAGAGTTTGAACGATTTCTAATGGGATATTTGATAATTCATAAGTCGGTGTATTTCTGAAATCTACTATTGGTCGTATGGGGTAACCTGGTTTATGTATTTTAATAGTACCATATATTCTACTAGCATTATTAGTTTTAGGCATTAAATTAAACCATTTAGACTCACTCAGTGACAGCTTCATTCTGCGTATTAATTCCGCTGTAGATTTCTTAATCGTATTCATTACTGTATCTACAGGCTTCTTAATTTCCTCACATGGACCAGTTTCAATGTGTTCAGTGACTTTCTTTATATAATCAGATTTATCCAAAACTACTGTAGAGTTTCCTTTATCAGCTTTTTTGATGACTATGTTTTTATCACTTTTAAGATTAATTAGAGCTAATCTTTCCGATTTTGTTAAGTTTGACTGTGCTTTCTTTGTTTCTAAGAGTAAGCACATTGGGTTTGAACCTCTTCTGCTGTCGTCTTATCTATTGAACTCAATGCTACTTCTATGTTTTAGTTTACTAACCGTTACATAGAAATTTAATCTTTTTTCAAGTAGTTTTATCTCACTAGAGCTTAATTCTCTTGAAGAAAGGTTGATTACCCACCTTGTTTTGTCAATAAAAGATGAAATATTGTTGCAACTTCTTCGTTTATTGTACCGTTCTTTTCATCTAATAATTTGTTGAATTTCTTAATTTGCGTGATTTTTGATTTCTTTAAGGTTGCTTCTTTAGCTTTATTGGATGTTTCAATCACAATTTCATAATGTTTATCATTTAGCATACATTAGAGTTTGTGTTTGAGCTTTTCAATTTCATTTCGTATATTCTTTAGCTTTATAATAATTCTATGTGGTTCTTCTTTAAGACATAATTTGCTGACATGTTCCGCTGCTGATATAATTTTCCTTGAAGTAATTGGAGTACGTAGGTGTAAGTATTTAGGAATTATATCACTTTTTAAACACTGACTGCTAACAATTCGATGGTTTGTGAATCTTGCTTCTGTTGTTTGAGTGACTTGATGTGACTATGAGCAACAGTTTGTGCTCAAAACGTGGTCATCAGTAAATATTACTGTATAACAACACTGTGTGATATCAAAATAAAATCTTATCCTTAATGGAGTTATACTCTACCACAGTGCCCAAGTTTTATACTTATATCAAACAGCAGTCATGTATTTCAATGTTCAGAACGTCACTATATTTTAATTACATCCTTGATTGAACACCAAGTAGCAGCTAATTTCATGCGTCTAGTCATTTGTTTGTTGCAGACCGAAGACCGATGGTACCTTGAACAGATCAGTACACAGAAAACCTACATGGAAAGGTCAGTTGACAATACACTGGTACAATTAGTCGTAAGCATTTTGTTGTGAAGACATAAGTATCTATTTTACTTTCAGAGATTTAATAGCTACATTTCCTCCGGCCATTGTTCTTCAACTACTCTAAAGATAATATCGCTTTGCACTTCCATGTGTATCTACCCTTCTGTGAGCGAGGTATATAGGTCGTTCGATGCGTGTTTATCTAAAAGAGTTCAAGAACACTATCCCGCCTGGCTACGGAAAGGTAACAACGGAGCAATAAGGAGCGCCATTATTGAGCATATACTCAACACCGGTCATTCGATTTGCAAGGAGAAGTCGTTCAAAGTCATCTATAAAGTCAAAAGAAGCCTTCCAAAATCGACAAGCTTCCGTATACTTTGTATTGCCGAAGCCTTAGCGATTTGGATAACCTTACTTATATACCCACTTAGTTAATTTTTATTATTAATCAATTTTATTTTGATGATATAATCAACAACCACATACTGTTATTGATTAAATCACTGTACAGCTAAGTGAATGAATTCACCGAAAAGAGACTCTTTGCTGAACTTTTCTTATTTCAATGACTTCTGTTAGTCAAGTTTGCAGTGCGGCCCCAATTCTAGTTGGCTTACCATACGATGCATTCTGAACTTCATATATTTACTCCACTTTATGAATTTGAATAAAGCAAGAGAAACAGTTTTTACAGAATAATATGGCACCATCAATTATTTCGTTGGTATTTCACATCAGCTGCTTACAGACTAAATAAATTATTATTGAGTTTATGTCAAGAAAAGTTTTAGAAAACAGAAAGATTGAGCGAAGAAATATTTAACATACTTGCAAATCTTACATGATGTCAGTTTACAGGAGATTATGGACTTAGTACTCGGGAAATGACGCTTATATAGTTTTTACACAGAGAGTTCAAGTTTAAACAAAGTAAACGTATGCACACAATGGCAAAGGAGTTACGTAACAAAGACAAGAGATACGTAAGATGATGAATGACTATTAAATTGGGTGACAATGTACTGAGTTCAAATCAAATCATAGATTTAATAGTGTGAAATATTCCCATATACATGAATTAAAAGTCAATCTGAATGAAGAATATTCTTTTCCATAAAATTCTCTACACGACCGATAGTGCTACCTCGACTGAAAGATGAAGTTCCTAGACTAGCCACTTCAAATTGTATTCATCAATTCAACTGCGCTTGTGGAGCGAGTTATGTTAGCCGTTGCTCTAGGAACTTGATTTTTCGTGCTCGAGAACATATCCCACTATGGCTAAGTAAAGGTTAGTTAAAACTATTAACAGCTCGATATTAGACCATCTGGTGCAAACCGGTCACAAAGCCAGCGTAGAAGAATCCTTCTCTATAATATACCGGGTGCCTAACAAATTACCAAAATCGTCGAATCACAGCATGCTCCAAACAGCAGAGGCTATTGCAATTCGTCTCAAACAACCAGTGCTCTGTGTTCAAAAGAAACAAGTCCAGCCCCTACTACTGCCCTGGCCCTCAGTAGAAACTATAAACTCATGAATTTGTACTATTATCTTTCCTAATTCTTCCGACATTCAGTTTATTTTATGTTGCAGCTGTTCAGCTGTAATTTATCAATATTATTGATTTGATGTTATTTAAACATTAATGTCGTTCATAAGACTAATTCATTCATTATAATGTATATATAATTGTAGAACCTGATGATGAATTTATCGAAAAGAGTTTTCTTTGTTCCGTGTCTATTCTTTTTAAAAAATTATAAAATATAATATTCGTTGTCGTCACAATAATGATGGTCAGTTATGCGGCGGATACATGTTATTAACGTAAAATAACAGATTAGTAGTTATAGGGTGTCAAAGTAAGTAGTATTATTTGTTTGACAAACGTTCTAGGCTGAAATCGATTACAAAATATTGTGAAATGGGGGACAGTGGTGGTGATTGGTCATAATAGATTCTCCCAATGCTATCGAATTTTCTATTTGTGCTATCCGGACTTATTATTAGTAATATTATTTAGACGAAGCAATAAGGAGACATAATTTGTCTGGATTGTGTAATGTATTTGTGCAACACATTTCGAACAATCTGATCATTCAGATTGACTTTTAACTCAAATCATAGAAGCAAGAGACAAGCGAAATTACACTACACCAAGAGGATGAAGTTAAAGCCGAAGATTACTTAATCAAACTAAGGAGACAGTAAAGACATTCAGTTACTAGGGCATGGGAAGACTGCTCTCTGCTTCCTTCTGAATACATAAATCAGGTCCAAGGCATTTGATGGTGACTGCTTCGCCAAATGTTAGAAGAATCGAACTGTTTTGTCTATTGATAATTTTAAATGTCAACAACTGACATTACGTAACATCTGCGAGTATGTTAAAATTGTTCTGTATATAAACTTAATAATTTCTTGTAAGTTATACGCGATTGGCGAAGACCTGATGAAATCAATGATGGTACCATCTTATTCTGCACAAACTATTTTTCTTGCTTTATTCAAATTCATAAAGGGGAATAGGTGTATGAAGAATGTCTTGGTGCTATTGGGCAACACTGAACGATTCAATGGTTCCTAATCGAAGATATTCTCACCGTCCAGTTCATACGAATGGTGGCAATCTTAAATTGCCTAAATTTTTATACGCAATATTCCTTAAAACAGATTATTGTTATTTGAATCCTTCGAGTCGATTGTAGGGACAAATACTCATCAATAAGCAACTTAAAAATGAAGAAATCAGACCAACGAGCACGTATACGCCAAGATTGTATGGCCCACCTAAAGTGCATAAACCAGGGGTACCGTTAAGACCAATACTTGATATGCAAAATTCGCCCTACCATGCTCCAGCTAGATGGTTAGTAAATACTATCAAACTATTGCATGTGAAGATAGTGAAATACAGCGTCAAAGATGCATTTGAATTCGTAGACAAAATAAAAGATATTAATATCAAGGACAAAACCATGATATCTCTGGACATAACATCCTTATTCACAAATGTAACTCTAATAGAAACAGTTAATTATATATGTGAACAAGTGGACAAGCAGTCGATAAACATTGGAATCCATATTGAAACCCTAAAAGAATTGATATTAAGATGTACCATGAATGTAAACTTCAAATTTGACGGCACGCTTCACAGGCAAGTGGACGGGGTGGCGATGGGCTCCCCATTGGAAACCATTCTGGCTGATTTCTTTCTAAGTAAGCTGGAAAATGGACCTCTGAACAACCTTATCAGTAAGCTCTCATTTTATTGCCGATATATGGATGATACCCTTATTCTTTGTGATAATGGTTCTGATAGGAGTACAATAATTACTGAATTCAATGAAGTACATTTGGCTATGAAATTCACATGCGAAGAGGAATCCCAAGACAGAATTGCCTTCCTGTATGACCTGCTTACAAGAAAACCAGACGGTAGCAAAGAAAGAAATTTGCATACAAAAAGCACTTGGACAGGACAATAAACACACTTTCGCAGCTTCGTTCCTATCAATTACAAAAGAAATTTAGTGAAGACCTTCAGCCACAGAGTAAGAGCTATATGCTCAGAGGAAGTAACTGAAGATGAATTAAGCACTGTATATGATACTTTGATCGAAAATAGCTATCCCGAGAAAAATGTATCAAGAAACACATGACAAAGAAAGCGGAAAAAGACTACTCACTATCTGTGAACAAGAAGCCACTGTATATACGACTGCAATTCAAGGGCGATATATCAAGTGAGATAATTACGAGGAAATTAAGAAAATCAGTTCAAAGAACTTTTAATGCTGGCGAACTACACGTCTTATTGTCTACACGACCGATGGTGCTACCTCGACTGAAAGATGAAGTACCTAGACTAGCCACTTCAAATTGTATTCATCAATTCAATTGCACTTGTGGAGCGAAAAATCAAGTTCCTAGAGCAACGGCCAATAGTTGCTCTAGGAACTTGATTTTTCGTGCTCGAGAACATATCCCACTATGGCTAAGTAAAGGTTAGTTAAAACTATTAACAGCTCGATATTAGACCATCTGGTGCAAACCGGTCACAAAGCCAGCGTAGAAGAATCCTTCTCTATAATATACCGGGTGCCTAACAAATTACCAAAATCGTCGAATCACAGCATGCTCCAAACAGCAGAGGCTATTGCAATTCGTCTCAAACAACTAGTGCTCTGTGTTCAAAAGAAACAAGTCCAGCCCCTATTACTGTTCTGGCCCTCAGTAGAAACTATAAACTCATGAATTTGTATTATTATCTTTCCTAATTTTTCTGACATTCAGCTTATTTTATGTTGATGCTATTGAGCTGTAATCTATTGATATTATTGATTCGATGTTATTTAAACAATATTAATGTTGTTCATAAGACTAAGACGAAAATGGCGAACTCTTCTCAGACTTCTGCGCCTTCAATGATTTGGTGATTGGTGGCAGTGTGTTCAAACACAGGGATATACACAAGGCAACATGGATTTCACCAGATGGACACACCAAAAACCAGATAGACTTCATTTCAATCTCAAGGAAGTGGAGACGGAGCCTACTGGACACAAGATCGAGAAGAGGAGCAGATGTGGGTTCAGACCACTATCTAGTACAAGGGACATTCAAGGTGAAGCTGAAAGCCTCGAGGATACCTGGGGATAGGCCACAATGCAAGTTCAACACGCAAAAACTGAAGGACACAACCACAAAGGACACTTTCACTGCAACTGTCACAGCAAAGCAGGAAACACTACGTGGCACCACTGAGGAATCATCCGTGGATAACCAAGTCTCTATCCGGGAAGAGATCAACACAAGTGAAACCTATAAAAGACAGCCAAGGGAACCCAATTACCAAGGAAGAAAGACAGATTAAACAATGGGCGGACCACTTCAAAGGACTCTTGAACCGACCACCACCTACAACCCGTCCAGTAATACCAACAACAGCACGTACACAACTGCAAGTTGACACCAATCCTCCAACGAAAATTGAAGTCATGAATGCAATCAAGCTTCTGAAAGCTGGAAAAGCAGCTGGACCAGATGGAATACCCCCGGAAGCACTGAAAGCGGACCCAGAAACGACGGCAGATATGCTGACTCCATTATTGCAAAAGATCTGGAAAGAGGGAAAGGTGCCTACTGACTGGAGGAAAGGTTACCTGGTGAAACTACCAAATAAGGGTGACCTGGGACTCTGCAAGAACTGGCGAGGAATCATGCTCCTGTCGACGCCAAGTAAAATCCTGAGTCGCATCATCCTGGAGAGAATAAAGGACGCACTGGATACAGAACTCCGACCAGAACAAGATGGATTCAGGAAAGGCAAATCATGTTCTGACCAAATTGCAACTCTACGCATCATCATCACCGAACAAAGCATGGAATGGCAATCAAATCTCTACCTCAACTTCATAGACTTTGAGAAGGCCTTCGACAGTGTTGACCGCGAAGTAATTTGGAAACAACTCGAGTACTACGGCGTACCCCAAATATTCATCAACCTAATTCAACAACTGTTCGACAACAGCACATGTCAAGTGATCCACAACGGAAAACTCAGCGAAGCGTTTGAAGTAAACACAGGAGTCAGACAAGGGTGCTTATTATCACCAATGATATTCCTGATTGTGGTGGACTGGATTATGCGTCAGACAGTGGGAAACGAGGAGACAGGGATATCCTGGACCGACGTGAAGAACCTAGGAGAACTGGATTTCGCGCGTGGATGATTTATGTTTGATGTCACACAAAGTCGAAGACTTACAAGTGAAAACCGACAAACTGGTCGAAGAAGCAGCAAAGACAGGACTCCAGGTGAACATAGACAAGACGGAGGTTATGAAAATAACCAACCAACAACAGCAGCAGCAACATCCAGTGCCAATCACCATCAACGGGAGGGATTTGAAAGAGGTTACTTCATTCACTTACTTATCTAGGGAGCATTGTCTCAACTACACGAGGAACGGACGAGGATGTCAAATCGAGAATTGGGAAGGCGAGAAACACATTCATCAACCTGACACCAATCTGGAAATCTTCGTCACTCAACTCACCATCAACAAAAAAATTCGGATTTTCAATACAAACGTCAAGTCAATTTTGCTTTACGGATCAGAAACTTGGCCAGTGTGTCACAAAGAATATTTCCAACAGCCTGTTGCAGACCTTTATCAACAACTGTCTTCGCTCCATGCTGAAGATCAGATGGCCGGAAAGAATCACAAACAAGAAGCTATGGGAACAAACAAAACAAGAACCAGTCGCCCAACAAATATGCAGGAGGAAGTGGAGATGGATTGGACACTCGCTGAGGAGGCCGTTGAGTGACATCGAGCGTCAGGCCATAGCTCGAGTGGAACCCGAAAGGGAAGTGGCGAGTGGGACGTCCAAGGGTGACATGGAGGAGATCGTGTGAGGAGGAGATGAAACAGTAGGGAATAACATGGACGCAAGTGAAAAGTACAGCAGAAGACAGAAGCAAGTGGAGACGTGCAGTTGAAGCCCTATGTTCCACTAGGAACCCAAGGGAACAATAATAATAAGACTAATTCATTCATTCATTATAATGTATATATAATTGTAGAACCGGATGATGAATTTATCGAAAAGAGTACTCTTTGTTCCATTTCCATTCTTTTAAAAACTTAAAAAATCCCCACAATGAGTCACATAAAAGAAAATACATTCAGAGAAGAGTTACTCCTGTTTTCAGCGATATCATTCTCAAACTGTACAACGATATATATATCATTAGAATTGTATATTTTAGATAACGAATTACTTAATATAAAAAGCGTTTATCGGGTAGAAATTGAAATAAACATAAATCGGTAAAATGAGTGATTTAATCTAGTTGATGGGATTCAGTAGAATTCAACTAAAATTGACCGACAGTCAAGTTAACCACAGCTGTAATAAGGGGTAGAAATTCAGTAGGGAATGAAGGAAGAAAATAATACAATTAAAAAGCAAAAACAAAAAATTAAGTATCCTGTATTAAGACAGATCAGGTCAGTTGTAGATATGATGTTAAACTTCTTTTCTATGCAAAGTTTGGGATTTAACATGTGAACTGCCATCATTATCATCATCATCGTTAATATGAGATGACGGTGACAAAGTGAAAGAACCTGGGATTCATGAGCTACTGCATTCCAGCCCAATTTTTCTAACCCCCTCGTGTTCCGAGTGGAACAATTAGTTTCAAGATCTTTTTTGAAGTTTCACTAGCACTGACGGTGTTGTTGCTTTACAGGATTTCGTTGCTAGCTTCACACTTGATCTTCTCTCTTTTTAAAGATCACTACAGGCCAGGAGTGCACTGGTGAGGAATCAGATAGGACTACGCAGTGGTTGGTGGGTCAGTACTCTACCACTAAACCCCCGATAAACACATTTCAACCTAGTGTCTAAATGATAATTCCATGGTGCTCAAATGACAATCTCACCCAGTTAAACCATCTTCTACACAATAAACTGTAGATACGTTTAAAAATTCATCATAGTATTTTGCTTTACACTGGAACTTACAATTTCTTCATGAGTTGGACGCTTGTATTCTAAGCCTGAATACCAAAGACTTTCACAGTATTGTCTCAATGTATCCTACAAAATAAAATTGGATAAAATCAATAAATTAATGCAAAATTTTAAAAAATTAGGTTCCAAAATTATATTCCCTCTAAAATCAACAGGAAGTTAAATAGCTGACCTTTAGTACTGTAGAGTTTCACAGTAATAGTTATACAATGAACGTACACTGGACACGAAGCATTAGCTCATACGAACATGGAAGAATGACACTCCCATCAATTCAGACTCATGTGGATCAAGGTGTCATAATAAGTCACGACTTAAAAACTACAGCACACCGTTTTGCGGTGACAGCTCGAAGCTTTAGATTTTTATAGACAGTACGTAGGGCATTTACTAGAATCACCAGGGATATGTTCACTTCTTTATATGCGTCTCTGGTGAGGTTAAGACTGGAAGACTGTGTCCAGGCAACCACTCCTTGTCTCAAGCGGACCTCATATATTCTGTAGAAAGGGCTCAAAGGAGATTAACACATATGATTCTTAGTATGACCACTTTTTCATACAATGAAAGACCAAACAGTTTGAGTCTCTTCTGTTTATCATACCGCAGACAGAGAGATCTCATTGCAATGTTTAAAATTTTAACCAATAACTACGGACCTGATCCATTTTCTTTTTAATTCATGAAAAATCCCCATTCAAACATTAATAGACAGAAGACCAGTAGTTCAGCGAAGAGTCTCTTTTCGGCGAATTCATTTTCATTGCTTTACAATCGCAAATATATGTGGTTGTTTTGTATGTGTGTGTACGTTAAATATAAATATAAGTATATCAGTTCACCTGTTGCTGTGGTTCCAGGTACATCGGTCGACGTCCTGTCAGAAAAGATCAAAGAACACTATCCAGCGTGGCTGCAAAAAGGAAGTAGTGGCCGTATAAGGAGTGCAATAATCGAACATCTCGTCACCACTGGTCATTCCATCTCAACAAACGCCTCCTTCAAAGTAATCTACAAAGTGAAGAACATCCTGCCAAATACATTACGTTTCCGTCTTCTCTGCATTGCAGAAGCCCTAGCCATTCAGTTGGAAGAACCAGAACTATGCATACAAAAGAAAATTATCCAACCACTTCTACTATCATGGTAACAACTCTGTTGATTTGACTTAACTTTTGCTTGTATGCTCATTTTTCTACCTACCTAAAGCTCCTGCGTAATTCCATATATTATTTTGTTTCCATGTACACCCTGAGCACAACTCTTTCATCAAACTATTCATGTTATTATATAAGTCTTCTTTAACAATCGTTTATGACAACTCATCACTTTTGTTACTACCTTCTTATATCAACATCCAATTCATCTGAACTTACTAATTGTATTTTCGTTTGGCAAATTCAATGTACACACACATACAAAACAACCACATATATTTGCGATTGTACAGCAATGAAAATGAATTCGCCGAAAAGAGACTCTTCGCTGAACTACTGGTCTCCTGTCTATTTTGTTTTTGCCCTCCCACCAGGTCAGAATACCTGAGATAACATAACAGGAGAGTGCGAAAGCCAAGGAGGAATCATATCGTCATGGAATACTGATTCCCACACCGAGATATAAACTCCTGGAACCGACTTCCAGAAGGAATGATGCGACTGCCCTCAACCAACTCATTCAAAAAGTGTTCAGAGAAGCACAGAAACTTATTAGTAAAGCATTAACATAGGGCTTCAAGTCTTCTATTTTCAATCAATAAGTTTGAAACTGATTTATTCCTAAAATAATATGGGTATGTCTCAAACCCTGGTGCATGAAAGATCAATTCGCAATAGGTAATTTCAAGTCAACCAAAAGAAAACGTCTTGCTTTGATATTTTTGATTTGACGTCATAATTTTATGAAAATTCAGTCAGGCTTAAAAAATAAACTCTCAGCTGATTCAGATTGTAGCTTATTTTACTCTGCGACAACTTCAAAGTTAACTGGCGTCATGAAATTTTTTGTTTCTGGATCTCAGGATTCCTGGTTTAAACCCTCATCTCACATAACAGTCATCCTTTATGGCTGATTCACAAACAATGACATCAACACATCCTGTCGACACATAGTTAAGACGCTTATTCTGTTTGATAAAGAATGAAACAAGCTATATCGATTTGAGGAATATTTCTATTAGGACATTTAGAAGAGCTACCACTCAAAAGATTTAGATGTAATTGAAGAGATTTGTAGCTCAAGTGGATGATTTTAGTGTCGTTATGTTCTCTGAGCAGTATCGGGTTTAACCGCGAAGCTTTCATTGTCTTGCTAGACAACATCCTCAGGGCGTACTTCAATTTGAAGTAAGCTTCTAAAACTCTCCACAAGTGTATCAATCACCTCTGAATTATAACAGCAACACTACGACAGCAAACTAAAAGAGTTACATACAAACATCATTCAAGAGAACCAGGAGGCATTTTAGCACTCCTGCCTTGGGGAAAATTGAAGAAAAATATTTTATGGATGTCTTCCGAAAAAAATGGATATTCACGAAACTTCGTCAAGCGACGCCTACCCTCAATCCGACCAACTAAATCAAAACTCTCCAAAATCACTGCAAAACTGTTCAAGCTCTATGGAATTTATGTCACCTTCAAACCAAAAAACCCAATTCACTCGACTCTATGTCAACCCAAAGATTCAACAGCGAAAGAAGACAAAAATAACATCATTTACATAAAAAATTGCAACGTCTGTGAAAAACATCAAATTGGTCATACTGGACGCCATCTTCGTCTTCGTATCCGTGATCATAAACAGACCATCAAAAGACACGTTATTCACTTCCGTTCTGTCAATAAATGCAGACACTCACAGATTCTATGGGTATCAATTCTATGGGTACAATGTTCAAATCTTAGACAGAGGAAACACTTAAGTTGCCAAAGAATTTCTAGAAGCCTGGTATTCAATCGGTAGTCGACGGACGCACTAACACAGATAAGATTTATCAATCCATAAAAATGAGATCACGCGCATGAAAGGTCAACTTTCAAGGTCAGGAAAACAATCAGTCCCAATACAAGTAGACTAAAGTGAGAGAAAATACGCAGAAACAACCAACCACGATCAAGGTTTCTGGGTGAGACAACTCATAAACTCGTGAAGAATTTTAAAAGCTTAATTCAAATTGAAATAGGCGCTGAATATGGTGTCTCGTAAGACACCCAAAGCTTGACAACACAACCCCATCCACCTCAGGGAACAAAACTACACCAAAAAGTTCCAAAGTGTAGAAACCACACCACTATGACTGCTGAAAGCTCAAAAAAACCCGAAGTTTAAAGCCTTATGTTCCAGTTGGGGATACAAAGGAATCAAACTTGAGTTTGGAACTTTTATAAAATAGATTGTAAGTGATCATAATAATTACAAAACATTCATATCTCACCAAAGAACGTACTATTACGACTAAACCTAGTAATTCTTATCTAACATTCTAATATTCTAGGGTCATGTTTCCTTTAAGCTCTTTAAACAGAATTTACACAAGTCCTTAAAAGAATTTAGAAGTACAATCTGAGCTGATAATGTTTCTTCTTTAAATTTTGTAAAGCAAGAACCAAAAAAACTAGTAATAATAATAATAATAAACATCGCTTGAGATGAATAGAATTCATATCATCATTTGACTTCATATGCACTCAATAAGTGTAACATTTTTTGACAGTTTCTAATACACAGTTCAAGTTTCAAGTTATCAAAGACATAGCATATCACTTACATCTGTAGAAGAAGAAGATAATTGTTTATCTTTCCTAGACATATTCCTTAGTCGATGGCTTGATGGGTCAATAAAAAGATCTATTCATAGAAAACCCACCTGAACAGGACAGTATCTTAATTACCGCACTTTCTGCGCTGTTCGGTACAAAAGAGACTTAGTGAGTGAGATGCCTCTTCAGTAGAATCCAACCAATATGCACTGAAGACACACTTGATGAAGAAGAAGGAAAGTTGACACAAACTCTCCTTAATAACAATTATCCAGACAATTTCATCAGGACATATAAAGTAGTCAGAACAACAAGACCCACTCTCCAACTCTCCCCTAAGAAAAACGTATACATCAAGCTACCCTATATGGGGCATCATAGCAGCTTGATAACTAGACAGAGATTGAACGCTGCTGCTAAAAAGACTTTTTACGCAACTAATACCATAATAATTGAGAATGTGAAGCCAATATATCCATCCATCTAAGCCCTTTGAACATGCGAAAAATGATGTCATATGCCACTGTATTTACCAATTTGAATGTACGTGTGGACACATATACATAGGGAGGACTCATCGATCTCTGCAAGTAAGGGCTGGCTTCAGAGTATATTCCTAAATGGCTATTTCAGAAGCAAACATAAGCTTCAAAACCCATTAATGGTGAGAACAGGCGACCTAGCTCCTCTACTGAGAAACATATTATAGAGACAGGACATAAAATTGACGTTAACACATCTTTTAAACCTATCTATAGAACGTGTTTGGGGCGTACCCTAAAGTTTGTGGAAGCCCTAGCAATTAGAAAGTTTAAACCACCTTTATGCGGACAAAGCAACAATTCGTCATCACACTAAACCTACCTTACTTGGTAAACTTTGTTTTGATACCAGCCAGGGTAGATGTACTATTACCTCTGTTATTTGGTTTTGTGATCGTCATTGTTACTTTGACCTTGAATATGTCCTTTTAACTTGACCTAAGTCTATTTTCTCACCTCTTACCTCTTTATTAATTTCATATATATTTCTATGATAAGTCCGTGTGTGTGTGATCAGATTGTTCGAAATATGTTGCGCAAATACAGCATTACTCGATTCAGACAAATTACGTCTTCTTATTGCTTTATCTAAATTCATAAAGGGAACATAGATGGTTGTCATAAGTTACTATCACTGAGAAGTGTCTCATTTCAAGAGTTAGTTTGTAGGGATTTGATTTGTTTCAAGTTTGATTAATGATTGAAATCAATTAGAGGACCATTGAAAACCATCAGAGAGTACTGAACAGCTAGCTGTTTCGTCCTAGTGCTAGCGACTCACTCTTCAACAATACCCACCCACCTGGGTTCGAACCCACGACCTTCTGACTATAAAAGAATCTCGTAGACCATTAAGCCTCTGAGACCGATTGCAGTATCCAGTTCATGAATTCCAACTTCTACCAACTTGTAATTTTAGCGTGATTACCAGCTAATGTCTTCAGCAAGTGATATTCCTGACACTCGACCTGGTGGAACTCAACGGTCACCACTTTTCACTAAAACTCCAGTCAACTTCGTTCTGTGGTCAGTCACTAGATAGCAGCAGAATTACTTTCAGCAGTAAGATTGTAGGGATGATAATAACGACTTCTAATTCTTGAAAACAATATGAAAAGGGGATCTGAAAATGAAGTTAGCACTGAAGTTGTCTATGTAGATGTTATAATTCTATTTATTGATAATGTACTAACTGGATGCAATACTGTAGTAAAAATGCTGAGAATCCCATTCTGTATCACATGTACTGTTTTGGAATAAAGCAAATTATTATTATTATTATGTAGCACATCGTTTTTTTTCTACATTTGGCCTGATGCCCACTGCTCTGAACTATCCTTGATTGGTGATTGGTCATCATCTATTGTCTCTTTTGATGCAATCGGTTGAAAGGCAGCTGACTCCATTGAGTAATACAACACTTCCTATGAGTAGTGACGATTCATATACAATAATCAATGAGTATACGCGACAGTTTACTTAGTATCAGGCTAGTTTAGTCCTTATTATCGATCAAATAATCAGTCAATCAATATACGACACATAGTACAATCAGTGATGAAGTATAACAGCCAGTACTAATCACTCGACTGAAGGACTATCGTCGATCACATGCATGTACTGCCTTCAGGTAGCTCTTGATCTGGTTTCCTTACTTGAATATTGGATTATCTATTAAGCTTAAGTGAGTAACTTTTATTACAGTACTCAAGTAGAAATAATACTGGCTTAATATATATATATATATATATAAGAATGGAGTTAATTAGCGAATTTATCAGTCTTAAAGTCATCTTACTGTGACATTTTGAACTCATCAATTGCTAAACACCTTACAGATACAGGACATCGACTGAATAGATTAAGAACCTTGAAAATAATTAACAGACAAAACAGCCCATGTTTCCTTCGGTTTGCTGAAGCTATCTCAATAAAACAACTAAACTCTGACCTTTGTGTTTGAAAAGAAACTCGTCGTCAAACTTCACTTATCCTGATTACCCTCTGCTTAGTAACTCTTTATCTTCTTACTTCATCATTTTGTTTCAAGCCTGATTCATATTTCGGTTGACTTAAATATTAGACTGAGTTTTTGGTCCTCTGAATTCTACTCACTATATTACACTGTCATCTTTTCATTCGACTTCATACACACCAAATTTCGATTTACCCATATTATGAGTTTTAACCACAGCATTTTATTATCTCTGGTTACGCAGTTACCACACTGACTTATCACCACCCTAGCAACGGAAATGCTCATTTTTTTACGCGAAACTTCTCTCCCATAATATGTACATATATGTATACTGTAACTTCAGATAACCTTATCACCCTTATGTTTCATTTCACTCTGACTTCCTTATAGAAATCCTTACTGAAGGACTGATTCGCAATGCTGATGAAGAAAATGCATGTTAAAATTGTATTCTAATGCTTTTATTAAGTACTATATAGGTGACTGTCTTCGCTCAATACTACTCAAGATCAGATGGTGACCAGAAAAGATCAGCAACACGGAGGGATCTCTGCCAATGAACGAACCAAACCCAGCAGGAAGAAATGGAGGTGGATTGGCCATACTCTGAGAAAACAAACCACGCCAGGCTCTCTCCCTCTCTCGAGTGGAACCCGAATGGGAAGCGGCGAGTTGGTCGTCAGTGCGAGGGTGGAGTTACCTGGAGGTGTAGGTGATGTGAAGAGGAGATGAAAGCATGTGGGCAGACGTGGAGCTAGGTGAAATCGTCTTCACAGAACCGAACGCAATGAAGACATGCAGCTGAAACCCTATGTTTCTCTAGGACTCAAAGGAAATAATAATATTAATATAGGTTTTACAAGGCTGAAGATAGCTGACGAAACAAAATGGATCCATGTTATTCTGCACCAATCTTTCTTCTATCTCTGCTCAGATTTATAAAGGGGGATTCGTGTATGAAGCTACGACGATTGACTGTTTAAGGTTATTTGCGAGGTACTTAGTAACCATTCCTGAAGTTTAACTTTTGTCAGTCAATCTGGCATCGTGTGGCTTGAAAACGTAGTTTACTTAACATTGACTGTCGCATTTTATAATAGTAATAATGATGCCTTTATTCCAAACAGTACTTCTGATACAATGTGGTGCTTCAAGCATATAATACCATATTACAATTAATTTTCTCTTTACATTACACAGTTCCGAGGGTAATCTTCAAGATAATGTCAATAAGAATATGAGTTTGAAATTAAAATCTAAGTGGAATTATTAACAGTAATATGCATTTTTGGAAGAAAGAATAAAAACGGCCGTTTACTTAGTATTTCTTAGTACGCTGGTGGTGTCTTGCGTCACACGTTTCTCATAACATCAAATAAGGTACTCTCTGCATACTCTGTTGTCCGAATATAAAGCCTTTCATAACTGCTTCTAGTCCTACCTGATGAGATACAAGGAGTGAGTTTTATAAAGATAGTACTATTAGATTCCTGCAAGATGATATCTGACGATTTCTGGTATAAGTTAAAGTGTCTATTTACATCAGTATTAACAAGTTGGTTTAGCGATAACCCACTTGCCTAATTAACACTTATTAATGCTCTTCTCAGGGTTGAGGGAGGGGGAATAGTAAAGAAGAAAAGGAAGAATACAAGAATTAACAAACTTTAAAAGTACAGATTGGCTGAGTTATACCAGACTGTCCTAAGTTCCTTGCGGAGAACGTTAAACAATCAGGAAAGACCACAGGAAACAAAGATTCAGTGATTAACCTCTCTGTCTCTTTACCTAATTATATTACTTCTTAATACTTCCATCCTGTGACACCCTATGGTGTTTGATTACATGCAAGTGAATGCAGTGCAATGGTTGAGTTTTCTTCTAGGTTATCTAACTTAGTAGGATCAATCATTCGAGGTCTGACTAAATTTTTATGTTCCAATAATCTATTTGACGCCGATCTCCTTGTTTGACGGACCTATGTAACTGACCCCACATTCATTATATTGTTATTTGATAAATTACAATATTTTTGATTGATTGGATGACTTCATGATCAGCTGATATCAGTTACATAACCATTGTAAACGAGGGAGTACTGGACAGCTGCTCCATCCTAGTTAAGGACTCTTCAGCAGTACGCGCTCACCGTCAGAGCTCGAAATTAGGACCTCCTGGTGAGCTTGCAGACCATAAAGCCACTGGGACCCGATTCAGTGGCCAGTCCATGATTTTTAACTCCTACTAATTCTACATGCTCGCCTTGTAACTAGAAGATCCTCGGTTCGAACCCTGAAGGTGGGTGAGTACTGATGAAGAGTCCCAAACTAGGCGAACGAAACAGCTGTTCAGTACACCCTGCAGGTTTTCCAATGGTTCTCTAACTGATGTCAGCTTATGATGAAATCCTCCAACCAATCAAACAAAATCCCTACAAAACCAATGCTTGAAAATATATTATTTTTCTTAATTGAATCTTTTGTGTTCTCAAGCAGTCAAAGTTTGTCTCTTAGAGAATTGGTTGGTTTAGATGCCACCCCGACTAATTCCAGACTCATTTAGAATCCTACGTAAGGCCTCTGATGTCCCTTCTTTATACGTCAGTACTAGAAAGGCTTTGAATTCCTATATTATTTCTGTTAATTTTATCATTTCCAGTGTTAATGTTATTTTTTCTATGGGTTCTAAGGCATTTCTGAATAAATTCTGGTGGGTAGTTATTCACTAGTAATATTTCTATTATTTGTTTGGTTTCATTATTTAAATAGTGTGGCTCCCTAGTTAGCCTCTTGGCCCGATTATATAGACATCTAACTAAACCTATCTTTAGCTATTCTGGATATGATTAATTAAGGTATAAGCATTTATTAGTGTGTCGATTCCCTACAAATGCCAGTATCTAATCCACCATCTTGTTTTCGTTTAATTCTACAGTGTAGCATGACCAACTCACCCTGTTCTTTTTCAAACTAAGAAATGAATTGGATTACATCTACTACTATTCAGCTTATGTGTGTAAAAATGAGGAATACATTTAGATTTCAACACGGTGAATATGTCATTCAAATATCTCCACCGTAACCTAGGAGCAGGACTAAACATGAAGCAAATCATCAAGCCATGTGACTAATTGATATAATTGTGAGCAACCATAAATTGTGCTCGCTTTTAAATACTCCATCACTGTGTGACATCCGAAATAGATATATCTAATGTGGAATTTTCAACAGTTGCTTTGTAAGGATTAGATTTGTTGATACGAGTTTGACCGCGGATTGAAATCAGTCAGAGAACCGTTGAAAACCAGTAGTGATTACTAGACAGCTGCTTCATCCTAGTTTCGGAATCACTGGCAGTACGCACCCATCAACGGGGTGTGAACTCAAGACTTCCCAGTTGCAAGGCAAGCTCGTATACAATTCAGCCAGTGGGACCCAATTCAACGGCCAAACTTGGTCAAACTTGAAAAAACAAATAGAATCCTTACAAATCAACGCTTGAATGTTAATCGGATGTTCGCTAGTGACTTGCTACAGGACGGAGTTTCCTGAAGTCCTAGTGAGAAGTCGTGACTAGTGAGGTCCATCCAGTTGGGAGTTGAGGATGGATCTCCCCCTGATGACATTGGCTGGTGGTCACGCTAAAATCATAAATTGGTAGAAGTGAGAATTCATGGAATGGCCACTGAATTGGGTCCCAGTGGCTGAACTGTATACGAGCTTGCCTTGCAACTGGGAAGTCTTGGGTTCACACCCCGTTGATGGGTGCGTACTGCCAGTGATTCCGAAACTAGGATGAAGCAGCTGTCTAGTAATCCCTACTGGTTTTCAACGGTTCTCTGACTGATTTCAATCCGCGGTCAAACTCGTATCAACAAATCTAATCCTTACAAAGCAACTGTTGAAAATTCCACATTAGATATGTCTATTTCGGAAGTCATACAGTGACGTAGTATTAATAAGTGAATGATGTTTTGAGCACAATTTATGTTTGCTCACAATTATATCAATTAGTCTCATGGCCTGATGATTTGCTTCATGTTTAGTCCTGCTCCTACGTTACTGTGGAGATATTTGAATGACATATTCCCCGTGTTGAAATCTGAACGTATTCCTCATTTTTACACACATAAACTGAATAGTAGATGGAATCCAATTCACTTCTGAGTTAGAAAATGAACAGGGTGAGTTGGCCATGAAAACGAGATGTTGGGTTAAGTACTAAAATTTAATGGAAATGGACACACTTTAATAAATACTAATACCTTATGATTATTATTGTTCCCTTAGGTTCCTAGTGGGACATAGGGCTTCAACTACACGTCTCCACTTGATTCTGTCTTCTGCTGCACTTTTCACCTGCGTCCATGTTAGTCCATACTGTTTCAACTCCTCTTCACATGATCTCCTCCATGTCACCCTTGGACGTCCCACTCGCCACTTCCCTTTCGGGTTCCACTCGAGCACTGGCCTGACGTGCGATGTCACCCAGCGGCCTCCTCAGCGAGTGTCCAATCCATCTCCACTTTCTCCTGCATATTTGTTGAGCGATTGGTTCTTGTTTTGTTTGTTCCCATAGTTTCTTGTTGGTGATTATTTCCGGCTATCTGATCTTCAGTAAACAGCGAAGACAGTTGTTGATGAAGGTCTGCAACAGGCTGTTGGAAATATTCTTTGTGACACACTGGCCAAGTTTCTGATCCGTATAGAAGAACTGACTTGACGTTTGTATTGAAAATCCGAATTTTGTTGTTGATGCAGGCTGAGTGACGAAGATTTCCAGATTGGTTTCATGTTGATGAATGTGTTTCTCGCTTTCCCGATTCTCGATTTGACATCCTCGTCCGTTCCTCGTGTAGTTGAAATAATGCTCCCTAGATAAGTGAACGAAGTAACCTCTTTCAAATCCCTCTCGTTGATGGTGATTGGCGCTGGATGTTGCTGTTGTTGTTGTTAGTTGGTTATTTTCATAACCTCCGTCTTGTCTATGTTCACCTGGAGTCAGTCCTGTCTTTACTGCTTCTTCGACCAGTTTGTCGGTTTTCGCTTGTAAGTCTTCGATTTTGTGTGACATCAAAGATAAATCATCCACGCGCGAAATCCAGGTCTTCTAGGTTCTTCACGTCGGTCCAGGATATCCCTGTCTCCTCGTTTCCCACTGTCTGACGCATAATCCAGTCCACCACAATTAGGAATATCATTGGTGATAATAAGCACCCTTGTCTGATTCCTGTGTTTACTCCAAACGCCTCGCTGAGTTTTCCGTTGTGGATCACTTGACATGTGCCGTTGTCGTACAGCTGCTGAACAAGGTTGATGAATATTTGGGGTACGCCGTAGTACTCGAGTAGTTTCCAAATTACTTCGAGGTCAACACTGTCGAAGGCCTTCTCAAAGTCTATAAAGTTGAGGTAGAGGTTTGATTGCCATTCCATGCTTTGTCCTGTGATGATGATGCCTAGAGTTGCAATTTGGTCAGAAAATGATTTGCCTTTCCTGAATCCAGCTTGTTCTGGTCGGAATTCTGCATCCAGTGAGTCCTTTATTTTCTCCAGGATGATGCGACTCAGGATTTCACTTGGCGTCGACAGGAGCATGATTCCTCGCCATGTAATAGATGTACTTCGTCAATATGAGTACATCGAGTTGCCGATAAATAATTCCGTTGCTTAATACTGTTGTCTTCTACCGTTACACTACTGTATGCACATCGATTGATGTTTTTATTTTTGCTAATTCGCGGATCACTTCATTCTTAAAGTGTGTTGCTTTCTGCTTTTTAGTACTTGACTCAAAACACTGCAAACACAACAACATGCATAGACGCACAAACACACACACACACAAACATCACAGATATAGAAAAACTCATTTTTCACACTGTGCATAAGCTACTATTTAGTTTTCACACTATGAAATATATTTGTGTTTTTTGTTTTACATAATTCTATAAAAATTAAACCTTAACAAGGTACTAAAGCATGAAAAATATGAGAGTAAAGATGAATCAAATATTACTTATTGTGTTCAAGTTGATAGATAAATTTTGCAGTCGATAAATGGGTGTGCCAGTGTGTGCGTGTACGTGTGCAGATGTTTGTATGCTCATATATGTGTACATTGCTTGTCTTAGCTAATACAATACAAACGGATATGTTCATGCCACTATTATAAAAAGTTTGGGAGGAAAGAAAGGTGCTACTGATTGGAAGAAAGGCTATCTTGTGAAACTATCAAAGAAGAGCTACTTACGCCTCTGCAAGAGTTGGCGTAGAATCAGGCTCTTGTCCACGCCAATTAAAATACTAAGTGGCATCATCCTGGAGAGAATAAAAGATGCACTAGATGCAGAACTCCACCCCACAGACCAGAACAAGCTGGATTCAAGAAAGGAAAATCATGTGCTGATCAAATTGCAACTCTACGCATCGTCATCACAGAACAAAGCATGGAATGGCAGTCAAACCTATACCTCAACTTTATAGACTTTGAAAAGGCCTTCACAAGACAGTGTTGACCGAGAAGTAATTTGGAAACTACTTCAACATTATGAAGTGCAGTGCCCAAAGCTTTATCAGCCTCATTCAACAGCTGGCTATATGACAGTGCCACGTGTCAAGTGATCCACACAACTCAGCGAGGTGTTTGAAGTGAATACAGGAGTAAGATAAGGCTGCCTATTATCACCCAAGATGATATTCCTAGTTGTGATATACTGGATTATGCGGAAGACTGGGGGTGGGGAGCGAGAGGACAGGAACACGCTAGACCACCGATAAGGAGACTGTAGAAGATCTGGATTTTCCGTGTGGATGATTTATGTCTAATGTCACACAAAATGGAAGACTTAAAGGCGAAAAGTAACAAACTGGCTGAAGAGGCAGGCAGCAAAAACAGGACTCGACGTGAACATGGAGAAGACGGAGGTGATGAAGATAACCAATGAACAGTAACAACAACAACAAAAACAACCGGCGCCAATCATCATCAACAGGAGAGATTTGACAGTGGTTACCTCCTTCACTTATCTCACCAAGAAGCATGGTTTCAATCACAGGCAGCCGGAACAGATGAAGATGTCAAATCAGACCAGAATTTGAAAGGTGAGATACGCCTTCATCAACTTGAAACCAGTTTGGAAATCTTCCACACTGCACTCAGCCAGCCAGCATAAACAACAAGATTCGGATTCTGTACAACACAAATGTTAAATCGGTCAGTCAGTTCCTCTATACAGGCCAAAAAGTTGGCGCACGTGTCACAGAAAGCATTTCCAACAACCAACCTCGCACTTATATCAACAGCTGTCACCTTCACTGGCTGGCTCCATATTGAAGGTTAAATGGCCGGCCAGAAAGAATTAGTGACTATAAATTCTGAGAACGAATCGATCAACAACTTATTGGTGACACATATTCCGAAGGGGACGTAGAGGGTTGGACACATGCTCAGGAGACCGCTGAATGACATCGCGCTCAATTCAGGCCACCTCTAGAGTGAAAGGTGAATGGGAAACGACAAATTGAGCGTGTCCATATCTGACATGGAGGATATCGTGTGTCGGTCGGTCGGTTTTCGACATAGAACTTTGCACATATGTGCGGCAGTTCAAGTCGCCACATCCCTCCATGTAGCACACATAGCAAGAGAAGAAAGTAGGAGAAATGCATAATATAGACAGTAAACAGAGGTGTGAGACAAAGGTATAGTAATAACGAAGAACAAAACAGTTTCATTGGAAATCATAAGTCACAAGGAGTGGATGCATCTGCACCAGCCATTGAGAACGATTTTGAGCCATGTCACCAATTGTTTCCAACCATTGGTTTTTACCATCCCGAGGACCCCAACCAGGAAGTCTACACCTTCCTACGTGGCTTAAACGAACTGTTGTGGATTTCATTGGCTGATGCCATGTTTTGGTTTGACCACCACCACGAGCTAGCTCTTTTCCAGCCTGACCCTATGTCAGCTAACATTGCCCGTCAAGGAAGGCGATGACTAGGCATACGTAACACATGTCCTAACCATCTCAGTCGAAGTAATTTCACAGTTTCGTCGATTGATTTCCCCGCCTTACCTAGCACTCGACGCCTAACCTCAATATTGCTCACCTTATCATACCACTTCACGCGGGAGATAGAACGCAGACACCTATGATCGAAGACAGCTAATCTTTTCATGTCTTCTGCTCTCAATGGCCAGGTCTCACAGTAGCCATAAAGGAGGACGGAGCGGACTGTTGAGCAGTACACACGCCCTTTGGTCGATAGTCGGATATCACGTCTACGCCAGAGACGGCGTAAACTGGCATATGCGAAACTAGGATATCGTGTGTACTGAGGAGGAGATGACAGCCTATAAGCAATCATGCAATCATGGACTGGAGATGTATGTCCTACTTGGGACCCAAGTGTATTCTAATATCATAATCATGTATTCACTAGTTAAAAATTAAAACAATTTTCGTTTTTTTTTGCATTTAAATATTTTTTTTCTAAAAATAGAAATAATGATCTCACCTACTGACTTTATAAAATACGCAATTATTACACCACATGTGACTACCTAGTTTCAAAATTTCTTATATATACATATATATATATATAAATCAATATTTCGTTGTAGATATCATTTTTTTTCACAAATCAATAGAAAATTCGTTTCTATTGAAGATAGTAGAGAGTGAAAGAAAAGAAATTATTTATAAACCAAGCATAGTTCTAATATTCTGTGGTTATAAAACAAACACAGGTCATTACATGTATTAGAGTAATCTACTGTGGTGAATCTGGTGAGAACTGAAATTACTGATTTCTTTCAAAAAGATAGCAGTTTTACTGAACTGCTCAAAGCAAATTATATATATAGGAGGTTATTTGTGGCCTTAATAACTCAGTGCTAACGTTGAATGCAAGTAACTCTGGGTGACTGGGGTTCTAACCCTCCAGGGTGACATGAATTAACCTTCAGAGCCAGTTAATTTTTCAGGTTGCACGCAGTTGATGAGAAGCCGACGAAATAAGTGATGGTATCATCTAATTCTGCACCGACCGCTGTGTTTGCTTCATTCAAATGATATCAATTACTTCATGGTCGTAGGTCCTGCTTGCAGATGACTGTTGATAAGCATAAAACCTAGGTCCAAGGCTTCCTGTTGATTGTCCCCAAACATGTATCATCAGTGCAGAGTTCTCTGCAATATAGACTCTTCTAGATTGTCGAGCATACTGTGAAATTAACTGATGAAACTTGATCAACCCTAAGAGGTAGCCAATTCCCTTACCATGTCAGCTCCAACTGCGTATACAAATTTACAGTATCTTCCGTAGCGGAACAGAACAGAAAGAAGGGAACACCTTCGATTTTCTGAACACTTACCAAAAATCCTACATCTAAACAAACCCTGCCAGTAGTGCTGTTACCAGACATCTCGTTGATATAGGTCATGAGATGGACATCATGAAATCCTTAAAAAATTATCAACAGACAAAACAGTTTAAGTTCACAGAAGCAGTCTCTAGCAAACGCCTCAAACCCGATTTAAGCGTTCAGTAGGAAGCAGCTGTCAGTATTTTCTTGCCCTGGTAAGTGGATGTCGTTTGCTCTTTCTCTCCTTCATTTGATTACTTGATCTTTGGTAGTAACCTCTACCCCCCCCCCAGACAGCTTGGGTGGTTCGCGAGCATACCACTACTGCACTGCTGATGTCTGCATATATATATAGCAAAAATGTTCATTCAGACATCTATAAAACACAAAGTAATTGAGCAAGGAATACCCTTTTCGATAAATTCCTCTTCTGGCTCTTCAATTATATATATGTTCATATACATAGAATATTCTACATTAGTGGTCAGTAACAAAACCACTCCCCTCTTGCGTTCGGGAGTAAATGATAAACTGCCTAATTTCGCCTCTTCCATGTGTATCTACCAATTTAACTGCCCCTGTGGAACCAGTTACATAGGCCGTAAAATTAAGTGTGTTTCTCGTCGGATTTCCAAACATCACCCTGCATAGAGGTAAAGTAAAGGACAAACAAAATCTATTCGTAGCGCTATTCTATCTCATATTGTGGATACAGAACACAAGAGTGATGTTAACCAGGCTTTTAGGGTCATTTACCGCATACCAACAAATCTTAATTTCGCCTTGATAGTTCGACTGCTAAATATTACTGAAGCTGTTGGGATCCATATCAACAAGCCTAATTTGTGCATCCAAAAGAAGTTAGTTCAGACATTGTCCTTACCTTGTCCATCTAGGTTTGAATGGTCATGAATTTTTGTGGAGTTTTCCTAATTTTAGTTGATATTCTATTCCCTAATATATCTTTATCATTATTATAATTTAAGCATCTTTAATGAACTGTAATTCCATTGTGTCCTCACTTAGCAAATCGATATTATTGAAAAAACACTAATATTGTTATTGACCACTAATCTAGAATATTCTATGTATATAAACATATATATAATTGTAGAGCCGGAAGAGGAATTTATCGAAAAGAATATTCTTTGCTCGATTATTTTGTGCTTCAACAATTCCATGAAGTGGAATAAGTGTACAACTTGAGTTTTATAAAACTCAAGTTTCGAAGTTGTGTTATTATAATTTATATGCTTATGAACAGTAATAAGTTTTGTTCGAAACGCCATCCAGTAAATAATATTGCTTAACAGTGTGATATATCTAATAAACAAACTAATATGGAATTACTTACTACCACAGTGCCCAAGTTTTATATATATATATATATTAATCTGCCAGTCAAGTTTGCAATGTGGCTATTATTCTAGGTGGCTCACCATCACGGTGCACTTTGAATAGTTGATATTAGATGGTTGGAGGCAATCGGCAGGACACATCACTCTAGTTACTAACTAGTGTCCAATCAAAAGTATTGAATATAATCCTACAGGATGTAGATGGCGAGCCCGAATAGCTCAGTGGTAACGTCTCTGACTGCAGCACGCACTGGGTTCGAATCTCAGAAGGGACATGAGTTCCTTCGAGGTTGCAGAAACGCCTTGCCTACTGGTGACTGCCAGCTAGCACGAAACTTAGGTCAAGCAAGGTTTCCTGTGGCCGATTGTCTTCAACTATCTGATATCAACAATTCACGGTACACCGTGATGGAGAGCTACCTAGAATGGTGACCACATTGCAAACTTGACTGATTGAATTCAATCTGCATCAAAGATAGGACTAGACACATTACACTAGTTACTGACTAGTGTCCAATAAAAAGTGATATAGTAGTTTTAATTCAATTTTGATTCTCCTGTTGACTGACTGGACCAAAATATTTGGCCTCTTTTGAGATGTAGGCTCCCAGTACAGACGCTTCAACGACGTTTGAGGATTTACTTGAAGCCGTTTGGTGGGTGACAACTAGCAGTGAGCTCTAGGATGTGCTGTATATGGGTACTGGGTCTGAGCCATTGTAGAGACACCACCACTCACTAGGTAGGATACCGGTACATCCAGCCGACGTATCCCAAATAGGACAAAATGAGCATCCTAGATACAACCACCGGTCAGCATTTTATATTTCATCAGCATCAAAAATGGATATTAATTCAATCTGATGATATGTTAATCTATGGTAGGAGGTTCAAGTTCGATTGTCGACCGACTTACTCCTAAAGTTCTTCCCTACCTAGTAGTCTACCTGGTAGTCTAGAGAAAGAGGGAGGATTGAGAGTGAGGCTAGTATCCTGATAAAACAGCACCTTCTACCACTGAAACTTCAAAGCATAATGCGATATGTTCCACTCGGAACACAAAGAACAGGTTCTTATTTTGTGAGGGCTGCGCTTAAGATATATATATCCTCTAAGTGTTAGCTAACATCAGCATTAATCCAGGAAGTCATTAACTGTCAGTATGGGCCACATGAGGAGGTGTAGACTGCCTGATTGGGATAGTCAATACAATAAAAACCAATGGCTGCAGACTGATGACTCAAATGCATTAGCTCTTTATAATCCGCCAGATTCATTAGATGTTCATTGATCTCCTCTTGAATATTCTTGCTCTCATACATTTACGTTCATAAAAAGTTCCTTTGAATATTTTTCTTTCCTCTGAATTTTTCGCTATTTAAAAGGCTACACTTCTATAAAAGCAGTTCTACACTTGACTTGAAAACTCAGTCAATCAGCACTAAGTAGCACAAAAAAGACCGAAACGATGAAATAAAACAGATAGAAGAGGCGTTGGTGTTAAATAACTACCCTATATAATTCTTTAGGAAGATCGAAAAAGGCCAAAAGCAAAATGAAAGTAATTGTGAAACTAGTAGTGATAACATAAATAAGAAAGAATATAAGGCATCTATTGTTATACCATATAAGGAGGGGACATCTGAGACCCTACGTAGGGTTCTGAATAAAGCAGGAATTAGGGTGGCATTCAAACCTACAAACTCACTCAGGTAGGACAAGCTCTGTAGGTTAAAGTACCCGATGGACCCAATTAAATAAAATAATATAATTTACAAAATACCTTTCAATGACTGTGAGTTAAGTCAACTACATAGGACAAGCTAGTAGATCAGGAGTAGTCAGATTATCAGAACATAAGAATTTAGCTAAGGGCAGAATGGCTGACCCTGAAAAGATAAGTAATTTAGAAAAAAGCTCAGCAATTGCACTTCACGCATTAACAAACAACCACACAATAGTGTGGGATAGGGTTAAAATTCTAAAGAGTAACATAGGTAGTTGGAGATAGAGAGAGGTTGATTACTGAATCCTGGTTCATTGAGTCTACACCCAACACATGCAACAGAAATGACTCAATGCAAATCCCAGAAGTATGGAAGATATTTTTACCACCAGTCAAATCACAAGAGAATAATAAATAATCTTAAAATTCTATTTCAATTCACGTACATAACAGCATTCTAACAAGTCACTTATTATGACTATAAAAACACTCGTCTTATTTCCCATCTAATTGTAATTGATCAATAACACTCATATTATTATTTCTGAATGTACATTATCCTATATTAGTTTTATTCTAATATCTAGTCAATTCCATACATGTATATAAATGAAGGAAAAAGTTGTGTGAGTAGCCTGATATGATTATAAGCAATAGTTTGTGCTCGAAACGTGGTCATCAGTTAATATTACTGTATAACACTGTGTGATTTATCAAAATAAAATCTTATCCATAATGGAGTTATACTCTACTACAGTGCCCAAGTTTTATACTTATATCAATCAGTAGAATGTTATTCACGTATATGTCCATAATTTTATGAAGTATCTACTGTTCCATTTGTAATTACCTGATGATACTGCTATGTGTTTGGCGTCAGTGGCACAGCGGTAGAATGCTCGCCAACCACGAATGTGGTCCGAGATTCGATCCCCGGCCACCGACGCACTCCCAAACCTCACTAAGCCAGTAATAAGACTGGTAAAGAGGGAAGGTTGGGCATGAGGCTAGCAACCCCATCCCGTAAAAATAAATACCACTGCTACCGAAACTTCAAGTCTCTAGCTAGAATCCCTATGTTCCACTGGGATCGTAAGGCAGTAAAATAAAAAATAATAATAACTGTTTCTTCCCAGTGTTTGGGATTCTTCAGCACTACGCACCCACCGAAATTCTAACCCAGGACCTCCCGGTTACAAGTCAAGATCGTATTTCGTTCAGCCGCCGAGGGTATGAATTCCAAGTTGTATCAATTCATGATTTTAGCACAATCACCAGCCAATGTGATCAGTGAGTATTTGTTCTCACGCCCGACAGGGTGGACCCCTCTGGTCATGACTTCTCACTAGAACTCCAGGTGACTTCGTCCTGCAGCCAGTCACTAGCGAGTATTAGATTAATTTTCAGAAGTGGTGGTTAGTCTAAAATCGTGCCTTGGCTACTAGATCAGGTCCCAGTGGCTGAATGGTCTACAAGCTTCACTTGCAACCAGGGTGTCCTGGGTTCGAGCCCAGGTGTATGTCTACTGCTGACGAGTCCCGAAGAATAAAACGAAGCAGTCTTTAAGTACTCCCTGCGTTCCAATGGTTCTCTAGATGATATCAGTCCATGGTCATAACTTGAAGCATTTATTTCCTGACAGAAATTTTAAATCAGCAATAAATTTTGTTAATAAAGTATGGTTCAATGAATTCAACAGTTTTCGGTATTATTATATATTTTTATTATTATTCCCTTGGGTTCCAAGTGGAAAATAGGGCTTCAACAACACATCTCCACTCTGTTCTATTCTCTGTTGTCCTCTTCAGCTCGGTCCACCATTGGCCATAATCTATCATACCCTCCTCCATGTCACCCTCACAGCGATGACCCACTCATTACTTCCCATTCGGATTCCACTCAAACGATGGCCTCCTCAATGTATGCCCAATTCATCTCCATTTTCTCCTACATATTTGTTGAGCGATCAGCTCTTGTTTGGTTTTTTTCCACTGCATAGTTTATTGTTGCTAATTCTTTTTTAGCCGGTCGGCCACTTGACTTTCAATACGGAGTTGGTGAAGTCAACTGTTCATAAAAGTCTGCAACTTTTTTGAAATCCTTTTCGTGACACGTTAGTCAAGTTTCTGGCCCATATATAGAAGACTGACTGACTTAACATTAGTGTCGAAATTCCGAATTTTTGTTTTTGTGCTAAGTTCAACAGATTTCCACCCTGAATTCAGAAAGATATATTTCTCACAGAATACATATATACAATATACATATATATCGTTGTATGTAGAACATTCAGTTGAAGAGGTCTACTAGAATTTCATGAATTCATTAAACTGTACTTTATTAACTAGTATTTGGTGCTCGTGTTAAAAAATAGAACCTTATAATCAATAAAAAAGCGAATGAGATGAACCATATCTCTTCAGGGTAAATCATTCTCTACAATATTTCCATCATCACTTCAGGGTACCAGTCACTTTTAGAAATTAACTAAACTTTAACCAATCCGGGCTTTTTGAACACTGTAAGTTTTAGTCTTACAATAAAAGGTAACTGGATAACGTTTGAATTCGAATTTTTTACACACACACACTACCACAATGACATTTAGTTAATGATGGTCAGCAGCAGAATTCAACGTGCATATTTCGTCCTTCACGGAACTTCTAATGGTATTCCCACTGAGACACAGGGGGACACAGAGTTACATTCGGCTGATAATTCTCGGAACACTTCATGCATTAATCCTCGTGAATTTCACTGCTAGCTAATATCAACTAAATCACATCATGTTAACCGCCTTCAGACATCAACAAAGCATTCATTCTAGGAGCCAATTACGTCAACAGACACTTAGCATTTCCATTCAATTTAAAATCACTCAACAGGAACTTAGACCAAATAACTCCACGACAATGCTTAAATTCGAAATTAGCAATTTGAATACACTTCGGGGAAGTGAAATTTCACCACAAACTTCTTTTGAAAACCGAAATCAATTCACACCATAAAATATGTAATCTCATATTAGTTTGTTTATTAGATATATCACACAGTGAAACAGTATTATTTACTGGATGACGTTTCGAACAGAATTTATTATTGTTCATAATCATATCAATTATAATCACACGACTTCGAAACTTGAGTTTTATAGTTTTCTTTGTCCTCTCCTATTTGTGTCGTAGGGGTAGTAGAATTTTCCAGATATCTGGGACAGGTGTTGAATCATTCCTATTACATGTATTTGCAGTTGATTCGATAAACAAAGCTTCTGTTATCAATCTCTCCCTATACCCTGTGACATTAGATTTTAAAACTGTCATCCTATCCCATCCATCCTATTGTATGGTTGTGTGTAATTGCATGTAGTGAGTGCTATAGCTGAACTATTCTCTAGATTTCTTATCTTATTAGGGTCAACTAATCTAGATTTTGCTAGGTTTTTATGTTCGGTTAGTCTGACTGCCCCTGTTCTACTACTTTGACCTATGTATTTGACCTGACAATCATTGCAGGCAGGGTATTAGATAAACTAAATTGTTTTGTTTTAAAGGCTCCACAGGAAGGATCCTTTAACCGACAAAGCTTGTTTCTAATTGAGTTTGTGGGTTTGAATGCCAGCACTTTTATTCCTGCCTTGTTAAGAATTCTGCGTAAGGTTTCCGAGGTTCCTTCCTTGTATGGAATTACTACTGATGATTTAGATTCCTTATTGTTGGTGTCGTCATTAATATTATTATTATCACTATTATTGTTATCATTATTATTGTTATTATCACTATCGCTACTATCATTATTTATTTTATTTTTACATTTCCTTACATATTTCCTGACTAATTTATCAGGGTAATTATTAAGTTTCAAGGCTTCTCTTATATGTCTCACTTCTTGTCTTAGATTTTCCTTGGTACTACTTAGTTTTTGTGCTCTGTCACTTAAACATTTCACCAATCCTATTTTTACTGACATAGGATGGGATGATCGGAAGTCCAAATATCTGTTTGAATGTGTGGGTTTCCTGTAAACACTAGTGTTTAACTTCCCATCTTCTTTCCTTTTTACACTGCAATCTAACATTGGCAGTTCCCCTTCCTGACTTTCCAATTCATAAGTGAATTGAATTGCCTCCACCTTTGAGTTAATGTGTTCGAAAAATCTATCTATATCTTGTGTTCTAAGTACAGTGAATGTGTCATCTACATACCTCCACCATACTTTTGGAGTGGGGTTGAACGTTTCAATTGCTATGTTTTCCCACCTATCCATGGATAGGTGTAATCTGCTTAATACCATACGTAAATGGCAGTCAAGAAAGCAAATGAAACTGTATGGTTCTACATTACTGCTAACTGATTGATCTATACAAGTAGTTGGATACTAGTCACATCAATTGGCAGTAGTGCTTTGCAGCGAGATCTAAGTAACCTGAACATCGGAGAGCATACATTCTACTCATTTTTTTTCCATTCCACTGCATTCCCGGTGGGAGTAGAGCCTCAAGCTTAAACTTTGGAGTTGCTAGCCTAACGCGAAACATTCCCTACTTATCCGGCTTGCAACCAACCGCCGATCACATGAGGCGTGGCTGGCAACTATTCTACCGAAGAACCATCAACCTTAATCATACATTATGTAAAACTGCCTACGTTCATGTAAAATTTACCCAAAAAGTCGTTCATTAAATAAAATCAACTAAAAAATAATAATTACATAAATATTAGAATAAAAAATAAAACTTTTCACTTACAGAACAAGCATGTATTAAACCCGCATGTTCACCGACCAGTGGTCCACACATTTCTGGCATAGCTATTGGAGTCCAATGACAATGTGTATACATTTCTTGTTAATATATAAACCTTTTTGAATGAATCGATTTTTCGTTTTTTGGTTGCTTTCTTTGTGTTTAACTCAGACAAAGCACACACGCAGAAACCGTAAAACAGCAAGATGATGATGGTGATTTATAACCTATCAGGTTGTTATTATTATTATTATCAATTCTAGACAGACAGTGCTGATAACAATATATTTATTAGTGATGTTAGGTAAGCGTATTCATACTGTACACATTATTAGTATGAATGGAACTAGTACATTTATTTCTATAAGTCATAAAGTTACACATTCAATGTTATTTACAAACAGTTGTTTAAATGATTCATTTGAATTTTGGTGAATTCACTCGATTGTATTAGTAAGAAAAATATGAATAATTTTTAATAAGAATATACACTGGTGGAAAGCATTTTTACTATCTTATGTATAATAATAATAATAAAAGATCAATTGTGTGTGATTGTGCTGAATGTGAGTTTATAAAATAATATGAGGGTACTCATAGAAAAATTTTTCTTTTATTCATACCAATCACAAGTGAGTTTAATGAAGGTTATTTAGAACATGTGGGCGTACTAAACTCACGTGTGTTTTTATAAGCGAATATATATATATATATATATATATTGAACATGAAGATAGAGGTGATGAAGATAACTAACCAACCAACCAACAACAGCGAGTACCAGGCACTATGAACAGGAGAAATTTGAAGGAGGATACTTCCTTCAATTACAAATGAGGGCGTCAAAGGCAGAGCACACCTTCATCACTCTGAAACTGTTTTGAAAATCTTCTGTACTAAGCATAAAGTATAAAATTCGGATTTCCAACACCAATGTTAAATTAGTCAGTCAGTTCTTTTATTTTTTATTTATTTTTTATTTTTTTATTTGGATTACAGCTTGATGCCACACCGTATTTTCAGTACAAGTATGGAATTTTCAGCATGGATATCGGTAACCCAAATTTTGCAGGCCGACCATAGATATCGGGTGTGCGTCGGTAGGGGATCGAACCCCTGACCATGTGCATGGTGGGCGAGAGTCCTAACCACTGTGCCACCGACGCACCGAGACTTGGGTTGTTACCAAAAGCATTTTTAACAGACTACTGAAGAATTTTATCAACAACTGACTTCACTAGCTCCATACTGAAGATGAAATGGCCAGTCAGAAAGAATTGGCAACAAGAATTTCTGGGAAAGAACCAACCAAGAAGCTATTGCTCAACCAATATGCAGAAGAAAATGGAGATATTTATGGGACTCGAACTGATTGGACCGTTGAATAATATCAAGCCCCAGGTCATATCTCGAGTGGAAGTTGAATGAGAAACAACGAATTGTGCATGGATCCAAGTGTGACATGGAGGAAATGGTGTGAGGAGAGGATGACGGTCTATGAGCGATTGTGGAGCCAGATGAAGAGGACTGTAGAAAACATGGTGAAGTGCAAATATTCTGTTGAAGCCCTATACCCCACACGGAAGCAAAAGGAATAATAATAATAACCTTTTCCATCAAAGCAACTCCCATCACTCATGAATAACCTCCGTCAATATTATTATTCTGTTGAATTCCGAACGGAATACAGGGCCTGAGTAGCACATCTCTAATTCACCCTGTTCTCTGCAGTGCCTATTCCCTGGCCCTACAATCTCCCATAAGCTTTCACCTCCTTCTCACACGATCTGCTCCATGTCACCCTCGGAGTCACGCCCAACTCGCCATTTACCATTCAGGTTCCCACCAAGTGATGGTCTGGCGCAAAATGTCACCCAACGTTCTCATCAGCGAGTGTCCGATCCATCTCCATTTTCTTTGGAATATTGTTGGGTAACAGGTTCTTGATTGGTTTGTTTTCGGAGTATCTTTTTGATAATTCTTTCTGGACACCTTATCTTCCCTTCATGAAAAGACAAAAAAGGGGGTTCAGTGAAGAAGCTTTCTTCGAGACAAATCCATTTTATTCATTACAAAGAGTGATTCTTTATCATAATCATATTTTTTAATATTATCGAATACATAAGAGGAGTTGAATAAGGGTATTATGGTCACATGAGTAATTAATTGGCTGAATGAGTTGTAATCAGGATAAACAAAGAAAAAATGAAAAAAATGTGATATTATGTGGAGCTCAAAGGAAATACAAAAGTAATAAAGAATTCTTTAAAAATAAACAGAACTCAAGTCGGTAGAAAACAACTAAAGTAGTTGCCACGATAACAGAAACTGGTTGAATAATTCTCTTTTGTATTCAGAGTCCTGCTCACTTCGTGTGAATGGTGAGAGCTTCAGCAATAAAGAGAAGGTGGAAGCATGTTATCTTTGGCAAGTTTCCCTTTTACTTTCTAGATCACTCTGAAGAAGACTAGTTTCCTGAGATAGAATGGCCACTGTCGACAAAGTGTTCAACTATTGTTCTCCTTATTAGGCTACTGCTACGTTTCTGCTACCACGGGAGACACTGTTATTGAACCTTTTATGTCAGCAATTAAATATACATGTGATTTTACAGCTATAGGAAATAAGTTCGCCGTAAAGAGCCTCTTTACTAAACTCTCGTCAGTTAGACAGTTGTTGACAACCAGGAAGCACTGAAGTTTATGTAAACATGGTTGTATTTTGTAGGAAATTGTTTGAAGCCGGTAAACATTTTGTGTCAATAGATCAGAAATGAATAACAGGTATATAAATAACAGTATGGTCATGGCTAGACTACTAACATACTCAGGCTATATCTCAAGGTGATACCGTTGATGGAAAGTATTCACTGCTTAGTTCCAGTCGTTCTCCTGTCAGTGTTTATTCGTCAGTAGTATCTCTATGAAGTCAGTTAACAAACTCATCTAATTTGTTCAGAATCCATTTATTTACCTTGTAGTATATACTACTGATGGGCTGATACGAGTAGTTTAAAACCACTTATTTTGTCTGCCTGAGGGAAGTGATGTAATGGTGAAACAGTCATTCTGCAGATTTACTGTCAGCTATACATAACCAACGTCTGGAATCATCAACTTCTCCATCTAGTGTGTACCAGAGATGTTCAATTCAAATTCAGAAGTGTTTGCGTATCGACAAACACGTAGTTCATTAGGTCCAGTACTGATGAACTTTAACAACACCATACATCCTATTGGGGTTATTAATTTTGGGCATGAAATTAAACTACTTAGACTCACCTAGAAATGGCTTCATTTGGCGTATAAGGTCCGCTGTGGATTTCTTAACTTTATTCATAACTGTATCTATTGGTTTATTAATTTCCTCATATGATCCTGTTTGTATGTGAGTACTTACTTTGTCCAAATAGTCTGATTTGTCTAATACTACTGTTGCATTTCCTTTGTCTGACTTTGTGATAACTATATCCTTGTTATTCTTAAGGTGTTTCAGGGCTTCTATCTCTTGTTTTGTCAGGTTAGGCTTTCCACATTTTTGTCGTTTTAATGTTAGTGCACATTGTGCCTGTACTTCATCAGCCGTAGTTTTTTCTATCCCACTTAATGCTATTTCTATTTTAGGGATGAAATCCTCAGGTTTCAGCTTGTCTACTGATACATTGAAATTTAGTCCCTTTTCTAATACACTTATTTCCGTAGGACTTAATATATGTGTTGAGAGATTGATAACCCACTTTAATTTATCGATCGACGCTGACTTTGGATTGTTGACTTCATCATTCTGAGATGAAGATTTCTCTTCTAATAATTAATTATTATTATTATTAAAAGGTCCAGTACTGGTTGATATTTTCATATCCCATTCAGTAAATTTAACTGCAGTTTGCTCAAAGTATGTGGTTGGTATGTTTATAGTATGCACTGGTACTCACCAAGTTGTGATGCTGCTGCAGAAGTTCCAACTTCAGCTCTTAACCCCACTGAATATTTTTGAATTCTTTCTTCATGCACATTAGGAAGCTTAATAACACCTTTTATTCTCCTCATTCTGCTATTCGGTTACTTAGTTTTCTCGATCTCTACGCTAATTAACAGATACTTGTGTATAGTTTGCATAGTGATAATAAAACTGTTTTATGTTCTGTGCGATAGTTCGTTGGAAATTCTGACTGGGGCATAGAGAAAATCAAAATAAGGGATTCAGAGAAGATTCTCTTTTGACAAATTCATCATCAAGCTGTATAGTCGTATATACATAAATTTTTAAATAATAATGTGGACTGTGACAAAAAAATAACTCAAGTATTGGTTTGTAGGGATATTTTTGATTGGTTACAGAATTTCATCATGAGCTGACATCAGTTTGAGAACCATTGGAAAACCACCTGGGAGTACTGAACAGCTGTTTCGTCCTAGTTTGGGGCTCCTCACCAGTACGCATATCTCGCCAGGGTTACAACCCAGGTCCTCCTGGATACAAGGCAACCTCGTAGACCACTAAGCCACTGACACCCGATCCAACGGCCCATGAATTCCAACTACTACCAGTACCAGTAGGGTACATCAGGTCGGGTGGGAGGACAGATAACTGCTGAAGACATTGGCTAGCGGTCACGCTATGTCGTGAATTGGCAGAAGTTGGAATTCATGGGTTGGCCGTTGGATCGAGTGTCAGTGGCTTAATGGTCTACGAGGTTGCCTTGTATCCAGGAAGACCTGGGTTGTAACCCTGGCGAGATATGCGTACTGATGAGGAGCCCCAAACTAGGACGAAACAGCTGTTCAGTACTCCCAGGTGGTTTTCCAATGGTTCTCAAACCGATGTCAGCTCATGATGAAATCTTGTAGCCAAAAAACAATTGGTTATATGCTGTATAAAATAGTTCATGAAATGTATAAATCTCAAAAGCGGTGGAGTGTAGAAATAATAATACTAGTTAACAGTTAAAACATTACGCAACAAGGTGATGAGAATTATCACAAGACGACATTAATTCAATAATTCCCATTGTAACATTAGGAACACAACATTCAACGAATTTATTATCAAGCTGTACAATCGTATATCTGTGGGTTTTTTTATAAGAAATTATATCCGATGAGGGAATTGAATCAAAGCTGTGAATACATGAAATATTAATAGTATGAAATACGATTAAAATATTTGTGATTATAATCATAGTTAAATGTCAAGTAGCAAAACAATTAATGTCATATATTGAATAATACATAAGGTGTATAGCTGTTGGGAAGGGATGTATAATTATAGGATTAGTAAAAAATTATATTTGTAATATCTCAGCGATATTGAAATGAGTAATTCCAACGTTTGGTTCGGCAATCTGGTCCGAACTTCTTCAGGGAAATTAATCAAAATTAACATAACAGAAGTTTTTATATATAAAAGGCACATCTTTTGTTTTTAAAAACTTTGTCCAATCATGATTCATAAAACAAGTATTAACAAGTATAATAAACAAAATTGTATGAGCTGTGATCAAAATTTGACCTCGGACTTACAAATATTTGTCTACCTTTGTCAAACACTTTAAACAGAGTGTGCATGTGTGGGGGGGGTGGGTAAACAGTTGTAAAACATTTCTTAACGTCTCCATAGGAAGATATAGACGGTCAGGAATTTGACCAAGTATTATTAATTAATTAGTGATACATATCCATTTTTATTTATTAATCAGGATTTCCTATGCATCAGCTAACATCAAACCTTCATGTCCGTTTAAACTGCTAGTATCTAGAATTTTATGGTTAGACGTATTTTCAAAATTATGGTGTTTAGGATTAGAGTTTAGTTTAAGCACCCTGTCGAACTTATTGCATTGTCTTCTTTCTGAATATTGAGCTGCTTTATTCGACCTAATGGAATTGTCAGGTGACTCGACAGCTACGGATTTAGGATGTGCATTTTGTTCCAGACAACGGAGACTGAAAACACGATGATTGTGCCCATTACACAGTTTCTTTGTTAATTTAATTCGATAGCAAAATAATTCAAATGAATTGTCATCAAGATTTGACGTTGGAATTACTCATTTCAATATCGCTGAGATATTACAAATATAATTTTTTACAAATGTCTACTTCTCACTCGGGGCCCAAATATTTTAGAACTATTCGGTCAAATCTTGACGACAGTTCATTTGAATAGGATTAGTAGGCTTATATAAAACGTTATGCAACATAGTATAAAATTTGATAAGATGGGATTAAATATTGTAAAAACAAAAAAGTTTGAATTTAGAATGACAAATGGGGCAAGCAAAAGCAATTCAGAGTGGGAAAAGTTAATAATAATAGTAATAATAATAATTGTAGTAATGAAGGAAAGGTACACAGATTAACTAAATATACAAAATAAATAAATAAATGCCTATCCATCTACGGCCAAGACAGAAGTAGGGATTGTACATATTTCTTTTGTACACAAAGATCTGGCTTAAATTCATGAATGGCCAAAGCCTCCGCTGTCTTTAGAAGTTTATAACGAAGAAAACGCGACAACTTAGCATGAATTCGATAGATGGTCTTAAAATCATGTTCAGGGTTGGTGGAGTGACAAGAGTCGATCAAGTGTTCTAAAATAGAGCTTCGCACACTCTTCCTTTCTCCCTTGTAAAACCATGTAAAAAAGAATTATATTGAATTAAATAAATAAAAGTGACAATAGAGATAATACCGGAAATTGTTAATAATAATTAATTAATTAATACTTACTAATTAATAATAACAGTCGACATAATAATAAGGGAAGGATATACAAATTGAATAAATAAAACGAAAAATAGATAGGGGCAAAGTGGGAATGCAGATTATAATAGTTTAGTATAGACGGATTAAGACTATTAGAGTTGTAGAAGTCGAACAAACTATTTTGGTGTATACAAAGACCTGGTTTTTCTATTTCGATGGCTAAAGCTTCAGCAATATAGATGAATCGGATATGTAATGATTTGGGCAAGTTATTTTTTGACTTGCAAATAAATTTAAAAGAAGAGGCCGTAGAAATAAGGTGACCAGTATCGACCAAATGCTCAATGATCGTTCTTCTTATAGTCCTATTTCCACCTCTTCTAACCATACAGATAGTGTTCTTACACTCTGTTGGACAAAACCCTAGTCGGAAGACCGATATATCTAACTCCACAAGAGCGAGTGAATTGACTGACGTACATAGAGTTGGTCAACTGCAGGATCTTGTCCTTCAGGTTATTGAACAGTCATGGTCAAATAGAAAACTCTACTCCCAAAGATGCCGCAGTAAATGTCCTTTTCAGAAACTGTACGATCCTTTTTTAAGATGTCAGCAGCTGAGTCACCTTTGAATTCAAGGTTCATATACAGCCTTCTCTTGGTTATATTTCGCAAGTTCTAACTGTATTCTCTTCCTCCACAGCATCAGGACTACATATGCTTCGAATGCGAGTGGTAAGTGATCGAATCAGGTTTCTCTTTCGACCAATTGGTAACCAGCTGTAGAAATTCGTCAGCTGACCATTCAATGACAGCTTTCTATAGAATGATCAGTTCAGAGTTCCGTCAGTCCTCGAGAAAATAAATGTTAGACTCGTTCTCCATTTCTAGTGTGAATTTTATCGCTAGGTGGCAACCATTAAATATATTTAACATGTTATTAAAATCATAACCATCATCACAAATAATAAAGATGTCATCTATATACCTTTTATACAACTGAAAACCTCGGATGACCATTTTCTAGACTGGCCTACCCCTCTGAGATTTACACATTTCATGAACTGTATTCACCAAAGTAAAGAATAAATGTATCCATTAGAGTCCAACAGCATGCGAATCTTCAGTATGAATAGTTCAGTAGTGATAACGTGTTTAACTACAATACTGACTGACAAGGATGTAAATCTCATAGGAGTATGGATTGCCTTTGAGATTGCAGACTCACTTTTCCGAGCAGTACAAACAAACGCGAAACCCTGAGTCGATGGCTTCCTATCCAGTTGGCTACTATCATTTCAAAATAATCCAGTTCTCTTGGAAATGAGAAATAACTAATCCTCTGTTATTCGGATCTTTAACACTAGTGTCAGACAAATGCTTCTTTCTATATGGTTCAGAGATTTGACGCGCGCGTCACCAAAAGAATTCTCAACAGGCTACTGCTGACTTTCATCAACACCTGTCTTCTCTGGCTCCGTAGTGAGGATCCGAAGGTCGGACAGAAACGACAAGTTACAAGGGCCTCAATGAGGAAACGAACCAACCAAGAACATATCGATCAGTAAATATGCAGAAGGAAATGGAGATAGATTGAGGAGGTCATTAAATAGAATTATGCTCTAGGCCGTGAAGTGATATGCGGATGGGGAAAGACAAGTTGAGTATGTGTATCCAAATTAATGATGTAGAGAGGAAATCACGTGAAGAGAACAATCGTGGAGCTAGATAACAAAGACTATAGAGAACAAAGTGAAATTACAATGTGTTGCTGAATCATCTTTGTTCCACTTAGAATCCAAAAGAATAATAATAAATAGATAATACAGGATTTCATCATGAGCTGACATCGGTACTGGACAGCTGTTTCGTCCTAGTTTGGGACTCTTCAGTGTGTACCAACCGGGATTCGAACCTGGGATGCCTCAGTTACAAGTCAATTTTGTAGATCATTCAGCCACTGGGACTGGATCCAATGGCTAAGTCATGAATTCCAACTTCTGCCAATTCACGACATAGCGCTACCGCTAACCAGTGTCATCGGTGAGTATTTGTCCTCACACTCTGCCACACTGGTTGACACCCACTGGTAACGACTTCTCACTAGAACTCCAGTCAACTTCATCTTATAGTCAGTAATTCACTAGTGAGCATCAGACTAATTTTCAAGAGTTATTTAATAAGAATTTAATTTGTTTCATGTTTGATTATGGATTGATATCAGTCAGAGAACCGAAGAGTCCCAAACTAGGACGAAACAGCTGTGAAGTACGCCCTGATAGCCTGTAATGGTTCTCTCCATGATCAAACTTGAAATAAATCGAATCCCTACAAAACTAACTCTTGTGAAACTAACATTTCCAAATACACATGAATAATGACAACCTTAAATGCAAATATAATGATTAATACTGGTAATTATTTTGAGTTTTAGATAATATTCTAACTTTTAGCCAAAATTCTGTTAAACTAATTAGCTTGTTTATTTATGTATTTATTTATATACAACTCGTTTTCTTTTTGTCTTCATGTGAAGTTTTTTTTAGAAAAATGTATTCTTTATTTCTGCATATACACACACATAATGTTGTGAATACTAATCGCTTTCATGATTTATTCTACTTGAATGAAACTTGTCCTGATTTCAATTCGATCAATCAACTCAGCATGAAAGCAAACATTTCTCTGGTGTTGTTGTGTTTTTTTTCTCACAGATTTATTTATTTTATTTATTTTCTAAACAATACAATGTATATATATTCATACAAACATTTGCTTTTCATAAATTACTTTGTTTTTTTGAAAGATTCACTCTAATTTTTTAATGTGCATTTTAAACACAAAGTATTACCATTGAACATTGATCATTGAAAATTGAATAGCCATAACTTTACACTGAATGTAATTTCTCTGTAGTAGTAGTAGTAGTAGTAGTAGTAGTAGTAATGTAGTAGTAAAAATAATAATAGCTTTAATCTGAAGAGTGTTTATATAATGTACAGAATTTTCAGCAGAATGTATTGCATGTTTAATTCAATTTTAGATTTTCCCGTCGATTGATTGGACCGAAGTGCTCGGTCTCAGGTTGACATATCGGCTTCTTGTGCAGATGTTTCGACGATGTCTGGGCATGTAATTAGAATTTAATTGGTGTATGGTGACTAGCAGTGGAATCCAGGATAACGCGCATTTCTTCCTATTTTGGACTCGTCATCTGGATGTACCTGCATTCCCACTCTTTACAATCAGGCCAGAAAATTAATTTTGACAATGTTGAAATCATCCAGAAGAATTTCCGATGTCACAAAAAAGTCTCATATCAGAAAAACTTCATATAACATGGAATTGAAATTATCTGGATAGAAATGACAGGTTACAACGGAATTCGCCCCCACCCCCCTATGAAGTGAAAAAATTAGATATGATGGAGAAGATTTGTAGCTCACGTGGATGATTTTGATGTGGTTGTGTTCTCTGAGCTGGATAGTTAATTTGTGAAGCTTTCATCACCCTACTAGGCGACATCTTCAGCACATACTTCAATTTGAAGTGAGCTTGTAGATTTCTCCACGAGTTTATTAATCATCTCTCCCGGTGACCCTGGATGTGATTGGTTGCTTTTGTGTGTTTTCACACCTTCTACGTTATTTGTATTGTAATTCATCGTTTCTTTGACTTGAACTTTGACCCTTTGTGTATGAGGTTTCTTTCTTATCGGTTGGTAAATTTTGTCGATCTCGATGCGTCTATTGATTGATGATTCACTGGAATGCCAAGCTTCTAAAAATTCTCTAGGATTCTTGGTGTTTCCTCTGTCTAATATTTGAACGCTGGTTTTCCCAGTCGAATTGATGTCCGTGGTTGTCTGTATGTAGTGATATGAGCGAGGGAGTGGATGTCATGTCTTTTGACAGCTAGCTTATGTTCGTGGATACGAAGACGAAGGGGACGTCCACTTTGGCCAATGTAGTGTTTTTCGCAGTTGTTACAATTTATTTTTTAGATGATGTTGGTTTTATCTTCTTTTGTTGTTTAGTCTTTTGGTTGACATAGAGCCAGTTGAGTGAAGTGATTTTGTTGGTTTGTGTGTGACGTCAATTCCTAAAGGTCTGACAAGTCTTGCAGTGATTTCTGATGTATCCTTTATTTATGGCAGGGCGACTTTCTTTGTGCTTTCCTTAGGGGCTTTTGGTTTGATAGGTTGGCTTGGAGGTATATGTCTTTTGATGAAATTCCGTGGATATCCATTGTTTTGGAAGACGTCCATGAGATATCTTTCTTCAATTTTCCTTGAGGTGGGAGTGCTGCAATGAGTCCTGGCTCTCTTGAATAGTGTTTGCATGCAATTCCTCTTGTGTGCTATTGGATTGTTGCTGTTGTAATTCAGGATTTGGTTTGTGTGAGTTGATTTTCTATAAACTTGAGTTTCTAATTCCCCTGTGGTTGTTCGCTTGACTAAGACGTCCAAAAATGGGATTTTGTTCTCGGATTCCTCTTCTCTTGTGAATTTGATGTCGTTGAAGACGTTGTTTACTAAGTTGTGAGTGTTATCTAACTCGTTTCTTTTGATTATTACAAATGTCTTGTCCACGTAACGTTTCCAAATCTTCGGTTTGATCTTTGGTAGGATTATGTTTTAAGCCTTTGCAGCACTGCTTCTGCAATCAAACCTGATATTGGTGATCCCATGGGTGTTCCTTTGACTTGTTCATATATTTGGCCGTTGAAAAAATTAACACAAATATGATAAGTAATTTCATTATGTAAACACTTGTTGCTTTAATGCACTTATCAAATCCAACAATCGTCACATGGTTTGTTATCTTCACCAAGTGACCAAATTGACAATGCAAAAAATTACGTTATTCTGAAGAATGATGCTTAAGTGACTGCATGCAACTAGCTGAGATTTTGTAAGTTCGCGTTTAATATCACTACTTTGACAAAGCTGTTAGCATAATTTATAATAGCGAAGCGTCAGTAAAAACACATTGGGAAATACCCCTAGGGAAGACTACATTCGTAACATAAACATGAAAACATTTGATTTCATAAGTTATCATTATTTACAGTTTACCTGAAAGCATAAGGATTGAAAAAAAGATGAAAATAACATATTTTAAATGTTAATATGATAAAGAGGAGTACGTTACAAATTTGGAAAAATCATGTATTTAAAGAATTTACAGTGTAAATATGAAGATTCCCTGTTCAACTCCTAATTAACTATATCAACTATATATACCTAAATCATCTACTGGAGCATGTGTCAAATTTAGACGCATTGCTATTACCTCTCCTTTTTTGAAAACTATGGGGAAATTACTTTTACTTAGTCTTGTGCCTTCGCTTAAATCCTTTAATGACCCTAAACAATTTGCCTATAAGCACAGTAGAAGCACTTTAGATTCAGCTACCGTCTTATATCATAACATTGCTTCCAGTCTAGACAAGGGGGCTAAATTTGTTCGTTGTGCCTTCCTAGACTATACATCTGCATTTGACTCGGTCCCTCGGGACATCTTATTAAATAAACTTGCTGCAAGTCAAACAGAATGTTGGGCTGTTAACTGGTTACACTCTTATTTCTCAGAAAGAAAGCAGTACACCGTGTATAAAGGGAAGTCTTCCACTTCGTTGCCTACTGAAGCTGGTGTCCCTCAAGGCACTGTCCTTTCTCCTTTTCTTTTTTCTTTCTTCTTACATGACTTTCCTCAGTCCGATGAAATAAATTTTGTGAAGTACGCTGATGATTTAACTGTTTCAATGGCTGTTAACGCCCAGCTAGATTGTACCAAAATAAATAGCTTTCTGTCGGAAGTCAGTAAATGGTCTGAGTCTAACGGTCTTAAACTGAATCCTTCTAAATGTCAAACTGTTAATTTCAGCTTAAGGTGTAAACGGCAGTTAAAAGAAGCCGTCGATTCTTATGACAGTTGTAAGATTGATGACAATGATATAGGAATTAAATCAGAAATAAAGTATCTTGGACTTAATCTCTCTTCTGATCTCTCCTGGTCTTCCCATGTCTCAGCGATCTCCAGTAAAATATTCCGCCTGACATTTTACATTAAGAAGTTAAGGCACTCGGATATAACTCAACCCCTCCTCTTACAGTTCATAAACTCTTGCATCCTACCTATTCTTCTTTATTATTCACCCTTATTCTTCCCTGGTTTGCTTAAAAGGGACTAAGTCACAATTCATAGAATGCTGAAGACTGTCAGTAGGGTGAGTGGTGTCCCAGTGGACTACATAGTTAACGTCGTTGTTGATAGGCACTTTACCTCGTGCAATAAATTTGCTAGAGGAATTTTGTCTGAGTTGGAGCATCCACTTCACCCTCAGCTTTCACCTAGCATCTGCTCAGGTAGAGCAAGAAGTAACTTCAGAAAACTGAATGCTCGCACGTCTAAGTATAAAAATTCTATGATAACATAGTTGGCACGTATTTTATGTGATGAAAATAATGTCAGGCAAGAATTAACTAACCTTTTTTCATCAAGTAAATAAACAATCTCCTCCATCCATCCTTATATACCTTCAAGTTTTACTTTTCTTATTTCTATTATACTTATAGTCCCGTTGCTTCTTTGTTTTTACTTTCATAATTGCAAACACCAACTTATCTCTATGACTGCTGTACTCTTTGTTTTTTCCCCTCACCATATGATGTAAAGAGAACATCATATTGAATATTTTTAATCATGCAAGGATTTGTATACCGAATGGACAATACTGTGTGAAACAAGCCGACGGCAATTTTCACTTGTATTATTATTATTACCTTAGCTGTTATCATTATTATTATTTCCATTTTATATTCTGCATGTTTTTTTTGGTATTACCCCTACTGTAAATATGGAAAATTTTCTGTGTGATTAATTTTTATTTATAATTTGAGGAAATTAGATGCAATATTGTGATTAATGCTGAAAATTCCATTCTGTATCACAAGTACTGTCTTTGGAATAAAGTAAATTATTGTTATTATTAATATGCATTGATAAAGAAACGCGGGTTTTCAGGGGAGGGCAGGAAAGGAATACAGAAAAGATATCATACAAAAATTATTGTTATATTAATTTGCTATTACCAGTTTTCAAAGTAACTTGAAACCAAAAGACATTATTTTTCTGTAATAGTGAAAACAGTTTGGTGAACTGAAATCATCAACATGTGAATGGGGGATTATGTAACTGACATAATCAAAACTTAAATTCATTTACGAAGTTATAGGGACTGACCGGCGTCACATTCACACTGAGAAGGCATAGGCGTGGTTGAAAAGCTTCTCTTACAGCTGTGTATTGCAGTATTTTTCGTTTTTTAATGTTAATTCGCATTTATAGAATACCGTTTAAGCAACCAAATATGTATTTGCGGTAAATTCTTACCAGGCTTTACAATTACGTAGTGAAATATCAACCGTAGACATCTGAAACAATGTGGATCAGTAAAACAAAATATTATTATTCCCTTGGGTTCCGAGTGGAAAATAGGGCTTCAACAACACATTTCCACTCTGTCCTATTCTCTACTGTCCTCTTCAGCTCGGTCCACCATTGACCATAATCTATCATACCCTCCTCCAACACACACACAAACGATCTCCTCCATATCACCCTCGCACAGATGACCTCCTCATCGCCTCCCAGTGGGATTCTACACGAACGATAGCCTGCGCTGTCTGCGATATCACTCGACAGCCTCTTCAACGTATGCCCAATTCTTCTCCACTTTCTTCTGTAGATTTGTTGAGCAGTGGGCTCTCGCCTGTTGGTTTGTTCCCAGTAAGCCACAGTTTATTGCTGCTAATTCTTTCTGGCCGGCTGACTGGCCGTTTGATCTTCAGTATGGAGACAGCCACTGAAGGTGACAGCTGTTGATAAAAGTCTGCAACCTATTGGAAATCTTTTTTGTGACACGCTGATCAGGTTTCTGACCCGTGTAGAATAATAATAAACTGAGAAACTAAAATTAAAATATGCAGCTATATTACAGTATGATATAGATAATAAAGTAAGAAGTACAAATAAAAACAAAATTTACAGTTATCCGGTGTCATGGGGAGAGATAACTATTCTGAGTTGGGACTGAAGGTCATGGGAGGGGAAGCGATTGGACGAAAACCTTTTTCTGAACACAGAGATTGGGTTGAGAACTTCTTTACGGTAACTGCCTCAGTTATGGTTAGTAATCGAAGGTGCACAAACCTCAGGAATTGAGGCGGCAGCCTGTGTAGAATTGTAAAGGATGATCTGCTTTATTAATCTTGTGCTCCACGAATAAAACACTTTTGAATTTATATATCATTATTATTACTATTCATTCTTTATCTTCCGAGTGAAACATAGAGCTTCGGAGGAAGATCTCCATTTCACTCGGTCGTCTGTCACCACACTTTCAACTAGTTCCACAATCTTCCATTTTTTACTCATCTGACTTCTTTAAGGACCGACAGCCAACTTATCGCTTCCCAATTGGGTTCCCATCGAGGGACAGTCCATTGCGCCATATCACTTGAATTTCTCCTCAGCACCTTCGTTTTTACTCCATTTCCATATCTTCCCGAATATTTATTGGGCTAGTCAAAGATTGTTTTCTGGATAGCCACCTACCAGAGTTGCCTGTTATTTAAACTTCTCCGACCGGTAGAATGATATTCACTATCAAGCCAGCGAAGGAAAGTGTCAATGAAAGTTTGCATGTAGCCTGTTGGAAATGCTGTTGGTGACAAGTTAGTGCCGATTATTTGAACTGCCAGCGAATCATTGATTTGATATCATAACTGCTGAATTCTGAATCTTGTTCTCCTGTGCTAAATGCATCAGTGAATCTGAATACCAATTTCCCGACCGTCGTTGGCTTCAAAATCTTCATTTCTGTGTCACCAGTAGTTTGTCAGATGAGCAAATGAAACAGACTACATCCTCTTGAATTCCCATTGATGGTGAATGGTATTTGTTGTCAGTGTTGGTCGGTCAGTCGGATACCTCTATCACCTTTTTCCTTTCCAAGTTCACTAGAAATCCAGTATTGGATACCTCTTTTGCCAACCTGTCTGGTCTTCACTTGTATTATATTAATTCCTATCTCTATAATATGTTTCGCAATATGATGGAGAAGATTTGTAACTCAGGTGGATGATTTTCATGTAGTTGTGTTCTCTGCACGAATAAACCATCCAGCTCAAAGAACACAACAACATCAAAAAATGTTTCACAATGGAAGAGCTAAGTCATCTGTTTTCACCAATAATGGGTTCAGGGGATTCTACTCACCTTGACTGGACGCTAGTTACTAATGTCCAATCAAAGTATCCAGTACAGTCCTACAGGACGTCAACCGCGAACCGCGGGTTCGAATCTCAGAAGGCACATGGGTTCCTTCGAGGTTGCAGACACGCCTTGCTGACTGGTGAGCACCAACCAGAACGAAACCTAGTTTAAGCGAGACTCCCTGCCGATTACCTTCAACCATCCAATTTCACTTACCTCTGAAGCCATTTAGGAATATACTCTGAAACTCTTACTTGCAAAGATCAGTGTTACCACACGAATAAAACCTTTTATGCACCTAAGATCCGAATAATTGAGAATGGTGAAACCTATGTACCCATCTAAGCCCTTAGAACATGCAAAAAATTGATATCACATCCCATTGTATCTACCAGTTTAAATGTACGTAGGGTCACATATATTTAGGAATGAATGATTCATCGATCTTTGCAAGTAAAGGCTTTAGAGCATATTCCAAAATGGTTTCAGAAACAAATGGAATCCCCTGAACCGATCAATGTTGAAAACAGACGACCTGGCTCTTCTATTGAAAAACATAACAGTTTTTTCATAAATCTATGTGTGCAGAACTGAATTCAGAAAACAAAGTGTTTTTTTCGTTTACACGATTCCTTTGAAAATTTCGAGTACATTGATTGATTTATTGATTTTATGAAACTCGAAAAAAGAACATTTCTCGCCTACAACAACTAATACTACGGTAGACATTCCTGACAGTTTTATTTTAAATAATGACCTACGTCTTTTAACACACTATTTGAAAATTTAAAAAAAAAGAATTATTAAATCGTTTTACAAGTGTTGGTTTGTAGGGATTTGATTGGTTACAGGATTTCATCATGAGCTGACATCAGTTAGAGAACCATTGCATGACATCATATCATGTGCAAATATTTCATACAATCTGTTTTAACGATGATAGAATGTGTTAACCTGGAAAATGACCATTCACTAAAAATTAAACATTAGTAGGCAAAATTTTCTGCTTTGTAACCTTGTAAGAATGTGCCAATATGAAACTCCAGATTGATTTTACAACTTCTTTATCAAATCACATTGGACAGTGTTCAAGAAGGCTACCGTGGGCTTCCTGGGTCGTTCTACCTATGCAACTGTCTCTCTCCACAACAAAAGTTAAAGTTTTATAAATACACATTGAATTCGCCAGACTTGGTAATTTATCCTTCACCTGGAATTGGAACTTCACGATGAGTGGTGAATTTTAAACACAATGTTTGGGACGAAGAATGTTTTGGTTATGATTTCTTGCAGTTTCAACGCCAGTAATTCGATAGCTGAGTCTCCATTGAAGGGAATATCTAACTGGAAAAACTATCACCACAAAGTATATGTGAGACACATGCTGAAAGGAGACTTAGCTGATGAACTGTTGTCATCAGAACTCCGAAAAAAAAAGCGAAAACATTATTTGCCCCAAACATTATGTTAAACATTCAGCACTCATTGTATAATTCGAAAGCAGGTGAAGGAAAAGCTACGGAGTCTGTCCATTTCAATGTGAATTTATAAATTTAACTGTCGGTGTGGAGAGAAACAGTTACATAGGGAGATTGACTCGACAAGCCTACCATCGTCTTCCTGAGCATAGAATATATATATATATTCTAGAATAACTGTCATTAACAATATTGCTGTTTTGTAAATAATATCGATTTATTTACATCAGTAGAATATATAGTTCAAGCAAGATATAGCTTGATGAATCTTCCTTAACCACTAATGTACCACCGATGGAAACAGAAGACTTTATATTCGAAAAATGAATCAGACGAAACATCGATGTTGGCATTCCTATATCTTCTACGAAGGAGCTTCATTGGCGATGAATAATGAATGTTCATTTAAAAAAAATCTAATAAGGAATTCTACAGACAAATTGATTATGTGGCTTTGGCGCCACCATTAAGACTAATTCTAGCTGACATCTTCCTAGAAAGATTAGCGAATCAACCTAAGTTGATGATACTTTTGTAGTGCTAAAACGAGATCTACACAGTTCACTCTTGGTGAAACTAAACATTCTACCTCCCAGCATCCAGTTTACCTCGGAAGCAGAATTAAATGTCAGTGAACTACCATTTCTAAAGTGTCTAGTTAAGAGGAGGGAAATCGGGATATTTTGATGTATCTATATTCAGGAAGTAAATTCACTCCAACAAATATCTAGACTTCGGATCATCACACCCCATCAGCGCAAAGGTATAGGTTGTTTCAAGTCTTCTTAGACAAGCACACTCTTTGATAACGCGTGACAAGGAAAAAGAAGAAACAATATCAAACATTACTGAGACTCTCAAACAAAATAACTATCCAAAGTACTTCATCAACAAAATCAACACTGACATTAACTATGGTCGGAAAATTATTCCGAAAACATGGATCTCAACAGTTGTCATTCTATATAGAGCAAAGACGTCAGACGATATCAGAAGAGTACTCAATAAGCTCGACGTCAAAGTTTTCTCCAAACATCAGACACGGACACTACAAAACAACCTTGTCCATATAAAAGACCGAATCCCTAAAGATTCTCTGTCTAATTGTGTCTATACAATAAAATGCTTGGAATGTGATGCGATATACATCGGACAAACATCGCCAGAGAGAGATCAGAATCAGAAGAAATGAACACCGTAGAGCGTTCGTGTTCGACCATCAAAAAATTCAGTTGAACTAAAAAAAGCTTGAAAAATCTACACGCTATAAAATCAGGCCAGAAAACTGATTTTCCCAATATTTAAATAATCCAGAAAACTTTTCGCGATCGCAAAGGACGTCTAATATCAAATAGAATCCAAATTGTCTGAATAAGAATGATGGAATAAGACAGAATTTGGCCTGGTTACAACACCCCCGCCACCCATGAAATGAGAAAGTCAACATGAATGTGATAAGCGATTTCACTTTGTAAACACACGCTGCTTTTATAATCGTATACACTTATCAAATCCAACAATCTACACTTGGTTTTGTTACCTTTACCGATTGGCGAACGTGACAACGCAAAAATTACCCCCATGCTGAGGAACGACGATGAAGTTGTTATATGCAAGCTGAGATTTTGTAAATTCTGGTTTAATAATACTTTGATAAAGCTATTAGCAGCATTAAATAGTGAAACACCAATAAAAACAATATCGTTTTGTTTTTCATTCATTGGAAAATACAAAATACCTTTTTTATAGTGAGAATCAACCTGCTTTTGAAAAATGTAATTAGTGAACTATTGTAGTTACATGGATGACATATTGTGAAATTATGAGAAATGAGAATGAAACAAAGAATGTCCTTAACAAATTTAACGATGTTCATCCTGCAATAAGTTTTACTACACAGAAAGAAATTCTAGTATCGCATTCGTAGACGTCCCTACACACACGTCTGACACGCTCTAATAAAAAATACTTAGACTTTAATTCATCCCATCCAGAATAGGTAAAGATAGGTTAAGTTAAATGTCTTTATAATCGGGCTAAGAGCCTAACTAGTTAGCCGGAAGATTTAAATGACGAAGTCGAACAAATGAAGGAAATATTACTGTAACGACAGAAGACAAGGGCCAGGCAACGGATAGTTTATTGAGAAAATCAAGAAATACACATAGATATTTTGTACACTATCATTAGCGTTATTGTTGGTAGAGAAGCAACATCTTCTGATTGGTTGTTTTGCTGCTGAAGGTCATTCTGTACTACTTGTGACCGTTTCTTAGAAAGTTAGGCCATATATCTGCGAATCGTATCTGCGCACGCTAAGTCCGCTGTGATTGGTTGGTGAGTTATTGTTTTGTTATTGTTTTTTTTCTAATGACACCGATTCAGGACGTAAACATTGACGTAAATTGTTGTCTACAATTTTCGGCTTGCAGACAGCTCTCACCACATTACTAGTGTATAACTACCACCCTCCCACCCACCCCAGAATTTATTCAGAAATATATGAAGAACCATAAGAAAACGAAGACTAGCAATAAAAGTGATGGAAATAATATAGAATTCAAAGCCTCTGTAGCACTGCTGTATAAAGAAGGAATAACAGAGGCCTTACGTAGAATTCTCAATGAAGTTAGATTTAGTCGGGGTGGCATTTAAACCAACTAACTAACTCTCTCAGAGATAAACTTTTTCTTGTTAAGGACCCAAAATAACCAATTAAGAAAAGTAATATAATTTACCGAATACCATGTAACAATTGTGACGTAAATTACACAGGTGAAACTAGTAAATCGGGGTCAGTTAGATTATCGGAACAGAAATTTAGCTAGACCTAGAAAAAAGCCCAGTCATTGCACTGCACCGCATTCACTTGCTTGTAATCACAAAATAGGGTGAGAGTACTAAAAAGTAATATAGTTAGGCGGGGAGAGAGGTTATTCACTGAAGCTTTGTTTATCGATTCAACACCTCACATGTGCAATCGGAATGACGCAACGCCTTTACCGGCGATATGGAAAGTGCTAACAAACAACAAAGGAAAGTTGGAGAGACAGAAAAAGAGAAAATATATATAAGTACTGGTTTTTGTAGCAATTTCTGTTTGATTGGTTGGAGGATTTCGTCATGAGCTGACATCAGTTAGAGAACCATTGGAAAAACTGCAGGCAGCACTGAAGCAGCTGTTTCGTCCGCCTGGCTTGGGACTCTTCATCAGTACGCACCCACCGCCAGGGTTCAAACCCAGGACCTTCTAGTTACAGGGCGAGCTGGTAAATCATAAAAGCCACTGGAACCCAATCTAATGGCCCATGAGTTCTAACTTCTGCCAATTCATGATATAGCGCAACCACTTCGCAATGCATTCTTAGATGAGTTAGTGCCTTACTTTCAACCTGCTGTACCCTACTGGTCACGGCTTCCCACTAGAAATGCGTCACTGGATCGAGTCCCAGTAGCTTAATGGTCTACCAAAATATATATAAGACAAATTGTGAAAACGTGTGAATAAACTGATAAGATTATAAGCAATAATTTATGCTCGAAACGTCATCCAGTTGTTAGTACTGCATCACTGTGAGATTATTAAAATGAACTTATCTATAATAGATGTCCCTATGACTACAGAATAGGATGGCACAATAAGAAAGAGTGTATATAGAAAACCTACACAGACTGGTCAGTATACTCATTTGTTGAGCTCTGTACCATTGAAATTTAAACGAAATTTAACAGTATTTGGTTCACAAATCAATCTGCTCTTATGAATGTCTCAATGAAGAGTTCAATATTATTGAAGAATTACTGGATGATAATGATTACCTGAAGAAATTCATTGACAAAAATATGAACGTGAAGCTAAATTACCCGCAGTCCTGCAAAAAGACCTTGTTCTTGAAACTCCAGCTCTTCAGTGATAACATCAGTGAAATAACAACACTACGCTTCAGGAATGCGACAAAAAGAGCATTCACTGCCGTTGAAGTATGCTATCTCTTCAAAACCATCCCATTTTACGCTCGGAAGTTAAGGAAGAACTACCTAATTTTACCCCTTCTCTACGTATCTGTCAGTTTAACTGCTTCTGTGGAGCCAGCTACATAGGCGTGTTTATCGTCGGATTTTTGAACATCATTCCGTGTGGTTAAGCAAACGACAAACAAACTCCATCCACTGCTCTGTTCTATGTCATCTCCAAGGATACTGAACACAAAAATGACGTTGACAAAGCTTTCACAGTTATCTGCCGCATTCCAACTAACCGTAATTCTAACTTACAATTTCGTCTGTGTTATATATTGCTGAAGCCGTCGGAATCTACATGAATAAGCCCAACAACTTGTGCATCCAAAAGAAGCTGATTCGGACGCTCACACAGACCACATCCTGAATTACAACAGCAACAATCCAATAGCACACAAGAGGAATTGCATACAAACACTATTCAAGAGAGCCGGGACTCATTGCAGCACTCTCACCTCAAGGAAAATTGAAGAAAGATATCTCATGGACGTCTTCCAAAAGAACGGAATTTCATCAAAAGACATATACCCCCAAGCCAATCTATCAAACCAAAAGCCCCCAAGGAAAGCACAAAGAAAGTCGCCTTACCATATATAAAGGATATCTCAGAAATCACTGCAAGACTCTTCAAACCTTTAGGAACTGACGTCACACACAAACCAACAAAGTCACTTCACTCAATTCTATGTCAACCAAAAGACTCAACAGCGAAGGAAGATAAAACCAACATCATCTACAAGATAGATTGTATCAACTGCGAAAAACACTACATTGGCCAAAGTGGACGTCCCCTTCAACTTCGTATCCAGGAACATAAGCTAGCCGTTAAAAGATATGACAACCACTCCTTCATATCACTACATGCAGACAACCACAGACATCAATTCGTCTACGACAACGTTTAGATATTAGACAGAGGAAACAACAAGAATGCTAGAGAATTTTTAGAGGCTTGGCATTCCAGTGAATCATCAATCAGTAGACACATCGAGATTGACAAAATTTATCAACCGATAAGAAAGAAACCTCACACACAAAGGGTCAAAGTTCAAGTCAAAGAAACAATGAGTTACAATACAAATAACCTAGAAGGTGTGAAAACACACAAAAACAACCAATCACGTCCAAGGTCACCAGGAGAGATGACTGATAAACTCGTGTAGAAATCTAAAAGCTCACTTCAAATTGAAGTATGCACTGAAGATGTCGTCTAGTAGGGCGATGAAAGCTTCGCAAATTAACTATCCAGCTCAGAGAACACAACCACATCAAAATCATCCACCTGAGCTACAAATCTTCTCTATCATATCCAAACGGCGATTATTCTAGAATATTATGTTTGTATAATCATAATTTAGCGTCGGTGGCATAGCAGTTAAGACGCTCGCCGACCATGCATATGGTCCGGCGTTTGATCCCCGGCCGACGCACTCCTTTACCTTGTTAAGCCAGAAATAAAGCTGGTAAAGAGGAAAGGTTGGGCATGAGGCTAGCAACCTCATCCTGTAAAAATAAATACTGCTAAAGAAACTTCAAGCCACTAGCTTGAAGCCCTATGTCCCACTGGGGAACGTGAAGGAAAAAAAATAGTCATAATTTAGATAAAGCAATAAGATGATGTAATTTGTCTGAATCGTGTAATGTTGTATTTGCGCACAACAAATTTCGAACATCCTGATCACATACGGACTTGTCATAGAAAAGATACATATATGAAATTAATAAAGAGTTAAGAGGTGAGAAAATAGATTTAGTTCAAGTTAAAAGGACATATTCAAGGTCAAAATAACAATGATCACTAAACTAAATAACAGAAGTAGTAGTACATCTACTATGGTATCAAAACACAATTTACCAAGGAAGGCTTAGTGTGATGACGAATTGTTGCTTTGCCCGCATAAAGGTGGTTTAAACTTGCTAATCGCTAGCCAGGGCTTCCACAAACTTTAGGATACGCCCCAAACACGTTTTATAGATAGGTTTAAAAGGTGTGTTAATGTCAATTTTATGTCCCGTCTCTATAATATGTTTTGCAATAGAGGAGCTAGGTCTCCTGTTCTCACCATTAATGGGTTTCGAAGATTCTGTTTACTTTCGGAGCCATTTAGGAATATGCTCTGAAGCCAGCCCTCACGTACATTCATATTCGTAAATACAGTGGGATGTGACATCACTTTTCGCATGTTCAAAGGGCTTTGATGGATGGATATATTGGCTTCACATTCTCAATTATTATGATATTAGCTGCGTAAAAAGTCTTTTTAACCACAACAGCGTTCAATCTTTGTCTAGTTATCAAGCTGCTATGATGCCCCATATAGGATAGCTTGATTTATAAACCTTAGCATAGCAAACTTCAATTCTAAGCACTACTAAACAGAAGCCTTGACTCATCAATAACTACTATACACTCAAAGTTACAAAGAAATACAGAAAAAGAAAAGAAAGCTAATAATTGAAATATCTTTTATTTTGAGTAGTATCCGCTTTCTATGGTCACTTTGAAGCAATAAACACACACAAAATCACCCAAAAATTAAATATTATGCATATATATGTTTAAAAAAAAGTAAAGGAAATCAGCTTTTCTGTCAAAAGTTATTACGTAACTTTAAATAACATAAGGGAGTAGAAAGGATAACACAGCTAATCCATATATATATATATATATATATATATATATATATACCAAAACAGTGTAGTGGCTAACTGGTCTATACAAATATAATTATATTATGCATTAATATTTGATCCAAAAATGGATCGATTGTAATGTTGAAACGTGATCGGTCTAATTCTGTGCAAATTGTTGCATAACTTTTAAAAAAGGATTTGCCCTTCATCGTCATCTTGGTTAAGAATATTCGGTGCATGATCTGCTGAAGCTAACTGGAAGCCTTTAGCTTTTAATTCAGATTCTTTCAAGGCACGATTACGTTTCTTTTTCTCCTGGACTTTTTTCAATCTATTTAAAAAAAATTAAAAAATAGATAAATGAATCAATAAATCAATAAACTAATCAGTAAATAAATAAATAAATACCTGAAGCTGCCCAAATCTCAGTGGAAGTTAACTGCCAAGACGAATAAGTTCACAGCCTCGCAGTGTATCAAGCTGAGAAACACACTTAATAAATGAGACTTGCTATTACTACTCACTTGTTAGGGGGGATTGCAGTAGGTGGAGTGGGATTCGAACCTGGGACCTGTTGAATGACTGAAAGTCAATGGGCGACATCTCGACTTATTCAAACATACCGCTGATAGATATAGTTCAATGCACTGCATTATCTGTTTTTGGACCTCTCTGAATTCCCAACCGGCCGGACCCCTCAGGTCGCGACATCTCATTAGAACTCCAGGCACCTTCATCCTGTAGCCAGTCACTCACCAGAAAGCATCAGATTAATTTTCAAGAATTAGTTTGTAGGGATTTGATTTATTTCAAGTTTGACCACGGATTGGAATCAGTTAGAGAGTCATTAAAAACCACCAGGGAGTGCTAGACAGTTACTTCGTCCCGGCGTGGGACTCATCGGCAGTACGTACCCACAAGGATCCTGACTCAGTACCTTCCGTTTACAAGGCGACCTCGTAAACTCACTAACTCTTGAAAATTAATATGATACTGTCTAATGACTGCCTACTGGATGAAGTTGCTTTGAGCTCTTTCTAGTGAGAAGTTCTGGTCAGTGAGATACACCTTACTTTTTTACTTTACTTCGGCTATCTCCTAAGGGAGCATGAGCCGGCTTCATGAACATCTAAGAGAGTTCATGAATTTTCATGGGAATTTGGTACGAGTGATGTCCCCAGAATCGCTCGGCCTTTTGTTTGAGAGTGCAGCTCTAGCCTTTACACAACCAAGTGTGACCTACAAGGCAGTAGGAGTGGAGTAGGGAGTCCACTATCCATTGGCAGCCGGTGACCGGAGTTCTGTTCATACGTCTTTTTGAATGGGGCCAGACATCCAACAAATGAGATACACCAAGTTAGGCATGAGGAGGATAAATGCTAGTTGATCACACTGACCAGTGGTCACGCTAGAATCACGAATCGGCAGAGCTTGAAATTCATGGAATAGCCATTGGATTGGAACTAAGTAGCTGAAAAAATGGTATACGAGCTTGACTTGTAACTGGAAAGTCCTGGATTCGAACCCCGGTGGGTACGCACCAACGACGAGTTCCAAACTAGGACGAAACACCTAGCCAGGACTCCCTAACGGTTTTCAATGGTTATCCAAGTGATAACAATCCATAATCAGGCTTGAAGTAAATCAAATCCCTACAAGCTAGATCTTGAAAACTTTTAGTGCACTCGTCAGTGAGAAACTTTCTCTCTAGGTATCATCAACCTGAGAGTTACGGTAATCAGTGTAATAATAATAATACTGTTTCGTCTCTCTTCATCAAATGCATTTCCAAATACGTTGCAAACTGTGATTATTACTTGCCTTCGCTCGATACCGAAGATCAAAGGAAACGCCGGAAAGAATAAGCAATAAGGAACTGTGACAAGCAGAAAATTAGCCAACAACTCAACTGCCCAATAAATATAGAGAATATGGATGTGGTTTGTGAATATACGTTGATGAGATTCGTCAAGTGGAACCGGGATGAGAAGGAGACAGTTGGGCGTGGGTGGGTCATGTGAGGAGGAAGTTTTTGGGGAGACATCTGAAATATATATATATATATATTAGTGCAGAAGCTCTTTTGAATATACTCGTTAACGAGTAATTAAGATCTCTAACTTCATTCCGACTATAAATCAACCAATCAGGAAGTATCCCTTATCTAGGGCATCATAACATCACCTCTTTAACTCACTCTACGATTCGCCAATTATGAGATTGTTTTATCTACTGCACATCCTAACGTGTCAGTTGATCCACAACGGGAAACTCAGTGAAGCCTTTCAAGTTAAGACAGGAGTTAGACAAGGCTGTCTACTATTACCAATGATATTCCTAGTTGGGATAGACTCAATTACGAAGAACATCGTGCATGGGGAGCGAAAAGACAGGAATACTTTAGACCAAAAAGAAAACTTTAAAAGATCTAAACTTCATACAGGATTTATGTCTAATGCCATACTCACTAGAACACTTACTTACTTACAGGCAGAAGCCAACAAGTTGGCAGAACAGGCTGGCAATAAAGACAGGACTTCAAGTGAACACAAAGATGATGGAGGTGATGAAGATAACCAACATCGCCAACAACAACCAGTATCAATCACTTTCCACGGAAGAAATTTGAAAGACGTCACTTCCTTCACTTATCTCACCATGCAGTATCGTTTCAACTACAAGTGACAGCGTGGATGAGGATTTCAAAACCAGGTTGGATCGGAAAGGCGAAACAGACCTTCATCACCCACCCTGAAATCAGTTTGGCAATCTTCTGAACTCAGCATAAAGAACAAAACTCAGGTTTCCAACACCAATGTCAAGTCAATTCTACCATATAAGTGAGAAACTTAGAGCGTCACGAAAAGCATTCCCAAAAGGTTTCATACTTTTATGAGCAGCTGTCTTCACTCCATAAATTGAGGATGAAATGGCCAGAGAGCATTAGCGACAAGAAACTTTGGAAACAAACCAACCAGAAAACTATTGCTCAACAAGTATGCCGAAGAAAATTGAAATGGATCAGACACACACTGAACAGATTGTTGGATGACGTTGTGCGCCAAGCCATTGCTCGAATGGAACCCAAATGGGAAGCGGCAATTTGAACATGTGTCCAAGAGTGACATGGAGGAGATGAGAGCCTAAGGACAATAGTGAAGCCAGCTGAAGGGACTACAAGAAACAGGAGATGTGTTGTTGAATCATTATGTTCCACTTGGAATCCAAGGGAATAATAAAGATAAGCACTGAATGTCTGTCTATAAAATAAAAAATGCCAGTTATGATAAAGTCAACATGAGAATTACATTAAATTTACTGACCTGTAAAATTCTTCTCTCTCACGTTCATCTAATTCTTGTGTAATATAATTCAGTGTACGTTCAATTTTCGGTATAATAACTAGAAAATAACACACCAAAACATCCAAAATACGTCATAAGAATAAAGCATTGAATATATACATATGATGGGTAGAAGAAGTGAATAAACTCTAAACATACAGCTTTATATTTTAGTAGCAAATAGCTCCTCAGAATTATTAGCCAACAGCATTATTCATTCAATATTGGATGGCGATCTTTGCTGTTTAAGTCAACTTGTTTACAGTTAAGCATCCATGCCGTTTGGCACTGTCGTGTTACATTCCATCTGTAGCTGGCTAAACAATTATTACCACTCAACGTTTCTGATCCTGAAATATATCTCGTATTTTGGACGATCAGTCCAATGTTTTGATTCGTCTCTAATTTCAGTAGAACAAGTGCTTTGCAACATTGATATAAGAATAAAACTTGTGCACTGTGGTAGAGTATAATTCCATTATGGGTAAAATTTATTTTGATAAAGTCTCAGTGTTATACAGTAATATTCACTGATGACCACTTTTCGAGCACAATTTATTGCTCATAATCACATCAAGGTACTCACATAACTTTCTAACTTCGTTTACATAATTCTTCGTTAAAATTCTAAAAAGTAATCTGGTAGGTGAAGAGAGAAGTTGATTACTGAACCCTTGTCGACGAGGCTGTGAAATAACATCGACTGAGATGGTTAGGACATGTGTTACGTAAGCCTAGTCATCGCCTTCCTCGACAGGCAATGTTAGCTGATATAGGGTCAGGCTGGAAAAGAGCTAGCAGAGGTCAAACCAAAACATGGCACCAGTCAATGAAATCCACAACAGTTAGTCTAAGCCACGTAAGAAGATGTAGACTTCCTGGTTGGGGTCCTCGGGACGGTAAAAACCAATGGTTGGAAACGATTGGTGATATGACTCAAAATCGTTCTCAGTGGTGCAGATGCATCCACTCCTTGTGACTTATGATTTCCAATTAAACAGTTTTGTTCTTCGTTATCACTATTCCTTTCTCACACCTCTGTTTACTACCTATATTATGCATTTCTCCTACTTTCTTCTCTTGCTTTGTGTGCTACATGGAGTGTGGCGACTTGAACTGCCGCACATGTGTGCATAGTTCTATGTCGAAAACAGACACACAGACAGAACCCTTGTTCATCGAGTCTACACCCAACATATGCAATAGGAATGACTCATCACTCATACCGGAAATATGGAAAATACTACTACCAATCAAACCAAGCGATAGAAAATAATAGAATTATATGAATGAAGCTAGGAAGTTGTGTGAGTGACTTAATATGATTATGAGCGGCAATAAATTGTGCTCGAAAAGTGTTCATCAGTAAATATTATTGTATAACACTGAGACTTTATCAAAATAAATCTTACCCGTAATAGAAGTACTTTGCAAGTTACAGTATAGGAATTTGTGTTTATTTATAGCGTATATCACATAAACATCATATTATGATGCAAGACAGCAACAGCCTCTGAAGTACATCTACCCTGTGTTGTATGCAAACTGTTTAGGATCATTACAACTTTTCAAGAAAGATTCAATGTCAAGTATAAATGTAGTTTTTTCCACTAATCTTGAAAAAGAAGAAGTACATGATTTAGGTGTCGGGATAATTCTAATGTCCTTCCATGCAATGGGTATAACATTACGGGGAAAAATAAGTATTGAAAATGTTCGTAAGAAGACTACATAAAATAATGTGCACATCTTCCTGAGGACAAAAACAGATACACCATCAGGACCCAGGCTTTGAGAATATTTTGAGCCACTTGAAAACATCAAGAGTGTTAAAACTATGAAAGTTGTTATCCTTATGATTTGTAACATTGGGAATGATAACATCAGCTGGACAGCGTATGAAAAACTTATTCAAAGTATCTACATCAAAAGGAGGGACGGTAATACTTCACTTACCACCAGTAATTTCGTTAAAAGCCTCCAGTTATGTTATTGGCTGTATCATCTAGTGTAATGTTTAGTAAATAGGTCCCAGTTACTGTCCTTTGTACGTCGGTAGCACAGCAGTAGAATGCTCGCCAACCACGCCTCATGTGGTTCGGGGTTCGATCCCCGACCACCGACGCACTCCCAAACCTCGCTAAGCCAATAATAACACTGGTAAAGAGGGAAGGTTGGGCATGAGGCTAGCAACTCTATCCCGTAAAAATAAACACCAACGCTACAGAAACTTCAAACCTCTAGCTTGAAGCCCTATGTTCCACTGGGAACGTAAAGGAATAAAAAAAGAAGTTACTGTCCTTTAACATGCAATTAAGATTATATTGCTCAGTAACATCACAGTTAACTTTTCCCGGAAAGGTGACAGAAGACACCTGTTTACCATTCATTATATATTTTAGACAACACTTGTATAATGCAATAATCAGATTTTAATATTGGGGCATGCCTGTGTGTGCTTTATATATTCCATTATCATCTGTGAACATCAGATCCAGTGTTTTGTCAAGTCGAGTAACGAAGTTGACGATGTTTATATGATTTAGTGATTCAAGGGAAGAGAAATCAGAGGAATTAAAATCTCCGGTCACTAGTGACTGATAGTTTCCAAGACAAGAAGCAGAAAGAGAACATTATGTATGAGATATTGCGTGATTAACTACAACAGATACAATTACTGAATTAATAAGTGCATTCTTACACAATGAGGTCGATTAGTTGTAATACTCCTTCCTTATCCCGACCGATAGCTGCTATCTTCATGTACTGGTCGGGCTTGCATATTGCAAACACCTAATGAGCTAAATTGGCTGGAACAAATGCTCTCCCAGGTCCTACCATGCCAGGATGATTGTTTGGATAGCGGTTAACCTAAAAGAAGTTATCATTATACTGTAAGTCGCTCATAACATGTTGGAGGGTCTCAGGGCAAAGTTGTAATGCTGTTTAGTAAAGTATCTTTCTGGGACGATCAGCAAACTAACTACGCTGCCACTATGAATGGAAAACAGGGCTTCAACAGCACATCTCCATTTTCCCCTGTTATCCCTACAAAACTTTAGCTGACTCAACGGTTGTCCATAAGCTCTCAACTCACATGATCACCTACATGTCGCCCTCAGACACATGCCCAAATTATCGTTTCCAATTCGGTCTCGATTCAAGCGATGGTCGGTCGGTCGGTCGGTTTTCGACATAGAACTTTGCACACATGTGCGGCAGTTCAAGTCGCCACACTCCATGTAGCACACAAAGCAAGAGAAGAAAGTAGGAGAAATGCATAACACAGACAGTAAACAGAGGTGAGATGCAAAGGAATAGTAATAACGAAGAACAAAACAGTTTCATTGGAAATCATAAGTCACAAGGAGTGGATGCATCTGCACCACTGAGAACGATTTTGAGTCATATCACCAATTGTCCCCAACCATTGATTTTTACCGTCCCGAGGACCCCAACCAGGAAGTCTACATCTTCTTACGTGGCTTAGACTAACTGTTGTGGATTTCATTGACTGGTGCCATGTTTTGGTTTGACCTCCGCTAGCTCTTTTCCAGCCTGACCCTATATCAGCTAACATTGCCCGTCGAGGAAGGCGATGACTAGGCTTACGTAGCACATGTCCTAACCATCTCAGTCGATGTTATTTCACAGTCTCGCCGATTGATTTCCCCAACTTACCTAGCACTCGACGCCTAACCTCAATATTGCTGACCTTATTATACCACTTCACCCGGGCGATAGAACGCAGACACCTATGATCGAAGACAGCTAATCTTTTCATGTGTTCTGCTCTCAATGGCCAGGTCTCACAGCCAGAAAGGAGGACGGAGCGGACTGTTGAGCAGTACACGCGCCCTTTGGTCGATAGTCGTATATCGCGTCTACGCCAGAGACGGCGAAAACTGGCGTATGCGAACCTAGCCCTCTGTATTCGTGCTGAAATTTCGTCTGAGATCAACCCGTTGGGGCTGATGGTACTTCCCAAGTAATTGAAGCGGTCAACGTGTTCTACCACTTCACTTCCTATTTCTAATATAGGGGTCGGTGTAGTCCAATCCTGCAGCATCATCTTACATTTTACAGGGGCGAATCGCATGCCAAACATTCTTAGATTGCAGCTCAAGGTGTTCAGTAGACTCTGCATTTTGTCAGAGTCCTCGCCTAGAAGGACTATATCGTCTGCATATTCTAAGTCAACGAGATTCTTCCCTGGTAGCAAGTCAATCCCTGAGTCGCTGAAGTGTGTTAGGGTTAAGCCCATTAGTACGTCTATGATGAAGTTGAATAGGAATGGGGATAATGGGCATCCTTGACGGACGCCAATTCAGATGACAACTCGCCATAAGCCCTCACCTGGATGCATGGGTACGAGTAGAGTGCCTTAATCAGTGCAATGTATTTTCTTGGCATTCCCTTTACAGCCAAGCATCGCCAGAGAACCTCCCGGTCGACAGAATCGAATGCCGCCTTTAGGTCAAGAAATATAATGATTGTCGGACGCCGGTAGGAATGCCTATGTTCTAGAATCTGTCGAAGGGTGAAGATATGATCAATACACCCTCTACCTGGCCTAAAACCTGCCTGGTTTTCTCGTGTTTGTGCCTCCCGAGCACCACTTAGTCTACGCAGTATTATTGAGCCTAGGATTTTAGATACTATATTAGTCAAGCTAATCCCTCTGTGATTATCACAAGAAGACTTGTCTCCCTTCTTGTATACCGGAATGATCACCAACCCGATGGAACTTCCTCTGATTCCCAGACGCTGCCTAGAACCTCAGTTAACGCGGACAGTAGACTGTCTCCACCGTACTTAAATACCTCTGGAGTCAATCCATCAGGTCCCGCTGCTTTGCCTTGCTTCAGATTAGTGACAGCTTTAGTAACCTCAGTTAAGGACGGAGGACCTGTTTCTACATACCATTCAGGGAGGTGTTGGATGTCCGGCAGTTTAAGTGTGGCTGTGGGCCAATTAAACTGCTCCTCATAGTGTTCTTTCCAGCGCTCCAGACGTCTATCCTGGGAGCTAATTATGGTGCCATTTTTCGCAGAGATTGTTTCGCTGATCATTTGCCTTTTACCACCTGTTTCCCTGATGAGTCTAAAGAGTTGCCTAGTGTTGCCTATCGCCGATGCTTTTTCCATCTCTTTCGCCTTTGTCAACCACCACTGTTCACGGTCCTTGCGGAGACTTTTCGTAAGTTTCTTTTTGTGCAGCTTTCGAGGAGGCGATTCAAGCGATGGCCTACATTGACTGCGATGTCACCTAACAGTCTGTCTGGTTTCAACCTAGAACTTTGCACCCGTGTGCAGCAGTTCAAGTCGCCACACTTCCCTCAGCACACAAAGCAAGAGATGAAAGTAAAAAGAAACGCAAAACAGAGACAAACACAGAGATATGAGGCAAAAAGAATAGTAATATCGAAGAAAAATATAGTTTTATTAGAAATTACAAGTCACAAGGAGTGGATGCATCTGTGCGAGCCATTGAGAACGATTTTGAGCCATGTCACCAATTGTCTCAAGCCACTGGTTTTTACCGTCCCGAGGACCCAAACCAGGAAGTCTACATCTTCTTACGTGTCTTAAACTAACTGTTGTGGATTTCGTTGACTGATGAAGCCACGTTGGTTTTGGTTTGACCACCACTGGCTCTTTTCCAATCTGACCCTATGTCAGCTAACATTGCCTTTCAGGAAGGCGGTGGTTAGGCATGCATGTGTAACACATGTCCTAACTGTCCCAATCGATGTAACTAACAGTCTCCTCAGCATGTGTCAGATCCACCTTCATTTTCTTCATCACCTATTTTGAGCTATAGGTTCCTGGTTGGTTCTCTCCCCGACTTTCTTATGATTAATTCTTTCTGACCATTTGATTTTCAGTATGGAGCAAAGGCAGGTATTGATTAAAGTCTGCAACCTGTTGGGAATGATTTTCATGATGTGCCAAGTTTCTGATCTATAAATAGAAGAATTGACTGACCTAACATTCGTGTTGTTGAGTGATTTCCAAACCGATTTCACAGCAATGAAGGTCTGTCTCGCCTTTACGAATCTGGTTTTGACATCCACACACTTGACGCGTTGAAATGATGCTTTCTAGATAAGTGAAGGAAGTAACTTCTTTCAAATGTATTCCGTTGATAGTGATTGGTGCTGGCTGGTGTTATTGCAGGTTGGTTACCTTCACCACTTCCGTTTTCTTTATGTTAAACTTCACACACGATTTATGTCTAATGTTACACAAACAGACGGAAACCAATAAGCTGACAATAGAAGTAGCAAAGACAGGATTTCAATTAAACAAGTGAACAAAAAGAATGACTTAATATTACAAAATATAAACTGATTTCATTCACACTTACCGAATTCAATAGCATTGACACGACGATTCGTTGCTTTTATAATATCATCAAGTGTTATGAATGATGTTTGAAGAGATGCCAATTCAACAAGTAGATCCACAGCTTTACTGTAATTTTTCTTTAATCGATCGATTTGCTGACCACCTCCTGCTAGACCGGTCAACTCGTAAGCTAGAAGAGAATAACAGCAGGAGAGAAAATAAAGATTAATTGACACACGTACATGTCACAGAAATTATCAGTTATGTATTAAATACACCGCAAACGTGAGTCTGGCATTCAAAGGTGACACCATTTCGGAATTGATTAAAAATCGTTTATCTAGATGTATTAAACGTACTTTTCCTGCAGCTGACTTACAACTAGTTTTTACCAGCCGAAATATGATTAGGTCGGTCGGTTTTCGACATAGAACTTTGCACATATGTGCGGCAGTTCAAGTCGCCACAATCATGTAGCATACAAAGCAAGAGAAGAATTAGGAGAATGCATAATGAAGAAATATGATTAGACAATGCGTCAAGGATAGATTACCGCTTTTGTCCACATCTATGTGTATTTAATCTTTTACCTGCTCTTGTGGAGCTGATTATATTGTACGTTGTAAGCGTAATCTCCGAAAACGTGTAGCTGAACACCATCCAGTCTGGTTAATGAACGGTGAACGTGGAACTGCGAAGTCGTCTATTTGTGATCACCTGTTAGAGTCAGGTCACTTAGCCCCACGTGATTCACCTTTCAAAGTTATCTACATGGCAAAATCGAATCGTTCCAAAAGTTTACGTTTTCTTCACTTATGCATAGCCGAAGCTTTAGCTATACATGAACAGAAACCTAAATTATGTGTTCAAAAACGTTTTGTCAAACCCCTTTCTTCACCTTGGTCATAGTAATGTTCTTTCTAGTTTTTATTTTACCACTTGAATTCTTTCCACTTCACTTCACATCTTCATTCTTATCGTAATCGTACTCCTAATTTTTTAAAATTTTTAGACAACACTTGACATTTTTAAAACATTTTTGATTTCAATTCACTTATAAAACAATCTTTAATAATTTTGTAATTTATCCACTTCAATTCTACCCCTTATAACATTTCAATTATCGTTATTCCTATCACATATATGTATATTGACTGAGCAATTATTTAGTGCCACTTAATAACCTTTTCTGTAATATAAATACGACTGTACAGCTTGAAAATGAAGTCGTTGAAAAGAAATTTCTTCGCTGAACAAAAAACTGGTTTTTACTTATGAAAAAAACACTATAATTCAATAAGGTCATATAACCCATTATTATTTTTATTCCTTTGTGCTTCAACCGGACCATAGGGCTTCAAGTTTCAGCTTTGAAATTTCAGTAGCAGTGGTTTCATTTTTACAGGATACGGTTGCTAGCCGCATACCCAATCTCCCAACTTTACTGGGCTTACTACTGTCTTTGCGAGGTTCATGAGTGCATCGGTCAAGATTTGAACCCCGGATCCCATAAGCGAGCATTCTATAGCTAAACCATCGACCATTTAATCCGCTACTATCACAATATTTAAGAAAAGTAATTATCTTGGAGTGAAAACCTTCAAAACAAGTAGCTTTTTTATCACAAAATATACACTTGATGTGAAAAACTGCTTTTTGTTGTTAGATGTCAAGAGGAGTCAATAATCTACTTTGAAGCCTGACCGACTGGGTTTCAACACAGAACTTTGCAACAAAGTGAAGTAGTTCAAGTTGCCACACCCAATGTAACACACAAACATAAAAAGGAAAAATTCGGAGAAAAAAACAATAGCTTGAAATAATTTGACGACTAAGTGTACCTGGGAGGTTACAAGAAATCAATTCATTTATACCACTAAAAACAATTTCGAGTCATATCACCAACAGTCTCAAACCACTGGTTAGTAACACCCTAACCAAGAAGCCTACACTTCCTTATGTACCTCAATAAAAACTGTCAAAGACTTCATAAAATGATGACAGGATTTAGTTTGACAATCACTTAATCTTTTACAACCTAATACCGTGTCAGCTAACGTTGTCCAACGAGGAAGGCGATGGTGCAGCACGTGCCCTAGCCATTTCAATCTATGTGGCTTCTCAATCTCTAAATTTCTGTGCTGCATACCATATGTTTTGAGTTCAGCCTCCTTAGTTTTGTCTCTGACAAACAACTGCATACATGACACTGACAGCACTATCCCCAAACTCAAAGAGACATTTCCCAATCTGGTGACCTCCATCGTCAAATCAACAGTGGTTTTAAAGAGACCACATAGCTATAAGCTGTGGATAACGAGAGTCAGTAGAAGACTGCTGCTTTTTCTGGAACATGCGTGCAGACTCCGGTAACGCCCTGGTTCGTGCATGTTTATGCATACAAATGAACGGACATAAAAAAAAGACAGCAATGAAGCCATTACACCCTTGAACTGGATCGGGACACTAAGCTCCTATTCAAGGAAGAAGCAGCTAAACGCGTGTCCACATTTAACAGCAAGACTCATCCTAAGGAAGCCTGGTATAATATCGAGTCAGCTGTAGAAACGGTGGCAGAGGCTGTTGATAACCTAAAACCAAAGGTTACAAAATACCAGTGAGTTTCTGCAACCTCATCCAAACTGGTAGAAGCAAGCAGACGAATTCCAGCGGGCTCCAAACATAATGAAGAGCGACAGCGGCCAAAACGCAGACTGACAAAGCGTCTTCGCAATGATCGTGAACAGTGGTGGGTAACAAAAGCAAAAGGTGAAATTGCTGACTTTGGATATGATAGAGAAGACTTGTAGCTCAGGTGGATGATTTTGATGTGGTTGTGTTCTCTGAGCTGGATAGTTAATTTGCGAAGCTTTCATCACCCTACTGGGTCGCCAGGAGAGATGATTAATAAACTCGTGGGGAAATCTAAAAGCTCACTTCAAATTGAAGTATGCGCTGAAGATGTCACCCAGTAGGGTGATGAAAGCTTCGCAAATTAACTATCCAGCTCAGAGAACACAACCACATCAAAATTGCTGACTTTAGATATCTATCTTCCATAATAATCGACTGTGAGTAGCAACTCAAAAGCCTACTATTTTTAATTTTGCCAATAACTGTAGTTTTAACACTATATTCCATCCTCAAATAAATGGTAGAGTTCCACAAACAAATGAAGATTAAGCTTCATTGAAATGGGTCACTTTGCTAATACCTCCATGTCATCAAGAACACTTTAAGAGCGAATGCTGGGCATACATTAATTTTACCGTACGGAATAATCTCAATATTGTTAAATGAATTCATTTTACCCACTCTCGACTGCACATTACGCGCAACTAGGCTTACAAACTCAATACTTCCAATTAGGTCTACCCCGATCCGACCTCAGTCCACCAATGTCACTCACTTTTATACACAAGCTGATATAAATCACGAAGCTATAAGCCGACAATTAGGATCACCTAATGATGTGCCTTGGAGTCATCAAGAGAAAATAGAAATACTAACCACGTGATCAGAACGGCCAGTGGTAATTTTAAGGATACGATATGAACCTAGCATATAGAAAACGCTGACAATTCTTTTTAAAAGCCGACAAGTTGAACATATGCTGTTTGGGAGGACTTGTTAATTTGAAGCTAATCACGTTAGGAACCACACTATTTCGCACAGTCATGGTGTAAATTTAAGCTTCTGCGGGTGATTCCGTTAGCACACCAAACATCTTGGTTTCAGAAAAGTGATTCTAAAATAGGAATCACACTTCCACCGATAGAATGTCTTCGTGTAGTCTGCGCTGCCGACTGTTTTTGTCTCATAAAATTACGGTTGAATTAGAGGATTACTTCCGGTTTCTAGGACTATCAGCTCTTACGATACTAGGCAACAACGAAACTTACTGTTGGTACAACGGAAGACGCTTTAGTTAATTGCACTGCAGCAAAACAGTGGCCTTACAGAAAGCATGCATTAATAATGACGACAAGCTGGGTCATATGTGCATAGAACTTACTATCAGACCCTTCCACAAACACTTTGAATACTGGCAACTGAACACCAGCAACATTTTCTTTATCCGTTTTAACCTTTCGCTGAGCTTTGGTGACGTTTTGAAGGACGATACTATTAATATTTGCTGCTGTTGTAAACTTGACGCTAGCGAGTGAAAAATTCGCCTCCTTCATCACTTCACCCATTGTTTGCTTCGCCTAATGGTAGTGAATATAGCCATTATTCTATAAGTACCTGGATAATTTGCTTCAGTATGCCGCGAAAACGAACAGTCAACGCATCAGACTTCCGTTTTAAAAGCCTGTGACCTGTCTGGGCACCTTTCAATCTACTTTTCATGGCTGTTTGGGCCCTAAATAAATCAAGACAATTGTGAGCTTTGTTGCAATGGGTACCTACATTCTTGATGGGAAAATATTAAACCGATCACCCTGTCCCGACATTTTAGGAATTGAGTCGACTCAGTTTTTTTCAACGCCAGGTATTCAATTTCTGCAAAAGGAAAAATCCTATTGGCTGTTGATGGAAAAATGAATTTGCCTCCTCTGGACTGTTATTAAAACAAATCCGGTCAACATTTTGGCTGGCATTTGGTATAATAAGACCCAAAATGGCACATTTTTATTGCTTTGCAGGTCACTTTATACCGAGAATTATGGAGATTTTCCTTATAAACAGAAGAGCGTAGTATCTAGCGGAAAATACATCTAGACATGATAGAGAAGATTTGTAGCTCAGGTGGATGATTTTGATGTTGTTGTGTTCTCTGAGCTGGATAGTTAATTTGCGAAGCTTTCATCACCCTACTGGGTGACATCTTCAGCGCATACTTCAATTTGAAGTGAGCTTTTAGATTTCTCCACGAGTTTATTAATCATCTCTCCTGGCGACCTTGGACGTGATTGGTTGTTTTTGTCTGTTTTCACACCTTCTAGGTTACTTGTATTGTCACTCATTGTTTCTTTGGCTTGAACTTTGACCCTTTGTGTGTGACGTTTCTTTCTTATCGGTTGATAAATTTTGTCTATCTCGATGTGTCTATTGATTGATGATTCACTGGAATGCCAAGCTTCTAAAAATTCTCTAGCATTCTTGTTGTTTCCTCTGTCTAGTATTTGAACGTTGTCCCAGTCGAATTGATGTCCTTGGTTGTCTGTATGTAGTGATATGAGGGAGTGGATATCATGTCTTTTGACAGCTAGCTTATGTTCGTGGATACGAAGACGAAGGGGACGTCCACTTTGGCCAATGTAGTGTTTTTCGCAGTTGATGCAATCTATTTTGTAGATGATGTTGGTTTTATCTTCCTTCGCTGTTGAGTCTTTTGGTTGACATAGAATTGAGTGAAGTGACTTTGTTGGTTTGTGTACGACGTCAATTCCTAAAGGTTTGAAGAGTCTTGTAGTGATTTCTGAGATGCCTTTTATATATGGTAAGGCGATTTTCTTTGTGCTTTCCTTGGGGGCTTTTGGTTTGATAGGTTGGCTTGGAGGTATATTTCTTTTGATGAAATTCCTTGGATATCCATTCTTTTGGAAGACGTCCATGAGATATTTTTCTTCAATTTTCCTTGAGGTGGGAGTGCTGCAATGAGTCCTGGCTCTCTTGAATAGTGTTTGTATGCAATTCCTCTTGTGTGTTATTGGATTGTTGCTGTTGTAATTCAGGATTTGGTCTGTGTGAGTTGATTTTCTATAAACTTGAGTTTCTAATTCCCCTGTCGTTGTTCGCTTGACTAAGACGTCCAAAAATGGGATTTGGTTTTCTGATTCCTCTTCTCTGGTGAATTTGATGTCGTTGAAGACGTTGTTTATCAGGTTGTGAGCTTTATCTAACTCGTTTCTTTTGATAATTACAATTATCAAGTAGAAAACACAGAGAACAAAGACGAAGAGTCCTCAAAACCAAGCTAGCCAAGATTAGAAAACAACAACCAGACAATACACCTATAGACTGCGTAGTCAACCTATCAAAACAACCACTATCAAAAATGGAACAACAACTACTACAGAAAGGATTAAACTACAACACCGGAGATGCCTCAAAAACTGATTTCTTCGCTGCCCTTGAATCATTACTAAAATCATCAAACTTAAAGGAGGAAACACAGGAAGAGATACGCCAAACAATTGTACCAATGGTCAAACAGAGAAAACAACACACACAACTCAACTCTCAAGAACTAAAGGCCCTCAGAAAGCTGAAAAACAGGAAGGACATCGTCATTCTACCAGCCGACAAAGGAAGAACAACAGTAATCATGGACAGAGAAGAATACACCAAGAAAGCTGAAGAACTACTCAAAGACGAGGATGTGTATCAACAACTCCCAACAAATCCCATACAAACACTGGACAACCGCATCCAAAGGACTTTAAACAAGCTTACCAAAACAGGAGAAATCACAAAACAAGACCAATGGCGGATGAAATCCAGTGGACCAGTCCTACCCCGATTCTACGGCAGACCCAAAATACACAAGCCAAATATCCCGTTACGACCAATTGTATCACTACCAGGAACTCCAACATACAATTTATCCAAAGAATTATACAGAAAATTAAAGCACCTAACGGAATCTTGTGATCACTCCATCAACTCCGCTATCCAATTCCTAGAGAAAATCAGAGGCATCCAAATAGATGAACAAGAGATAATGATATCTTTTGACGTCACAGCATTGTATACCTCAATCGGACAAAAACTAGCAAAAGAAACCATGGAGCAATTACTTAGCAACGACGAACACCTTCCACAAAAATCAAAAATGCAACACACAAGTTGGATGGAATGCATAAACCTATGTCTAACAACGTACTTCCAATTCAACGGCCAAATATATGAACAAGTCAAAGGAACACCTATGGGATCGCCAATATCAGGTTTGATTGCAGAAGCAGTGATGCAAAGGCTCGAGAACATAATTCTACCAAAGATCAAACCCAAGATTTGGATACGCTACGTAGACGACACATTTGTAATTATCAAAAGAAACGAGTTAGATAAAGCTCACAACCTGATAAACAACGTCTTCAACGACATCAAATTCACCAGAGAAGAGGAATCAGAAAACCAAATCCCATTTTTGGACGTCTTAGTCAAGCGAACAACGACAGGGGAATTAGAAACTCAAGTTTATAGAAAATCAACTCACACAGACCAAATCCTGAATTACAACAGCAACAATCCAATAACACACAAGAGGAATTGCATACAAACACTATTCAAGAGAGCCAGGACTCATTGCAGCACTCCCACCTCAAGGAAAATTGAAGAAAAATATCTCATGGACGTCTTCCAAAAGAATGGATATCCAAGGAATTTCATCAAAAGAAATATACCTCCAAGCCAACCTATCAAACCAAAAGCCCCCAAGGAAAGCACAAAGAAAATCGCCTTACCATATATAAAAGGCATCTCAGAAATCACTACAAGACTCTTCAAACCTTTAGGAATTGACGTCGTACACAAACCAACAAAGTCACTTCACTCAATTCTATGTCAACCAAAAGACTCAACAGCGAAGGAAGATAAAACCAACATCATCTACAAAATAGATTGCATCAACTGCGAAAAACACTACATTGGCCAAAGTGGACGTCCCCTTCGTCTTCGTATCCACGAACATAAGCTAGCTGTCAAAAGACATGATATCCACTCCCTCATATCACTACATACAGACAACCAAGGACATCAATTCGACTGGGACAACGTTCAAATACTAGACAGAGGAAACAACAAGAATGCTAGAGAATTTTTAGAAGCTTGGCATTCCAGTGAATCATCAATCAATAGACACATCGAGATAGACAAAATTTATCAACCGATAAGAAAGAAACGTCACACACAAAGGGTCAAAGTTCAAGCCAAAGAAACAATGAGTGACAATACAAGTAACCTAGAAGGTGTGAAAACAGACAAAAACAACCAATCACGTCCAAGGTCGCCAGGAGAGATGATTAATAAACTCGTGGAGAAATCTAAAAGCTCACTTCAAATTGAAGTATGCGCTGAAGATGTCACCCAGTAGGGTGATGAAAGCTTCGGAAAATACATCTGTTTCACAGTGCCGATACAATTTTGGATTGAGGTTAGGAGGCTTTAAGCATGTATGTTTGTGTTCCTCCCTCTTGAATGGTTCAACTGGAAACGTAGACACCAATGATTGTGGGACTTAGTTCCAAGTATTAGTGCCTCTGTTAGAGAACCAGTACTTCACAACGATATAGTTCACCCTTAATTGTTGATTTCTGCTGCTATATCCACGTAGATGTTTTAACTTGGTGGAAAAAAGGTAGATATATATGATGTCCACAGTCATTTCTTACATTTCACAACATCGGCTGGTCTGTCTGATGAGAAGCGCATACAACGATTGCTTACAACATGTGTTAGTTACGAGAAAATCATCTCGGCTTCTTAGTCATACGCGACACTTTATAGGAACATGTCAGCCAAATGAAGTTGTCTTAAAGCAAGTATGGTTGCAAACATTACCACATAATGCTCAACAAATAATAATTGCTTCATGTAAATCTCTGAACCTCAGGGATTTAGCTGACATAATAGATAAGAATGGCATAGCCGGAAGGCTATCACTAACAATCTTTTCCTCTGGATCTTAGACACAACAAGCGCCACTTCTCTGGGGACCCTAAGACCAAGTCGAAACTCTACCGGCACGTTTACACCCACCCCGACTCATATCTTTTATCTATGGCTAATATACATGGAAGTGTGATCCAGAGAGCTCTACAACAAGGAACAAATGGGTTAGGCGTGTTTTCTAAAGGTGGCCCTCTGACTCACTACATCCTCGAAAACCACCGGATACGGACTACCCAAGATCATCAATGGACTAATGTTTGCAAAAATAACCTAAACACACAAAATGTCATAACTGCAGCACACCTAACTTTACTCTAGCATACTATCCACAAGAAATACTCATCTTCCCCTCATCCAATCTAAATTTTCTCAGCCAATAAGGAGTCTCATCCTCAATATTGACGTAAATAGAACACATACTGTCAAAACACTCGTCTCCAGAAGGTAGGGCGATGCATTCCGGTCACGGTATTGTGAACACTTCACACAACACAAGGTAGCTAACGACGGCACCTCTCTATGTGCTGATACTGATATGAACTATTCCGGCACTGCCAGTTAGTTGCCATCATCTGAGCCAGAACCTATCAATCAACCTACTCCGGATGCTATAAGCCCTGGGAACAAAGTTCTTAAAGCTATGTGCGATTTCACCGTCATTCTTAAATCTCTCTCTCATTCTATCTCATCAATGCTCGCTCCTTTTTCAACAAAATGTCTGACTTCACGACATTATCCTTAATTTGCAAGCTGTCCCTAATAATGATTGCTGAAACATGGTGTACTCCTTAGATATGAGGTGGGGATATTTCCATTGATAACTACTATGTATTCAGGGGTGACAGAAACCATGGCAAAGGAGGAGGATGTGCTTTGTACATCAAGTCTGATATTAGGGCCACATAGTGCTTCTACCCAGAGCTCATCACAGATAACGACTCATTTTGGGCTATTCTAAGGCTGCCCCACTCCAATTTCTATTTGATAGGCTGAATCCGTCATCCACCATGTTCAACTGCTGGAGGTGATAAGAAGGTTGCCAACACGTTCGCTTAAGCCACTTCACTACATCACACGGCTAAATTTATGTGTGGGGACTTAAAAACCTCCTGCTTAGGCATGCTAGACTATTTCACAGATTTAGTGACTTTTCATCACTCATTAAACTGAGGTGAACTTACGATCCATACAAATCTAATCAATTATCTGAGTTCATCAAACTAGAACGCATACTCTATCCGCAGAGTGATAATTCAGCAGCATTAGTAAAACCAATTAAATCACGAGTTAGCGAAAACAGAATTATTATTATTGATTCCTTTAATTCCTAGAGGAACATAGGGCTTCAGCCGTGCGTCTCCATTGCGTTTGGCCCTCTGCTAGAGTCTTCACCTGGCTCCAAGTTTGTCCACACTTTTTCATCTCCTCTTCACATGGCCTCCTCCAAGTCACCCTTGCACTGACGACCAGCTCGCCGCTTCCCTTTCGGGTTCCACTCAAGCAATGGCTTGTCTAGTGATGATGGTTTCCTCAGAGTATGGCCCATCCATCTCCATTTCTTCCTGCCTATTTGTTTCACAATCGGTTCCTGGTTGTTTCGCTCCCAGAGATCCCTTACTATCGCTGATCTTTTCTGGCCATCTGATCTTGAGTATTGAGCGAAGACAACTGTTGATGAAGGTGTGTAGTTTGTTTGAAGCGCTCTTCATGACGTGGGGCCAAGTCTCTGATCCATCCGTATAGTAGCACTGCTTCACATTGGAGTTGAAAATTCGGATCTTGTATTTCATGCTGTGCTGTTGATCTCCACACAGACGTGAGAGAAATGAAAGCTTGCCTTGCCTCCTCGACCCTCGCTTTGATATCCTCGTCAGTTCCGCCTGTAGTTGAAACGATTCTTCCAAGGTAGGAAATGAGATTATTTCTTTCAGAGTTCTCCCATTTATGCTGATCGTTGTCTGTTGTTGTTGTCGTTGCTGTTGGTGGTGTTGCCCAGGAATCTTCATCACCTCTGTTTTCTCTATGTTCACCTGAAGAAAGTCCTTTCTTTGATGCTTCTTCTGCTAACTTGTTGCTTTTCGCTTGCATATCTTCCAGTTTGTGGGAAGTCAGACATATATAATCGGCGAAGTCCGGATCCAAGTTCTCTTTTTGTGTGAGTCCATTTTATGCCTGTTTCCTCATTGCCCACTGTTTGTCGCATTATCCAGTCTACTGCAATCAGGAAAATCATTGGCGATAGTAGGCAGCCTTGTCTTACTCCTGTCCTCACTTCGAAGTATTTCATTAGTTGTTCCAGTGCTTTTCGACGCTGACGTCTTCGCCAGTGTTGATTTGTGTCTCGGCTTTGTCCTTTATGCTTGCAGTGAAGATGTCCTTTTGTGTCCTGCTCCTTCAGTTTTTGAGTGTTGAACTTGGCTTGTGGTCTATCTGCAGCTCCTGATTCTCTGAAAGCTTTTAATTTGATTCGGATTGTCCCTTGTACGAGATAGTAGTCTGAGCCAATGTCCGCACCTCTTCTTACTTCTGTGTCCAGCAGGCTGCGCCTCCACTTCCTTAAGATTGAGATGAAGTCGATTTGGTTTTCGGTTCGCCCATCTGGCGACACCGATGTAGCCTTGTGGATATCCTTGTGTTTGTATACGCTGCCACCAATCACTAGTTCATTGAAGGCGCAGAAGTCAGCGAAGAGTTCTTCGTTTTCATTCATTTCTCCAAGAGCTTTCCTACCCATGATGAGTTCCCTTCCTGTGTTGTCTGATCCAAGTTTGGCGTTCATGTCTCCCATTAGTATTTTGACGTCGCCGACTGGAGTATTGTCCATTGTTGCCTGTAGTTGTCTGTAGAATTCTTCTTTCTTTTCGGGGTCTGCTTTGTTTGTGGGTGCATAGCATTGTATAATTGACACTTTCCTTCCTTTCCATCCCTAACTTATTCCTATATTGAGAAAAACTATACGAAAAGCCACGGAAGATATGCCAATTATTCAGCTTCCACTTTGCTAGGTTCATTACTAACGAAGATACAGTAAGTATTCTTGATGTTCTGACACCACCAAATCACTTTTGGGTAACATAACATTATAACAATAATTTATATTTCGTATAAAGTGGTGTTTACAACAAATGCATGCCATTCTTACAGGCTCGATCAGTTATGTTATAAATTACAATCCTAAAGTGTAATAAATTAATACCTTTCAAAAGTTTAAATAGTTCGATTACTGTACAAGCCATCAGAACAAGTTCCTATAAATGTTAAATTGTAAACCCTTTACGAAGATCACCATCAAAATTGAACGACAATCCAAACTTTGTTCCGTTTACTGCTGATTTCTTCATTCCTTTACGTTCCAAGTGGAACATAGGACTTCATACTAGAGGCTTGAAGTTTCGGTAGCATTGCATTTATTTCTACGGGATGGGTTGCTAGCCTCATACCCAACCTTTCCTCTTTACCAGTTTTATTACTGGCCTAGCGAGGTAAAGGAATGCATTGTTGGCCGGGGACCGAACCCTGGACCACATGTGTGGTCAGCAAACATGGATGATATAGCGAACATATGGACTTCAGCCACTTTGGTTAAGACACTTTCCTATTCCGCCTTTTGCGCAGCCACATCGAAAGCAGTGATCCAATAGCCTTAAACAATGCAACCATTTATACTCTTCGGAATCACGAACTTACTCTATCCATAACCCAGCAGTGGACAAAATTGCGTTGAGGTTTCTTCGAAATACAGTATAGTGCATTATGGAACGAACTTCCACTTATTGTACGTAGTTACCAATCTCCTACTGAATTCCAACGCCTCCTTAGTGAGTTCCTATCAACAAAAGTGCTTCGGTCTACTCATCCATTCTTCACCCATATAAACTGACCGACTAATTACCATCCGTCGTACCGCATCTGAAACATGATAAAACGCCCGATTTCTCCCTCACTGCTAAAACTAAGGTTCGGTCATTTAGCTAATTTGAAATCTTATCAGTATTTCATCAGATAGGTTTACAGTCATGGGACTAAATATAATTATCCTAGACGTATAATTCTGAAGTGGCTCGTAACGGCTTTTTCCGTAAATAAGCAAATGGGTGTTTTGTGATGTCATCAAAACTTGGCTGTAATAAGCCCAGCCCACCTACTATTTTGCTTAAGTTCATTCTACCTACCTTTACCCCTAATGGTACCACCACTTATTTCACTCAACTCAAGAGACTACGACTTAATTTGCCCTAGCACTCAAAACTTATGCTACGTAAAACCCTTGAACTATTACTCATGCAGCGACCTTTAACCAGTTCAATGATTTTCTCTCCCCTATAATCTTCATCAAGTTTAACCAGTGTGATTATTTCTAGAAACTATTAACAACTAAATCTTTCTATATAGATATATAATTGGCACAATACACGTATTATTTTTGTGTTGAACTGGCTACCTTCAGACAATAGCTACCCATTCTCACATGCTGCCTAGTGTGCCACGTGAATGAAAACAGCTTCATAAAAAGTCGACCCAGTCTAACTGTCCCATCATTTTTAGGCTCGGCGATTCTCTTGATGCCAATAAGTTTACTAAATTTCAAGATCACTTAAGACTAAAGAGCAGTTTTGAGTCTCTAACCATAGCTCAGGAAAAAACAGTGTCAACGCAGAATAATGCGTATTAGTAATTTTGTCACCTCCTTGGGCTTAAATTCACTGAAAGTGGGTTATGCACCGCAACAGTCACCTGTTACTGACAGTAACTTTCAATGAACTACACAACAACTATGTCTGTCGAAGGAACAAAAAACTGACTTAGATATCAGTGTTCCCATAAGTGAAGCTTCACTGAAAGGTGTCCTTAGAAATATTCACCTAAACGTAGCAACCCCACCGTGGTGAACAAATCTCGCAGGATTGAGCCTAGTGATCGGGAGGAATACTTTGTATTCAATAAGCCAACTGAGAGCAACCGTGTCAGAAAACCCACACTAGATACTAAGAAACACTAGCAAAACATATATGGGTGCCGGTTTTCAGCATAGATGCTTAGGCTTCAAAAACCCTAGAGTCTTGCAGCTGAAGCACCTTCCGCCTCAACATTCTATTGGTTACAAAAACAGCAACAAGGCACAAAGTGGTGTGCTGAATAACAGGTTGATTGGCAGAGCTTATAGTGCTATGTCATTTAATCAACAACCCAGCCCCAACCACTACTACCGCACACCCAGCAACACACAGTAAATATTCTAGGTGTCCCTAATCATTGGTACTACCCGTGTCACTCAGGATTACCTCATCACACTGTGACTCCGATGCGTGATCACCAAGTCGGGCCCCCTTCTCATCCATCAACTTTGAGGGTGCTGATGCACATATAGAATTGGGTCATGGGGATATTTTAAGCCAGTTTGTAATATCCCGTGACTTATTCACGATATCACTAATCATTGCAGGTTCCCTATTCAATAAGATTTCTGAACTAGGGATATTATTACTAATCGCCAAGCTTACTGTAGCTCTGATAACTGAATCATGGTGCTCATCCTCTATAACTGATGTGCATATAGGTATAGATGATTGCGCCCTTCACCGTGCGAATAGAGATTGCAAGCGAGGTGAGGGATATCTCATATATACATAGCTCATTCGTAGTTATGGAGGTGTGGGACGAAATATTGAATGCCGTATTTGATTCACTCTGGATAGTCTTACATGTAAATAGGTACAAACTTCTCACAGACTGTTTATCAAGCACCATGCTCAACCAAAGAAACTGATGCGTTATTAGCTGAATCGTTTGCGCCCGCCTCCTCGTTTAATACTTATTACAAAATGATTGCAGGGGACTTCAATATTCCAGACGTCCACTAGTTAAGTTGTTCCGGCCCCCAACGCTTCGACGAATTACTTGCCACTGTCGGTTGTTACGGATGGAAACAATACGTCCGAACATCTACCTGTGGTTACAACATTTTGGACCTTGTTTTTTGTCATGACATAACCCCAGTCTGCACCTGTGTTGGTAACAGATTTTCCAGTAGTGACCATAAGATGGTACTCTGCTCTCTGCCTTTCTCACCACTAAATACAGGAAACAAACAGGATTCAGGGAGCATGATATGCCGTAGTTACAAACATACAGACTGGGGATTAGTCCAAGAACTCATTCAGTGCTGTCGATGGGATGACTGACTATTTTACCACTGACTCCTTGGAGGCTATAGTGTCCCTCTTTTACCGGAATGTTACCTTTTGTCTAGATACTGTTGCTTCTAAGAAGGTAGTGAAATTAAGTAGACACCAAGCTGAATATATTCCAAGGGCGTACCTCAATAGGTTAAGGAAGTTGTTGAAACAGTACTATTCCACTAGGGATATGTCACTACTTCCCCCAATCTGCAAGTCACTTGAATCTATCAAGCGCCTGCGCTCTTAAAATGACTATGGAGAAGAGTTAAGTGGACTTAAAGGTATCTCCGGAGTGTGAAACCTCACGGCACTTCTTAAAAAAAGAATGTGGTCGACGAGGGACATCCCATACTTACTTCACAATGTAGTAATCTACAATAAGCCTGCCAACATCTGTGAACTATTCAGCGGGTGGTTTGCGAGTTTTAGATTAGAAACACATACCTCTTACTAGCTCCTCCCTGAGGAGCATGTTGTTCACCAGTCAATTAATAGGTCAAGCAGTCAAAGGCCTTAGACCTTCTACTAGCACGGGACCTGATGGCCTTGCTTCTATAATTTTCAAAAATAGCGGGTGTGAAATTCCTCTCTGACTCCTTAAATTCTACTCAATATCTGTGGACACTGGCATTCACTCTAATGAGTAGAAAACTAAATTTATAGTTCCACATTATAAATCCGGTGAAAAGGCAAACGTTCGCGATTACGGACCCTGGTTATCTCGCGAATCGTAAAGAAAGTTGTTAGGGATCAATTGTCAGATTTTCAACTCAGGGATGGTCTCGTTATAAGGTCTCAACACGGATTTCTCAAAAATATGTCCCGCGTTATTTGTCACTTCGACTTTTCCAACTGCATCACTAGTAGTCATGAAGCACGTCAGCTAGTCATTGTTCTCTACTTGGGCACATCTGGGGCATTTGACATGGTATCTCACATTTATCTCTTTCTCAAGCTGTACTCATGTGGAATCTGAACTCCACTGCTTAACTGGTTAAAGTCATTTCTAAACAAGTGAGTACGGGTAACCAAAGTCGGACATTTATTGTCTCACCCTAGGCAGATTACAAGTGGTTTTGTTCAGAGTGGTGGGTGTCCTAGGACCACTTCTATTTACAGTCTACATTAACAGCTTCACCTCAGGTAAACCATTCCTAAATGCTGACAACCTCAAAGTCGTTTACTCTTGCTACAGTCATGAGTTAAACGATATGTTAAGTAAAATAATTCTTGAACTAAGTAGTCTTGCAGCATGGTGTGCCGAATCCTGTCTAAAGTGTAACACTGACAAGTGTGGCTGTATTTGTGTCGGCAACAGTAACCTTCACCTAACTCTTGAAGTAAATATGCGAAAACTAGCAAAGCTCAACTCAGTCATAGATCCCGGTATGAGACACTCTCGTAATTTAACGCTCTCTGAACAAACTGATTATCCTAGGCTTAAAACACACAGGCTCCTAGGATGCATAACCTGCCATATCTTTTACTGTGAAACTTGGGTTTTATTATTCAGAGTATGTGTCTGACCCATTTTAGAATACTTCCCGTTTATTCTTATCGGACCCCGACAGAACGACAAGCTTAAATTAGAGGGAGTGCGACGGTAATTTGCCTCAAGAACTCTTGGTTTAGAATGTAGTCTGGACTACTCTGAGCGTTGCGACAGACTGAAAATAGAACTACTCTGGAAAAGACGGCTTAAGCTAAACCTTATTTTCTGCCACAAGCTAACTAACCTTCTCTTGCACTCCCCCAGGCTAATAACTAAATCCACCTCTGTCGCCAGTCACAATCTTAGAAATCACGATGGCTTAGTTGCTATAGGGCATTGTCAGATTTATATGCCTTCCAGCTTTCCTTTAAATTAGTCTCAGTTTTTTGGAATGCACTGCCAACCAATTGGCTTAACGGAAATATCGCAGTATTCATCCCCCAGCCACCAGCCTCCTCAAAGATGAAAATGCTCTCCTCTATCTGACTCATACACCCTTTTTCACTACACATATATATACTTGGTCCACAAAGTGTATGAGTAACAACAAATTCCGTTAATAAATTTTGATTTCGTTGGAAGCACGTGCTAAACGCTTCCAGACAATGCATTAACATTAGCACACACATGTAATATAAAAGTATATAAAACATAACTATTTAGCTATTCAATTAGGATCACGGTTTTAAAAAAGTGAGTGTACATATATGGATATATTTACGCATAACGCCTTGAGGACTCCTCATGCTTCTTTCTGTGCCTCTGTTCTTTGTCTACTTTGCTCACCACTTTAGCCCGTACCTGAATTTGGGTTAATCATTATAATGTAAATATTTGGAAACTTACAAGAGAGAAAAATAAACTGTTGTCACTATTATTATTAATCCAAAGTGACCTGGAAACTTTGCTTGCCCCAAATCAAATAAATACCCAACAAAAACTGCATATTTTCCCTGTTACGCGTCTATAATGCCATATGTGGAATATTATCTTTATACAGGTTGAAAAATCCCAGTCACTAGCCGGCAAAACTATCCAAACAATTTCGAAGAAGTTTTTCTATATCAATTTGCCATTCAAAGATGATGTACAAGAGGTAGTCAAACGAAGACTTGACATCATGAGAATTGTCACGCTGCAAAATTTGTTTTTCTTAACACCACCTAGCAAGTGGTTCAACAATCTGGGAAAAGCTGGTGTTCGCCGATACTCGACACTTCAGACTACCTCTGCCAGTTTGAATGTGTTTATGGAAGTACATACATAGGTCATATAGAAAGGCGACTGTCTACCCACATGAAGGAGCATTCGATGTGCCAAAAAGCTCAATAACAAAGCACCTTGTGGACTACAGGCAGGATTTCGACGCTGTCGAGCCATTCACTATTGTCAGCAGACAAGGAAACAGGAAGATGCTTGCAATTGCACAGTCTTGTGCAGTTCAGGTTTATCAACCAGGTTTCTGTGTACAAAAGGAAGTGGTCGTCACTCTGAATCTGCCGTGGTAATACATTTTACCCATTAACTGTGATTATTAATATTAACATTATTTTCTACTCCTGATTCATTTAAAGCTATCTTGTATCAGTAGCATTACCATAATTCAGCATTACTATTATTATCGCTCGTTTCGTAATTTTTAATAACACTTAAGTTCTTTCATGGCTTAAATCTTTATCTTGAAAAAGATAACAATGTTACATTTAATCACAGCTATTGTTGAGATGCGACCATGTGGGATCTGAAAGTTTCATTACTTATTATACTCCTACTCTCTGAAGGGTACGGTTGTGCACTAAATGCACAAAAAGGTATAAAATAAAAACAACTGGCATGAGTGTTCAAAAAGTGATATCATGATAGTTTGTGATATATCTGTAGCATTATACATTGCAAATGAATGTTGTTACCCTAGGGTGTTTCCTTTATTAATGCATTTATTAATGATACTGCCTACCTATTCATACAATTAATGTCATAATCTATTATCATGCTACAACACATTCCTGGGACAACTGTACAATTCAATAACTATACGGCCTAATTCAGAAAATGAGTGTATTATATGTATCGAATATTTAACAGTTGAAATACGATTAACTTGTAGACATCTACGATTTGATATTATATCATACTTGATCGTGCCTGTAAATGCATGCATTTCATGTAAATTTGTAAATTTATATGAATACATTATTATTATAATGACTAATTGTTTATCTAAGTGATGCAATTGAAGCGTGATGCCTTCTATATTAATCTTAATCTCTTATACTCGCTTCCCTTTATCTAATTGGATATGAACTGGAAAGCATTCACAGGTGTCATTTTACATGATTAATTGAATGTAGTTTATTTGCTTATCAGTCCTATATCTCTCAATGTATTTCCAATAGTGTATTTATATCCCTGTGTGGGTGACTCTAAACTATAGCAGCCCAAAACTAAACTACCTCTAGTGACCAATCAGATGCCTCAGGAGTGAAAGTAAGTGTTTTGAAAAAAACATCCAAATACTAGTAATGTAATGTTAAAATGATTACATGGGATGATATTCTTGTATGTTCCGAAAAAACCTACCAATTTCTCACAGGGGTCCTCATAATCAGATTAAACCAATTTATGTAAATAAATTCTTCAAGGTTATCAATCCGTTCATTAAGTAGTTTCGTTTTGGGCTGCTAAATTTTAGATTCACCCCTGTATGTAGGGCTTTCAGCGGAGAGTTCTACTCAAGTTCGATTAATTCATTAAATCCTGCATAATCAACTTTTGCTGCGTCTTAAACCAACTAACGTTCAACAAGACAGTTTTACTGTTTCATGAATAATATACCATACTTACTACCTGTAGCGCAACCCTCAATTATTGCGCGCATTTCTGTTACAATCAAACAATGCTCATGCCTAGAACTATTCAGTATACATGGCTTCTACCAATGCAAAGTAACGTTATCGGTATTTTTGTCTTCATTTTCACCAACTGTCCCTTCACGCACAATAGCATGCAGTAACTACATATATTCAAGCATTGTAACCTGAACATCACAAAATCCCTACAGATGACTTGTTCAATGATAAATTCTTTAAAGATATGAGCCATAAGTGCACCTTCCATACCCTTCACAGCCACAAGTAATTCATTAAGGATCTCAGAATAACTTAGTGATCTGAAAATGAATAATTAATAAGACTGATATAACTTAAGTAACAGGTGTAGTAGTTGTAGGACACAGCTGCTAGCTACTATTCGACAGAAAGTGGATACTAATTTTAAGCAGTCTGACATTTCTGAAGGGCCATCTATACTATTCTTCTTGCCCCAATGCACACTGATATCAACGTAATCTGATGCCATGTTATGCACTGAACAATTACGGACTCCCGAAATTCATTGTATTAATGTAAATTAAACTAGTGTCACATCTTCGCCTGAGCAATTTTAACTAGGAACTTCGCTGAAATGGATGTAATCACCAGGAAATTCAGCAGTTTGTCTCTTCGATGCGTTATGGAATATTTCAATTATCACAGATGATTAAAAAAGTGTTTAACAGCCTTAAAACGTACACCTAACTTATGTCCGTGGGCAATTTCTCTTTCAAATGCCTGATTATCACAGAATAACTTCTGTGACAACAACCATTGCCTATATTTAATTTATAACATTAACATCTTCAAAAAACTAGCAAATAACAAACCTTTAAGGCTCTAAACTGCAAATAATAGTCGTTCTATGCGAAATTTCTTGTTTACGATTACTTGTATTAAGTAATGAATCGTCTGGGATATCAAGACAATTTTACCCATTAATACGAATACAAACAGGAAGATACTGCTTTTTTCGGCTATAAAAGCCTAAAACCAGTCAAATATAATCTATTTTCATAAAATAAAGGCTTCTAACGCATCTATAGGCGTGAAAGCGATAACCCATAGAGTGCACGATAATATATCACGACAGCGTTTATCCTCACCGTGCATATATTATTTGAAATATTGAAGATGCCTGTAAATTAGCGTCTCTCATATGCAAACAAATAAGAACATTTTACTTTTATTAGCGGGCACTCGAAAGATTCACTATATAAAGGAAGAAACCTACTGGTATACGAATGGCAAAGTGAGCGAACACCATTCGTTGAATGTAGTTCAGCATCCCTCAGTATCAACAAGTATCTGAGAATAAAAGCGCATCCCCTGCTCTGACAGCATCTCCCCGAGCTTCTGGGGCTGACCCAAAAAATACGCATAGAATAAGGACAATGTTTGTTAAGCCAAGAAGACTAAACTCGGAAAACCTATCATTAGCAAAAGCTGAATTCGATAACATGCTTCAGTTGGAGATTATTGGGCCCTCAAATTGTTATCGGGCTTCACCATCACACACAGAGCCTAGGAAAATTCGGATTAATTGTTGCCCGCGTGGTGATCACAGAGCCCCAAATAGGCGGACCATCCTGAACATATAACCGATACCCCACATTCATAACCTTACTAATAATTTTCGAGGCGCCGCAATATTAACTAAAATGGACTTGCTTGGAGTGGGGTTCGAACCCACGCGGGGATACACCCCAGGGGATCACCGCCTTAACCACTCGGCCATCCCAGCCGAAGAGTCAAACGTCATAAGACATAAAATGGACTTGGTTCGCGTTTACCACCACATTCCGGTGTCTAAAGAAGATATGCCTAAAGCAGCCATTACTACCATATTTGGCTTACGTGAGTTTTTGGGGAAGTCACTTGGTCTCCGGAATGCTGCAAAAACGCTGGTTAGATCGAGGATTAGTGCCTATTTGATGTGTTCCAAAAGATGGTCGACTAATATGAGTTCAGTGACAGCGGCAACAGGGAAAAAGAACGGCGTAGGAACAAGCATGCTTCTTCACTCTTACAGAGTTGGAAATTATATTGGAAGTAGAAGTATATATAGCCGAAAAACAAAACTTGTAGTCTCAACGTATGATAAGCGAAGTTTTACGACAGAAAGGGATATTATCCTTGTATTATCCAAAGATTACGTATCGTACTGCCTGGCCGTAGGTGCGAAATGTAGAAATTATCGTTGGTAAATTTCTCTCATATAAAATCTGTACAAGCAGAAAATTCTCAGACAAAAAAATGAAAAGCAGCGGTTCACTAATCTACGTTCCTTGAAGGACCAACAACAGTGCCATACCACAGGACACGACATAATGCTTTCTCCTGCATTTCGCCACGAAATGAGTAGTGATATAACCTTTCAAGGAGGACGAAATTAGTTAGCGAAGGTGTATATAAGATAGTTACTGAGAATAGCGCCAAAGGCATGCACGCAAACGTGCCAACATTAATAGTTCAAGCAAATAATCCGCACAAATATTTTATCCAAAACTACTGAGACAATTAGCCTACGCGACGAGGAGCTTCTGTATAATATGAGCACAGGATTTTATGAGAAGAGGATGACATTGCACATCGGCCTTTTGTATGTTTAATTAATCGGAATATTTAGCTTATTTCCACTCAGATAATTCCCGATTTTCCATAAGACATTTTCGATTTATTAAGTGAAAAAGGAAGCGGTTTTGGAGCCCCCTTTATGATGTAGACCTGAACGGTTATTTTCTGTAGTATATTGCCTCGAAAACTTGTGATGTCCCTCTCTAAAAAGAGTAACAACGTGTAAATTACCTTAAATAACTCAAATTACGTCATATTTATCTGTATTACTTTCATCTTGAACTAAAATTGAATGGGTGGTTTGCTTTTGAAAAGACAACAGTAATGTCAAGAACAAAAAGCTTGAATTAGAGCTCAGAGTAAAAGATTTTTGTTCTGCATTATCATGGCTCTTAGAATGGGTCCAAATAATTATGTGGTCATTAAAAAGCATCCAACATTGTTTGGTTGCGTGGGCTTGCTTGAAGGGTTCACATCGGTGAGAGCGCGCTTTAGGTTTTTGTCACGCAAAACAGTTTGTAATGAGGTACGTTCATTTTAGGGGTTTTTCGCACTAAATCTGCTGAGAATATCTACTAATTTGTGCGTAAGTCGAGTTCTCTAAATCCTCTGCCACGTCTCTGTAAAGGTGATTATCCAAATAGATTCCCGGCAATGTACCATGACACAAAGGTTTCTACAGGAAGTTCAGACTCTATATAGTAACTGGAGGTACAACTGCTGTCCTAGCATACTGACTTAAGTGCATAGTGAGTCTCGGAATTTCAGAGACCGCCAGCATTCTGGTATCAATAACTTTACTTAGTCTAACCCAGTTGAAACGACTAGCCGATTGTCTACGAAAACTGGACTTATGGCTGTTCACACTTGTGGGAGTCATATATGGACTTCACTCTTGTTCTGCGTAATTCAGATTATAACAGTGACGATGGATACTGTCTACATGACCCGGGAAAAGTGACTGGTTTATGTAACGTTAGTTTGACCTGCTAACACACGATTTAATATATTTGAGCATTCCCTGAGAACTTCAAGTTTGGTCATAGGTGTTCGGTTAAAAATGACACTAAACTCCAGACCTTGAAGCTCTCTATGCAGCGAGTATCTCAGCTACTATACGTTAAGGACGATAAACACGAGTTAATTCCCATTCATATTTGCGATTATTGCCTACATCTGAATTGATTGAGAGAAACTTTCTAAGTACCAGGTTCTGGGGCACTTTTGTGTGGAAACTGATGATTGATGTCACTTAGTCTCTAGTATTTGGTTCTTAACATTAACAGGATATCTGCTGTGGTAGAGTAAGGTATACTGGTAGAACTCTGTTGTTTGACAGCTATCAACAAGGTTTTTATTCCATGCCATACGTCCGTGGACCTACTACTGTGTGAAGGATATTGATATTCATACCCCTGTGCCTTTTCCGTATTGCTTCTGTCATTAACACACTTATGTTCCAATCCAGCCCATTGGTTACTTTTATTATATGCCTCAGTGGGGTTATAGACTTCTCCATAGTAGGTGTAAGGTCTGCCTTTGTTTGGAGACTATCGTATTTTGGATTGTCGTGCAGTAAGTTATTTTCCTTCATTAGCAGTCTAAATGGTCTTAAGTAGAATGAATGAACTTCTATTGAGACAGGTCTAGGGAATTTCCTCAAAAGCGTGCGATCACAGCATCTTGTTAACCCTCGCTGCTGTGTCGTACTTAGAAGTTTTACGTACCAGCAACCTTGTAAAATAATTGGAGTGTATAATGCCGAAAAGCTGCTGGTAGTCTAGTGTCACAGCTCACCATATTAGGCATTCGAACCCCAGTTAGTTGATCATAATTGCGCGTCTCGCCCTATCTATTAAAGTTTAGTCAAACCGATTGCCAATTGCTTTGACATGTATGTAGTTGTTGAGTGGCATGCAGCCTGGATCAGCTTGTTGATTTCAGCTTTTACTCATTTGTAAACTCCAAAGGTAGCTCAATGGTTGATGGTCAAATATTTTCCATGTTACGGTAAGTTATGGTCTTAAGTTCAGATTTGGTCGCATTTTCGTGCACCCGGTAGCATACCCACTACTTGTAGAAATGTGATCGTTTGGCTTAAGCTATTGACCTCAAACCAGTAGGTATTCAGTCTGGATTTAGTCAGGAAAACGGAGTGGTACTGTCAGCCACACGAGTGCGATTCATCCTAATACATAGGAAACCTTAACGCAATTGAGGTGTACATAAAATCAAGTTCGCCAGCTACATGTTTTCACTTCTCATTTTGGGATTTGATAAAGGTTTATAGAGTTACTTGAAGGGAGCTATGGGACTTGAGACTGTGGTTAAATGAAATCCTTCATCAGTGATTCATAGTTTCACTTATTTTGCGTATTTCCATAATTAAGGGTCACTGATTAAAAGACTCCAGAAACTTTGAGCAAGTCGATTTGGTAATAGTTTGTTCGTGGTCTATTAGCTTGTCGCCGTGGTGTATCAATGCCTAATTTCACTACTGCACATCTTGTTGATGCTCCTGTGGGCGAGTCAGCAGAGACGTATTTGGATAGCTATATTCTAACATTATTATCATGATACAGATTTTTTATGATAGACCTGTCACTCATCTTTAAGGCTTCGTCTAGTAATTGATGAACTTGGGTATTTTTTAGGCGGCGAAAGCTTATTATCTCACTTGGGCTTGCTCACTTTATAATGGTACCTTTTTCGACATTTTTCTAATCTGAGATAAACATCAATGGCAATAATAGCCACATGAATTCGATAAAATACCGATCCCATAGCAGCTTAGATTCCTTCGTCAAACAAAAGGTCATGATTTGTTCAAATATGGTAAAATCCAAAATTTGATAATGACAGTAAAATATTGTTATTCAACAATCATATGAATGCACTCGGTGATGAGTGATTCGATGAATGGATTGAACTTTAAGTCTGTAACCCATTAGTTAGAAGTTAAGTACTTAGTCATGTGAGCCAAATTCTTGATATGATTAAAGTTAATCGTTGTTACGAACAGCAAACATTCTTATCCTGTATTTTATCATTTGTTTCTAAAAAGAACAGCGAATATTCTAACTCCCTAACAGCTAGACTGTTCATGCATTCATGCCATTTCTTTTGTTTCTAAGCCTTACTGGACAAAATGAGATCATTATGGAGAAAGTATAAAAGCAACTTACGCAGTTACTAACCTTCAGTCTAAGCCATGTATATGGGTGATCACCTAACTGATATTTGTGAAATATCAAGAACCAGTAGTTATAGACAGTTAAGCGGCTCGGAATGTTTCACAGTAGCACTGATGTATCCATTATTGGTCATCTCGCTTCTAAAAGTTTTCATAATTCTGTCGCTCTCTCATACTGTTACCATATTTCTATTTTTTGTGTGTGCTGCGTTAAAGTTTGACATGTTGAACTTATACATTTTTTGTAAAGTCCTACATTCATTCGCCTATCAATATATTTCTTTGGACCATATTACGGATGTCTGAAAAAAGCATTTGCAATTCACAAATTCCACAAGGTACCACACGTATTTGGTGTGGTTAAGTACTATACACCTCGAACGTCAGTAGGTAGATTGGTGTCACCATATTAGTATTAAGTTTGCTTAGTAGGAATATGTATGTGCTTTGCCAGATCATATTCAACAAACATTCCAACTCACTCAACTGAATGCGAGCTTCCTGTCGGACACTTGTTCTAATGTTAAAACGCTAAGTTGTAACTATACCTTACATCTCCGGGATATTCGTTTGCAATAGCCGTGGACTTCTAGCATTACTTCTTAGTGATCTAAAATGTATGATGAGTGATTTCACTTGTGTAATAGGTGTACTAGTCGTAGGTGCTTCTAAAACACGTTCTAGGTGAAAAGTAAGTACTAATTGTTAGGAGTGTTGCAATTGGAAAGTACCCCATGTAGTTAGTTGTAGTATACCTCCTAGTCGTTGACATCATACAAGCTTGGTCTTTATTTACTATGTACTCATATTTTTGCCAATTTCCATTCTATTTGCAGCAATTCTGTAGATGATTCAGAGATCGAAACAAATTATCATGAAATTGTCGATGGATTCGATAAGATGGGATTGAAACCAGAACTCCTCCGTGGTATATACAATTATGGTTACGAAAAACCATCGGCTATACAGCAGCGGGCTATCAAACCCTGCATTGATGGTCGTGATGTCATTGCCCAGGCTCAATCTGGTACAGGAAAAACAGCCACTTTCGCTATCAGCATTTTGCAAAGAGTAGATGTCAGCTCGAATTCTTGTCAAGCTCTTGTTTTGGTTCCTACCCGAGAACTTGCCAGACAAATCCAAACGGTTGTGAAAAGTATTGGTGCTTATCTTAATGTAAAGTGTCATACATGTATTGGTGGCACAAGCACCACTGAAGATGTAGCTTGTCTTCAACAAGGTCAACATGTTGTTGTTGGTACACCGGGTCGTGTTTTCGATATGATGAGCCGTGGTATTCTAACAACAGCTGGCATCAAAATTTTTGTACTAGATGAAGCTGATCAAATGTTGGATCGTGGTTTTGAGGCCCAAATTAAAGAAATATATCGATTTCTACCCGAAAATGCCCAGGTAAAAAAGTCTTTTCAGTATTAATAAAAAAAAACAATAGATCATGTTGTTATCTGCTACTATGCCAAAACAAATACTATCAATTGCACGTAGTATCATGCAAGATCCTGTTCAGATATTAATCAAAAAAGAAGAATTAACTTTGGACGGTATTAAACAGTTTTACATCAACGTCGTCAAAGAAGAGTTCAAATTGGAGACTTTAATGGATTTATATCGTGTCATGAATTTAAGTCAAGTTGTCATTTTTGTCAACTCTGTACGAAAAGCTTCGGATTTATATGCCCAACTAGTGAATCGAAAATTCGAAGTTTCTTGCATCGTAACTTGTCTTATTAAAAAAATACTAAATTCTTTCTACCCCTATAGAATAGTGACATGGATCAGAAGGAACGTGATCGGGTTATGAGTGAATATCGTAATGGTGCATCACGTATTCTGCTGTCAACTGATGTTTTGGCACGTGGTATCGATGTACAGCAAGTCTCTTTGGTCGTTAACTATGATTTACCTAGTAATCGTGAAACTTACATTCACAGGTTTGTTATGCTTTATTATAATCTAATATTTATTTTATACAGAATCGGTAGAGGAGGTCGATTCGGTCGTAAAGGAACAGCCATCAATTTTGTTACTGCAACAGAAATGGAAGCACTCAGCGACTTACAACAATACTTCAATACAGAAATCCTTGAGATGCCTACTGACATTGTTGATTTCATGTAACTTTCACCCGCCTGCCCCCAAAACAAAAACTCTAAGCCCACCTATATATTTTATATTTGTTCCTAGCTAAACGAGTTGAAGTTTGTCTTGCTGGATATCTGGTCACTAATTCTTTGTGTTTTTTCCATCTAATTTATCCTGCTCTTATCCCATCACTCTCTATCTCTGTCTCTTTGAGCATCATTGCTCTTGATTCTTCAATTTGTTCATTAGGGTTCTTAATTGGGCAATAAAACAGAATTTACATACTGTGGATTTAAATGTCTGTTGTGTTTTGTTTTTTCCTTGTTATTTCATTTCATATTTGTAAATTATTCACAGTGGTGTTTTTATTGCATCATGTGTGTATGTGTGTGCTTGTGTGTTTATCTTCGAGCCAGTAAGCCGAGAAAGCACTTGAAACTATAGTTCGTGGTAAATGCATTTTGAGATGTGAATGGTCATGCCCCCCTCCCAAGTTTCTAGGGTTAGACTGAAGTATAGCGACCCAAGGGAACAACCAGCTAAATAGCCTTCAACAAGCGTTATTTCGCTAGAAGATTTTATAGAAAACGAATTACGTAATGCAAAACAGTCATGCAGGATAGCTATCTCCAGAAATATCTCTCAGTTTGTCATTTGGAGTCCTTAATGTTGGTCCAGACCAATTATGCGATGACTGTATATATCATGTCGCTTCGTGACACTTCACTCGAATCCTGTTTTTCAAGAGCCCCCAGAATTCTATGGAATGCGTATACATATGATCTAACGGAACAAGAAAATCAGGAGAACGATTTACAGTTGTGAATATAACCGGATTTTGATAACCATCTGTAATCATTTCGTTCATCCATGTGAATAGTTGTTCCGATGGTCACAAAACGGATAATTGGCATTAATACACTTGCATCATGGAGTCAGGCAAAGTTGTATCACTACATATGTATATTAGAACCAGACATTATTATTATATTATTGTTTCCTTTAGTTCCTAGAGGAACATAGGGCTTCAACTGCACGTCTCCATTGCGTTTGGTTCTCTGCCAACGTTTTCACCTGACTCCACGTCTGCCCACATGCTTTAATCTCCTCTTCATATAACCTCCTCCATGCCACCCTCACAATGACAGCCAACTCACGGCTTCCCGTTCGGGTTCCACTTGAGCGATGGCCTGTCTTGTGATGTCACTTGATGGTTTGTTTTCTCAGAGTATGGTCACTCCATTTCCTCCTGATTGGTTCGCTCCTAGAGATCTCTGTTGCTGATCTTTTCTGGCCATTTGATCTTGAATATTGAGCGAAGACAGCTGTTGATGAAGGTGTGTAGTTTGTTTGAGGTGCTCTTCATGACGCACCAAGTCTCTGATCCATAAAGTAGCACTGACTTCACATTGGAGTTGAAAATCCGGATCTTATTTTTCATGCTGAGTGCTGTTAATCTCCACACAGACTGCAGAGTAATGAGAGCTTGCCTTCCTTTCCCGATCCTTGCTTTGATATCCTCATCAGTTCCGCCTGTAGTTGAAACGATGCTTCCCAGTAGGTAGGTAAAGGAGGTTGTTTCTTTCAGGTTCCTCCCATTTATGCTGATTGTTGTCTGTTGTTTTTGTTCTTGTCCAGGAATCTTCATTACTTCTGTTTTCTCTATGTTCACCTGATGAAGGCCTATCTTTGATGTTTCTTCTGCCAGAACCAGACATAAGCAAATAATATTGTTTTCTTCAATTAGATTTTCAAGTTTTACCCTAATATATGTATAGTCGCAATGTCCATGTCTAATTTGTTCCAGATCATTTAGCTAACCGTCCTCTTGGATTTCTGTACTTTCGCCTTGCCGATTCCAGGGTGTAAGCCGCCTTTTAGACATGAGTAACGCATTATTTCATGGTAATCTTAAGCATCTGATTAACATTTATGGCTAACTTAATCAGGTTCAAATTAAAGCCTAACATTTGGTTGTCTTGAGATCATTGTTATTTTGTGTGTATGACAGACGAAAAGATCAGTCATGCTGATTGAACATGATAACTATTCAACTGTAACATGATGGCATGTCATAAAACGTCACTACTGGAAATGCCAACTTATCAAAAGATCGTTCATACCCTAAGAAAATACCGAGTTCTAAGTGCGAGAATATTACTTCAGCCCTTAAGGTGTTTCAAATCCATGCAACCAGAAAGCTACCTGTTGGGGTTCTTCAGTATTGGCCCCGATGGAACTGCCTGCAAATTGACCGTAAACTTCTGGTATGATTAATGTATATTATTTTCAGGGGGTGACATGTGGCTTTAGCGGGGCATCTCTAATGCTGCACCCTGTCCTCTGCAGTCTTGTTTAGTTGACTCCACGATTGCCCACAAGCTCTGATTTCCTCTACACACGATCTCCTTCATGTCATTCTCGAAAGCCCAACTGAACCGTGATGCCATTCAACAGTCTCCTCACTGTATTTCTAGTCCATCTCCATTTCTTTCGGCATGTTTGTTGGGTGATAGGTCGTTGTTTAGTTCGTTGTTGCTTATCCTCTCCGACCATGTTATCTTCAGTATATATATATATATATATATATATATATATATATATATATATTACCTATGCGGTTAACTGGTTATCAACGACATCATCGTTGTATGTGTTGTGAAAGCTGAGTTCTGTAATGCGGTTTGAATTGTTATGAAAATTTCCTATCGTTATTAAATAAAGGTGTCACGATGGATTATTTATTTGGTCGCTACAAAATGAATACCTCACAAATAAAAGTCTGTGTAAATTTAAAAACATTTATGACTACAAGTTTTTGGAATATCAACAATTGATGTATGACAACCAGGTCTTCGTGCTTCAAGTTAGTCGTTTCTCCTCGTACAACCTGGCTAATTATTATTGGAGCTTTCGATGAGACCTCTGATCGCAAAAGACATAATAAAAAAAGGTAGAATCTGCCGGAAATTTGAGAAGGGACTAATTGCATTTAACTATATAAAGTACTGAATGCTATGATTTCAGAAGTCTCACCATAATCAATCCGGAGATGATGAGCTAGAAATGCCGTTTAATTTAGAATGACATAGAGCAAATATTGTTTGTTCTCTTCTAGTGTATATAGCTAATGATAAGGGAGGCTGAACTCTGTTGGAGTTTGTTCGAATGTTCTATATTAGCATATACACTAATGGTAGAATATGAGTGAAAATATAAGCGATAAGTGGTAACTGGAGTGTAGTTTATTTACCGCTTTTACTACTAACAGACTAGTGATACTTTTACGTGAAGCCTTCTCAAACGCATACATGTCAAAAGCGTTACATCTTGTCATCAGCAGCAAGCGGAATAATTAAGGATACCTTCGCATAACTGACCAGTTAGTTGACAGGTGATCACGTTAGACACATGTCTGGAAACCTGTTCATCATTCAAATGTAAACGGAAAACTATCATCAAGTGTATTTTTATTTTTTTTTAGCAGTCACGAGACTGTCTGGAGTGAAACTTTTTCTGTAAGTCAGTCATAGGATACTGTTTTGGTCTGATAAAATAAGTCAAAATATGACACAACGCATATACAAAAAATTACGACATATTGTCATGAGTTTTTCTTTCGCAATAAAAAGTTGATTTGGTTTTTTGCGTTTGAAATTAGATTTGGCACTGTTTATTTTAATCTGTTGGAGGTTTTTTAGAGTCATGCTTTTTCTACTTGTAAACATCATTAGTATTGCTTAATTCTTAAGTAGTGAAACACACTTTGTATAAATGTAGCGTTGAATTGGATTCCGTGTCATTGTTGATCTCTTTTTTTCTAACTAATGTTAAACTTTGTTGGCATTAAAGGGGGTTCATATTCCTTGCAAATGTAAGCAAACGGAATAGCTTTGTTCGCTTAAGTAGCGTCTGTGTGTAGCATCAGACAGTTTGAGTATAACTGTTTATAAGGAATGCGCGACAAGACCATACCTTTCTAAATATACGCATTCTGAACTGTTTGAAAAGACACGTCATGAACATGGAACTCGGTCATTTGAGCTGTTGCTGTCTGTTGGGTTTTGCACTAAGGCTCACTTCATCGATTGACTTACACCCAGTACTTTTTTTTGATTATAGCTTGACTCCACACCGTATTTTTGGTACAAGTATGAAATTTTCAGCATGTGATATCGGTAGCCCAATTTTGCAGGCCGACCATTGATATCGGGTGTGCGTTGGCAGGGGATCGAACCCCGGACCATGTGCATGGTCGTCGAGATTCACTAACCACTACGCCTAACCTTAATACTGCTCACCATATAATACCAATACTGAATGCGAATACCTATGGTCAAAAACAGTGACTTCAAGTTTTCTACTTTCAACGGCCATAACCGGCGGCAGCTGTAAAGGGGGAGGTGGCGTACTGCTGAGCAATGCACATGTACTTCGATATTCAGCTGGTTATCACGTCTGCGCATGTCGGCAAATGCCAATTGGGCCTTTTGTATTCAAGCTGAGATTTCTTCAGTAATATGTTCATTAGGGCTGATTCAACTTCCCAAGTAAGTGAAGTGGTTGTCAATACACTCAGTGACTTCACTTCCTATCTTTAAACTTTGAACCCACTGTTGGTTATTTACACTTGCTACTGCAGTAACTTTTAAAACTGAAAGATAGTAAATTATTTATGCCTTCATTCAGAAGACAGAAGTACAGAGGCAAAGTTACTCTTTGGTTTCAATGCAGTCTCATTAACGTGATGTTTGCAGCTGAAAATATAGTTTTTATTGAGATACTGCTTCTAAGTAGCTAGAGTGATTACTGCTCTTTTAGCCTATTGACTCGAGTGCATACTGAGCCTCGGAATTGAGGTAATTCAGCAAACTTCTTGTAACCTAATTAATTAGTCCTATTTCAAACTTTTGGACTCAAAACGACGATTCATGATTGAGAAAGACGTACATGGATTTCATATCTATCCTGGGTAACTGGTTTGCTCTAATGAGGTGGTCCTTTATCATATTTACTATATAAAGTGACGGATGTGCACAGCGTAATGAAGTTGGACACTCACTGAAAGCCTCAGGTTAGTTCATAATTCTTCAATTGAAAATGACATCCGTTTTCAACCTATGATGCTTTCCACTAAATGAGTGAGTGTCTTAAATTTTCGTACATTACATTGTAGTTGCTTCTAGTTATAAGAAATAAGTCCTGACGCCTACTCTTTATGTAATCTATAGTCGATGTGGTTGTCTTGTGGAGTAGTAATAGCTTGTAATTTTGTGCATGTCATTTGCTCGAAATATTCTGCTTCAGGGTACTTCACACATATTAACTTCCCATTACATTTCAGTTGTCATTGTAGAGTAGGCGAATCGATGTGTTTCATGTTTCAGATTCCCTGCCATACATCGGGTAATAACATTTCCATCTAAGCACACGGTGACACATCGTCTGTTGGTTCCCTTTGGGTTAAGTGGTGCCTGTGTGCTTAAATTAGTTAAGATAGTTAAACATTACTAAGTTCTGTGTTTTAGTAGGTATGTGCACACTTATTGTGTAAAGCTTGGTAGTGGTTAATACTACTCAGGCTGAAGTGAGTGCAGCAGGATTCGACTTTGGAACCCATTGCTTGAAAGCGAAATCCTAAAGCTAATGAGCCACATATCCGTCAGGTATATTCATAAATAAATAACTCTTGAAATTCAAGATGCAGGATCCCCTTGAGGAGAATATCTATGATAATGGTCACGGTAAAGATGATGTCATCTGATTAGAGTTTGGTTTATGCATGATGCTAATAATCTGACATCCTGCAAGTTGTACTGTTTAAGGATTCAAAATTATTTTTGCAAGCATCATTCATATCGACTATGCTATGTTGCGCTAGCAGCTTATATGGCTTTTTGACTTGTCATTGAGTAGTGACCGTGTGGTAAGCAAAGCACATCTCACTATATCAATTTGAGTGTGTATGTGGAAGCAAATACAAACGTCCCACAGAAAGGCGATTGTAAAACTCGCATGATGGAGCATTTGACGAAGTGGTTGAAAACGGCTGAATTCAAAGTACCAAAAACCTAAATAACAAAGCATCTTGTGGACTACAGTTATGATATCGACGCTGTCAAGTCATTCAATGTTGTCAGCAGACAAAGAAACAGGAAGATGCTTCCAATTGCGGAGGCTTGTGCAATTAGATATTATAAACCAGGTCTCTGTGTACAGCACGCACAGAACTGCCAGTGGACACCAATCCCCTAACGAAAGCAGAAATCTTGAATGCGATCAAGCTACTGAATGTTGGCCGGTAAGGCAGTAGGGCCAGGCGGAATCTCCCCACCCCGAAGCATTGAAAACGCACCCAGAGACTGCAGCAGATGTGCTCATGCCATTATTGCAAAAGGTTTGGATGGAAGAAAGGAAAGGTGCCTACCGACTGGAAGAAAGCCTGGCTACCTTATCAAGCTACCAAAGAAGAACAACCTAGGCCTCTGCAAGAACTGGCATGGAATAATGCTCTTGTCCACGCCAAGTAAAATACTATTTCGCATCATCCTGGAGAGAATAAAAGATGCACTGGATGCAGAACTCCATCCCACCGACCAGAACAACCTGGATTCGGGAAAGGCAAATCATGTGCTGATCAAATTGCAACTCCACTCATCGTCATCGAACAAAGCATAGGATGGAAGTCAAACCTGTACCTAAACTTTATTGACCTAGAGAAGGCCTTCGACAGCGTTGACCGAGACGTAATTTGGAAACTGCTCCAAAACAATGGCGCGCAGTGCCCAACTCTTTATCAACCTCATTCAACAGCTGGCTATATGACAATGCCACGTGTCAGGTGATCCACAACGGGTAACTCAGTGAGGTGTTCGAAGTGAATACAGGAGTGAGACAAGGCTGCCTATTATCACTCACGATGATATTCTAAACTGTGGTGGACTGGATCATGCGAAAAACTGTGCGTGGGAGTGAGAAGACAAGAACACGCTGAACCACTGATAAGAAGACTCTAGGAGATCTGGATTTCGCATGTGGATGATTTATGTCTAATGTCACAAACTTGAAAACTTACAGGCGAAAACCAACAGACTTGCTGAAGAAACATCCACAGAAGACAGGACTGCAGGTGAACATAGAGAAGACGGTGATGAAGATAACCAACGAACAGCAGCAACAACCAGCACCAATCACCACCAATGGAAAAGATTTAACAGAAATTACCTTCTTCACTTGTCTAGGAAGCATCGTTTCAACTGCAGGCAACAGGACGGATGAAGATGTCAAATTAGGCCACAATTGGAAAGGCAAGATACTCCTTCACCACTCTGAAATCGGTTTGGAAATCTTCTGCACTGCACTCAGCGTAAATAACAAGACTCGGATTTTCAACACCAATGTGAAGTCGGTCCTTCTATACGAGTCAGAAACTTGGCCAGCGTGTCACGAAAAGGATTTCCAACAGGCCACTGCTGACTTTTATCAACAGCTGCCACCTTCGCTGGCTGGCTCCATACTGAAGATCAAATGGCCAGTCGGCCAGAAAGAATTGGCAACAAGGCAACAAACCAACAGGCGAGAGCCGATCGCTCAACAAATATGTAGGAGAAAATAGAGATGGATGGATTGAGTATACATTAAGGAGGCCGTTGAGTGACATTGCGCGCAATGCAGGTCATCATTCGAGTAGAATGCAAACGCGAGGCGACGAGTGGTCGTCAGTGAGAAGGTGATATGGAGGACATCGTGTTTTGGGGAAGGGGAGATTAGTGATTATAGTCAATCGTGGACCCAGTTGCAGACGACGTCAGAAAATAGGACGAAGTGGAGATGTGTTGTTGAAGCCATATGTCCCACTCGGAAACCAAGGGAATAATAATAAGCCAGGTTTCTGTGTACAAAAGGAAGTGGTCGTCATTCTGAATCTACCGTGGTAATATGTTTTACTTATTAACTGTTGCCATTATTATCAATATTATTAACACTATTCTACCTCTTATTACTATTATTATTCCTTATTCATTTAAAACTATCTTGTATCAGTAGCATTATCTTAACTCGTTTCAACATCATTATCATTATTATTACTCAGTTCTCGATTCTTAATAATATTTAAGTTCTTTCTCTAATGACTAATTGTTTATCTAAGTGATGTAATTGAAGCGTGATGCCTTTTATCTTAATTTTAATCTCTCATACTCCCTTCGCCTTATCTATTTGAACATGACCTGAAAAGCATTCACATGTGTCGTTTTGCATGATTAATTCAATGTAGTTTGTTTGTGCTTATCAGTCTTATATCTCTCAATCTATTTCCAATAGTATACATATATCTCTGTATATATAGAGTGTTCAGCTGAAGAGTTCTACCTAAATTCGATGAATTCATTGAATCCTGCTTTATTGACCTGCTTTGTTGCTTGATTAAAATTCGTATCGGGAAATAAATAAATGCTTCCACATCTTACTATGTTGTATATGATGAACAGAGCTTTTCTGTCCTCATGTGATAATGTTGAATAATTTACAGACCATCAGTATAAACAGATTCTATTAACGGCCATCAATACTTTTGAATTTTAGTTAGTATAAACGATCACCTGTACTGACAAATGGATGGAGTTCGCTTAGCGGTACTTTCCATTGTTTGAGTTCTTCACTAGTTTTTCAGACTAGTGAGTAGGTGTCAAAAAGTCAGCATAATTTGCTTTTTGACAGTTCTTGGTCATAGTTTGCAGAAGTCAGCACAACGATTTATGTAAATATGTTAGAATAAAGATTTTCATAAGTGAATATAATCAGACAATGGAGTCGAGTTGTCATAAGTCGTCATTCTGGTTGCCAATACTTTGTTGGTAACATTAATAGGGGAAGTGAATCTACTGAAGTAGATTTATTGTTTGATACATCGACATAGCTTTAGAGTTTAACAGTTGACAAGTAATGGTTTGTAGGGTGGGTGCATACTGATGAAGAGTCCCAAACTAGGACGAAACAGCTGTCCAGTACTCCCAGGTTTTCCAATGGTTCTCTAACCAATGTCAGCTCATGGTGAAATCCTGTAACTAGATTATTATTTTCTTTAGTTAGTTAGTATTTTATTATTTTTATTTTATTCCCCCTTACGTTCCCAGTGGAAAATAGGGCTTCAAGCTAGAGCGTGAAAGTTTCGGTAGCAGTGGTGTTTATTTTTACGAGATCGGGTTGCTAGCCTCACACCCATCCTTCCCTCTTTACCAGTCTTATTACTGGCTTTGCGAGGTAAAGGAGCGCGTCGGTGGCCAGGGATCGAACCCGAACCACATGAGGCGTGGTCGGCGAGCATTCTACCGTCGTGCAGATAGTAGTGATTCGATTTGTTTCAAGTTTTATCACTGACTGATGTCAGTTACAGAACAGTTGGAAATCAGGGTGTACTGGAAAGCTGTTTCGTCCTGGTGCTTATGATAGGTAGGACCCAGCATTAAATAGTATATCATCCTTTCTCACGAATCCTGTCATTTATCTGGTGATGCAGTTACTATTTGAATGTATCAATTCTCACGCATACTGTAATTTAGTGTGTGAGATCAATTCATCGTCTTTTGTCTCACCTTGGTCTTTGTTGGATCGTCAACCAATCAGAATAGATATTTCCAACCAATAAGAACAATACATTCTCACGGTTGTGAGCCGACTTTATTATGGTCAAAAAATGTATAAATATCATGTGTTGTTTCACAAACTATGTAACAATATCTAAGAGTCACAGGCCAGCCCTTTGTCTTTTGATATTTGTGTGGTTCAGTGAATCGGAAGGTACAACGGACAAATAGACGTATTAGCGTACCAGTCGAGTTCATTACCGTTATAGTAATTAACAGGCTCAGACATAACAAAGTAGCGACGGATTTATTCAGATCAGTTCAGTTATAACAAATTGGCTACAGAGTTATAATAGCTTAGGACTCTTCACAAGTACCCACCAACCGACGTTTGAACTCAGAAACTCGTATATCATTCAGCCAGTGGGGCCCGATGCAGTGCCCCATGAATTCCAGCTTTTGTCAATACATGTGATTTTAGCACGACCACCAGCCAGTATCATCGACGAGTATTTTTCTTATACCGGTGACCTGGTCGACCCTACTGGTCATGACTCCCGACGCTAGAACTCCAGGAAACTCCATCCTGTAGTCAGTCACTAGGGAGCATTGGATTAATTTTCATATTATACATACGTGGTTCCTTCTACTGGAAGCAGTTGACGGTTGTCAGATTCGATAACTTGCTTCATAATACATACGCTGTGTAAAGTATTCAGGAGAATATCAAACTTTGATATTTATAACTATCTGCTTTTTCCCGCCAATTAGTGCCACTTTCACATAATAATTTTCATTATTCATCTATTCATTCATCTATTCATCATTGCGTTCTGAGTGGAACAAAAGGGCTTCAGCGGAACATCTCCATTCTACTGAGCTATCTGCCTTTGATCCATAGCCAAACTCTCTGCTTCCCATTCTCGAGACAGCCCTCCAGCGTGTCATGTCACTCAGTGGTCTTCTAAGCGTATTTCCCATCCATTTCCCTTTCCTTCTGCAACAGGTTCTTAGGTGGGTTCATTGCATGACATAGTTTAGATATGATATAGAAGATTTGTAGCTCAGGTGGAAAGCACAAAGAAAATCGCCCTGCCATATATAAAGGATATATCAGAAATCACTGCAAGACACTTCAAACCTTTAGGAATTGACGTCACACACAAACCAACCAAATCTCTTCACTCGGCTGGCTCTATATCAGCCAAAAGACTAAACAACGAAAGAAGATAAAACCAACATCATCTACAAAATAAATTGTAACAACTGCGAAAAACGCCACATTAGCCAAAGTGGACGTCTCCTTCGTCTTCGTATCCAGCAACATAAGCTAGCCGTCAAAAGACATGACATCCACTCCCTCATATCCCTACATACAGACAACCACGGACATCAATTCGACTGGGACAATGTTCAAATATTAGACAGAGGAAACAACAAGAATGCTAGAGAATTTTTAGAATCTTGGCATTCCAGTGAATCATCAATCAATAGACACATCGAGATTGACAAAATCTACCAACCGATAAGAAGGAAACCTCACACACACAAAGGGTCGAAGTTCAAATCAAAGAAACAATGAGTGACAATACAAGTAACCTAGAAGGTGTGAAAACAAATACAAAGACAACCAATCACGTCCAAGGTCGCCAGGAGAGATGATTAATAAACTCGTGGAGAAATCTAAAAGCTCACTTCAATTCAAAATGAAGTATGCGCTGAAGATGTCACCTAGTAGGGTGATGAAAGCTTCGCAAATTAACTATCCAACTCAGAGAACACAACCACACCAAAATCATGACATTGTTTCTTGTTGCTGATCATTTCTAGGCGGCCGTCTCATTATCAGTATCTAGGCAGTAAAGACAAGTGTTGACAAAAGTCTACAGTAAGTAGCCTGCTGGAAATGCTTTTCGTGACACAGAAATCTGACATATCGAAACACTGACTAACTGGACATAAGTGTTGAAAATTCAGTTGCCGTCCCTTGTGCTGAGTGTGCGTGTGTGAACCTCCACACTGATTTCAGACTAATGAATGCCTGTCTTGTTTTCCACATCCCGCTTGAGTATTGTTAAAAATCTATCTTGAATTGATATGCTAATCGAAAAGCGGTTGATTTCTCAGTAATCTATTGGCTTTTGATCGATACACTGCACAGGTTTTATTTGCCAATGTATAATATCATTTGTTTATAGTGAATTCAAAAAATACTAATTCTACGAGTAATTGAGCATTATATTTATGACGCCTAAGGCTTTTATTCTTTCATCAACGGATTAAAAGAAATCTTCTGTTCTGTATACATCTTTTCTCAACCTAGACTTTGCTTGTGTATTTTTATAATACGTTGTTATTTCAACTAGACTTGAATATTTTGTAATAATTTTAGCTGTTGTGTTTTATCATTACGAATTCCGGATTGTAATAATTTCATTCCGAGTGGAATATAGGGCTTCAAGCTTGAGTTGTGGTGTTATTCATTTTTACAGGGTAAGGTTGCTAGCCTTAAGCTCAACTTTCCATCTTTTCTGGCCTGACTACCAGCTAAGCGCGGTTGAGCAGTGAGTTGACCGGGAATTGAATAGCAAAACCACCTACATGGTTGGTGAGCATTCTACTTTTGCACCACTGATGCGATAGCCTAGAAGTTTATTTAGTTAATTCAGTTTGATCTATTTATCTTATCCCTAAGTTTATTTTGGTGCCATGGAAGGTGGACCACAGGATTAAGTACTCATATCACAACTAAATGGTTACGGATTCGAATCCTGGATAGTATTTTGGGAAACCACTTAGTTAGGCTGCTTGAACGACTAGAAATAACTCTCACGACTGATATATGCCCATCTATCCTGTCAGACCTGAGCTCTGGTCACAATATCTACTGACTGTTTGGACTGGTCTGCTTAACCTAGTGGCTAGGCTGTTCTTAACACTGTCCCAACCAGTGAAGGGAGAAAATAACACTTAGGGATGCTGACAGGTGTATTTATTAGTGATGATATGAAGAGATTATAGAGATACAAAATCTCACCACAACGAAACTGCCGAGCGTTTGTCCCCTAAAAATCCCGTAGTCCACTCCGTGTTTCAATCTGCACAGACAAACAAAGTGATCGCTGAAGTTTCGACTGATTTGATGAACTTTGTTAATCCCCTACAGTATCATCAGCCCTTACAGAATAACGTGCATAGCTCACAGCTTAGAACACGCAAAATCTGTTCTAGTTAACCGATTATGAGAGAAACTGATACAAATGCACGTGGTAACAAAGAAGTACAAAGTTAAAATTTGGAATAATTTTCAAGAAATTATAAAAAAACTCCATTCCTCTTAGTGTAAATGCCTATTTCTTGTATCTAGCTATATGTAATACAACGAACTAAACGAAAAACTATAGTTGTCCAACAAACATGCAGGCGGAAATCTAAACAGGATTGAACATACGCACTGAGAGAATCATTGATTAACATCACACACCAGACCCTCTTCAAGTGGAAGCCTTGTAGGAAACAAAGAGTTGAAATAATAGAAAAGATTTGTAGCTCAGGTGGATGATTTGCAATTAGTAGTGTTCTCTGAGCTGGTTGGTTTAATTGCGGAGCTTTCTTCGTCCACCTTCTAGACAACATCTTCAGCGCAAATTTTAGCGTAAAAAGAACTGATTTAAATTCTCCATGAATGATAGAATTGTGTCTTGTGGTAACCATCATCTTCATGACTGGTAATTGATTTACATCTACATTGATCATTTTTTATTGATTTGGATTTCGAACTTTCTCGTCACATGATTTACTTTTTATTAGTTGGTAGATTTGGTCTATATTAACATGTTTGTTAATCGCATATTCGCTTGAGTACCAGGCTTCTAGGAATTCTCTGGCACTTTTCGTGTTTTCTCTGTTTAAAATTTCGACATTATCCTAATCAAACTGGTGTCCATAATTACCTACATGCATTGATATGAAAGAATAAATATCGTGTCTTTTTACAGCTAATTTGTGTTCCTGGATTCTGATTCGAAGGGGACGCGCACTTTGGCCGAAAGATCCAATAGAAAAAGAAGATAAAATTAATACCATTTACAAAATAAATTGTATGAACTGTAACAGACATTACATCGGATGTCGAAATTTTAAACAGAAGAAACACGATAATTGAACACCTGGTTAACACTGATCATTCCATCTCAACAAACGCCTCCTACTTCAAAGTAATCTACAGAGTCAAGAATAATCTACCAAAGGTAATAGGGTTTCGTCTTCTTTGTATCGCTGATGCTCTGGTCATTCACATAGAAAAACCGGACCTGTGCGTACAAAAGAGAATTACTCAACCACTTCTACTGTCATGCTAACAAAACTTTGTTGATTTCATTTTGTTTGTTTGCTTGTTTCTTTAATTGCTTATAATTCTCCTATTCATTTAGAACTCTTACGTAATTTCGTATTCTCTACTTTGTTCTAGTTATCCTGAGTAAAACTCAATCATCAAACTATTCATATTATTACATAACCTCTTTTTTAACAACTGTTTGTGACAACTCATCACCTTTGTTATTACCCTAATTTCATTAACACCTAATTTTCTTGACTCATTTTGTATTATGTAACTCCAATTACCAATCTTCACCTGTTTAGTTAAAATAACCATAACCAATTGTAATTTTAATTGAAAGACTTAATGTACACATACATACAAAATAACACATATATATTTGTGATTGTACAGCTAAGAAAATGAATTCGCCGAAAAGAGGCTCTTCGCTGAACTACGTGTTTTGTTTTCATGAAACACGAAAAGTGCCAGAGAATTCCTAGAAGCCTGGTACTCAAGCAAATATGCGATTAACAAACATGTTAATATAGACCAAATCTACCAACTAATAAAAAGTAAATCACATGGCAAGAAAGTTCAAATTCCAGGTCAATAAAAATGTCATACATTTATTCCCCTTAATGAATTTGAACAAAGCAAGAACTACAGTTTTAGCAGAATAAAATGGTACCACCTTTTATTTCGTTGCCTTCTCGTCAGCTGCTTACAGGGCAAAGACATTATTAAATGTATCTACAAAAACAATTTTAACATACTTGCACAGAGTTCATTTTAAACAAAAATCAATCGATCAATATGTGCATACAGTAATTATATATATATATATATATATATATATATATATATATATATATATATTCTGAACAATAATAATCATACACAATGGAAACTTTTCAGCATTTCGCATTCGGATGAAAAATATCCAGTTACCAGGGCAAAGAAAGACTGATAACCGCTTCTTTCTAAACGCACAAATCAGGTTTCAGGCACTTGATGGAAATGGCTTCAGCAAACTTAAGGAGAATTGAGCTCTTTTGCCTACTGATAATTTTGAACGACTTTTTGACGTCCACCTCATGACCCGTGTCGAGGAGATGCCTGGCGATGACACTGACCAATAAAGATGTAAATCAACTAGCAGTCATGAAGATGGTTTCCAGAAGACACAATACTATCTATCATTCATGGAGAATTTAAATCAGTTCACATTACGCTAAAATTTGTGCTGAAGATGTTGTCTAGAAGGTGGCCGACGAAAGCTCCGCAATTGAACCAACCAGCTCAGAGAACACTACTGATTGCAAAACAAAGAGTTGAGCATGTATCCGAGGTTGATATGGAGGAAATCGTCCGAGAAGAAAATGCAAGCTTACGGTTAACCACAGAACCAGCTAAACTGAACATCTGAGATCAAAGTGAAATGGCGATGTGCTGCTAAAGTTCTCATATTCCATTAAGAACACCCATGGGAATAATAAAAATAATAATTATAATAATTAAATATATAAATGTAATACATGCGAAAGTAGTAACAAAGTAGTATTTAAAATCTTATACAATATGATAATTCTTAGTAAAATAAACTCAGTTTACTGAAATTTTCTACACCAAAATAGTCATGCGCATTATCAACACAGTTCAAAGAGAGAATGTTATTCCCATTTTACAGTCTCAGTTGTCTATCAGTACTGTCTATATCAAATCAACGTTTACATTGTTCCATATTTATCCATCGTAATTTCAATTGTTCACTTGTAAGATCCAATCTACAATCAATTTTCATGACATTGAAATGTAGATAAATTTTATTCGATTGATATATTTTAAGTGTTAGACAATTGTTCAACTTTAGTATTAATGGTTGAAATGGCGGTGCATGCGTATGCATCTCTCCAGACCATTGCCATTTACGTAATTTACCATTCTCACCAAAGTATACACCATCTCTGGGATTATATTCTAATCTGTACCAAAAAAAAGGAGAAGAAGGGAATAAACAAATTTTCAAGTAATGATTTATAAGGAATTCGATTGACTGTAAACGTCGGATCATAAACTGATATCACAGTTAGTATACCATTAGGAAACTATAAAAAAGTACTGGGCACCTGTTTCCTCCCAGTATGGGATTGATTCTTTAGCATTAAGCATCCATGACCCCCACCAGAGGTCGAACCCAGGATCTTCAGGTTATAGGTCAAGCTCGTTGGCCATTCAGTCAATGGGTGAGCATGAACGGATTAATTTAATGCCTAAAACTAATAACGCAAATAGAATATATAGTAGTATTAAAATACATAAGACCAGTAGTACATTTCAGAAATACGCCTACTTATGAATTATCAAACCACTTAGCTCTAATACTATATCTCTGGGCTAACTGATTCATATGAGATGAAAGATAAACTAAATGACATTCAACTAGAGAATAATGAAACAATGGTTAGTTTTGAAATAACCAGTCTTTACACTAATATACCAATCAACATGGCCTTAGAAGCAGTTAAAAAAAGAACTAACTGCAGATATTGAACTCACTCATAGGACAAAGCTGCCTATTGAGAAAATTATTTTAGGAATTCAGTTATGCTTCACATCTACTGTCTTTAAATTCCAAGGCAAAATATATAAGCGAACAGATGGTGTAGCAATCGGAACACCAATATCTCCTATCGTAGCAGATATCTTTATGGACATGAAAAGATTATCTGTGTTCGATCATAGGTGTCTGCGTTCTATCTCCCGCGTGAAGTGGTATAATAAGGTGAGCAATATTGAGGTTAGGCGTCGAGTGCTAGGTAAGGAGGGGAAATCAATCGACGAGACTGTGAAATTACATCGACTGAGATGGTTAGGACATGTGTTACGTATGCCTGGTCATCGCCTTCCTCGATGGGCAGTGTTAACTGATATAGGTTCAGGCTTGAAAAGAGCTAGCGGCGGTCAAACCAAAACACGGCACCAATCAATGAAATCCACAACAGTTAGTCTAAGCCAGTCACGTAGGAAGATGTAGACTTCCTGGTTGGGGTCCTCGGGACGGTAAAAACCAATGGTTGGAAACAATTGGTGACATGGCTCAAAATCGTTCTCAATGGCTGGCGCAGATGCATCCACTCCTTGTGACTTATGATTTCCAATGAAACTGTTTTGTTCTTCGTTATTACTATTCCTTTGTCTCACACCTCTGTTTACTGTCTATACTATCCATTTCTTCTACTTTCTCCTCTTGCTTTGTGTGCTACATGGAGTGTGGCGAATTGAACTGCCGCACATCAGTGCAAAGTTCTATGTCGAAAACCGACTGACCGACCGACCGATCTTTATGGACAGCTGTTCTTCATACATTTAATCCTACTCGAAACATGGTGGAGATATGTGGATGACACTATCACAGTGTTAAAAACAGACACATATATACTCACTAGTAAAGGGAATAAAATTCACATTTGAATCGAAAAATGAACAAGGAGAATGATAGGACCCAGCATGAAATAGTATACCATCCTTTCCCACGAATCCTGTGGTTTATCTTGTGATAGAGCTACTATGTTTATGTATCATTTCTCACGCATATTGTGATTTAGTGTGTGTGAGATCAATTCATCGTCTTTCGTCTCACCTTGGTCTTTGTAAGATCACCAACCAATCAGAATAGACATATCCAGACAATAATCAGAACAGAACATTCTCACAGTTGTGAGCCAACTGTATTGCGATAAATTGTGATAAAAGTCACAGGCCAGCCTTTGTCTTTTGATATTTGTGTGGTTCAGTGAATCGGAAGGTACAACGGACAAATAGACGTATTAGCGTACCAGTCGAGTTCATTACCGTTATAGTAATTAACAGGCGCAGACATAACAAAGTAGCGACGGATATATTCAGATCAGTTCAGTTATAACAAACTGGCGACTAATAAGTTCCGTTCAGTTTTAACAGAGAATTTGCTATGTTAGATTGTAAAATAAGACGAACAGAAGAAGGTAAACTGCACACTAGCGTTTATAAAAAAGCCAACGCATTCTGCTAATAGATATTTAGACTTTAATTCATCTCATCCGTTAACTGTTAAGGCAGGCTTAGTTAAATGTCCAACAAACCGAGCAATAACAACACTAAGTAGTACAACAAAAAAACCTAAACGATGAAATGAAACAGATAGAAGAATAGCTGGTTGGTGTTAAATAACTAACTATCCAATAAAATGCATTAGGAATATCAAAGAAGGTCAAGAGCAAAATAAAAATAATGTTGGAACTAATAATGATAACATAAATAAGAATTATGCATAAAAAAGAGAATTATTCAACCACTTCTACTATCATGGTAACAACTCTGTTGATTTGACTTAACTTTTGTTTGTATGCTTATTTTTTTCTAACTACTCAAAACTCTTGCGTAATTCCGTATGTTATTTTGTTTCCATGTTCACCCTGAGCACAACTCTTTCATCAAACTATTCATGTTATTACGTAACTCTTCTTTAACAATCGTTTGTGACAACTCATCACTTTTTTTTACTACCCTCTTATATCAACATCCAATTCATCTGAACTTACTAATTGTATTTTCGTTTGGCAAATTTAATTTACACACACATACAAAACAACCATATATATTTGCGACTGTACAACTATGAAAATGAATTCGCCGAAAAGAGACGCTTCGCTGAACTACTGGTCTTCTGTTTATACATAAGAAAGAATATAAGGTATCTACAGTTTTACCATATACGCAAGGGACATCTGGAACCCACTTAGTAGGATTCTCAATAAAGCAGGAATTAGGGTGGCATTCAAACCTACAAACTCACTCAGAGAGAAGCTCTGTAGTCTAAGTGACCAGATGGATCCAATTAAATAAAAATAATATGGTTTGCAAAATATCTTGCAATCACTGTAAGTCAACTACTTAGGTCAAACTAGTAGATCAGGAGAAATCAGATTATTAGAACATAAGAATTTAGCTAAGGTAAGAATGATTGATCCCACGAAAATAAGTAATTTAGAAGACACTCAGCAATTGCACTGCATGCATTAACACACAACTACACAATAGGGTGCAAGATGGTTAAAATTCTGAGAAGTAATATAGGCAGGTGAAAAGAAAGTTTGATTATTGAATCCTTGCTCATGGAGTCTACACCCAACACATGCAATAGAAGTGGCTCAAAGCAAATACCAGAGGTATGGAAGATACTATTACCACCAGTCAAATCAGAGAAGGATAATAAATAATGTTAAAATGTATTCAATTTACATTGTAACATTCTAACAAGTTACTTATTTTTGCTGTAAAAAACATCTTATTTCCCATCTGATTATATGTTATTATTAACACTAATATTATTTCATACATTTATTCCCCTTAATGAATTCGAAAAAAGCAAGAACAACGGTTTTCGCAGAATAAAACTGTACGATCATTTGTTTCGTTGGCTTCTCATCAGCTGCTTACAGGCTAAAGTCCTTATTATTTCTGAATTTACTTTACCTTATATTGATTTTATTTAAATGTCTAATCAGTTTTTACTAATGTATATAAATGAAGCAAGAAAGTTGTGTGAGTGCCTTGATATGATTGTTATGAGTGGCCATAATAATTGTGCTGGAAACGTGGCCATCAGTAAATATTACTTCATAACACTATGTGATTTTTCAAAATTATAATTTTATTCACAATGAAAGAATCCAATGGTCTTTTTTCAAATCTAACTTCAGCCAATTTGCGATACACCCGAAGTGTCAAGTTCTCTTTTGTTAATGAAATATATGAACAAAGGGATGGCATAGCTATGGGTTCACAACTAGGCTCACTACTTGTAAATTTCTACATGCTGAAACCCAAAAGCACACACTTAAAGAGAATGATTGACACCTTTGGGTTTTACAAGAGATAGTGAAGAAAATTGGGAAGATGTCCTGGGTTTTTCAAACAGCTGTCATCCTGCGATCCAGTTCACATCGAAGAATGAGTTCGATTCAAGAATAGTGTTTCTTGAATTTCAACTCACAAGACATGAACAAAATGGAATACAGAAAAGATTTAACGATGGAAAGCCAACAGGTAACCAGAAATTCACAAACTTCCATAATTAAATGTCTTTATATATAAGACGAAACTTGATCCGTTCATTTAACCTCAGAATCCGCAAAATTTGAAGTCCTGACACCATGGAAGACGAGTTGAACACTCTAGAACGGATTCTCATGGGAAATGGCTACCCCGAACGCTTCATTAAACCACTATAGATGCTCACATTTTCTGCTATTAAAGACTTCTCTGTCCAAATCTAAAATTCAGTGGAAACTCATTACCAGAAATACTGAGAAAGCGCTCGCCCTATTCATTGAAGAAAAACTTCTTCGCAGTTGAACCTCAAATCACTTTCTCTACAAAAATAATGATTCTGATGAATGTGAAGAATTAGCTATCACTACTGACCTCATTAATATGTACCTATCAGTTCGTCTGCTCCTGTGGAGCTAGGTATGTTGGCCATATTCAGCGTTTGCTGTCCACACTTATGTCTTCAGATATGCGGACAAAAACTCTTCTCTCTGTTCTTCCAACGTATGCACTTTAGCATGTATATTTAAATTGCTAGACGCAGTTGGAGGTAACATGAGGTGGGAGTTTGTCCACTTTCGACTGTCTTAAACACCAGGTTGTTTGATAAACACATATAAGTTTGGCACCTGGATATGTTCTTTTCAGGGCAACGTTCAGTCTGCATCTTATTCTACTAGCAGTATCGTCACCTTTGAAGACAGGCTGCAGAAAGATGGGTTTTTTCTCTACTGTGCTGTACTTCACCTTGTCAAGACTACTATGCAATCCTATTCAATTTCATCATAGATGTACTAATGGACTTAACCCTAACTCACTTCGGCGACTCAGGGATTGACTTGCTACCAGGGAATAATCTCGTTGACTTAGAATATGCGGACGATATAGTCCTTCTAGGCGAGGACTCTGACAAAATGCAGAGTCTACTGAACACCCTGAGCAACAATCTCCGCATGTTTGGCATGCGATTCGCCCCTATAAAATGTAAGATGATGCTGCAGGATTGGACTTCATCGACCCCTAGATTAGAAATAGGAAGTGAAGTGGTAGAACACGTTGACCGCTTCACTTACTTGGAAAGTACCATCAGCCCCAACGGGTTGATCTCCGACGAAATTTCAGCACGAATACAGAGGGCTAGGTTCGCATTCGCCAGTTTTCGCCGTCTCTGGCGTAGACGCGATATCCGACTATCGACCAAAGGGCGTGTGTACTGCTCAACAGTCCGCTCCGTCCTCCTTTATGGCTGTGAGACCTGGCCATTGAGAGCAGAAGACATGAAAAGATTAGCTGTCTTTGATCATAGGTGTCTGCGTTCTATCTCCCGCGTGAAGTGGTATAATAAGGTGAGCAATATTGAGGTTAGGCGTCGAGTGCTAGGTAAGGAGGGGAAATCAATCGACGAGACTGTGAAATTACTTCGACTGAGATGGTTAGGACATGTGCTACGTATGCCTAGTCATCGCCTTCCTCGATGGGCAATGTTAGCTGATATAATGTCAGGCTGGAAAAGAGCTAGCGGCGGTCAAACCAAAACACGGCACCAATCAATGAAATCCACAACAGTTAATCTAAGCCACGTAGGAAGATGTAGACTTCCTGGTTGGGGCCCTCTGGATGGTAAAAACCAATGGTTGGAAACAATTGGTGACATGGCTCAAAATCGTTCTCAATGGCTGGCGCAGATGCATCCACTCCTTGTGACTTATGATTTCCAATTAAACTTTTGTTCTCCGTTATTACTATTCCTTTGTCTCACACCTCTGTTTACTGTCTATATTATGCATTTCTTCTACTTTCTTCTCTTGCTTTGCGTGCTACATAGATTGTGGCGACTTGAACTGCCGCACATCAGTGCAAAGTTCTATGTCGAAAACCGACCGACCGACCGACCGACTATGCAATCAAACAGCTAAAACCGAATCTATGTACACAGAAAGAGATAGTGGTGAATATTGCACTGTCTTGGTGATAACAAAGTACAGAAATTTCACTACGTGATCTTCTGTCCTGTTTAGAAAACTTGAATTTTCCGGCTAAATATGCAGGAATCATTCTACCCCTCTTTTTGTCTATTTTATAAAAACGTGTTTTTCTGTCGTTTCGTAACCCATTGATTTCTATACTCTTTCTAGTTAAACTTTATTTCCGTCCATAAAACATTTGTTGAACTCTGTCCTTTTGTTTCCAAGCTTAGTCATGCAATCCTTCTATAAATATTCGATCCTTTCCACGCTCAATTATTCAACAACTTACATTATTCCTGACCAAATTTACCCTCAGTTCCAATCAGTTACTCACTATCATTGTAGAAAAGTATGTTCACAACTTTAATTTAATTAGTAATTTTGGTATTGTTCAGGTTGTAACCACTTTAGAAGAATCCACAAAATAATAGAAATAAAAACATGAGCTCAGATTATCCTGGTACGTTTGTCGTTCTTCTTTTATTCATAGCTATTATCAGTTAGAGGAAGAACTACTGAAAACCAGGAAGTATTGGATAGCTGTTTCATAGTGGTTTGGGGCTAACTCTTTAGCAGTACGTATCTATGAACCAATTGGGGATCAAACCCACGATCCTCAGGTGAAGATGACTTTCTTGATATAGATTTCGTAGAAGTTCTTTTCTCTATAGGGTTTCAGTTGACATCACAAGTGCACACTGAATTGTTTGTTTACTGAACAAAGAATACTCTTTTCGATAACTTTATCATCAAGTTCTATAGTTCTATATACATAATAGTGAATGAATTAGTGTTATTAAAAACATTCATTTTGTTTAAATAACATCGGATCAATAATATTATAAATGGATTACAGTACGATAGCATCAACATAACAGTACAGTGAATATCGAAAAAATTAGGAGAGATAATAATACAAATTCAAGAATTTATAGTCTCCACTATAGGCTGCCCAGGGCAGTAGTAGTGGCTGGACTTGCTTCTTCTGTACACAGAGCATCTGTTGTTTCAGGCGATTCGCGATAACCTCTGCTGTTTGGAGTATGCGGTATTTGGATGTTTTTGACCATCTGTTTGGCACCCGGTAGATGATAGAGAAAAACTCTTCAATATTGGCTTTGTGGCCAGTTTGAATCAGGTGTTCTTATATGGAGCTTTGGTGCTTCTAACTACACCTTTGTTTAACCACATTGGTAGATGTTCCCGAGCGAGCACGAAAAATCAAGCTCCTAGAGCAACTCTCTCCACCACAAGCGCAGTTGAATTGGTAGATACAATTAGAAGTGACTAGTCTAGGTACTTCATCTTTCAATTGAGGAATCACCATGGGTAGTGTAGAAAATAAGAATCGTAGTTTGCCAGCATTAAAAGTTCTTTGAACTGATTTTCTTAATTTATTCGTAAGTATTTTGCTAGGTATATCGCCCTTGAATTGCAGTCGTATTTATAAAGGCTTCTTGTTTACGGATAGCGAATAGTCCTTTTCAACTTTCTTAGTCATATGTTTCCTGATGAATTTGTCTGGATAGCTATTTTCAATCAGGGTATCAAATGCAATTCTTAGTACATCTTCAGTTGTAGTGTGATACAGACAATGTGTGCCAACGGAATATTATTCTCACATGTTCCCACAGTTCAATACTGCATACGATATATCTATTTGAACATTCTATTTGATGTTAGAGACAGAATACTTTTTCCCACAGTTCAATACTACTGCATTGGGAACACAATACTTTGTATATTTGAACATTCTATTTCATGTCGTTTGATGTGAACCGAAATCACATGCTCAGTGATTGGTTAACGAATATAAACTGTAGATATATAAACAGCGGTTTGATTAATGAAAAATAAACTTTGGCTTCCGTGTCTTGCCTTCTGTTGTTACACAGTTACCTCTTCAGAGCATATAGCTTTCATCCTATGGCTGAAGTCCTTACTAAATTTCTTTTGTACTGAAGAGGAATGAAGCTATGAAAATGTGTATATTGTCCAGTCCATGTGCTTTTCCTATACAAATTTCTCTCTAAACTACCGTCTGGTTTTCTTCTACGGAGGACATCTAGGAAGGCAATTAATTCTATTTTGGGACTCCTCTTAACACGTGAATTTCATAGCAGAATGTACTTCATTGAAATGAGTTATTATTGTGTTCCTATCCAAATCATTATTACAAAGAATAAAGGTGTCATCCATATCAGAAAATTCTCATGGCAAGAGTAAACAATAGACACAAATTCATCGAAGAAGACATTGCGAAATGGTCGCGCTGTGTCGTGAATTGGCAGAAGTTAGAATTCAAGGTCCATTGGATAGGGTGCCAGTGGCTCAACGGTCTACGGGCTCGCTTTGTAACCAGAAGGTCGTGGTTTCGAATTCCGGTGGGTGCGTACTGTGAAGAGTCCCAAACTAGGACGAAGCAGCTAGCTGTCCAGTACTCCCTGCAGGTTTTCCAGTGGTTCCCTAACTGATGTCAGCTCATGATGAAATCCTCCATGCAATCAAATAGACACAAAAGTCAAATGACCTTGAAACAGCCAATCAGATTCTTCTAGGTGAAAAGTGGTACTTAATTTACAAAGAAGTGTATCTACGATATATATGTAATAAAAATGAATCATATAGGGTACATACCTCTAAAATGCTGCAAAAACTGGTCGCAGATTCTCATAGAAGTGGTTATAGACATATCAAACCAATGTATTCTCTACTTCTCCAGCTGTAGCAGATACTGGTTGCATATACGAAATATATTACTAAGGGAGAGCTTTGATTTCGAGAAGAAAGTAGTTAAAAAAATCACCAATTACGTACGACTCACGAATTTATACAGACTTCCTCATATAAAGTGGTTGCATCTGAATGTATAACCATCAGAAGCCCGGAAATACTTTTACAGAGTCATTATCACTCCACATATGCATGTTTTATTCCTCCCTATGAACACATTTTCCACAGAGAAGTCAAAAACCAAATCTAGAAGACATTTTCGAAGAGGATTACGACTAGCAACCATTTATAATGCTGAGCTATCTGATTGGTCAAATCAAGGTCATTTGACTCTGGTGTCTATTGTTTACTCTTGCCATTCTCATTTTATTTTCCCCAGTGGAATAGTAGCGATGTTGGTGTTTTTACACAGTAGGGTTGTTTTTTTACCTCAATGGCTAACTTCCTAGGCTTACTAGGGGTTAGGTGAGGTTTAGGAGTTCACCAACCGGGAATCGAACCCGGACTGTCCGCATGGTTGGCGAGTTTTCTACCCTTAGACCTCTGATAGATTATAATGCACTGAATAGTCAGTCTACTGTATGTGACAATAAGATACGATTATTTTCATGAATTTGCTAAAGAACATTGGTTTTTTTTAGCCGTATGTGTCTACGTTTTTTCTTCAAACTGTGAACAGGTGTTTAACGTTCACACAGCTTTTACTATTTCCTTTATTTATTTATATATTTATTCGTGTACTTTTTGCTAACAAAATCAGATGGTTTTTTATTGGTGAAAAAATGAAAAATAAAATGTGTAGCATTGTTTTGCAGGTAGAATTACCGCGATGGTTTGTCAATTTTAAAATCGTTAGTAAAGGAAAGAAAAAAAACTTTTATCTATGTATACATATATATAAACTTATTTAATTTTAGGTTTTATTGATTCATGTTAGACAGATACCCGGCAGAAAGTGTAAATATTCAGCCTATGACGTAATTCATATTTATCGGACTAAATTTAGACGGAAGATTGATTCCCATTTAAGTAGTCTGTCATTGAATTGCACCGTACTAGTGATCGATAGACGTGAATAGCTGAATACCATTTACATCAACCAGCCAGATTGTAGGAATCTAAACACCCGACAGCCAGCCCATTGGTTTGCGTTTGAGCTAATCAGAGAAATTTGCGGTTTGACTCAAGCATTACTGGTTGAGACGACTGGTCTTCAACTACTCATGTCGGTCAATCAATAGTATACGGTGTGAGGTGTGCTATGGACAGGATGTTTAAGTAGTATATAGATGCAGATCGACAGGAAGCGGCAAAACTGAAACTAAGATTTTAAGTCAATGGCTGCGGAGGTAGAAGTGTTTATTCCTCAAATCTGGATCTAATTTACGATGTGGAAATGAAGTAACCTCAAACCGATGTCAGCCCATGATAAAACCCTATAACCAATCAAATCCCTGCAAAACAACACATGAATTAACCTGGTTGGACAACTTTTCGTCTCATAGTTTAACCTTGGACCAATCGCCAGCCAATCAAAATATTTTATTGTCGTCTGACCTAACTGAATTTTAATGTGGTTAAAAATGTATAAATATGATCTGTGTTTTCCTTAATAAATTCCGTAACCAAATTCTCGTGTCTTCTGCCGTTACAATAGCACCATCGATCTGTGCTTGCTGTCTTGACTACCATTTATGGTATCAGGCAGATCACACATTATGATCTGAATAATTTTAGTTTCGTAAATTGAGAATTAGATTCATTGTCACTGAATTGAATGATTTTCATATTAGACTTTATTATTTTTCAACCTCTGAGTTCTGCTCAGTACATATCATTCCAGCTTACATTATTATGTTTTTCGATGTATGTCCAATCCATCTCCATTTACCTCTGCATATTTCTTGATTCGTTGCCTATCAGAGTTCCTTGTTGCTTATCCTTTCCAGCTGACCACCTGAACTTCAGTATTGAGCTAAGGCAGTTGCCAATGAAAATCTGCAGCAGCCTGTTTGAAACACTTTGGCTGACATGTGAACCAAATCTCTGAATCATATAAAAGTACTGACTTGCTTGAAACTAGTGTTGAAAATTCGGATCTTGTTCCGCATACTGAGTGTAGCAGATTCCTACACTGATTCCATGGTAACGAATGTCTGTCTTGCTTCTCCGATCATTGCTGTCCTCACTGGTGGCGGCTGTAAGTGAAATAGATGAGTTTATTCAGGTTTGTCTAATTGATGGTGGTTAGTGTTTGTTGTCTTGGTTGGTTATATATCTTCATCACTTCTGTATCTGCTATATTCACCTTAAATTCTATCGTCGCTGTTTCCTCTACTAGCTTTTCGGTTTTCGTCTGTATATCTTCGGGTCTGTGAGACATTAGGCATAAATCTTCTGTGAAGTCCGGATCTTCTTGGGTTCTTTTTGTCTGTCCAACGTATCCCTGTCCTCTCGCTTCTCACAGACAGTTAGGAGGAATGAAATTCATTTCATCACCCGTACTTTAAACCTTCTAGATACTCACTAAGGGAAATTTAATGTATGAAACACCTTAGCTTGCATAACTGGGTTTTAAAGTGTTAAGGATATAGGTTGTACCAAAAAGGAGACTGTCGATATCATTATTATTTCCTTCAATTCCTTGAGGAACATAGGGCTTCAGCCGTGCATCTCCATTGAGTTCGGTTCTCTGCCAACGTTTTCACCTGGCTACAACTCTCCTCACGTGCTTTCATCTCCTGTTCACATGGCCTCCTCCAAGTCACCCTTGCACTGACGACCAACTCGCCACTTCCCTTTCGTGTTCCATTCGAGCAATGGCTTGTCTAGTAATGTCACTTGATGGTTTCCTCAGAGTATGGCCAATCCATCTCCATTTCTTCCTGCGTATTTGTTTCACAATCGGTTCCTGGTTGGTTCGCTCCTAGAGATCTCTATTGCTGATCTTTTCTGGCAGGCCATCTGATCTTGAGTGTTGAGCGAAGGTAACTGTTAATGAAGGTCTGTAGTTTGTTTGAGATGGTCTTTATGACGCGCTGGCCAAGTCTCTGATCCGTATAGTGAGTAGCACTGACTTACTTCACATTGGAGTTGAAAATCCGGATCTTATTTTTGATGCTGAGTGCTGTTGACCTCCACACAGACTTGAGAGTAGTGAAAGCTTGTTTTGCTTTTCCGATTCTTGGTTTGATGTCCTCGTCAGTTCCGTACGACTATAGTTGAAATGATGCTTCCCAGGTCGGTAGTTAAAAGAGGTTGTTTCCTTCAGGTTCCTTCCATTTATGCTGATTGTTGTCTGTGGTTGCTGTTACTGTTGGTGTTGCCCAGGAATATTCATCACCTCTGCTGTTTTCTCTATGTTCACCTGAAGTCCTATCTTCTTTGGATGCTTCTTCTGCTAACTTGTTGCTTTTCGCTTGCATGTCTTCCAGCTTGTGGGAAATCAGACATATATCATCGGCGAAGTCCAGATCCTCCAAGTTTTCTGTGTGAGTCCATTTTATGCCTGTTTCGTCATTGTCCGCTGTTTGTCGCATTATTCAATCCACTGCAATCAGGAAAATCATTGGCGATAGTAGGCAGCCAGCTTGTCTTACTCCTGTCCTCACTTCGAAAGATTCCGTAAGTTTCTCGTTGTGGATTACTTGGCATGCAGCATTGTCGTACAACTGTTGGATGAGATGTATAATTGTCGGTGGCAGCCGGTAGTAGCGAAGTAGTTTCCAAAGCACCTCTCGATCGACGCTGCGCTGTCGAAGGCCTTTTCAAAGTCGATGAAGTTGAGATAGAGAGGTGACTGCCACTCCAAACTTTGTTCAATGATGATCCGTAATGTGGCGATTTGATCAATACATGACTTTTTTCTTCTGAATCCAGCCTGTTTCGGTCGAAGTTTTTCATCCACTGTGTGTTTGATTCTCTCCAGGATGATGCGGCTTAGCATTTCGCTTGGGATGGACAGAAGCATAATACCGGCTGTCGATATCCACTGACAAATATTAACAATCAATCATAGTAGAAATAATAATTCAGATTAACCAGTTAATTGCTGCACTGTAATGCAGCGAATGCTTTTAGTATTCATGAAAAATCATGAACCTATATGCGAGAAAGTTCTTTTATATCTGTCTTACAACATATCTAGCCATTGCATTGGGAGGACTGGTTCATTTATTTTTAAAATCCAATACAGTCCTACAGGAGGTCAATCGCGAGCCCGAATTAGCCTAATAGCTCAGTGGTAATGTCTCTGACTGCAGCACTCAGTGGGTGACTCAGGTTCGAATCTCAGAAGGGACATGAGTTCCTTCAAGGTTACAGATACGCCTTGCTGATTGGTGAGTGCCAACTAGCACGAAACCTAGGTCAAGTAAGGCTTCCTGTGGTCGATTGCCTCCAACCATCTAATACCAACTATTCACAGTGCACCGTGATGGCGAGTCGTCTAGCGTGGTGGCCACATTGCAAATGTGACTGATAGAATTCAGTCTGCAACAAAGAAAGGACTAGACACATCACTCTAGTTACTAGTATCCAATCAAAAATCCACTTTTAGTCAGTAGGTTACAAGTTAGAGTTCCGCTTCACTTTCTTCAACCAGGGCACTCGAGAAGTGACATCAGGTCTCACATAATGACGGTAGTTCATAGGCCAGTACATGAAGAATATTTCTCCAATAAATATGTAAGCTATTGCATAGGAGTTTTTTGAAACTATTTAACAGCACATTGTAAAAAAAAGGTATTACACTGAAAATAGCATTTTTGACCTACATTTATTGTTTATTGTTCGCATACATTTGAAATTATATGAGAACATGTGATTATTCATGTACAAAGCTAATACCTATAATTATTGAGTAAAGGCTGATGATATCACCTAGTAGTTGATGCTCTGATGCTCGCTAATGATCTACTACAAGACGAATTTGCTTAGAATTCTAGTGAGAAATGGGCTTCCATCAAGTCACGGTTACGAGGAGGAATACTCGCCGATGACACTGGTCGGTGGTCCCCCTATATATTGCTAAATGGCAGAAATTAGAATTCATGGGCTGGCCACTGGACTCCTTCCCGGTGGGTGAATATTCAGAGAGCTCGCCTCGTAACACACACAAAGGTCCTGGATTCGATTCCCAGTGGGTTCATGGATGCGGGCTACTGAAGAGTCCCAAACTAGAACGAAACAATTGACCAGTACTCTCTGCTGGTTTTCAGTGACATAAATACACTTCATATGAGTTGACCCGCGCAACTATAGTGAAAAGTTAGGAAGGAAGAAAAGGTGCCTACTGATTGGAAGAAAGGCTACATTGTCAAAGTACCAAAGAAGGGCAACTTAGACCTCTGAGAAAATTGGTGCGGAATCATGCTTTTGTCTGAGCCAAAAAAATTAAATTGTGTCATTCTGGAGAGAATGAAAGCTGCACTGGATGCATAACTCCGCCAGACCGAAACAAGCTGGATTCAGGAAAAGCTAATCATGTGCGCATCAACTTGCAACTGTACACATCATCACCAAACAAAGCGTAGAATAGCAGGCAAACCTCTACATAAATTTCATCGGCTTTGAAAAAAGCCTTCAACAGCGTTGACCGCGAAGTATTTGGGAAACTATTTCAATACTACGCAGTGCAGTGCCCCGAATCTTTATCGACCTCATTCAGCAGCTGTAAGACAACGGCACATATCAAGTGATCCACAACGGAAGACTCAAGGAAGCCCTTGGAGTGAAAACAGGAGCAATACTAGACTGGCTATTATCACCGATGACATTCTTGATTATGGTAGACTGAACTGTACGGAACACCGTGCGTGGGGAGCAAGAAGGCAGGAATACTCTAAACCTAAAAGAAGACTCTAGAAGATCAGAACTTCACATAGACTCAGAGACCTACAGGCGAAAACCACCAAATTGGCAGAATAGGCAGGCAGTGAAGACAGGACTTCAGGTGAACAAAGAGAAGATGAAGGTGATGAAACATCACAGAGAAGTTATGTAAAATGAAGTGCTTTTTCTTGTTAATCAATAAATCCAGCAGCGATCCTATCTTTGGTATAATTAATTATTGGAAAGAGTGTAATATGTAAGCCAACTATCAAATAATTATTGACCTTATTCATTATTTTATTTAGTTCATCTAATTATTATCTCATTATATTGTAACTATTAAAACTATACTACAAAAGAAGAAATGCACTCAGATAAAATTTAATAATTACTTGAATTTTAATGATTAGCTTTCATTCACCTCTTGATAGCTATACCGGATAGTGTTCTGAGATGCACCTTGAGTAAGCAATCTTTTAACCTTACTTAATTACATCATTATTTATTAAGTAGCATGCTTCACACGTCTGATATCTTACCAAATGAACTTTACTCACAAAATAATTTTTCATATTTCATTTATGTATCTAACAATTTTCTAGTGAATTATGTAATCTTATAATTTTATTTACCTCAGTATGCTGTTACTGCTCTTGCTTGCCACTTTTTTATTTTACTAGAGAAACTTCAAGCATTGAAAAGTCAATCACTGAAGAGGTGGAGCAAAGGAAACACTGGGCTGAACACTTCAAATGACTTCTTAATCGACCGCCACCTACAACGCGCCCAATAATACCAACAACGGAAGCAGAACTGTGGTGAGAACTGGCTGCAAACAAGCCAAAATTGTAGACAACAACTGACGTCAGTGTTCACGTCCCGAATCAGGGTCATGAGAATAACAATGACAAAGATTAACCTTGAGAAAATCACCAACCAATCACAGCAGACTTAACGTGTGCAAATAGGATTCGCAGATATATGGCTTAACTTTCTGAGAAACGGTCACAAAGTGATAACAGAATAACCTTCAGCGAGAAAACAACCAATCAGAAGAGGTTGCTTCTCCGCTAACAATAATGTACATAAAAATTCATAAATATCTCTTGATTTTTTTCAATAAACAATCTGTTGCCTGGCCTTTGTATTCTGTCGTTAGAAGAGAACCTGAACAGACAATACAAATTCAGTCAACATCAGCAATAAGGACTAGAAACATGACACCAATTACTTCCTTGTGAGCCTAAATAACTCAGTGTGGTAACAACTCAGACTAAAGCACTGACTGAAGCGGGTCCGAATCTCTTAGGGCACGTCAGTTTCTTTGACACTGCAGGCACGCCTTGTTGATGAGTGCCAACAAGTGCGAAACTTAAGTCCGCCTCCAGTCACCTACTATGAAATATTATGCTCATTTGTTTTTAAATTATGTTTTCAAATGTAATAGGCACTTCAATATAGCCGTACAGTTAGTCGTGTTTCTCGTCGGATTTCCGAACATCATCCTGCACAGTGGTTAAGTAAAGGATAAACAAAATCCATTCACAGCTCTATTTTATGTCATTTCGTGGATACAGAATACAAGATTGATGTTAATGAGGCAGCTTTCAAAGTCTTTTATCGCATACCAACAAATCTTAACCTCACCTTAAGAGTTCACCTACTACATATAGCTGAGGCCGTTAGGATCCACATTAAGAAGCCTAACTTATGTGTCCAAAAGAAGTTGGTTCAGACACTGTCCTTACCTTGGCCATCTAGGTTCTAATGATCCTCAATATTTTTGTGGAAATTTCCTTAATTTTAGTTGATATTCTATTTGCTATTATATTATTATTATAATTTAAGCATCTTTAATGAACTGTAATTCCATTGATCTTACTTAACAAATCGATATTATTTAAAAAAACAGACCAATATTGTTTTAAACTACTATTCTGGAATATTCTATCTATATAAACATATTTATGTATAATTGTAGAGCCAGAAGAGCAAAATTACCGAAAAGAATATTCTTTGCTCAATTATTTTGTTGTTGTTTTTTTAAATAGGCATTTGTTTACAAAATTTAAAAAAAAACACACACAACTGAAATCAAAATATTACCTACCGTATATTATTGTTTCTGTCATAAACCACTCCATGAATATTTGTATCAAATACACCAATTAATTGACCAACAGTTGATTGTATGCGCAAATTTGAAGATTTTTTAATTTTACTATTATTATTATTATTATTAACATCAGTTTTGTTGTTGTTATTATTAGAAGTATTTCTCTTTTGTTTAACAGTCGGATTTGTTTTCTCTTTCAAGTTTGTCATATCGATGTGTAGCTGATCGTGTACAACGAATAGTACACCATTAGTGTTGCTGCTACTACTGCCACTTTTATTATCAGTAGTATTATTAGTAGCAGTAGTAGTATTGTTATTCAGTCCAAGAGGTAGAAATAATATGGCTGGATTACCAGTTGGATAACTGAATATGTATTTCCCAACAATTAGGTAATCTTGTTAAGGATATTTTGTGTACTGTTATCCATGTATATATATCACAAAGTTAAAAATGGTAAATAATAAAAGTAAGAACGAACTGTGGGTCGGTGGTTCGGAGGCAGAATACTTACCAGACACTCGAGAGGTCTTGGTTCGATTCCCAAGAGACGTACTCTTAAACTTCGCCTAGTTTACTAAACGATAGTTTTATTATTACGTATTTGAGTCCTTTGCGTTCCCAGTGGGGCAAAGGTCTTCAAGCTGGAGTTTTGAAGTTTCAGTAGCACTGGTACTGTTTCTACGGGGTGGGGTTGCTAGCCTTACGCCTAACCTTCCCTCTCTACAGGGCTTACTACTGGCTAGGCGAAGTAAAGGAGTGCATCGGCCAGGGATCGAACACCGGACCACTTGCATGGTTAGACAGTTTTCTGTCAGTGAACCGCCGGTACTGGACAGCTATTTCGTCCTAGTTCGAGACTCTTCAGTAGTACGCATCCACCGGCGCTCGAACCCAGGACCTTCCGGTTACGAGACGAGCTAGATGGAATTTGTAAGTGACAACAATAACAGCTGTAAAAACCGATCAATATCAAATGACTTTTATCATGCTATTTCTTGTTTTCATTGACTAACACTCTGATTAGGCCGCTTTTATTTTGAATATTCATTATAGTCTGATACTATACGCTTTTGTTCTTTTCGTACTCTGTATTTATAAGTCAGTTTGGTGTTGGTCAAGAATAAATATGGATGCAGATGCAGCGACATTTATTCATTTTCAAGTTTTGGGAGAGATTTAACAGAGGTTGCCTCCTTCACTTATCTGGGAAGCATCGTCTCAACTACAGGACAGAACGGACGAAGATGTCAAAATCAGAATAGGAAAGGCAAGATACGCCTTCATCAACCTGAAACTAGTCTGGAAAGCTTCCGCACTCAGCATAAGGAACAAGATTCACATTTTCAACACCAATGTGAAGCCGGTTCTTCTGTACGGGTCAGAAACTTGCACTGCGTGTCACGAAAAGGATTTCCAACAGGACTTCAGACTTTCATCAACAGCTGCCACCTTCGCTGGCTGGCACCATACTGAATATCAAATGGCCAGAAAGAATAAGCAATAAGAGCCGATCGCTCAACAAATATGTAAGAGGAAGTGGAGATGGATCGGGCATACACTGAGGAGGCCGCCGAATGACATCGCATGCCAGACCATAGCTCGAGTGGAATCCAAATAGGAAGTGACGAGTGGGTCGTCGGTGCGAGGGTGACATGGAGGAGATCGTGTGGGGAAGAGATGAGAGAGTTTGGTCAATCGTGGACCCAGCTGAAGAGGACGGCAGAAAACAGAACAAAGTGGAGATGTGTTGTTGAAGCCCTTTGTTTCACTCGGAACGCAAGGGAATAATAATAAGTGTTGGTTTACAGGGATTTGATTGGCTAAAGGTTTAATCACGAGGTGACATCAGTCAGATAACCACTGATAGACCAGGGAGTACTGGAGAGCTGTTTCATGCAAGTTTGGAACTCTTCTCCAGGATGCAGTCACCGGGTTCCAACCTAGACAAGCTCGCAGACTATCCAACCACTGGCAGTCGGTTCAACAGCTCATGAATTCCAACTTCTGCCAGTTGGAGATATCTATTTGTCCTATATATGCTATCAGATCAGTTGCACTCCAGAATCCCTACTAGTACTCGCTTATGATTTAGCAGTAAATAAACAATGAACCTAATCTCATCTCATCTGCAGTTACTTACTAATCCAATCAAAATGATTTAAACATCAGTTCAAATGTTTCGTTTAGGAGCCGAGTACTGATTCGTCTCGAAATGAGACTACCATTCAGTATGATCTATTATATTGAGTTTACATTCATCCTCATGTTGTGATTTACAGTGTCGAATGAGTCTCTCTGGGTAATTTGAAAAAAAGCCGAAATTTCACTTGACATTTTAATAATTTGTAAGTAATCAATTTGAATTTGAAATGAACTACACAGTTGTGTCATACTATTCAGCTTAGTGGTTACATTTCACACTTGAACAGTGTGGACTGTAATAACTAAACAGGTAATATGCTTATCGCTAGTCAGTTTTGATATTGCTAGTGTGGCAGATAAGAATTTTAAATAGTAGAATGATAAATCATGCTAAGAAAAGAAACATCTTTGCGACATAATGAGGAAAACATGAAGGACAAAAGAAACTCACAATGCAACTTTTTTAATTTAGGGTTTTTATCTCAAGTTTGATCATGGTTTGATCATCAGTTACAGAACCATTGAAAACCATCAAAGAGTACTGGACAGCTGCTTCTTCCTAGTCTGGGACTCATCGGCAGTACGCACCCACTGAGATTTTAAACCAGGACCTTCAAGTTACAAGACAAGCTAGTAGCTGGCTACAGAACGAAGTTGCCTGGAGTTATAGTCAGAAGTTGTAACCAGTGGGGTCCACCAGGTCGCTGGTGAGGTTAAATACTCGCCACAGATGACACTGGCCATTGAATCGGGTCCCAATGACTGAATGGTCTACGAGCTTGATTTATAACCGGAAGGTCATGGATTCGAAACCCAGTGGGTGCGTACTGCGGATGAGTCCAAGGCTCGGACGAAACAACCATCGGTTTTCAGTGGTTCTCTAACTGATATCAATCCTTGATCAAGCTTGAAACAAATCAAATCCCTACAAAAAAAACTCATGAAAATTAGGGTTTTTATATTTTATCATGATTGTATATCATTTTCATCAAATAATCAATTCTGTTGCCAAAAACCATCGTGTTCCACAGTTACACTAAAGAAAATTAAAGGAACAAGACATATAAGCGAACAATATTGTTTTCAATTAGATCTTCTTCAGGCTTTACTCGAATTTACATAGATTTATATATAAAAATTTTTAACCAGTGACGGTGATTGACGTCCAATTGAGCAGAAGAGAGGATGGTTCACTCAAGAGAGATGTCTATAGAAAACCTACATCTGTAGGACAATATACACATTTCCTCAGTTTTGTACCAATCCGATACAAAGTCAATTTGGTCAGATGCCTCACGAATAGAGCAAGACGTATCTGTACAGATGACTCCCTACAAAATGAGTTGGATACATCCAAAATACGCTGGTTCAAATGGGTTTTCATAGTAGATTTGTAAGGAGACACATGAACACCAAGTACAATAAAGAGAAACTGACAACAGTTGAAAAGAAACAACTGTTCATGAAATTACAATTTAATGGGGACGTGGCTAGCGAAGTCTTACATCTGAGATTATCGAGAGCGATAAAACGGACTTATACTGCCGCCACCCTTTGTTTGTCATTTTCCAGCCGACCAATTATGATTGCTCAAGTGAAAGATAAGCTACCTAGCTGTGCCACATCTATGTGTATCTATAAATTTAGTTGCTCCTGTGGAGAAAGCTATATAGGGCGAACAACTAGACAGCTTAACAAACGCATTAATGAGCATCTTCCTTCATGGTTTGGAAAAGGTTAAATAAAATCTATAAGAAGTTCTATTTTGGCTCATTTGTTTGATAGCGGTCACCAAGTGGACAAAAATAGTGCCTTCAAAGTTATCTATCGCATTCCATCGAGCCTTTCGAACGGAATTCGAATCCGTCTTTTACACATAGCCGAAGCTATGGGAATTCGAGAGAACAATCCTAGTCTTTGCATACAAAAGAAGTTTGTTCTACCTTTGTCTCTCCCTTGGCCTAGTTGAATTCTATTCAAAACCCTCCCACCCTTTCTTATTTTCCATCTCCTTCATATTTTTATGTTATTTATTTAAAGTCTGATTATCTGTCCACTTCACCCTTAGTATTACGTAACTTTTAAGATTTGACCTAATTTATTTATTGAATTGTCTACATATACATATATTACTACCTTTGTTATTCTTATCGCCACCTGCATAAACCTTATTATCAATATTTTGTTATCATTATAATCATCGTTATTAACTACGTTCAAAACATTTACCACATTATTATTATTGGTTAAAAAATTTTATATATAAATCTATGTAAATTCGAGTAAAGCCTGAAGAAGATCTAATTGAAAACAATATTGTTCGCTTATATGTCTTGTTCTAATATTAAAAATGGGAATATTTAAAGAATTAAAGGAACGCCAAATATGCATTATGTTCAATGTTTTCAGGAGTACTTTTGGGTGAGGAAAAACTCTTGTAATCAGTCTCACCACTAAAGATGTTCGAAACTGAATTATTACATATTGATAATAGCAGGAATATATACTTAAATATATACTTGATTATTGCATGAGAGTGCGTCGGTGGCATAGCGGTTAGGACGTTCGCCGACCATGCACATGGTCCGGGGTTCGATCCCCGGCAGACGCACTCCTTTACCTCGCTAAGCCAGAAATAATGCTGGTGAAGAGGAAAGGTTGGGCATGAGGCTAACAACCCCATTCTGTAAAATAAACACTGCTACAGAAACTTCAAGCCACTAGCTTGAAGCCCTATGTTCCACTGGGGAACGCGTAGGAAAAAAAAAAACTAGCATGAGGCCTACATACATGCAGACAACTTACAAATATTCAGATTGGTAGATTTTGGCTTGTTACAATCACGGCTGATCAGCTGATTAATGCCTTTACCTAATTATCAATTTTACATGCGAAACGGAAGAAAAATTACATACAAATCAGATGTAAATGTGCTCACTGAAGAAAACCACTTTGCTCTTTCCATTTAAATAACCCATTGAGTACCTTTCATGTATATTCTTAGAATAAGGTTGATGATTGAAGCTAAAATGTTTAGCTAGATGGCAATAGAATTCAAATCTCTGAATGACTAGTCCCAAAATTTACCGACTAACTTACTAGATAATCAGATTACTAGTACTTTAAACAAACTTTTCAAATTATTAAAAAAACAACTCTGTTCCTATTAAAATCAATTTTTTCATTTCTCACAAAAACATCACATAATTTATCTCCAGAATACTACATCTTTTAATAGAATTAAAGAAACACTCTACCACCTGTGTGTAATTACATTCCCAGTGGAACATAGGCCTTCAAGTTACAGGCTTGAAGTTTCGGTAGCAGTGGTGTTTATTTTTACGGAATAAGGTTGCTAGCCTCATGCCTAACTTTCCCTCTTTACCAGTCTTATTATTAGCTTAGCGAGGTAAAGGACTGTGTCGACCAGGAGTTGAACTCCAGACCACATGCGTGGTCGGCGAGTATTCTACCGCTGTGCCACCACCCTTACCTCGCCAAGTCAGTAATAAGACTGGTAAAGAGGGAAGGTTGGGCATGAGGCTAGCAACTTCATCCCGTAAAAATAAACACCACTGCTACCGAAACTTCAAGCCAGTAACTTGAAGCCCTATGTTCCACTGGGAACGTAAAGGAACAAATTATCTTTAGAGTATGTGTACTACTAAAACTGCACTATTAAACAGAGGAAGGAAATCGTGTGGATACAGCGTGATATAATTCTGAACAATAAATTATGCTTGAATCAAATCCCTGCAAACCAATACTTGAATATCAATGAGATGCTCACTAGCGACTGGCCTTATTCAGGTAGGTAGTAACCTGGGTTACTGGTGGGAAGTGACCAGTAGGGTACAGAAGGTCGGATGTATGAACAAATACTCGTCGAAGACTTGGCTAGTGTTCGCATTATATCGTGAATTGGCAGAAGTTGAGAGTTATGGGCCATTGGATCGGGTCTCAGTGGCTTGATGGTCTACGAGCTCGCCTTGTAACCAGAAGGTCCTGGGTTCGAACCCTGGTGATGGGGGCGCACTAATGGAGAGTCCCGAACTAGGACGAAACACCTACCCAGTACTCCCAGGTTTTCCAATGGTTCTCCAGTCGATGTTAGCTCATGATGAAATCCTGTAACCAACCAATGAAATCCATACAAACCAATACTTGAATATGCTCAAAATGTCATAGTTATTAATGTTTTACCGTTACTGTGTGTTATATCAAATAAACTTATATGATATGGAGTTATTCGGCTCATACAGCTTACGCTCAATACTGACGATCAGATCCAGAAAGGTTAAGCAACAAGAGTGACACGGGCTCGAATCTCAGAAAGGACATGAGTTCCTTCAAGATTACAGTCATATCTAGCTGACGAAAACTGACAAGTACGAAACCTATGTCAAAGATTTCCTGACGACTGTCTTCAGTCATCTAGCCTAACAAAGGACTTTTCTAACCAACGAATCAACCAAGAACCCATTACCTAACGAATATGCAGAAGGAAATGAAGATGGGTCGGACACACGCTGAGAAGACCGTTGAGTGACACCACGTGCTAGGTCCTTGAGTGAAACCCGAATGTGAAACAGTTGTGGGTCCGAGGGTGGCATGGAGGAGATCGTGTGAGGAGGAAATGACAGCTTATTGGCAATCATGAAGGCAGCTAAAGAAGACTTCAGGAAATACAGTGAATTGGTGGTGTGCTGCTGAAGCCCTATGTTCCACTCGGAATGCAACATAATGATAATAATTATTTATTATTATAATGCAAGCCGACGTATGCATTGATGAAAGAACATATCCTCTATGTGAAAACAAACTTCAGTTAATTGAAACATTAAGGAGTGAAGGCAACTAGCTCCATTTATCGATTTCTAAATGAGAATAAGAAAATTATATATATGTCCAAACCAAGTTCACTTTTAACAGTTTGAAAAAATTTGGGCATTGGGTATATGATATTCATTATAATGAAGGTTCTTTTTTGTATTTCCCAATGAATGAAAAACAAAACGATATTACTGTTTTTACTGACGTTTCGCTATTTAATGCCTCTAACAGCTTTATCAAAGTATTATTAAACCGAAATTTACAAAATCACAGCATATATGTAACAAAGAGTTAAGAGGTGAGAAAATAGACTTAGGTCAAATTAAAAGGATATAGTAAAAGTCAAAATAACAATGAAGATCACTAAACCAAATAACAAAGGTAATGGTACATCTGTTATGGTATCAAAATAAAGTTTACTAACTTGATCATCGTTCGTCAGTCTGGAGTCATTTTTCGTTGTCAAGTTGGTCAGTTAGTAAAGATAACAAAATCAAGTGTAGTATGTTGGATTTGATAAGTGTGTAAAATTCTAAAGCAACGTGTGTTTATATAATGATATTGCTTGCCACATTCGTGTTGATTTTATCACTTCATGGGGGAAGGGGTTGTTGTAACCAGGTCAGATTCTGTCTGAATAGGAATGATGGACTAAAACACTGTTATTTTGACTTTCAATATGTCCTTTTAACTTGACCTAAGTCTATTTTCTCACCTCTTAACTCTTTGTTATATATATGCTGAGATTTTACAAATTCTGGTTTAATAATACTTTGATAAAGCTATTAGAGGCATTATATAGCGAAACGTCAGTAAAAACAGTAATATCGTTTTGTTTTTCATTCATTGGAAAATACAAAAACCTTCATTATAGAGAATAAGAAAAGGCCATTTATCTGAAACATATTACACAATTGAGACAAATCACAGCTTCTTATTGTTTCACAGATAGATGAAATTAATTAACATAGCTGCCATATGTATCTCCATCTACGTGTGAACCAAACATTAATCAAACCGCTGTTTATGTATATATACAGCTTATATTCGTTAACCAATACAGTAGATAACTCTGAACGCCTTGTCAACGTCAATTTTGTGTTCAGTAACCTTGGAGATGAGATGGAGCAGAGCAGTGAACGGACTTTGTTGGTCTTTTGCTTAACCACAGAAATCCAACGATAAACACACCTATGTAGCTGGCTCCACAGAAGCAGTCAAACTGACATACGTATAGAAGCGGTAAAATTAGGTAGTTCTGTAACTATATATAATACTCGTTAACCAGTCACTGAGCGTGTGATTTCGGTTCTCATCAAAAGACATGAAATAGAATGTTCAAATATACATAGTATTATATTCCCAATGCAATGTATTCTGTCTCTAACATTAAATAGAATGTTCAAATAGATTAGATATATTGCATTCTGTTGTTAATGCCGAAATGAACTGTGGGAACATGTGCGAATAACATTCCGTTGGCACACTGTCTTTATTACACCACCACACTACTGATACTACTACTCAGTTCACTTCCTAAACCATAGAAGCTATTTATAAATCAATAGAGGATGCAGATAATAGTAATAAAATGAGAGTTTAATTCAACAGAATTATAAATGCATATTCAAGTTTATTAGAGCGGGCTATTAGAAAACATCACCGCAGGATTTGGCATACTTGATTTCATTCTGAAATTAATACTGATAATGTTACTAGTATGACAAAGTGGACTATGGCGCAGATCGAAGGACACCGGACCTAATGAATACAAGTATTCACCTTCAATACCTTCAGAGTCACTGAGGCATAAAAATATCACAGAATAAAAACACTTGCCTATGACGACTATTAAAACGATTTTATCAGACAAAAATATGAGTGAGTAAACAAGTAATCGATGAAAACAAATTTACCTCTATTTCACATTGATGAAGGCTAAATAGAACAGAGGCGATCGATTAAAAACTTGAATTTCCTCTGGTTTTTTATTGGTGCTGTTCACTGTCTTATGTGATTGTATATAATCTCTTTTTTAGGAGGGATACTGTAATCATTTTTAAATGGCTGTTTTATGTGTTTTATCAATTTTCCACATAGTTAGAATAGCTGTTGTACTGCTCCATTATAGATATATTACACGAGGAAACAACTAGAGATTACATTTAATCTCTCTCAAAAATACAACATATATAAGCCTTACCAAAGGTTAGTTGTGAAATAACTTAATCTGATTGGTTGCATGAGGTTGAAAATTATCCAATAAAATTGTCATGTGTGAATAACAACGTAAATATACATTTCAGACACACAATATCCTCCTCTAGTTGAATAACCAATGACTTGAAGTGTTTATTTCAATGGTTACTTCAGTTCCTTTATATCGTTTGTCCTAAATCTTTCCAATCCACATTAGAAAATGTAAAATCATTAATATTATATAAGCATAGAATAATTTCTAGTGCTTTTGATTGGACACTAGCAGAGGCAAAGTTAAACTTTAAGCACCACTAAATACCAATCAGCGAATGACCTCGAACGCACCAATGTGTATGGAATACAAATATTTATGAAAAAAATGCATAAAAACTGTAGAAAAGTGTTACAAAGGATACCATTCTCTCACATGTGATAAAAATAGCTCTCAGTTTTAAGTTGGAGTATCAACAGAGTGTAATTCCATTGTGAGTATTATTTGCTTTGATAAAGTATCATAGTGTAATACAGCTATATTTCCTGAACAATTAATTGTGCTCGAAACGTTATTAGCAAATATTACTGTATATCATTGTGAGACATTATCAAAATGAATTTTACTTACTATGGAATTATACTCTACCACAGTGCTCAAGTTCCATTCTTTCTTATATCAACAGGATAATTTAACCACATTCTATGCATGTAATTATTTAGGTCTTCTAACCCTAACAATAACCCTAATCTTTCCGGAACCTAACTCTAACATGAAACATATCCCTAAACTAACTGTAATCTAACTCGAACCAACCCTAATTTCGCCTTAATTAGGTTAACCTAACCCTAACTTGTCCTTGGCTTAAAGCGTAACTTAATCTTTCCCAAACGTAAACTGAAACTTCCCAGATATCCCATTTAATAGCATAACACTTCGATGAGCATATTTTATTGATGATGACAACATTATTTCCCAGGTTTCACTAACTTGCTCAGTGAGCGTTTCAAGGTCATTGGTGCGGTCGCACTCCATTAGTAGTTAGTGGTGCTTAAAGTTTAACTTGTCCCTAGCAGATACGCCTTGCTGATGAGTGACAACTAGCACGAAACCTAGGTTCAAGGCTTCCTGCTGATTTCCTCCAACCATGTAATATTAACTTCTAGTGAGTCGCTAGTTCATTGGTAGATTACTAACCAACCACTCAGGTGGTTCGGACTCAGTTCCCATCTGACGCACTCCTTAATTTCGTTTAGTCGGTAATAAGCACCAAAAAGCGGAAAGGTTGGGCATGGGGCTAGCAACTCCATCCTGTATAGGGAACATCACAACTGTAAAAGAATAACTCTTTGGAAAGTCCATTCTCAATGATCTAATCACGATATTTATACTTAATTCGATGCTTTAACTAACTTTGTAATTATTATCCGTTTTTCTCGTAGACTGTATATCTTTGTCCTGACATCTGCATATCATATGTAATAATAATAATATTAATGACAACATGCATGTGAAACATGCGCAAGATAATGACAACACCAACAATAAGGAATCTAAATCATCAGTAGTAATTCCATACAAGGAAGGAACCTCGGAAACTTTACGCAGAATTCTTAACAATGCAGGAACAAAAGTGGCTGGCATTCAAACACCCACAAACTCAATTAGAAACAAGCTGTGTCAGTTAAAGGATCCTGTGGAACCTTTAAAACAAAACAATTTAGTTTATCTAATACCCTGCTGCAATGATTGTCAGGTCAAATGCACAGGTCAAAGGAGTAGAACAGGTGCAGTTAGACAAGACGAGCATAAAACCTAGCAAACTCTAGATTGGTTGACACGAATAAGATAAGAAATCTAGAGAATAGTTCAGCTATAGCACTACATGCAGTTACACACAACCATACAATAGGATGGATGGGATATGATGACAGTTTTAAAATCTAATGTAACAGATGAGTGTAGGGAGAGATTGATAACAGAAGCTTTGTTTATCGAATCAACTGCAAACACGTGTAATAGGAATGATTCAACACCTGTCCCCGATATCTGGGAAATTCTACTACCCCGACGACAAATAGGAGAAGACAAAGGAAACTATAAAACTCAAGTTTCGAAGTCGTGTGATTACAATTGATATGATTATGAACCACGATAAATTGTTTTCGAAACTTTGTCATCCAGTAAATAATACTGTCTCGCTGTGTGATATATCTAATAAACAAACTAATATGGAATTACTGCCACAGTGCCTAAGTTTTACACACATACATATTCATATGTTGATTTAGTCCTCATTATTTGTCTTTGTCTCTGTTTAATCTCTAATGTTAATACTTCTCTTTGTGGCTGTGTGATGATATTGATAATGAGTTGTTTTATGATGTGACTTTGTCAAGGTCATTCTGACCTTGGACTGTCTTTGTGAATTGTTGTGTGTGTGTGTGATTCTTGTTTAGAGAGTTTTTCTCCCACCTTGTTAAGAATATTCGACTTGATTCTCCGGTACTTATTACATTTGAACTTTTGGTTAACTAATTTTGTTCTACAGTACTTACTTTGTACTGGAAAGTTCTCTTGCCTGTAAAACTGCACTTTTGAAGTTACTTAGAGTTTTCGATGTTATTACTGTTGAACATAACCATAGATCTATCGACAAATAATCATCCTTTTACTGTCTTTGCAAAGTTTTGTGACTGTGCGTGTCTCAAAGAAGCTTTTTCAGCTTTACAGTAGGACGAAGAGATCGATTCTCTGTGTTCACATCACAGTGAGTCAGTTTTGGTCAGTATAACCACTACTGTAGCTTTGGAGCTTAAGTGTGAAGCCATATGGGACTCAAATAAGTGAAAAAAAGAACTTGAATGTAGTTTCCATTAGTATCACAAATACGCCTTGCTGACGAGTGCCAACTAGCACGAAACCTAGGTCCAAGTCTTCCTGCCGATTGCCTCCAACCATCTTATAGTATCCCAAATCACTAAAATCAGACTTGAAGACCTATTACACAGTGTTCATATAAAAAAACCTTAGAGTTCTTCGAAGTCTAGTACTCAAATCAATTTTATATTCACAGATATGTGAATATAGATTAAATTTATCAACCAATAATGAATACGTTCTGCGGTTAAAAGGTCACCACATATCGAGTAAACAATATAATCAGTATGAATGCACGTGAATGCAACGGATTAATTTAACCGATTGCAGGTCAACTTATGACTTGTAATGTACACAGTTTGAGATGAAACTTCACCACAGTTTCGCATTTTGAAGGCGAAATTATTCAGGTCACAATATATGTGATCTATATGATACCATAATTGACAATCAAAAATGTAAGCATAAATGCATGATGCTATACATACTACTGATTGATTGGGTGAATGATTTAAGTAGTTGGATAACATTCACACTAACCAGTAGTGCTTCCTAGCCAGCCAGATCGAAGTGACTTAAACACTAGCCAGCCATTTCTCTCCTTTGGAGTCGAGCTTATCAGCGACATAACCAGTCTTACTCAACTCAGAAAGCCGAATCACTGAGAACCTCCGGGATTTCGGCTAGCTAGCTAGTTAGCTACACGGATGAATTGGCGATATATTGGACTGCACTGTGGTGAAATTCGACACTAAACAGTGTAGATTACACATGGTGAACAAACTTTGAAATTGCAAACTTCATTAAGAGTATTACCAGTTGGCCCAAGAACCTAGCCGAAATTCAGCTGATGTGAACTGATTGGGCTCTTTGAGATGAATCGAATGGAGCAGACGGCTAAGGAGCTTGGTTTCGAACCAACGAAACTGCTGTTTGATGCTCAGACCACTTCGATCTGGCTAGCACTAGCACTACCGGTTGATGTGAGTGTTACCAACTGCTCATATCAATCAACCAACCAGTTGTATGTAGCATCAAGCATTTGGGTGAATACCATTCACATGAAACCTACAGGAAGAATCGGTACCAGTCAAGAAAAGAGAAATAATTTCTGCATACAGGATTCTAAAGCCCACTTCATGTTAAAGTTGGCGCTGAAGACGCTGTAGAGAAGGACATCGAAGGCTTCACAATTAAACCATCCAACTGAAGGAATAAAATAATACCAAGTGGGTGAGGATAAAAGTAATCTCGAGGTGTTTTTACTCACAGCATATACAGATAACGTCACAACAGATATCCCAGCTATGCAGCAAAAAAGTTGGTAAGACACCTCTGATTATAGTATTCCTTCAAAGAACACGTAATATAAAAACACATAAGAAGAAACCAACTGCCTGAGAAAATTCTAATTGTAAAGACCGCTCATCTGCATCATATCAACGAGGGGGAAACGGAAAGGCGGTAAAGTTGTCTTGTGGATAATTTACATACTTACCCCTTTTTATTTCCTCAAAGATGTGTGATCTACCAGGTACCATAAATAGCCCATGAATTCCAACTCCTCTCAGTTGGCGATATATAGTGCAACTGCCAGCCAGTGCCATCGATGAGTGATTGTCCTCTTACCTGACTTGGTGGACTCTGCGAATTAGTAGAAGCTGGAATTCATGAGCTGGCCATTGGATTAGGTTCCTGTGGATGAATGGTTGCCTTGTGACTGGTTTGAACCCCAGTAGGTACGTACTTCTGAGGAGTCCCAAACTAGGACGAAGCAGTTGTCCAGTACTTTCTGCTGGTTTCCCAGTGGTTATCCAACTGATGTCATACCATGATCAAATCTGTGACCAGTCGAATCCATGCAAGTCAACGAATGATGGCAATCAAGAAAACAAGTAATATAGCACTAACAGTAATTGAATAGTACTCACGATTAACCGGCAGTAATTACTAGTTAGATCGAAGAGATCTAAGCACCTGATGACTGTTTCACTCGTTTCCAGAGTACTTTATCAACGGTGTAACCACTTAGATTCATTTCGAAGCACTGAGACAATTTAAATTAGCTACCATATTAGGTCATTCTCAGTCATTACAGAAAAGAAATTTAAATAGTCGTATTGATTTTATGTGAGTTAAAAAACACAAGAAATATGGACATAGCAATACTTTAATACAGCCATTAAATAACTCATACACATATATATTTAGCATACTTCAGGTGTAGGAGTAAGTGAATTCTCTAATGTTGATAAATAAACGCTTACAATGCTAAATGATAGAGATGATCTGTTTACTCACCTCTCTTCTGTTTTGTATATTATTCATAAATATGAACGTTAAACATAACTCTACTGTTGATTTACATATTTTGAGTCCTAGTAGCTGAATGTAACGGTTAGCCTCATGACCTGAAAATCCTGAGTTCCATCTCAGAGGAAGAGTGACAGGTGGAATCCCAAATACAAGGACGAAGCAACTGTTCAGTACTTCCTGGTTTGTGTAACGGTGGTCCGATAGTAGAATACTCCTCAACCACGATAGACGCCGGAGTACGATTCCCGACCGACGTATCCACGAACCTCACCCAGTCGGTAGGAAGCCCGGAGAGGAAGGAAGACTGAATGTCAGGCTAGTAAGCCTACCCCCATGAAAACTACGATGACATAGCCACTGACACTTCAAAGATGAGCACAAAGGAATGGGGAAAAAAGCACCAGCAAACAAACAAACAAAATTGGTCTGCAAAGGATACAATATAACCCCACTGCCATCATTATACTTTCGTATAAAAACTTCTCCATTTGAATATTCTTGTTGTATGAAATCAAGGTTTAAACTGCTTAGATTAGTTGATGCTTTTAATTCTTTTAATTCTGGAGAATAAGCGTTCAGCTGGATGGATTCACCTTGTTGATTCACTGATAGATCGCCATTATCATCATCATGGGTACTGTATTTATTGGTATGACTTACTGTCCATCCTTGTTCAATGTACTTACGATTTGATAATTGATAAATGATTGTATCTAAATAGGGATTAGGTAATATAACAGACAAAAAATAAGAAATAAAAGTCAGTAAATATGATATCTCTGTTTTTTATAGATATTTCACTGTATATATTGTCAAGAATCAATATCAGTTAGTGAATCATTGAATACTAGGGAGTGCTGGACAACCATTTCGTCCTAATGTAGGACTCTTAATCTGTGTGCACCCGGCAGCTTTATGTTACAAGGCCAAACTAATTGACCATTCAGCTATTTTATGCAGGAATTCAATGACCTGTAGATTCTAACTTTTTCAATTCGTGTGATATGGCACCATCATCAACACTAAAGCCTTCGATGAGATACCGTTTCACCTTGACATTGTTGAACTCCACTGCCCACAACTTTTCACTACAACTTCAGGATATCCATCCGGTAACTGCCAATAAGTTGGAGATTGATATTTAGATTATGAGCTAAGTTAAACTTTAAGTACCATTAACTACCAATGGAGTGCGACCACACCATTGACCTTGAATGGCCCAATGAGTTTCACCCACGTGAGTTGAAGCTTCTACTCCGCTTAATTCGAGTCAAATACCTGCTGTAACGCAGTTGCACTTGCAATTTGGTGAGGATAAGGGTTTCCAGTATTGCTTGGATGTGGGGTTGATTAGGGAAGAAAGGATTTGTTCATGTGGAGGTGTCATGAGTATAAAAAGCTTCAGCAGGTCGGTTGATGGACATGTGCATCGTTGTGCACGGTAATTACCAGTGGAGTGTGATGTCACCGATGATCTTGAAAAGCCCAGTGAGCAAGTTAATGAAACCTGGTAAATAATATTGTAATCATGAATAAAATATGCCTAATGAAATTTGTTATTAAATGGGATATGTGGCAAGTTTCAGGTTAGGTTTAGGAAAGATTTAGTTTAGGCTAGTGGCTTCGGCGGCATCGCGGTTAGGACGCTCGCCAACCATGCGCATGCTCCGGGGTTCGATCCCCGGCCACTGACGCACTTCTTTACCTCGCTAAGCCAGAAATAATGCTATTGAGGAAAGGCTGGGCATGAGGCTAGCAACCCCATCCTGCAAAATAAACACTGCTACAGAAACTTCAAGCCACTAGCTTGCAACCCTATGTTCCACTGGGGAAGGTGAAGGAAAAAATAAATTAATAATAATAAATAATAAAGTTTAGGCTGAAGATAGGTTAGGGTTAGGTTAACCTTATACTCAAAAATCGCCTTTACCATGTGATTGGTGCGTTCAAGGTCAAGTGTCCTCCTGTACATAAGATTTTGCTTTGTTGGAATTTGCATTAAATTCAATGTAGACGTCGTTATAAATCAGCACCAAGGAGCAATATTCAGCGCTTCCTGGTTTTTAAGTGATTCTTTAATTGATATTGGTTCCCAGCTAGACCTACATTGAAATTAATTCTAATCCCTACGAGAAACTGATAATCTAATTATGTTCTATAGTTGGTTTGTAAGGATTAGTTTTGTTTTTACGAGTTGATCATCTGCCGATGATTCCCAAACTAGGATGAAAACAGCTGTCCAGTACTCCCTGGTTTTCAATGGTTCTCTAACTGATATCAATCCGTGATCAACTCGTAAAAAATCTAATTATGAATAGTATTAATTATACTAGCTAGTAAAATTAATAATTTCAGATGAACGTAATCTACTGAGATTTCAGCGAGCAAATAGCAAGAATGGCAAATGAGTGTATGAGGTTGTGAGATTCCGTCGGTGGAGACCACTAATTCATGAATTATACATGTCGAGTCACTGCTTTCTTAGATGAGCCATCATAGCTAAAATACTGCTAGAGATTTCAAGGAATAGACACCTAACAGGCGTGAACTCACCAATGACCTTATAACACTCAATCACAAGAAAAGAGTGGTGAAAAAATATTAGACAAGATGTCTGATTAATTTAAGGTTAAGGAAACATTAAGTTTAGAGACCCAAAGCTGCTTTTTTTAATAATAATAATAATAATGGCTTTATTCCAAACAGTATTTGTGGTACAGGTATGGAATTTTCAGCGTTCATTACAATATTGCATCTAATTACCTCATAAATTTTATAAGATTTTAAAAATAAGAAGCAACAACAACAACAAGAAAAAAAAGAGAAATAAAAGAAATAAAAAAGAATGGCATTGCATTCACATACTTAAACAATGCACCACAGGATATGAAATATAAAATTAGTGTGTAATAGAATACATGAGCAACAATATAATAGTAAACAAAGAAAGGAGAACAAAAGTTAATGGGAACTATTTGTTAGAGTGCCGCAGTAAATTGATCGTGTCATGCCTAACAGTTTTCTCATCACATAACAGCTGTGCCAGATAAGGTATTGTGGAGTTTTTATACTTGGTAGTCCTGGCATATAGCTTCCTATAGTTGCTTCTAGTTCTACCAGATGAAATGCAAGGAGAGAGCTGCGTATGGAGAGGGTGTTCGGGGTCTGACAATATAGAATTTGCTAGTTTCTTACATGACATTATATGTCTATCCACAATTGTGTTAACCAGTTGGTTTAACGAAATCCCACTTCCCCTACTAACAGCTTTTAGTGCCCTATGCAGCGAAGCAAAGTCTTTCTTAAGTAGTCCAGGAAAGATTAATGGGGAGCAGTAAAGAGGGATGGGTAGAATACAGGAATTGACAAACTGAGAAAGCAAAGACTGCTTTATACCAGACTGCCTAAACTTCCTAAGGTAGAACGTTAAGCGAAACATCTTTCTAGTCTCTAGCAAGATGTGAGAGGACCAGGAAAGATCGGAGGAAATACTCAGTCCAAGGTACTTGACATCTGATGTAGTTTCAACCTCTATGCCGTCAATGATAGTGGGACCATGTGAGCTAGCTAGTTGTTGAAGGTCACTTTTTCGTCTGAAAGTAAAATTTACTACCTGACATTTAGACGGATTCAGCTTAAGACCGTTTGAAGAGGACCACTGACTAATTTCCGAGAGAAAGTTATTTAATATGGAACAGTCTGACTGAGAGTTGACAGGCATAGAGACAGAGAGGTCATCAGCATACTTGACAAAAGTGGCTACATCAGAATGGGGCAAGTCATGTAAGAAAAAAGAAAACAGAAAAGGAGAAAGAACAGCACCTTGAGGAACACCAGCTAAAGTAAGTGAGGTAGTGGAGGACTTTCCATTGTAGACCGTGTACTGCTTCCTATCAGAAAAGTAGGAATACAACCACTTATTTATCCAGCTCTCAGCCTGTGTTGCAACAAGCTTACTTAACAAGAGAGACCTAGGTACAGAGTCAAATGCAGATGTGTAATCAAGGAAGGCACACCGAACATATTTGGCTCCTCTATCTAAACTAGAGACTATATTATGATATAGAACTACAGCGGCATCTAAGGTACACCTACTATGTTTATAGGCAAACTGGTTGGGGTCGTTAAAAGGCTTTAAAGAGGGTTCAAGATTAAGTAAAATAAGTCTTTCCATAACTTTTAAAAAAGGTGAGGTAATAGCATAATGGCGGGTTTGCACCTGTTGGGTGTCTGTTCTTTACCTCTGCCATAGGACTATACAGGAAAATGAGTCAGTAGTGGTCACGCCTAACTATATTACCAATCCATAAAGTCATTGACTGCTGGAGTGATCCACAAATAGGGATCTAAAGACTGTCTAGGTCGTGTTGTCGTAATGAAAGGAATCACTGGTTAGAAACTGTTGGTGATATGATTCAAAATCGTTTGCAGTAGTGTAGATCTCTTCACTACCTATTACCACAGAAGTCCTGAAAATCCTCATTAATCTTCATCTAATCATTGTTCTATACTGAAAAGTCAGTTAGTAGAAAAATACAGATAACAATTATGAACACCCTAAAACTATTTACTAAAGAATACAGATAATAAAAGTAAAACACCCTAATCATAATCCCAACCCCCAACCCTGATCCTAACCCTAACGAGTTGTCAATACATTATTCAAACAGTACTTGAAAAAAAGATCGGGATGAAGTTTGGACCTCAATTCGTGCACAGCGTTTATAGTGGCTCTGTTATAATGGTAGGTCCTGATATCCTAAGAATAGTGGGCGTTCAAGGTCAATAGTGCATTTCCACTTTTGGATCGCTATTCCTGGTAGAAATTTTCCAACTCTTCTCTCTCCACAGAGCGGAGAAACAGCATATCAGGCTTTCTCGTCTCTGAATGAAACACATTTTAATGCTCTTACATCTCTATTCGCCAACAGTACAACATAGCCCATTGACCTTGAGCATGGCGTGAAGGAATTACACTATGATAGTAACTGTTTTAAGTATAGCCTCTATCCAAACGACCTATCAGGCATGGTAGGACCCTTAGGAACATTGGTCCTAGCTAGTGCAGGTCACTTGGTAATTGCGATATGAAAGCCTGACCACCACATCAAGATAGCGACTACTGGTTGGAGTAACCTGAAAGGTTCTAAGTAGGATCCCTGGTGGGGTCATGGTGTACACATTATTGAAGAGTCCTAGACAAGGGCCGAAACAGCTCTTCATTACTTCTTGGTTTTCAGTGATCTCACTGATTTTGATATCATTAGTGCTGTTCATATCAAATCGACTCATTATGATGAAAGAATCTGAGAGTTTTATACAACAGAAATGTATGCAAGTAAATCATTAAAACAGATTACAGGTCAAAAAATGCGCATTGTATCTGATAATATGCATCAATATAGTAATAAACTGAATGTCAGATATCACAAATAAATGTTTATGAATGACAATTCTATCTGTCTGTTTTTGACATAGAACTTTGCACCGACGTACGGCAGTTAAAGTCGCCACACTCCATGTAGCACACAAAGGAAGAGAAGAAAGTAGGAGGAATGCATAATATAGACAGTAAACAGAGGTATGAGACAAAGGAATAGTAATAACGAAGAACAAAACAGTTTCATTGGAAATCATAAGTCACAAGGAGTGGATGCATCTGTACCAGACATTGAGAACGACTTTGAGCCATGTCACCAATTGTTTCCAGCCATTGGTTTTTATGATCCCGAGGACCCCAACCAGGAAGTCTACACCTTCCTACGTGGCTTAGACTAACTGTTGTAGATTTCATTAACTGATGCCATGTTTTGGTTTGACCGCCGCTAGCTCTTTTCCGGTCTGACCACCATATATCACCTAACATTGCCCGTCGATGAAGATGATGGCTTGTCATACGTAACACATGTCCTAAACATCTCAGTCGATGTAATTTCACAGTCTCGTCGATTGATTTCCCCTCCTTACCTAGCACTCGACCTACGCCTAACCTCAATATTGCTCACCCTATTATACCACTTCACACGGGAGATAGAACACAGACACCTATGATCAAAGACAGCTAATCCTTTCATGTCCTCCAGTGAATGACAAAAAAATTAACTGAATGACAATTAATACATATATATATACTCGTGACTATGGTTCAGGATAAATTACACTGAGTCTGATTGAAAAATTTCATACGAAACAATGAATCAATGAATGACTGAATGTTAACACTGATAACAGATTAGAAGGCAATACGCGCATACTGGTATATTTATAAATGTAAGACTGAACAAACAAACTATGATAAACTACGAGAATAAAAATTTTGTTGATAAAACTGCTAAACGATATAAGCGGGAATGACAAGGGGAGTGTTTACATACTGGATGAAAGATATGACGTAATACATACAGTATTTAGGAATTTATAGATTCTGAAGCAGGCCAACACAGCAAAATTCATTGAAATAGTTTTATTTGGTATACATATATATTATCAGTAAATATTACTGTATAATACCGTGTGACTTCATCAAAATAAAATTTTATCCATTATAGAAGACATGAAAAGCCTGGCTTGTTGTCTTTGATCACAGGTGTCTGTGTTCTATCTCCCATGTTAAGTGGTATACTAAGGTGAGCAATATTGAGGTTAGACATCGAGTGCTAGATAAGTGGGAGGGAAATCAATCGACGAAACTGTAAAGTTATGCCGACTGAGATAGTTAGGACATGTGTTACACATGCATGCTTAGCCATCGCCTTCCTCGACGGACAATGTTAGCTGACATAGTATGTTCAGGTTGGGAAAGAGCTAGTGGTGGTCAAACCAAAACGTGGCACCAGTCAGTGAAATTCATAGCAGTTAGTTTAAGCCAGTCACGTAGGCAGGTGTAGCCTTCCTGGTTGGTTGGGGTTCTCGGGATGGTAAAAACCAATGAAGGCTGGAGACAATTGGTGATATGGCTCAAAATCATTGTCAGTGGCAAAAATGCATTCACCCTTTTTGATTTATGATATCCAATAAGATTTTATTGTTCTTCGATATTACTACTCTTTATGCCTCACGCTTCTGTTTATTATCTATCTTTTGAATTTTTCTATACTCTCTTCTCTTGCTTTGTGTGCTACATGGAGGGAGTGTGGCAATTCAAACTGCTACACATCTGTAAAAAGTTCTACATTGAAACCAGTCAGTCAGTCAATCAGTTTAAAAAGTCACAACAAACAGAAATTATCTAACATCAGATTAGACTTAATTACAGGCTGTTGCAGACTTTTACTAACTGATGCCTCTACTCTATACTGACGATCAGATGGCTGGCCAGAAAGGGATAAGCAACAAGTGACTCAGTCAAGGGACGAACCAACCAAAAAAACTATCGCTCAACGAATATTCAGAAGAAAATGCAGACATACGCTGAAAATACGCTGAGGGGACAGCTGTATGACATCAGGTGCCATGTCCTCGAATGGAAACTTTACGGGAAACGACGAGTTGGCCATCTGTTCTAGAGTAACGTAGGAGAGATCATATTAGGGGGAAACGAAGGTAAATGGGCGATCGTGAAGCCAGCTGAACTGGACGTTAAACAACACAGTGGAGTGATGATATGCTTCTGAAGCCTTATGGTCCACCAGGAACCCAAGGGAACGATAATAATAACAGTAAATTAATGCTATTGAACTAACCACGTGAACTTTCTGATTCTTCATCTTCTTTGCTCGCATTTTCAACTGTACCAGTGACTAAACTGAAATATTTAATAATAATAATAACAATAATAATAATGGTAATAACAATAATTGTAATAATTAACTGTAAAATATTCACTTGTTCATATTTGTTTAAACAATCTAGAAAATTTTGATTATTTCTCAAAACACGAAATATACACATTTGATCATAGGGAATTCTTTGCCTTTCTTATCCAAACTTCCTGTTTATTCATGTTATTTTTAAGTTCTTCTTAATCTCTATAAACACTACCATACTTTCACATCCGAACTTCCTGCCTACTTTGTCATTTTATTATTTCTACATATTTAATCTCTGACTGCATACACAATTATTCGTCACATTAGTTGTGATTCCACTAGATTTTTTATCTAGCTATCCTGTCTATTTTTGTTATTTCTACGTTTCTAACTCCCAATTGCACAATATGTCAATCTTCTGAGTAATTATGATGCTACTTTGTTTGAGTTCTATCTGTCCCCCTCCCCCTGTTTATTATGGCATTTTAATTCCTAATTGTAATTTTATTAATTTGACCCTTGACCGGAAATTATTCTGGAACTTTCCCACCCATTTATTATGTAATTTTACTAATTTAACCTTTGACCTGAAATATTTCTAGAATAATACTACAACCTATCTACCTTACTATATTCTGTATCCGATCTCCGTGTTTATTAAACTTTGTAATTTTATTAATTTGACCTTTGACCGGAAATCGTTCTGGAACTTTCTCACCCATTAATTATAAATACCGCCTAGTTGATGACTTAGTCGAAAAGAAAATTTTCTTCACTGCAACCGTCTTTTTATTATTTCTCAAAAATTAAAGTCATTTGCATACATATACAAAATACTGAATGGAATAAGAAATTTTATATCACATTTAATAGACTATATAACTAAGCGTAAATGTGTTCTCTGTGGTGGATGGTTTAATTGCAAAGCCTTCAATGACCTACTAGATAACATTTTCATCGCTGAATTCATTATGAAGTGAGAGTTATTCGAACTCTTCGTGATTTTAATAGTTATCTCTCCTAATGATCTTGAACATGAGATTTTGTTACCCTTTATCTATTTGACCACCTTTCTGACCTCATATTTGACCTAATTAATTTAATTAATATAATTTTCATTGTTTTGTAAATCTGATCTCCGCAAATGTGTCTGTTGACTGTAGATTCACCAAAGTACTAGGCTTCTAGAAATTTCTTAAATTTTTTTGGTATTCTCATTGTCTAAGATTTGTACATTTGTCAAGTCGAATTGATGTATGTAGTTGTCTGCGTGGATGTTGTCTAGAAAGACAATCGAAGCTTATCAATTAAACCAACATCCAGCTCAGAAAATACAACTGCACCTGATAACATCTACATGTGTTGGTGGTTCAGGGGTAGAACGCCCTAACTCAGCCATGCCCCCAGTATGGGTTTGATTCCCCGCCCACACACTCCACTTTAAATCTCTCCTAACTGATAGAAAGCCTACAAAAGAAGGAAGACTGATTGATAGTGAGGCTAACAACTCTACCCCGTAAACAAAAAAAGCTCTACCTTGATTTTATGGTAGACCAAAACTACACAAACCAAACATTCCCTTACGACCAGTCGTTTCGCTGCCAGGAACACCAACATATAATCTGTCTTAAGGACTTTTCAGGAAATTAAAATACCTAACAGAATCATGCGACTATTATCAATTGTAGAGAAAATCAAAAACATTCAAGTCGATGACAATGAAATAATGGTGTCCTTCGATGTCACAGCATTATATACTTCAATTAGTCCAAAACTAGCAACAGAAAATATGCAACAATTACTCTATAGTGATGAAAACATAAAAACGCAATGTTCAACTTGGATAGAACTCATAGAATTATGTCTTGCAACATACTTACAATTCAATAATCAAATATATGAACAGATAAAAGGAACACCAATGAGATCGCCCATATCAGGATTAATAGCTGAAGCCGTTATGCAAAGATTAGAATTAATAGCTCTACCTATAATTAAACCGAAAATCTGGATACGTTACGTTGATGATACATTTGTAATAATTAAGAGAAATGATTTAGAATATACCCATAAATTAATAAACAACATATTTGAAGACATCAAATTCACAAGAGAAGAAGAATTAGATAACAAAATCCCATTTTTAGATGTCTTAATCAGGAGAACCAACACAGGAAATTTAGAAACACAAGTATATAGAAAATCAACGCACACAGACCAAATACTCAACTAGTGTAGTAATAACCCAATTACCCACAAAAGAAACTGTGTGCAGACATTGTTTAAAAGAGTTCAAACACACTGTAGCACTCCAGTGTTGAAGAGAATGGAGGAAAAATACCTACTAACCGTCTTCAAAAAGAATGGATATCCCCAAAATTTCATCAACAAGTGTTTAAACTCGAGTCATAACACCAACAACAAAGCCATCATCAAAGACCACAAGGAAATTCATCCTACCATATATAAAAAATATCTCCGAAATAACAGCTAGAATATTAAAACCGTTTGAAATAGATATACCACACAAGCCAGCCAACACAATCACTTCATTCGATATTGTGCAAACCGAAAGATCCAACAGAAAAAGAAGATAAAATTAATACCATTTACAAAATAAGTTGTATGAACTGTAACAGACATTACATCGGTCAAAGTGGGCGTCCCCTTCGAATCAGAATACAAGAACACAAATTAGCTGTAAAAAGACATGATATATATTGTTTCATATCAATGCATATAGATAATTATGGACACCAATTTGATTGGGATAATATCGAAATTTAGACAGAAGAAACAGCAAAACTGTCAGAGAATTCCTAGACCAAATAATAAAAAGTAAATCATGTGACGAGAAAGTTCAAAATCCAAATCAATAAAAAATGATCAATATAGATGTAAATCGACTACCAGTCACGAAGACGGTTGCCAGGAGACACAATTCTATCATTCATGGAGAATTTAAATCAGTTCATTTTATGCTAAAACTTGCGCTGAAGATGTTGTCTAGAAGGTGGACGAAAGCTTCGCAATTAAACCAACCAGCTCCTCAGAGAACACTACTAATTCAATATCACATCCACCTGAGCTACAAATCTTCTCTATTATTTTGAAGCTACTATTATTATCAATTATTGTTTCCTGTTGAATGAGTGTTGTTATTCAGGATGATGTTAGCGTAGTACATCAGTCATATATATATATATATAATTTTATACATATATGTATACTAGCTGAGAAAAGATCAATAATTTTACATTAGAATCAATCGTTTACTTATCTTTATGACTGACATTAATTTTTTTGACACATTTGAAATAAAAATTCTAATTGGATGTAAATTTTAAAGCTGTACTTGAGACAAGGAACTCTAGCAGCCTGCCTACCTAACAACAACTTATGGTTGGCTCAACAAATATACAGAAGAAAATAGAGGTTGATTGGAGAAACTTGCTGAGGAAACATTCAAGTGATATTACATGTCATGCAGGTCGTCGAGTGGAACCTATTGGGAAATGAACGACTAGTTAAAACATCACGTAACAAAAAAAGTAGACAGAAAAGAAAAAGAAAGAAAACGTTGTACCTATTAAATGATATGAGTTGGAAAGACGAGATCCAATTGTTTTACTGACTATTTAGTAAGCTATAGGTATCACGCCTAATGCTTCCTTCATCGCACAGAACACGAGCTAAGTAGGGTATGGTTGAGTTTTTGTTCTTGCTGGTGCGAACATATAGTTTTCTATTTAGGCTTCTGGTTCTGCCTGATGAGATACAAGGGGAGAGTTGTGAAGGAAGAGGGTGGTGGGAGTTCGACAGAATGGATTTAGCCTATTTTTCACATCAGTCAAAGTGCCTGTCGACCAGAATATTAACAAGCTGGTTAAGTGGCACATTGCTTACCCTGCCAACAACCTTTAACATCCTGCGTAATAAGGTATAGTCTTTCTTCAGTAGCCCTGGAAAAACTAAGGGGGAACAATAGAGAATAATAGACAGAATGCGAGAGTTGACGAACTGTAGGAGTAAGGGTTGAGTTATACCAGAATTTCTTAACTTCTTGATGTAGAAGGTAAGACGGAATATTTTCTTAGAAATCGTCAAGATATGAAACGACCAGGAGAGATCAGCAGATAGAATGACGCCTAGGTATTTAATTTCCGACTTGGTTTCTATTTCAGTGCCATCTATGTTGCACACCTCGTGAGAGCCAACCAGTTTGTTTAGGTCAGATTCATGCCTAAAGGTGAAATTGACTGTTTGACATTTACAGGGATTTAAGGTAAGACGGTTTTCCTTGGACCACTGGCTGATTTCTGATAGAAAGCCATTAAGTTTAGAGCAGTCACTTTGACATTTGACAGGCAAAGATACTGTCAGGTCGTCAGCATATTTGACAAAATTAATGTAATTTGTAGATGGTAAGTCATGTAGAAATAAATAAAAGAGAAGTGGGGAGAGTACAGCGCCTTGGGGGACTCCGGCTTCAGTGAGTACAGCAGAGGAGGATTCACCTTTGTATACGGTGTACTGCATTCTGTTAGAGAAGTAGGAATGCATCCAGTTAGTGACCCAGGAATCAGTTTTTGTCAAAGAGAGCTTATTTATCAGGAGACATTTAGGAACAGAGTCGAAAGCAGAAGTGAAGTCAAGAAAAGTGCAGCGGACGTATTTGGTACCTTTATCTAGTGATGAGACGATGTTGTTGTGTAAGACAACTGCAGCGTCTAAAGTGCTCCTACCCTGTCTATAGGCAAATTGTTTCGGGTCTTCAAAGCTTTTAAGGGAGGGTTCAAGTTTAAGAAGTACTAGTTTTTCTATCAACTTTAGAAACGGGGAAGTGATGGCAATGGGTCTGAACTTTACGTTCTTGCTAATGCCAGGTTTAGGGACAGGGACTATTTTAATGTCTTTCCATGCAACAGGTACAACGTTTTTGGAGAAAGAAGCATTTTGGACGTTAGTTAGCGGAGAAGATAAAGCATCTGCACATTGTTTTAGAACATATGCAGGTATACCATCAGGGCCAAGGCTACATGAGGGCTCAAGCGTTTTAAGACATTTATATCTGAGGGTGACATGGAGAAAGTCACGTGATGAAGAGGAAATGCAAGTCTGTGCGTAGTCAAGGTGCCAGTTGAAAATGATAACCGAGAGCAGAGTCAAACAGAGATGAACTTCTGAAGTCATATGTTTCATTCAGAACGCAAAGGACGAGTAATACTACATAATTAATAATAACAATAATAAGTGAGAAAGTTTGTCTAAATGTTAATACCTACCCCGATGAAACATACTAGGTGAACTATGTGGAAACGTTTGTGGGATTACAGATTCAAGAGATATTGCAATTTATGAGTTATTCAGTGAAAGTGAAGGATTTCTAGTCAAAGTCTGTAAAAATTTCGCACTTCCCACTGACGTAGGTTTTCAGTGACGTTTCTTTATTTAATACTGCTAATAGCTTTAGAAAAGTAGCAATGGTTAACCAGAATCCACAAAATATCAGCTTACATACGCCAATTTAATCATAGTCCTACTGCATGAGATAATTCTATGCAGTCAAGTAGATGAGTTGGTAAAGATGACAAACCATGTTCAGACTGTTGGATTTCAAAACCCATTAAATTACAACTTGGCTTAGACATTGATAACTTACAGAATAGTTGCTAAAAATCCTAGAAAACTGTATTTAAATGAAGTTGATGGTGGCTGGCAATGGAATCCAAGACACGTATTTCGTTTCACTTGAGACTCATCATCTGCATCCCCAGCAACTGATTTTGTCCCCCACTTAGATTCATACACAGGCTTCCTTCTTTCAAAATCCAAAGCATTACCTCCAAGGCCAGTTAACGAGTCCTAAATGGGACAAAATATACATCATTGATTTCACTGCTAGCCACCATCAACCCAGTAACATGATTTAATTGAATTTTAGATTTTCCCGTCGATTGATTGGACCGAAGTGCCCGGTCTCAGATTGACATACCGGCTTCTGGAACAGATGCTTCGACGATGTCTGGGCGTGTAACTAGAAGTTAATTGGTGGATGTTGGCTCTTGTGACTCAGGTGGTCTCGTAGATAACGCTTTGGTGTTTGAAACTATGGGCACTGGGTTCGAGCCTCGGAGGGAACATCATCACTCACTGCAGAATGCAAGTACACCCAGATAACGAGTCCCGAATAGGGCGAAATGCGCATCCTAGATTCCACTGCTAGTCACCATCCACCAATTAAATACCAATAACATGATGTTAACCTTGAGACGTCATCGAAGTCTTCGTACTAGAAACTGATACATCAACAGAGACTAAATATTTCGGTCTAATATGAATCAGTCAACGGGTAATGTAAATTAAGCTGAACTTGATTTAGATGCTTAAAATGTTTACCTAATGTGAAATTCTGAACATTATTCTCTATGTATAGTGCTACCGGCTTGTTTTCTTTCCCTGTGATATTTATACGTTTGTGTATATAAATTAATAGTGTGTTATTGTTGATAAACATTGGTGGTTAAATGTTAGAATACTCGCCAACCACGCAGGAGGTCCGGGTTCGAATACCTGTCAACGCCCATCCCCCGAAAAAAAATCCACCTGGCCGACAGTAGTTTCGGAAAAGACAAAAACTAGTTGGGTTTGAAACTAGAAATACCACCACCGTTCGGAAAGCAAAGAATCGAAACATTTTTCAATGAGATTACTTCACACCGGTACAATGCAAAAAAAACTGATGTTCGTGTACTGCTACAGTGATAGTATTTGAAATTAAAATTTAAGTTTCTGGAGCATTTCCCCCTTGCAGCGTGAATCTTCCAATATAGATTAGTGGAGTATCATCGGAACAGCTGTGAAAACATAATGACAAGCTAAAGATAGTCATGGTTGCTTTTTATTATTACATTACGATTGGTTCTTTGGGTTCCAAGTGGAACATAGAGCTTCAGAAGCGCATTTCAGTTCCATATTCTCTTCTCTGTAGTCTTTTTTAGATGACTTTCATTCACTCCTCATACGATCTTCCCTAATTGTTACGCAAGAACCTACACCTAACTCGTCGTTGGCCATTCAGGTTCCACTCAACAGCCTATCTGTTGCACAATATCAGTCAACGGTCTTCTCAGCACGTATGTCCAATCCATCTCATATTCTTTCTGTCAGTTAATAGATATTATTAGATTTTTCTTTCAACAGCTGTACGACAACGGCACATGTCAAGTGATCCACAACGGTAAACTCAGCGAGGCGTTTCGAGTAAACACAGGAGTCAGACAAGGGTGCTTATTATCACCAATGATATTCCTAATTGTGGTGGACTGGATTATGCGTCAGATAGTGGGAAACGAGAAGACAGGGATATCCTGGACCGACGTGAAGAACCTAGAAGACCTGGATTTCGCGCGTGGATGATTTATGTTCGATGTCACACAAAATCGAAGACTTACAAGCGAAAACCGATAAACTGGTCGAAGAAGCAGGCAGTGAAGACAGGACTCCAGGTGAACATAGACAAGACGGAGGTTATGAAAATAACCAACCAACAACAACAACAACAGCAGCAACATCCAGCGCCAATCACCATCAACGGGAGGGATTTGAAAGAGGTTACTTCATTCACTTATCTAGGGAGCATTGTCTCAACTACAGGAGGAACGGACGAGGATGTCAAATCGAGAATCGGGAAGGCGAGAAACACATTCATCAACCTGAAACCAATCTGGAAATCTTCATCACTCAGCCTGCATCAACAACAAAATTCGGATTTTCAATACAAACGACGTCAAGTCAGTTCTTCTATACGGATCAGAAACTTGGCCAGTGTGTCACCAAGAATATTTCCAACAGCCTGTTGCACACCTTTATCAACAACTAACTGTCTTCGTTCTATACTGAAGATCAGATGGCCGGAAAGAATCACCAACAAGAAACTATGGGAACAAACAAAACAAGAACCAATTGCCCAACAAATATGCAGGAGAAAGTGGAGATGGATTGGACACTCGCTGAGGAGGCCGCTGAGTGACATCGCGCGTCAGGCCATAGCTCGAGTGGAACCCGAAAGGGAAGTGGCGAGTGGGACGTCCAAGGGTGACATGGAGGAGATCGTGTGAAGAGGAGTTGAAACAGTATGGACTAACATGGATGCAAGTGAAAAGTACGGCAGAAGACAGAAGCAAGTGGAGACGTGTAGTTGAAGCCCTATGTTCCACTAGGAACCCAAGGGAACAATAATAATAATAATAAATTAGATTTTTCTTACAAGAAAACCTATGTTTAGCCAAATCATTGACAACTTGAAACTGTTTAAAAGGTGATTCGTTATTCTTATAAATATTTTTCAAAATATTTATTGTTATTTTGAAAATGACCACTGTCAGTGATACGTCTGAAAATAAAAATCTTTTATTATGATTACCCTGTTTACTGTCTGAGTGGTTATAGTTAGTAGACAGGTGACGAAAAATACTGATATCGATTAGATTTCTGAATGACAGGTAACAGTCGAATGCACTATATAACAGTACAGTGTAAATTATTTTACTAATTTAGATACAAATATATATGAAAATGAAAGTAGAAAGACGTAAAATTATCATCCGTGATAGCCTACATAATTACTATGTGATGAACGTGTATTGAATGGAAGAAACAGGTTATTTTGCTGGTATTATGAAACTAAACCAACCTTGGTAACAGCTTGTAAGTTGGATCATGAAACGACATCACTTAGAGAACCAATGGAAAAATAGAGTAATTGTTAGCTGTTAGCTGTGCTCCTCCCCGAAGATCTTATTCAAGAACTACAGGTTACGCGATGAATCACTGGGACGGAATCCAAAGGCTCATGACATTTGGCTTCAGATAATTCGTTGTATATATAAAGTCACTGCCAGCCGATCTCATCTGCGAATATTTGTCCTCATACTCGACCTGGTGGGTCACATAACATTTAAAGTGTTTGACTGATTCCAAACGCCTGCAAACCAATATTTGACAACCGAGTTGTACGCTACCATCTCGATTCACTGTCTACTTTAATGTAGTTTTATCATTATTATTATTCCCTTGGGTTCCTAAGGCTTCAACAGCACATCTCGTTTTCACCCTCTTCAGTTGGTCCCAGGTTTGTCCATAAGATTCCGCTACTTCCTCACACGATCTCCTCCACAACTCCCTCGGATGACCCACTTATCGTTTCTTATTCGAGTTCCACTCGAGTGTCTGAAGAGCTATGTCACGCAACAGTCTACTCAGAGTGTGTCCCATCAATTTCCATTCTCTTCAAAATATTTGTTGAGCTACAGTTAATTTATTTGATTGAATTTTAGATTTTCCCGTTGATTGGTTGGACCGAAGTGCTCGGTCTCAGGTTGACATGGCTGTCAGCACCTTGTGCGGATGCTTTGACGATGTCTGGGCATGTAATTAGAAGTCAGTTGGTGGATGGTGACTGGCAGTGGAATCCAGTATGGGCATTTCGTCCTTTTGGGACTCGTCATCTGGGTGTACCTGCATTCTGCAGTGAGTGATGATGTTACCACCGAGGCTCGAACCCAATGCCCATAGTTTCAAACACCAAAACGTTACCCAATAGACCACCTGGGTCACGAGAGCCACCATCCACCAATTAACTAACTTCTAGTTACATGCCCAGACATCGTCGAAGCATCTCCACAAGAAGCCGACATGCACTTCGGCCCACTCAATCGACGGAAAAATCTAAAACTGAATTCAATAATCAATAACAACATAGACAAAAAAGACGATAAAAGCTAACGGAAATAATGATATCTAGAGGAATACAGAGTGAGCTGTTTTCTAATCACAAACTTTGATACAGACACACAGATAATGTATACGCTATCATATATTGATATGATATTCCTATCAAACCATTATATACTTCGCACTGTCATCATCACCATATAGTTATCGAATGGTGTTCTACTCAGAAGAGCAAAAACTGAAAATAAAGGGGTATTCCTAATTGCTGACGTGTAGTTTGTTCCAAGTATTATAATGGATTGATATCAGTTAGAGAACCATTGAAAGCCATCAGGGAGTACTGGACAGCTGTTCCGTCCTAGTGCTTGTGACTCATCGGCAGTACTCACCCACCACAGGGGTACGAACCCAAGACTTTCAGGTTACAAGATGAGCTCGTAGACTATTCAGTCACTGGAGCCCGAGTCAATGGTCAGCTCATGACTTCCAACTTCTACCAATCCGTGATTTTAGCACGACCATCACCAGCCAATGTCATTGGGGAGTATTTGTCTTCACTCCCAACCAGGTGGACCCCACTGCTGTCGACTTCTCGCTAGAACACCAGTCGAATTACTCCAGCAGCCAGTCACTAGGAGGCATCAGATTAATTTTCATGAGTTTGTTTGTAAGGATTTGAGTAGTATTAGTAGTAAACTTAAGTAATTTGCAGTCGTTCTAAATTCTGAGTCACTGATTTCTGTCAAGTTGCCTATTATACAAAATGAATCAGTCACTATTATTTTTTAATATGATGTCACATATTATTATTAAATACAAAATAGAACATTTATCACAAAAATATGTGTGGACAGTTTTCCGGTTTTTCTTTTTGTAGGAAAAGAAAACCATATGTATTTCTAACATTCATTCACAGATGAACAGTTGTCATAATAATAGCCAGTTTTATCTATCGATTTTAGCTGACTTCTATCCTCAATCTATACCAAGTTTGCTTATTTTTTATATTACATAAACTAAACATCATTGTTAGAAAGATATGCGTAGGAGGAGATCATAAATGTGAGATATTTCACTCGGATGAGTTATTTGGTATATGTTTGAGAAATTTTACATGTGCAACATATATACCCTGTGTTTATGTAACAGAATAATTCATCTTAAAAAATCCCTTTACGAAGTATCGATTTACAATACTGATAGTTCAAGTGTTGGTTTGTAGGGATTTGACTGGCTACAGGATTTCGTCATGAGCTGACATTGGTTAGAGAACCATTGGAAAACCTGTAGGGAGTACTGGACAGCCAGCTGTTTCGTCCTAGTTTGGGACTCTTCATCAATATGCACCCACCGGGGTTCGAACCCAGGACCTTCCGGTTACAAGGCGAACTCGTAGACCATTAAGCCACTGGCTAGTGGTCACGCTATGTCGTGAATTAGCAGAAGTTAGAATTCATGGGCCATTGGATCGGGTCCCAGTGGCTTAATGGTCTATGAGTTCGCCTTGTAACCGGATGGTCCTAAGTTCGACCCCTGGCGGTGGTTGCATACTGATGAAGAGTCCCAAGCACTAGGATGAAACAGCTGTCCAGTATTCCCAGGTTTTTCAATGGTTCTGTAACCAATGTCAGCTCATGATGAAATCCTGTAGCCAATACTGATAGTTATTTAGATATTCCAACTAATTCTTTAATGACCAACTACCCGTTTTCTCCTGACCTGTAATATCACTGTTGTAACACATGCATATCTCCTTTCTACTTAGTTCTTATTATTTCTCTATTGCTTTTCTTTGCTGATCTATGATTATGTTGATAAGAATGTGTTATTTTACGTCTGCAATTTTGTTTGAGTAGATTCATGGCTACACTGAGAAGTAATTTGGAAACTACCTCGACACTATGGCGTGCAGTGTCCCAAGTTTTTATCAACCTCATTCAAAAGCTGGCTATATGACCGTGCCTGCCACGTGTCAGGTGACCCACAACAGGAAACTCAGCGAGGTGTTCGAAGTGAATACAGGAGTATGATAGGGCTGTCTTTTATCACCGATAATATTCTTAATTGTGGTGGACTGGATTATGCGTCAGACTGTGACTTTGGGGGTGGGGTGGAAACAGGAAAACGTTGGACTGACCAGTAAGAAGACTCTGGAAGTTCTGGACTTCTCAGATGATATAAATTATATGTTTAATGCCACACAAAATGGAAGACTTACAGGCGAAAACCAACAAACTGGCTGAAGAGGCAAGCAGCAAAGACAGGACTGCAGGTGAACATAGAAAAGACGGAGGTGATGAAGGTAACCAACCAACAGTCATAGCAACAGCGACCATCACCAATCACCATCAATGGGAGAGATTTAACAAGGGCTACCTTCTTCACTTATCTAAGAATTATCGTTTCATTTACAGGTGTAACGAATAAAGATGTCAAAGCCAGCCAGTCAGAATTGGAAAGGCAAGATAAACCTTCATCAGCCTTAAACCAGTTTGGAAATCTTCTTCACTCAGCCAGCATAAAGAACAAGATTCGGATTTTCCACACAAATGTGAAGTCAGTCAGTCACTGCTTCTATATGGGTCAGAAACTTTGGCCGGCATGTCACGAAAAGGATTTTCAACAAGTGACTTCAGACTTTTATCAACAGCTGCCACCTTCGCTGACTGGCTCCATACTCAATATCAAATGGCTAACAGGTCGGCCAGAAAGAATTAGCAACGAGAAACTCTGGTTGGGAACAAACTAACAAGCAACAGCCGATCGCTCAACAAATATGTAGGAGAAAATGGAAATAGATCGGGCAAATGTTGATGAGGCCGTCGAATGACATCGCGCGCAATGCAGGCCACTGTTCGAATGGAATCCCAATGGGAAGCGACGAGTGGGTCATCGCTGTGAGGGTAACATGGAGGAGATCGTGTGAGTTGGAGGTGGAGATGAGATATTATTGGCAATCGTGTGGATAGCCAGCTGCCGAGGACTGCAGGAAATAGAAGAAAGTGGAGACGTGTTGTTTTAGCCCTATGTTCCACTCGGAACCCAAGGGAATAATTATAATAATATGATAATGGTTACGCCACGTAGTGACAGCTTAGCTTTGGAATGTCTGTGGGAAACCTACTTGCTCCTGTTTGATTCTGGCAGACAGAGTTTTGATCTCATTTTTTTGGAAATATTCTCACTGATTCTCTGGAACTTTATAGTTGTGTGGTGAGAGCTGGCTGCTAGCCAAAATTGGTAGACAGTATTTTACGTCAATGTTTATGTCCCCAATATTGGTCATGAGAAAAATATGAACAAAGACTGATTCAACAACCAACCACAGCAGATTTTGCGTAGGCGGATACAGTTAGCATATAGATCAGCTGACATTCAAGAAACAGCCACAAAGAGATGAAAGATTAACTTTCAGTGAGAAACAACCAATCAGAAGACTTGTTTTTCTGTTAACTATAATCTATGATAATGTACATGAAAATCTATAAATATGTGTTGATTTCCTTAATAAACAATCTGTTGCCTGGCCCTTGTCTTCTGTTGTTACAGTTGTATTTGGACGGTTAAATTTGTTGTACACTGCATATTTTGTATCCGAGAGATTTTCGGACTGTATAGCTACCGGCCGGCATTGTATTGGTATTGTAGGTTTTTTTATTTCTGATATAAGTTGTTATTATTGTTGTTGTTGAATACCACAGATTCCATCAAATCAAACTGTCTTTTTGATATTGTTCCACTGTGTGCGTGTAACTCGTGGGGTTTGACAAGCTACACAGAAGAATGCATCCAGTGGACTATGAGTTCAGAAATAAAATATTTGAGTTTTGATTATTACAGTTTATACTTCTTATAAGCTTTCTTTTGATACTTCAATCATTTCTTGAAAGACTCCCTGACAAACGGACACCATTTAGAGAACTATTGGAAACCAGGGAGTACCGGAAGAGTGTTTCTTCCTAGCTTAAGATAAGACTATTCAGCAATACGCACCTATGACTCAACCAGGGGTAGAACACAGGACCTTCAGGTTACGAAACTAATGGGTTGCCACTCAGCCACTAGGCTGGAAGTCAATGACTTCAGTGACTTTCATTGTATAGTCAGATTTACCCAAAACTACTGTAGAGTTTCCTTTGTCAGCTTTTGTAATGACGATGTTTTTATCCTTTTTAAAAATAATTAGAGCTGGTCTTTCTGATTGACTACCATATTTTGCTCAATTATTTTGTTTTTTATAGATGTCTGAATGAATACTTTCCGATTTTGTTAAGTCTGACTGTGCCTTCTTTTGTTTCTTTAGAGTTAATGCACATTGTGTTCGAACCTCTTCTTCTGTCGTCTTATCTATTGAACTTAATGCTACTTCTATGTTAGGGATGACATCTTCTGGTTTTAGTTTACTAACCGTTCCATTGAAATTTAATCCCTTTTCACTAGAGCTTAATTCTCTTAATTCATAATCTTTATCATTTATAAATGATAAAGATTATGGAAGTCCATGACCCATGAATTCTAACTTTCGCCAATTCGCTACATATGGCGTCACCACGAGCCCATTTGGTGAACACTTCCAGTAAATTCATCCTGTTTTCAGTTACTAGTGAGAAACGCACTTATACTCCAAGAAGGACGAAACAGCTGTCTAATACTTCTCGGTGTTCAATAGTTCTCTAACTAGCTTCGGTTCTTGGAGAAATCTACACTAAAATCAGTTAAATCCCATCAACTACTGATCTACATTATTTCTAGACTTAGAGTTTTGGATGAATACTTTTTTCAACTTTTTAGCTGTTGTCAGCCAGATTCATCATGTGAATAGAGACGCTATTTGTACGTCAGAACGGAAAAAAGTTGATGAAAGGTTATACTTTTGAAATATGAGAGAAGATTCGTAGAGCAGATGAATGATTTCGATGGGAGTGTGTTCTCTGAGCTAAATCTTTTAATTGTGGACCTTTCATTGTCCTACTAGACAACCCTTTCAGCGTAGACTTCCATACGAAGTGAAACTATTTGGATTCTGCATGAGGGAGTAATAATATGTATATAAATTCATGGAGAACTCGAATAATTTCACTTCATACTTGAAGTCTATGCTGAAAATGGTGTCTAGAAAGATAATGAAAGCTTCTCTGTTAAACACAGACACATTAAAGATCATAATTATTACATCTAGTATGTTAATCAGTCATTGAATAACAGAACCGAAAAGCCTGAGACTTTGATAGTGAGGTGCATAAGAAGTGACAGTTAGGTGAATAAACAAAATAAAGCAGGTATTTATATCAGACGACTATGTAATTCCAGATAAAAGAGACAACTGAAAGAAGACTGAAGGGAAACAGTGTCTACTCTGACAACAACAAATATTATCTTTTAAACGTGATAAATCACATTTCATTAAAGCATTAGTACGACAACAAATATAGTGAAATAAATTACATGAAAGACAGTTAGACTGCATTAGTGATGGTCTGTTTTGTCTACACGGTAAGACAACACAAACATACCTGACTAAATTACATCATAACTGGCAACCTGAATATAAATAAGAATTAATAGTGGTTTAATTTACCCTATAAAGTTAAAATGGAATTTATATGCACTTCAGACTCAGCATTTAAAAAAGAGCCATGAATCAAACATAGCGTCGGTGGCACAGCGGTAGAGTGCTGGCCGACCACGCAGGTGGTCTGGGGTTCGATCCCCTGCCACAGACGCACTTCTTTACTTCGCTAAGCGAATATTAACATTGGTAAAGAGGGAGGGTTGGACATGAGGCTAGAAAACCCATCCTGTAAAAAATAATCACCACTGCTACAGAAACTTCAAGCCTCTAGCTTGAAGCCCCCTATGTTCCATTGGGAACGCAAAGGAATACAAAAAAATCAAGCATAGCTGCATGATGCTATATAGTAATGATAGATTTTTATGAGTAGTAGAATAATACTCACATGAACCAATACTGTTTGCTTGCCATTCAACCGCTTAACTTGTTTGGGACCGAGCTCACTAGCGGTGTACGTGATTCGACTCAGCTTTGACAGCCGAGTTTAAGCGGTTGAAAATGATTCATTTGTCTGAACGGAGTTATATTATCTACATTGCTGATATGAAGGAGGAATGGCTGTCCAGTTTTCAAATCACTTCGATCTGCCTGGCTAGCAAGCAATACTGACATGACTATATTGTGATTTGAAGAATTTCGGTTTCCGGGGTAAAATGTGGAATTTTACCTCGAACTGTGTAATTTGCAAATCGCGAATTAATTCCCAAATGGACATACGTATCAAGGCATAATTCCCATCTGTTGCTTACAAGTAAATCATACTGTGCTATTTATGGTAAGTAAATGAAGAAAGTTGCATTTGAAGCTATCAAAGTTGAATCTTTATATCACTGCGCCAAGTTTTCACAGGTGAACTTTGTCACTAAATGACTACATTTGTAGAACCATTAAAAACTAAGGAGAAATGGAAAAGCGTTCTGTTCCACCCTGAATATCTTGAACAGTTGACAATTAAATAAGTGTTACGCCGCCATCTCTCTTTTCTAATGGGTTCACCAAGCGAAGGATCTAATCTAATTTACATCTTGTCCCAGTGGTTTTCAGCAAGGAAAATATTTAACACTTTTAGCTTCCAAATTAATTTTCTCAAATCCTATATGGCGTTGTCTTTATTATGATGCTTATTATGCCGTATCCTTTCTCGCCCTGCCTTTACAACAAATTGAGGATGTAACCACCTTTCAGGTGTCTGAAACCGTTAGCTCACTTGTGAACAAAGTGAAGATGATCATATTTCAAGTTAACGAGGTTATCAACAAGCTGCTGTGGACAGAAGTCTCAAGCTAGCAACAGATTCATGCATACCACAGAAACTTTGGTCAGCGACCAAAGATGCACATTTATCTCAATGATTTTATAAGGATTTGGGCTTATTTTGTTCTTAAACTAAGGGGAATGATAATTGGATATGTATTTATTTTTTTAATTATGTAAATTCAATAGACTTTCAAAGATTTCTGTTGCCATGGAGACAATGTGACAATCTAGGTCTCGCTGCTGACCCTTTGACAACTTCAGGTAGCACGTCTCACATCTCAAGGTGTACCCTAAGATAGTGAGATTATTTTACCAAAAGTGTCTGCAGTGCATGAGAAGATTTTGCTATCTGGTTCCACCAGCCAACAGTCAAATTCTAGGAATCTTTGGGCCAAATCTTCACAGATGGAAATGCAATCCGAAGTCATGATGTAAAGCCAACAGTCTTCCATCTTAAGGTTATTTCAGTATTCACGAATCAAACAGCAAGTCAATATTTTACGAAGAAGGATACTTATCTCACAAAAGACACATAATATTTGCTTGAACTAAATTAAAGTCTCTATCTAACATTTCATTTAAAATGTTAAAAATTACCAAAGTATAATTCAAAGAAACAAAAAACTCAACTCACTTAGAATTATCTTTTCCTACTCGCTTTTCATCATTAGTAGTAGATTTATCTGACGGATCAATATTTTCAAGCACCTCTCCTTTACTGACTGTACTTAATCTTGAGGCAGGTTTATCTAATTCCAAAGAAAAACAACAACAGCAATAGGATGAGAGCGAGAAGAGACAATTCTCTTGATAGACTTTGGAAAGAAGCAAAATCGAACCTCTGTTTAACTTAGTTTTGTATTTCCCGTCGATTGACTATATTCGACCAAAATGTTTGATCGTTGTTGACAAGTTGGCTTCTAGTACGAGTGCTTAAGCAGTATCTGAGGATCAACATGATGTTCTTCAAGCGCTGAAATCCAGGAGGCGTATTTCGTCCTTTCTGGGACTCGTCGTCTGGATGCGAATACAATCCTCAACAACTTCACTCACTGTGGACTGCAGATACATCCAGATGACGAGTCTAAAACAAGACGAAATGTGCATTGTTGATTCCACTGCTAAACACTATCCAGCAGAAACAACAAGGATTCTTCCTCTGCTTTCGTTGTGGGTAAAATTTATTTTGATAAATCCTCGCAGTGTTATACAGTAATATCTACTGATCACCACTTTTCGAGCACAATTTACTGCTACTCATAATCATATCACGCCACTACTCACATAACTCTCCAACTTCGTTTATATGGTTCCAATATTTCTCATCTCACGATTTGATGATCAGTAGTAATATTTTCCATATTTCTGGTATGAGTGATGAATCATTCCTACTGCATGTGTTGGGTGTAGATTCTATGAGCAAAGATCCAGAAATCAACCTCTCTCTCCAGCTACCTATATTACTCTTTAGAATTTTAACCCTCTCCCACCCTGTTGTGTTGTTGATGCATGCAGTGCGATTACTGTTTTTTTTCTAAATTACTTATCTTCGCGGGTGGGGTCAATCATTCTAACCTTAGTTAAATTCTCACGTTCTGACAATCTGACTACACCCGATCTACTAGTTTGACATATGTAGTTGACTTAACTCACAGTCATTGGAAGGTATTTTGCAAATTATATTATTTTTATTTAATTGGGTCCATCTGGTCTCTTAGCCTACAGAGCTTGTCTCTGAGTAAGTTTGTTGGTTTGAATGCCACCCTAATTCCTGCTTTATTAAGATTCCTACTAAGTGGTTTTTCAGATGTCCCCTTCTTAATTGGTAAAACTGTAGATGCCTTATATTCCTTCTTATTTATGTTATCCCTATTAGTTTCCCCGGTTTTCCTCCAGCTACTGACAGCCTGGAACTACGACGTAAGCTTTAGTGAATAAATGCATCTATATGACATCTGTTAGAAATTATTTCATTTCAAACACCATTGTAGTGGAACAAGAGATATGAATACATGACAGCTAACCATCTAATAACCTCAGTTTATTTCTATATTATAATGTAGTGGAAAGTCCGAGTGGAGACAGTGTGAGAGTGAAAATTAGTGATGGTTAAGAGTAAAATTATTATACAATCAAACAACAAAGTAAACTTGGAGATTAATAATGAATTCATCTCAGCGAGTGAAAATCAGAAAAATAATATTCACATTATAGAAGTGATGGGGTCTTGAATTACATTCATTTGTTAGATTTTCTTCATGAATATCAATCGTTAGTTAGCTCACTGAGAGCTGCTAGATAGATTTTCTGAAGCTGCTGCAGTAGGGGGTCGTGACCAGTGGCATCCAACGTGTCAAGGTGAAGCGGATGCCCATTGAGGGCACTGGTGTGGGGAGCGTTGCGCTATACCACGAGTTGACAAAGTTAGAATTCATGGGCCGTTGAATTCTAACCCACCCCCACCATCACCACCAGCGAGCTTAACCTCGTGACCTGAAGGTCTTGGATTCGATCCGTAGTGGGCGTGCACTGATGAGGAATTCCTTGACTTTCAATGATCTGTTTAACTGATGTTAGTTCATAACGAAAATCTAACAGATATTTAAAGCAATTAGTTGGTGTTATGAATTTCGACAAAACTATAAAAAGACGTAGTTCATTTGAACCGTGTAATTTATTAGCAGAACACATGTCGGACATTCTGATCGCACATGTACTTGTCATACACACTTATATAGTAGGCAACAGAGCATGTGTGTGTGTTAGGACATACGTACATAAGGATGACCCATCGGTCTCTTCAGATTAGAGCTACAGAATGCACATTCCAAAGTGTCTGTGAGAACAAATCAAATCACCAGATTCACTTAATCCTGGAAATAGATATCCAAAATCATCTGTCGCAAAGCGAATCAAAAAGACGAGTCGCAAAGTTGATTTCAGTAGTACTTTTCAACCCATACAGAAGACAAGTTTGAGTCACATATATAAATCCGTTGAAGCCTAAGCTATAAAAAGGCTTAAACCTGCTTTTTGTGTTCAAAAACTATTCGATTCCACATTATAACAAAGACGATTAAAGGTGATAATATTTTTCAACTTGATATGAAAGTTTAAAGCTATGAATATAGATTACAAGGGGTTTAGAAACAAATCAGTTGTCATTACTTTGAACCTGTCTTGGTAATCTAATTTCAGAATCAAGGTCCAATGTACTTGGTAATAATTTCACCCGCTCTTTGCTCCTTTTCTTGCCTCATACATAGTCTTACGCCAACTTCCAACCTCTTATCTGTGCCCCCGGCCTGTAAACTATTTATTCTATGCTGTAATCATTTATACTCCGTTGACTTCCATATAAATGTATACGACAAGTATTTGTGCGACCAGAATACCCAAAATGTGTTGTGCAAACAGACTACAAGTTTCAAACAAATTACGCCATCTTATTGTTTTGGTGAAAATCTAACACGAATAAGTAGAGGTTAGAATTCATGGGCTGGCCATTGAGTCAGGTCCCGGTGGCTGAAAGATCTACGAACTTGCCTTGTAGTCAGAAGGTCCTGAGTTCGAATCCAGGTGGTGGGTGCGTACTGTAGATGAATCACGAACACTAGGACGAAACAACAGTCCATCCAGTACTCTCTGGATGGTTTTCTGATTGACATCAATCCGTGATGAATTTTGAAAGCTAAATAATAATCGGTACAGGACATACTATTGAACATGACATCAACTATAAATATATTTGCAATTAGTAGTGTTCTCTGAGCTGGTTCGTTGAGTTGCGGAGCTTTCATCGTCCTTCTGGACAACATCTTCAGCGCAATATTTAGCATAAAGTGAAATGATTTAAATTTCTTCATGAGTGATACAATTGCGTCTCCCGGTAACCATTTTTACATATGTATTGACCATTTTCTATTGACTTGGATTCTAAACTTTCTGGTCACCTAGTTTACTTTTATCTGTTGGCATATTTCGTCTATATTAACGTGTTTGTTAATTGCGTTTTCGTTTGAGTACCAGGCTTCTAGGAATTCCCTGGCACTTTTGGTGTTTCCTCTGTCTAAGATTTCAACTATAAATATATCCCTAATCGTAACTCTAACCTTAATCCTGACACCAACCCTAAACTTAACACTAACCCTAATTACAGACCTTATCCTAACCGTAAACCTAACCCTAATGCTAATTATGACCCTGATCATAACCCTAATCCCAACCCTACTGAGCTATTAACACATTGTCGAAACAGTACTTAAAAACGTGATCTGGGTGAAATTTACTGCTTAATTGGCGAATAGCGTTGATATTTCAGCTATGATAATGACAGGTGCTTTTAGCCAACGACTAGCATGCGTTCAAGGTCATTGGAGCGTTCTCACTCCTGGGACGCTACTGTTGAACTTTGCCAGAAAAAGTATTTTTGGAACTAAATAAGCTGAAAATGTTTGTACCATATGTTCGCATTTTTCTGAAATAAAGCTTTATTATTATTATTAAAGAAGCAGAAATTTTATATATATAAATCTAGACTCCATCTCAACGGCTCATGTTTTAATTCAGGGGTCCCAGATTTGATTCCCTCTGGTGTCACAGTTAATATATAGTCATCTCAACAGTAAGGTTGTTTTGTTTAAATTGGTCAAGTATGCATTAAATGTTCAGTGCCTAAATTTCATTTGGTTATACTGATATAATACACAATTTTTGCTATTGCAAATGTCAATGAACTCTTTACACTACTACATTAAAATAAGTATTATTTTTTAATTTGACCTCTAGAACTTCAAACAGATTGTGACCTATTTTTTCAAGTATGAAATCTATCGAATTTCATAAAATTCTATAGATTCAATTACAAAATAAAAATTATTTAAGTAGAGCACTCATGACTGTCAAATGATGGATTTATGGAATTTAGAAAACTGAAAAATTTGTGTAAAACTAAACGTTTATGCTATTTTAATTAATATGCTCTAGCAGTGAAATCCATGGCGTTCATTTCGTCCTATTTGGGACTCATCAACAGGATATGCCTGTATTCTCAGTGAACAGTAGTGTTCTCACTGACACTCGACAGTTGCACCTATCATTTCAAACACCAAAGCGTTGTCCACAAGATCAGTGGGACACTAGAACTACATCGAATGCAACGGGTATCAGTTGTTATTTGCTTTCACGTCAATTTGCTCTCATGGACCAGTGGCCTAATGCATAACGCTTTGACGTTTGAAACGATGAGGCGTGTGTGTGAATAACATCACTAGCTGGGAGTACAGGATCAACTAGTTGATGAGTCCCAAATAGTAGTAAATGGGCATCATAGATCCCACTGCTGGTCACCCTGATCCAAAATGACATCACATAAATCTTCAGACGTCTCCAAAGCATCCGTACTAGGAGCGAACATTTCGACAGAGGTCGAAAACTTCGGCCCAAGGTAATCAATCAGCGGGAAGTGCGAAATAACATGAAACTATGCCAGTCTATTGTTTTCCATTACATGGAAATTTGTATGCATGGAATTTAGGCTTCAGTCTTCTTTACACAAAATGATGCAAATTTACACCATAACTTGAAAATAGAAGACTTCAATATTAATTATTTAAAAAGCAGCCGTCTTGTCTATTCATCCTAGTTACAATGTAATGGAAGAGTTATACGGATTGGTCATCATGGTGACAATCAATGTAATGTGTTAAGTTTTAAGTTTAATCCCTAATTGATGTCAGTTAGAAGAACACTTGAAACTATCAGGGAGTACTGGACAGCTAGCTGTTCTTTTCCTAGTTTGTTACTTTTCAGAAATATACACTCTTTACTCCACCGGGAATCGAAGTGTAATTCCATTATGGGTAAATTTTGTTTTAATAAAGTCTCACAGTGTTATACAGTAATGTTTACTGATGACGTTTCGAGCACAATTTATTGCTCATAATCATATCATATATCACCTTGATATATATATGCAAACATCAGCAGCTCAGTAGTAGTATGCTTGCGAACAACCCAGTTGGTTTGGATTCGATTCTCAGCCGACGCATTTCTACACCTCGATTAGCCGGTAATAAGCTCAATCAATGAGGGAAGGTTGAGCATAAGGCTAGCAACCCTATCCCATAAAAAAGACGATCGTTACTGAAACTTCGAAGCTCAGGTGTGAAACCCAGTGTTTCACTCAGAACGCAATGGAATGAAATAAAGATGTATATATATGCGGTAAAATATATAATAATGCATGTTTGTGTATACTCTATGACGTTTGTTTACTAGTCAGCAAGGTTTTGCTAGCAATTCCCAATGAGTCCAGTTATTTTCTTATACACTCGAATTTGTATCACTGCGCCATGAAGTCAAAACATTAGCTCTCTGAAAGTTTGTCTGTCTGTCTGGATTCAGCATAGAACTTGGCACCGAAGTGCAGCAGTTCGAGTTGCCACGTTCCAAATAGCACACAAATGTAGACAAGAAAATGAGTGAAGAGAATCAATAGAGTTTTGACAAGTATAAGAGTGAAACAAAATGAGTAATGGTAGAAAAGAAAATGAAAGATTACAGAGACTGAATACATCTGCGCCATTGACAACGATTTTGGGCCATGTCACCTATTGTCTGCAACCATTGATGATTCTTAGAGTCCCGAGGGCCCCTGCCCGGAAGTCTGCATATTCCGACCTGACTCAGTTTAACTGTCAGGGATTTCATGGATTGATGAGGCCATGTTTTTGTTTGACCACCACTTACTCTTTTCCAACCTGCACCTATATCAGCTAGTAATGCCCGTCGGAGGAGGCGATGGTTAGGCATGCGCAGTACGTGACCTAACCATCTCAATCTATGTAACTTTATAGCCTCTTCGATTGATTTTCCCTCTTTGCCCAACACTCTACGCCTAACGTCAACATTACCTTATTATGCCACCTAACGTGAGAAAGATATCGTAGACATCTATGATCAAAAACAGTCAACGTTTTCATATCTTCAACTCGTATTGGCCATGTTTCAGAGCCACAGAGAAGGATGAAGAGAACTCCTGAGCAGTACATACGTCCCTTGGTTGGTAGCCGGATGTCACGCCTACGCCAGGGATGGTGTAAGTTAGCGAAAGCAGCCCGAGCTTTTTGGATCCGTGCTGAGATTTCGTCACCAATCAATCCGTTGGTGCTGATACAATTTCCCAAATAGGTGAAGTGATCAACATGTTCTATCACTTCACTCCCTATCACTAAGCTAGGAGTTGACGTAGTCCAGTCCTGTAGCAGCATCTTACGTTTTACAGGGGCGAATCGCATGCCAAACATACGAAGATTGCTGCTCAAGATATTCAAAAGACTCTGTATTTTGTCAGCATCCTCCCCTAACAGGACTCTCTGAAAGTACTAAAAATATACTATGCTAAAGAATACGAGTGATGCGGAATAATTGGTTGGAAAATCCCTCCTGAACGATCCGGTTACAATATTTATACTTATCCACGTACTGCCGATGGTTCCCGAAACTAGGATGAAACAGCTGGCTTTCCAGTACTCCATTGCTGGTTTTCAATGCTTCTCTAACTGATATCAATCCGTAGTCAAACTCATGAAAAAATAAATTTAATCCTTACAAACCAACTCTTGAAAACTTTGTAATTATTATCCGTTTTTCTCCTAGACTGTATATCAGTGTTTTGACATTTGCATATCATATGTCGAATTGATCATATTATTTGCCTTTTCCCCTGTTTAATGTCTAATTATAATTCTTCTTTCTGAGATTGTGCGATTCACTGACAATGTGTTGTTTTACTTTGTGACTTTGTTTGAGTGAAGCAAGATCAATCTGAACTTGAACTGTCTGCAGGAAGCAATGGTATTTGATTCTTGTGGACAGCGTTTTTGATCCTACCATGTTGGAAATCGTCTACATGAATCTATAGTACTTCTTGTAGTTGAATTTGGTTAAATAATTTTGTTCTACGGTACTCATTTTGTACTTGGAAACTTACCTTGTCTGTATAGCTGCCTAACAGCACTACTGAGGTAATTTTAGTTTTCGATGGTATTATCGTTGAATAGGACAACAGATCTATCAACGAATAAGCATCTTTTTGCTATGTTTGGAGCTTTGTGTGACTGCGCGTGTCTCAAGGAAGTTTTTTCAGCTTTACAGTAGGACGCAGAGATCGGCTTTCTGCGTTCAGACCACAAGTCCGTTTTGGTCGTTACAATTAACAAGTATTAAAATTAGCTTCAAAGACTCACGTCAGTTAGGACTAGAAGTAACTAGCATTTCAATATTCAATCAACATTACCATTGATACCATGAACAATTTTAGCGGGAAAATTAAAACAATACCCAACTTACCCATAGACTCGTTAACAGAGACATCAACATTTTCTATAGATTCATTGAATTGACCAGTAGATGAATTATCTTTTGAGCTGATCAATTTTTGATGATGACTACGATATTTTTTATACCGTTGTTGACGATAATGTTTGTGTAATACTTCAGCATAATTCACAGCAAGACGAAATAAACGATGGTATTGATCACAACAATGATCCTTTGTAGACGTGAACGACGATGACGATGATGCTGGTAACGGTTTGCCACAGTATTTACACGTTTTCTTTCCATCAGCTATTGCTATTCGTTTGGTGTATGTTTTAGCCAGTGAGGATAATTTCAGCTTCTCGAGATTATTTCTGCAGTATACATCTTTGACAACCTGTTTACAAAGACATGTATATATATGTATAATGGGAAGATAAATTCAGTTAAATAAGAATGATATTCCACTCATTGGTCAGTAAAACAGTATTTTAACTTCATGGTTATCATAATTAATCATGGCTTCATATTTGTCCATGAAATGAAACAACTCTCAAGAACTAAAGGCCCTCAAAAAGCTGAAAAATAGGAAGGACATCGTCATTCTACCAGCTGACAAAGGAAGAACAACAGTAGTCATGGACAGAGAAGAAAACACCAAGAAAGATGAAGAACTACTCAAAGACGAGGATGTATATCAACAAATCCCATACAAACATTAGACAACCGCATCCAAAGAACCTTAAACAAGCTCACCAAAACTGGTCAGATCACAAAACAAGACCAATGGCGAATGAAATCCAATGGACCCCGATTCTACGGCAGACCCAAAATACACAAGCCAAATATCCCGTTACAACCAATTGTATCACTCCCAGGAACTCCAACATACAATTTATCCAAAGAATTATACAGAAAATTGAAACACCTAACGGAATCTTGTGATCACTCCATCAATTCTGCTATCCAATTTCTAGAGAAAATCAGAGGCGTCCAAATAGATGACCAAGAAATAATGATATCCTTCGACGTCACAGAATTATATACCTCAATCGGACAGAAACTAGCAAAAGAGACCATGGAGCAATTACTCAGCAACGACGAACACCTCCCACAACAATCAAAAATGCAACACACAAGCTGGATGGAATGCATAAACCTATGCCTAACAACGTACTTCCAATTCAACGGCCAAATATATGAACAAGTTAAAGGAACACCCATGGGATCGCCAATATCAGGTTTGATTGCAGAAGCAGTGATGCAAAGGCTCGAAAACATAATCCTACCAAAGATCAAACCCAAAATTTGGATACGTTACGTAGATGACACATTTGTAATAATCAAAAGAAAGAAGTTAGATAAAACTCACAACTTAAAAAACAACGTCTTCAAAGATATCAAATTCACAAGAGAAGAGGAATTCGAGAACAAAATCCCATTTTTGGGCTTCTTAGTCAAGCGAACAACCACGAGGAATTAGAAACTCAAGTCTATAGAAAATCAACTCGCACAGACCAAATACTGAATTATAACAGCAACAATCCAATAACACACAAACGGAATTGCGTACAAACACTATTCAAGAGGGCCAGGACTCATTGCAGCACTCCCACCTTAAGGAAAATTGAAGAAAGATATCTCATGGGCGTCTTCCAACAGAATGGATATCCACGGTATTTCATGAAAAAACATATACCTCCAAGCTAACCTATCAATCAAAAGCCCACAAGGAAAGTGCCAAGAAAATCACCCTACCATATATAAACGACATCTCAGAAATCACCGCAAGACTCTTCAAACCTTTAGGAATTGACGTCGCACACAAACCAACAAAATCACTTCACTCAGCTGGCTCTATGTCAACCAAAAGACTCAACAACGAAAGAAGATAAAACCAACATCATCTACAAAATAAATTGTAACAACTGCGAAAAACACCACATTGACCAAAGTGGACGTCCCCTTCGTCTTCGTATCCATGAACATAAACTAGCCGTCAAAAGACATGACATCCACACCCTCGTTCATATCACTGCATACAGACAACCACGGATATCAATTTGATTGGGACAACGTTCAAATATTAGACAGAGGAAACAACAAGAATGCTAGAGAATTTTTAGAAGCCTGGCATTCCAGTGAATCATCAATCAATAGACACATCGAGATAGACAAAATTTACCAACCGATAAGAAGGAAACCTCACACATAAAGGGTCAAAGTTCAAGTCAAAGAAACAATCAGTTCCAATACAAGCAGCCTAGAAGGTGTGAAAACATACAAAAACAACCAATCACGTCCAAGGTCACCGGGAGAGATGATTAATAAACTCGTGGAGAAATCTAAAAGCTCACTTCATTCAAATTGAAGTATGCGCTGAAGATGTCACCTAGTAGGGCGATGAAAGCTTCACAAATTAACTATCCAACTCAGAGAACACAACCACATCAAAATCACCCACCTGAGCTACAAATCTTCTCCATCATATCTATCCCATTATATATTAGATGGTTGGAGGCAATCGGCTGGAAGCCTTACTTGACCTAGGTTTCGTGCTAGTTGGCACTCGTCAACAAGGCATGTCTGCAACCTTGAAGGAACTCATGTCCCTTCATGGTGGCCACATTGCGAACTTGACTGATAGAATTCAGTCTGCACCAAAGAAAGGACTAGATACATCACACTAGTTACTAGTGTCCAGTCAAAGTATCTATATTAATATTAGTTTATTCAGATCTGTGTGATAAGTAAATGCGTTGCTATTAATATCAATATTAATATTTTGTTGGTTATTCTTACGTATGTGAAAGAAAGTGACTATGTTGTACACTTACATCTGCGTAATTCTAACTGAATTGAATTTCGGCTACACGTTTATTTGCGTATCGAATTTCGTGTGAAAAACAATCATAAAATAAACTTATTATTCATTTGCTGTGGTCATTGATTATGAGTTGTAGTTAGTTAGTGTTTTATGTAGAAATAAGTTCATGATATGATTTTGAAAAAACCATACAAATGTAAAATACTATACATACACCTGTTAGAAGAAAATAAGAAGAACGCAAGATCGAAATGGTCAGATAAATATCGGAGTGTAAAAGTTAGACAACAATGGACTACATAAAACTACCTAATACTGATTGACTGAGATGACTAGAGAAGTAGTGTAACGATAGAAGAGAAAATCAAGAGGTATTTATAGATTTTTATATGCATTATTATTAGCTGAGAAGCAACCTCTTCTGATTGGTTGTTTTCCTGCTGAAGGTTATTCTGTACTGCTTGTGACCGTTTCTCAGAAAGTTAAGCCATATATCTGCGAATCGTATTTGCACACGTTAAGTCCACTGTGATTGGTTGGTGAGTTCCTCAAGGTTAAGCTTTGTTATCGTTTTTCTCATGACCCTGATTCCGGACGTAACACTGACGTAAATTGTTGTTTACAATTTTGGCTTGTTCGCAGCCAGCACTCACCACAGTAGTATACTACTCATATCAACTATTAATGCTCCCTAACCAGCCATCCTTCAGTTATTTAAACACCAGACGACCATTCCTCTCGTTTGGGATCGAGCTCATCAGTAGTGTACCCAGTTTGACTTGGCTCAGAGAGGCGAATTCCTTGAAACGACCAAAACATAGCTAACCGCTTAAGCGAAATGTTAATACATTGGATCGAATTCGCAATCTGCACAGTTCGAGATGATTATTTCACCGCTGCTTGCTTTGCAAACCAAGATTATTCAGATGACAAGATGTAATCTGCTTGATACCACTAAGGACGATCAATAAAGCAAGGATAAATGCATGATACTGAATAACATAAATAGTTGGATTAAATACCACTCACATCAGCCTATGGTACTGATCTGAATAATTTCGGTTTCTAAAGGAAACTGTAATGAAATAATCACCTTGAACTGTGTGAACTGGGAACTAATTCACAAAATTGCTGACTAATTTGAAAATTGGGAATTTGAACGATGGGCTACCTTCACATAAAGTGTAAACTGTCCTACAAGAATAATTATTCAACTCGGCATAGTCAGCAATCTATTGTTTGTGTATAAGTATTTTATCATGATACGCATTATCATCGAACAAAGCATGGTATGGCAATCAAATCTCGACCTCAACTTCATAGACTTTGAGAAGGCCTTCGACAGCGTTGACCGCGAAGTAATTTGGAAACTACTCGAGTACTACGGCGTACCGCAAATATTCATCAACCTTATTCAACAACTGTACGACAACGGCACATGTCAAGTGATCCACAACGGAAAACTCAGCGAAGCGTTTGGAGTAAACACAGGAGTCAGACAAGGGTGCTTATTATCACCAATGATATTTCTAATTGTGGTGGACTGGATTATGCGTCAGACAGTGGGAAACGAGAAGACAGGGATATCCTGGACCGACGTGAAGAACCTAGAAGACCTGGATTTTGCGGATGATTTATGTTTGATGTCACACAAAATCGAAGACTTACAAGCGAAAACCGACAAACTGGTCGAAGAAGCAGCAAAGACAGGACTCCAGGTCAACATAGACAAGACGGAGGTTATGAAAATAACCAACCAACAACAGCAGCAACATCCAGTGCCAATCACCATCAACGGGAGGGATTTGAAAGAGGTTACTTCTTTCACTTATCTGGGGAGCATTGTCTCAACCACAGGAGGAACGGACGAGGATGTCAAATCGAGAATCGGGAAGGCGAGAAACACATTCATCAACCTGAAACCAATCTGGAAATCTTCGTCACTCACCATCAACAACAAAATTCGGATTTTCAATACAAACGTGAAGTCAATTTTGCTTTACGGATCAGAAACTTGGCGGGTCACCAAGAATATTTTCAACAGGTTGCAGACCTTTATCAACAACTGTCTTCGCTCCATACTGAAGATTAGATGGCCAGAAAGAATTACAAACAAGAAGCTATGGGAACAAACGAAACAGGAACCAATCGCTCAACAAATATGCAGGAGAAAGTGGAGATGGATTGGACACTCGCTGAGGAGGCCGTTGAGTGACATCGCGCGTCAAGCCCTCGAGTGGAACCCGAAAGGGAAGCGGCGAGTGGGACGTCCAAGGGTGACATGGAGGAGATCGTGTGAGGAGGAGATGAAACAGTATGGAATAAGATGGACGCAAGTGAAAAGAACAGCAGAAGACAGAAGCAAGTGGAGACGTGCAGTTGAAGCCCTATGTTCCACTAGGAACCCAAGGGAACAATAATAATAATAATAATTTTATCATGAAGCTAATTTTAGCTTCACATAATTTCTTGGTTCACTCGTTTAATCATTTATTTATCATCTGGCGAATATTGGAGGTATGATTGACTGGTCTAGCCAGTCAACGTTTAACCGCTGGGTAATGGATTTGCACCCAGCTTCATCTACGAAATTTCGGGCAAGCAGGTGTTGTCACAACCTGATATAATAGGTTAAGATCTGTTGTCAACTGTGTGGGAATACAACTGAGTGCTGTGGGAGCACTTCACATTCATGAGGTTACGAATGATCTAATATATTCTCATTTTCGCTAATAAGTCTGCAATAAAATATAATTAATTCTATTGTGGTGAGAGCTGTCTGCTAGCCAAATTTGTAGACACCAATTTACGTCAATGTTTACGTCCCGAATCGGGGTCACAAGATAAAACAATAACAAAGCCCAACCTTGAGGAATTCAACAAACAATCACAGCAGACTTAGCGTGGGCGGATACAATCCACAGATAGATGATCTGACCTTTAAGAAACGGCCACAAAGAGATGACAGAATAACCTTCAGCAGGAAAACAACCAATCAGAAGACTCTGTTTGTCTGCTAACAATAACGAATAATAGTGTACATAAAAATCTATAAATATCTGTTGATTTTCTCAATAAACGATCTGTTCCCTGGCCCTTGTCTTCTGTTGTTACACTGTTATCTGGGTTGATTGTGAGCAGCACTGGAATCCAGTATGCGCACTTCGAACTATTTAGGACTCGTCAAGTGGATGTACCTGCATCCCAACTGCGTGGTCATGTTTGAAGTGACCGGCGTAGGGTCATAATCTCAGTGGGAGCCCCATCACTAATAGTATTTCTGAAAATTCTGATCTTGTTCCTCATGATCAGCACGTGGATCTCCACATTCATTTCAGAGTAATAAACACCTGTATTGCTTTCCTGAACATGACTGGCTTTGACCCCCGTAGAATGAATGGATAACCAATGAAATGTCACTGAAAGGTCTTTTACAAGATAAACCAGTGTCATGATATTATCTTTGATGTATTTTAAGCATTTATAAAGTATCATCTGCCTTCCATCAGGTTAACAATTAACCTACCCTAAATCTGATTTGTTTCAAGCCTTTTATTAGGATGTTCAAACATTTTTCATTGCAATTAATGCTTATACCCATTTGATGATGCTAGATGGTTGAAGGCAATCGGCTGGAAGCCTTACTTGAGCTAGGTTTTGTGCTAGTTGGTACTCACCAGTCAGCAAAGCGTATGTGCAACCTTGAAGGAACTCATGTCCCTTCTGATATCATTAAATCAATGTGCACCGTGATGGCGAGCTACCTAGAATGGTGGCCACATTGCAAATCTGACTGACAGAATTCAGTCTGCACCAAAGAAAGGACTAGACACATCACACTAGTTACTAGTCTCCAATCAAAGCGTATACCCATTGCTAAACTGACATTCTCACTCAACACTAGCAGTCGTACTAAATCGTCGATAAGCGGAGGGTAGAGTTTATAGGATATCAGGATTGCACCTCTGTGTCACCTCGTGACCTACATATCTTAGTTTTAATCCCTGATAGGAAATCGGATACGTGGTAGTGAACATTTCCTAACTAAGGTGAAACATCTATTCAGTGTTTCCAAGAGTTCAACTGTTTTCTAAAGGATCTCTATTCATGAAAAAATTTATACCGATGATGTTAACCTTTTAGTACTAAAAGTTTACACGACATTAAAGAATTAAAACAAAGAAATTTAAAAATCTCCTGTAATTGTAATTATTATTTTGAAAATAATATTGAACACCATAAATATACTACGTGACTCAGCAAAGTAATATATTATATTATTATTCTCTTGGGTTCCAAATGGTACTTAGGGCTGCAACACCACATTGCCATCTCATTCTATTGTCTAATGGCCATTTTCAAGTATTGGTTTTGTAGGGTATTTTGTTTGATTGTTTGGAGGATTCCATCATGAGCTGACATCAGTTAGAGAACCATTGGAAAACCTGCAGGGAGTACTGGACAGATGTTTCGTCAGCCTAGTTTGGGACTCTTCAGCAGTGCACACCCACCGGGGTTCGCACCCAGGACCTTCTGGTTACAAGGCGAGCTCGTAGACCATTGAGCCACTCGGACCCGATCCAATGATCCTTGAATTCTAACTTCTGCCAATTCACGACATAGCGCGACCATTTCGCAATGTCTTCTTCGATGAGTTACTACCTCATCTTCAACCTGCTGTACCCTACTGGTCACGGCTTCCCACTAGAACCCCAGGTCACTGCCTGAATAGGGCCATTTTAGCTGGCTTGACGACTGCCCACAAGCTTATATTTCCGCCTCATATGATCTCACTTATATCACCCTCAAACCCACACCAAAACTCATCGTTTCCCATTCAGGTTCCATTAGATAGCCAGCTCATAGTGTAATGTTGTTTAACGGCCTTATCAGTATGTATTCATTTCATATAGATAGTACTTGCAAAATCTAGCCGAATTAATTTGACGCCTGAATTACGTAATCATTTAAGCCTAGGTTGCATACTGCCGTCTGACATCTAAAAATTACTATGAGTGAAACTTTCCAACAATCTCGTTGTTTAACAACAGGCGTGTGTAACTCATATTTATACCTGGCGACATAAAAACAATCTTCTTTTCATCCCTCGATATTTTAGTTGTGATATACATGCAATTCCTCTAACTGATTAGTGCTGAAAAATTAATTCTAACATACGTATAAAAACAAATGTTATTATCTGAAAAACACATCATAGTTTTCATTCTATCATTCCAAAATATCATTATAAAAAAGTCTGATTGTGTCTCTGTCATTGGACAAAAAGAACAAAGCGAATCATGTTAAATGTAGGCCTATTTTTCAGTTATTTCAATTTGTGTTTTAGGGAATCGTATTCACTTTAACTTGAAGTCAATAGGTGGATGGTGAGTAGAACAGTGGAATCCAGAATGTGCACTTCGTCCTATTTGGGACTCGCCACTGGATGTACCTGTATTCCCCAGTGAATGAGGCCGAGCCCTTCTGTCCAAACAACCAACAGGAAAGTCCAAAGTGAACTGACATAAGGATAAAACCTGGGCACTGTGGTACAGTATAATTCCATTGTGGATAAAATTCACTTTCATAAAGTCTCACAGTGTTATACAGTAATATTAACTGATCACCACTTTTCAAGCACAATATATTGCTGCTCATAATCATATCAAGCCACTACTCACACAACTTTCCAGCTTCCTTTATATGGTTCCACTATTTCTCATCTCTTGATTTGATGATTGGTAGTAATATATTCCATATTTCTGGTATGAGTGATGAGCTATTCCTACTGCACGTGTTGGGTGTAGACTTGATGAACAAAGATTCAGTAATCAATCTCTCTCTGCACCCACTAATATTATTTGTAAGTATCAGAAAATGAGCAAGGAGAATTAGCTATGCTAGATCATAAAATAAAACGAACAGAAGAAGGTAAACTGCACACTAGGTGTTTATAAAAAGCCAACGCATTATGCTAATAGATATTTAGACTTCAATTCATCTAAACCGTTGTCTGTGAAGGCTGGCTTAGTCAAATGTCTAACAAACTGAGCAATAACAACACTAAGTAGTACAAAAAAGACCTAAATGATGAAATGAAACAGATAGAAGAATAGCTGGTTGGTGTTAAATAACTAACTATCCTATAAAATTCATTAGGAATATCAAAAAAGGTCAAAAGCAAAATAAAAATAGTGGTGAAATTAATGATGATAACATAAATAAGAAATAATATAAGGCATCTACAGTTTTACCAGGTAAAGAGGGAGGGGACACCTAGACCCTACATAGTAGGATTCTCAATAAAGCGGGAATTACGGTGGCATTCAGACATACAAACTCACTCAGGTAGGACAAGGTCTGTAGGTTAAAGGACCGTGTAGGTCGACCCAATTAGACAAAATAATATAATTTACAAAATACCCTGCAATGAATGTGAGTTGAGTCAACTACATAGTTCAATATAGTAGATCAAAAGCAATGAGATTATCAGAACATAAGAAATTAGCTAAGGCTAGAATGATTGACCCTACCTGTGAAGATAAGTAATTTAGGTAACTAGTAATTCATCGGTTATATTAAATAATTGTATAATTCAGCGAAGAAAATTCTCTTCATCATAATAAAGGTATTTTTGTATTTCTCAATGAATGAAAAAAAAACAATATTACTGTTTTACTGACGTTTCGCTATTTAGTGCCTCTAATAGCCTTATCAAAGTATTATTAAACCGGAATTTACAAAATCTCAGCATATATATAACAAAAAGAGTTGAGGGGTGAGAAAATAGACTACTTAGGTCAAGTTAAAAGGACATATTGAAAGTCAAAATAACAATAAAGATCACTAAACCAAATAACAAAGGTGATAGTACATCTGTTATGATATCAAAATAAAGTTTACTAACTTGATCATCGTTCGTATGTCTGGGGTCATTTTTCGTTGTCAAGTTGGTCAGTTGGTAAAGATAACAAAACCAAGTGTAGATTGTTGGATTTGATCAGTGTGTAAAATTATAAAATTAGTGTGTGTTTACATAGTGAACTTGCTTATCACATTCGTGTTGATTTTGTCACTTCATGGGGGAGGGGAGGGAGTTGTTGTAACTAGGTCAGATTCTGTTTTAGTCCATCATTCCTATTCAGACAATTTTGATTCCACTTGATATGAAGTGCTTCTGATATTAGACGTTCTTTATGATTTCTGAAGTTTTTCTGGATGATGTTTTCAATATTGTCAAAATCAATTTTGTGTCCTGATTCTATAGCGCCTAGACGACCTATGGCTGATGATTTTTCAAGCTTTTCTAGTTCAACTGGATTTATTTCTCGGTGTTCATTTCTTCTGATTTTGATTTCTCTCTGGTGATGTTTGTTCGATGTATATCGCATCACATTCCAAGCATTTTGTTTTGTAGACAAAATTAGATAGAGAATCTTTAGGGATTTGGTCTTTTATATGGACAAGGTTGCTTTGCAGTGCGCGTGTCTGATGTTTTGAAGAAAACTTTAATGTCGAACTGATTGAGTACTCCTCTGATATCATCTGACGTCTGTGCTCCATATGGAATGACGACTGTCGAGGTCCATGTTTTCGGAATGCGTTTTCGGCCATACTTAATGTCAGTGTTGATTTTGTTGATGAAGTTCCATGGGTAGTTGTTTTGTTTGAGAGTTTCAGTAATGTTTGATATTTCTTCTTCTTTTTCTTTCTCATCCGTTATTAGAGAGTGTGCTCGTCTAAGAAGACTTGAAACAACTGAAATCTTTGCGCTGATGGGGTGTGATGATCCGAAGTCTAAATATTTATTAGAGTGAGTTTTCTTCCTGAATATGGATATACTAAAATGTCCGTTATCCTTTCTCTTAACTAGGCAGTCTAGAAATGGTAGTTCACCGACGTCTGATTCTGCCTCCGAAGTAAACTGGATTCTGGGAGATACATAGTTTATTTTGATGTGGTTTGATTGATTTTGCAAAGTAATCCAAATAACAACTTTGTTATCCTTCTCTATTCCATGTTCCATTTTTTACTTTCATTTTACTTTAAGTTATCATATTCAAACATTTTGTCTAGTCTACTATTGTGACGACATTTTATTCACATATTCACATTTCCGAATGTACTTTATGCATTCCATCATCTATTTCACGCTTGTCTATTGAGCTTCAAGTTGACCTCTATTTATTTATTTAGTTATTCATTCATATATCTAATCATTTTGTGACTCATGATCACCTAAACACCAATATTATAGCACTTTAGTATTTCCACTCACTGTCATACTTTAACGCACACACTATGCACACACAATAAAACTGATTGTTATTGTCTATTGTAATTCATATATGTATATAATTCTATATAAACCTTTTCCAGGCAGTCGATCCTTGCCTTGAAAATGACTCATTATTATTTATTATTGTTTCCTTTAATTCCTAGAGGAACATACGGCTTCAGCCGTGCATCTACATTGCATTCGGTTCTCTGCTAGAGTCTTCACCTGGCTCCAAGTCTGCCCACACGTTTTCATCTCCTCTTCACATGACCTCCTCCAAGTCACCCTTGAACTGACGACCAACTCTCCGCTTCCCTTTCGCGTTCCACTCGAGCAATGGCTTGTCTAGTGATGTCACTTGATGGTTTCCTCAGAGTACGGCCAATTCATCTCCATTTCTTCCTGCTTATTTGTTGCACAATCGGTTCCTGGTTGGTTCGCTCCTAGAGATCTCTGTCGCTAATCTTTTCTGGCCATCTGATCTTGAGTATTGAGCGAAGATGACTCATAATTACTGAAAATAATTCAATGAACAGCCATACTATTGACCCTTGGTATGACCAAATCATTATATATGATGAACGACTAAACAGACTGAATCTCTGCTCCGTAGACAGAGTGACCATCTAATTATGGTGTTTAAAATCTTAAGAAATGACTAAGCACCTGATTTATCTTCTTTTTCTTTCCCACTAGGTGGGAACATCTCAGTAGACATACAACAAAGTTCGGATTATGGATTTTTTCTAAGGATTGGGAGTAATTTCAGTGTAGACTTCAGTTATGCACCAACGTCAATTAAAGAATCATTGAGAATCAGGGAGTACGGGATAGATATGCTTCGTTTTAGTTTGGGACTTTTCCCCAAAGCAGATCCATGACCCCGATAGGGATCGAACCTAGGAACTCCAGGTTACGCGGTGAGCAGGTTAACTATCTAGCCACTGGACTGGAAACTAATCACCCACTAATTTCACTTCTCGTTATAGTGTAACGACAGAAGACGAGGGCCAGGCAACAGATCGTTTATTGAGAAAATCAACAGGTATTTATAGATTTTTATGTACATTATTATTATCGTTATTGTTAGCATAGAAGCAACGTCTTCTGATTGGTTTTTTTCCTGTTGAAGATTATTCTGTACTGCTTGTGACCGTTTCTCAGAAAGTTAAGCCATATATCTGCGAATCGTATTTGCACACGTTAAGTCTGCTGTGATTGGTTGGTGGGTTCCTCAAGGCTAAGTTTTGTTACTGTTTTTTCTCATGACTCCGATTTGGGACGTAACATTGACGTAAATTGCTGTCTACAATTTTGGCTTGCAGCTAGCTCTCACTACAATAGTACTAATGCCAAACGATACCACCAATTACCATCTACTTCACCATGACAGTGTGGAGCCTACCGGTCACGACTTCTCGTTTAAACATCAGGATATCCATCCAGTAGCCACCAATGCGTCGGAAGAGGATATTCAGATTTTGCATTTTGTAAAGATTTGTATTAATATCAGTGTGGCAAGAAAGTTCAGAAGTCAACGATGGTGTACTGGTTCTCTCTCTTCGAGTTATCAACTTTTATAACTGACTTTCAAAAGAAGTAGCGTCCACACCCACCAATGAATTTATTTAAGAGGGGATAAGAAAAGAGAAGATGTCTCATTAGAAAACAAATCTACTTATCCTTGAAGCCGTCTGTCCTCAGTAAAAAAAAACCGGAATCTGAAATTCGTATTCATCAACCGAAAAGAAGAAAATCTAACTGACGAACATCTGTGTCTACTAGAAGGCGCATATCAATAAATTATCACTACAATAACATAACATTAATCGTCACACATTTCAATGTAACTTCCACCAAGAATTACCGTCAGATGAAGAACTATCAGGAGGGATTACACGACTATTTCGCCTTAATTTATCATTTATCAGAAGTAGTTTAAGCTCATTCTATCAGCTGGAATACGAAATGTCCTTCTTCCACACAAGACATAACTGCAGTATCTGGACTCATCACGAAAATGTCAGTGAGCGGTGTTAATCGTTCTCAAACTAGAATGAAACACCTGTCATGTCTCCTTTGGATTTTATTAGATTCTCTAACCGCTGATATCATTCCAGAGAAATCGATTATATTATTATTACTATAGACCTGATCTATTATAATTTTTATTATTATTTGGGCCCCGTGGTCGTCCGCTTGATTCAGTCCACTACAGTCAGGAATACAGGCGGTGATAGTAGGCAGTCTTGTCTTACACTTGTCTTTATTTCAAAGGCTTCATTCAGCTTTCCTTTGTTAATCACTTGACATGTGACATCATCATGCTGTTAGTTGTTGAATGAGGTTGATAAAGGTTTGGGGCATTCTGTAGTGTTGAAGAAGTTTCCAAATTACTTCATAGTCAACGCTGTTGAAGGCTTTTTCAAAGTTAATGAAGTTGAGGAAACGATTTGATTGTCACCTAAATTTCTCATGAAATTCATTTAGCTATTAAGATATACAGATTTGACCTTCTTTTAAGACAGACACTCTTTTATCGTATCCTCTTTTATCCCACATTGAATGTTATCCTAACTGAGGATGGTATCATAATTTCTATATCTCCCATCCACTTCATTCATATAAAGAACAGACGGAGTTAAGAAAACAACTGTTTTCGAAGTCGAATAGATTGGGCTTCCAGTTCATTAAAAAAAGTTCATATGTAGCTATTTCAGTGAAAGGCTACATAAACCACCCATATTTAGTCCCTCCTCTGACACATGAATCGGTGATACGAAGACAGAGTGCTTGTCAAACACGCCAAAGGATCGGCTTCGGTCTCCTGTTTGCGCACTTCCCAACCTTACGTAGTTTACAAGTCAGTAGTGAGCTCGTAAATGAGGGAAGAATGGATGTGAGCCTTGAAACCTCATACTTCGTAAACATCAATACGACTAGTAAATCTTCGAAGCTCAGAGCTTGGAGCCGCATGTTCCACACGGAACGCAAAGAATGAAAAAGAAAAGGAGTTTAGCTACTAGTTGGTGCAGTTAATAACATTTGAGATTAAATCGTATTTTACTCCTAGAGTGCACTGAAATGTAGTAAACGGAGATCATGTAAACAAAACACCTCATAAACTTTAGATCGTTGATTCATTGCATTTTGTTTACTTAAAATACTCAAAATTACAATAATAAACGTTTTTAACAGGTCAAGGTCATCTTAAGGTTCATTCAGGGACAAGATGAGTGTTTAGTTATAATATTGAAAATTACTCATAATTTTAATGCTACAAACTATTTCAATTATAGAGAAACGATCATTAACCACATTCGCTGTGTTTTGTGATAGCATGTTGTTTCTATGATTTCATACACCTAGTTACCGTCTTGATTAGCACTCATCGACAGTTTATGAGGTTTTTGAACCACTACTATTATTATTTATTTCTTGAGTCCTGAGTGGAACACAGAAACTCAGCACCACAAGTCCATTGTACTCGGCCGTCTGCTGTCACTCCAAACTGTCTTCATGATAACACACAAGCTTTCTCCAACATATCACCCTTGGACACATACCCAACTCGTTACTTTCCATTCGGCTTCAGTTACAGAGCTTGCCTAACTTTAGGTTTCCTCAGAGTGTGTCCAGTCTAGCTCAGTTGCCTTCCACATATATGTTGGACTTTGGGTTTCCGGATGGTTCGTTGCTTACCAGAGTTCTCTTTTGCTTATCGTTTCTGGATGGCCATCTAACCTCCAGTACTGAGCTGGAGAAAATATTTGTTGGTTGACCAAAGTCTACAAAAGACTGTTGGAAATACTTTCATGTAGTACGTATACCAAGGCTGTGAATCACGCATAAATCACGTTTTGTGTGTTGAATGCTGTGTATGTTCAGAGTAATAAACATCCGTCTTGCCGTGATTGGCTTTGATAGGCTAGTCTGTGCCACCGCGTATAGCTGAAGCGATGCTTCCCATACCAATTAAGTGAAGGGGTCCACCCGGTTGGGAGTGGGGACAAATATTCGCCACCAATGACACTGACTGGCAGTCGCGTTAAAATCACGAATTGGTAGAAGAAGTTAGAATTCATGGCCCACTGAATCAGGTTCCAGTGGCTGAATGGTCTACGAGCTGGCCTTATAACCAGAAATATCGGGGTTTGAGACCCAGTGGGTGGGTACTGCCAATGAGCCCAAGACTAGGATGAAGTAGATGCCTAGTATTCCGTGGTTTCCAGTGGTTCTCTAACTAATATCAATCCGTGGTCAAACTCATATAAACAAATCAAATCCCTGTAAACTAACTCTGGAAAAAAGACGATAGTGATTGGTGCTTGTTGTTGTTGTTATTGGTAACTACCTTCATCACCTCTACCTATCCCATGTTCACCTGAAGTTGCTTTCAAATACGTCCATCCTTCAGAACCATAGGATATCCAAGTAATAACTTACGGTTCGAATAACAAGCAAATATAATGATTGATTTTTTTACGAGTTGATCACGGATTGATATCAGTGAGAGAACCATTGAAAACCAGGGAGTACTGGACAGGTGTTTCATCCTCAGTTATTGCTGGACGAATAACATCCTGAGTAATACTGATGAATACACCGAATAGCTTAGTTGCAGCATGTGTGAATTCTCCACTAAGAAGCGAAAGTTCGAATATCAGTTAGTTGAAGATTCACCTTGCTAACAAGTGCCAGTAAGCACGAAACCTAAATCCAGAGCATTCTGGCGATTGTGTTTAACCATTGAATGGCAATTCAAACTGTATTGCCATGGTAAACGACATGGCCTGGTGACCACATTACAAACCTGACTGATACCAACACCAAAGGACTAAACGCATTATCAACAGTTAACTTGTAGGGAAGTGATATGTTTCATCTTTGGTCAGGGATTGATGTCAATGCAAGAACCATTGAGAACCAGAGAGTACCAAGCGGCTGTTTCGTCCTGCTCTGGCACTCTTCATCAGCACGAACCCATCCGAGTTTGGACGCACGACCTTCAAGTCAGAATTCAACATCGGTAATAATTCAGGCACTGGAACCCGATCCAAGGATCCATGGTCCCTGGTTCCCTAACTGATACTCGCTAGTGATTGGCTACGTGACGAAGTTGACTGGAGTTATCTTTAGTGAGAAGTCACGACCAGTGGTGTCCACCCACTAGGAAATGAGGACAAATGTTCACCGATGACACTGTCTGATGGTTGCGTTAAAACCATGAATTGGTAGAAGTTTGATCTGATGGATCACTAGATCGGATCCCAGTGGCTGAATGGTCAACGTGCATGCCACTTAACATGAAGGTAGTGGCTTCGATTCCCGGTGGAGTCAAGAGTGTATATTCCTGAAAAGTCACAAATTGAGACGAAACACCTGGCTGTCCAGTACTCCCTGATGGTTTTCAATGGTTTTCTAACTGACATCAATTAGGGATTAAACCCAAGACTATACACATTACATTGATTGCCACCATGATGACCAATCCGTATAACTCTTCCATTACATTGTAACTAGGATGAATAGACAAGACGGCTGCTTTGTGAATAATTAATACTGAAGTCTTCTATCTACAAATTATGATTTAAATACGAATTATTTTGTGTAAAGAAGACTGAAGCCTAAATTGCATGCATACAAATTTCCATGAAATGGAAAATAATAGACAGGCATAGTTTCATGTTCCCACTGATTGATATTATTGGACCGAAATTTTCGATCTCTGTTGAAATGTTCGCTCCTAGTATGGATGCTTCGGAGATGTCTGAAGATTTAGGTGATGTCATTTTGGATCAGGGTGACCAGCAATGGGATCCATGATGCCCACTCCCATTTGGGACTCATCAACTGGTTGTACCTGTAATCCCAGCTAGTGATGTTATTCACACAGAGTCTCGAACCATGTAGTCATCGTTTCAAACGTCAAAGCGTTATGCACTAGGCCACTGGTCCATGAGAGCAAATTAACTTGAAAGCAAATAACAACTGATACCCGTTGCATTCGATGTAGTTCTAGTGTCCCACTGATCTTGTGGACAACGCTTTGGTGTTTGAAATGATAGGTGCAACTGTCGAGTATCAGTAGGAACACTACTGCTCACTGAGAATACAGGCATATCCTGTTGACGAGTCCCAAATAGGACGAAATGAACGCCATGGATTTCACTGCTAGCGCATATCAATTAAAATAGCATAAACGTTTAGTTTTACACAAATTTTTCAGTTTTATAAATCGCATAAATCCATCATTTGACAGTCATGAGTGCTCTACTTAAATAATTTTTATTTTGTAATTGAATCTATAGAATTTTATGAAATTCGATAGATTTCATACTTGAAAATATAGGTCAAAGTTTGTTCAACGTTTTAGCTGTCAAATTTCAAAAGAATATTCTAATGTTATGAGTTCATAAGCATTCGCAATAGCAAAAATAGTGTTTCGCATTAGAATAACCAATGAAATTTAGGCACTGAACATTGAACGCATAACTGACTCATTTAAACATAAAGATCTTACCGTTGTAACGAGTCCATTTAAACCTCATCTAGTTTAGTGTGTACTATCCACTTTTTTTTCATTCCTGTACGTTCTGAATGGAACATAGAACTTCAGGTTTTGAAGTGTCAGTAACGATAGTGTTGATTTCACACAATGGAGTTGCTAACCTCACACTAAATCTTCCCTCTTTTCTGGCCTTACTGTCGGCTACTATACTAGGAGTGCATCGGCGGGAAATCAAACCTGGACGTATCATGTGACTAGCAAGCATTTGACAACTAAACCACTGACTCTTTTGTGTTACTTATAATTAGATATAAGTAGTATATCAGCTAAAGTATTCAAACAAACAGTAATAATTTGTGTGTTATTGGAAAAGTCACAGTGAGGAAGAGGCGTGATAAGGAGGCGACAAAAAATTGAGAAAAGTGCAATAAGGAACAGACAGAGAAAATAATACTATTATTTGTAAACTGCACAATCAATGTAAAGTTTATGTCTTGTATTTTATTACAATAAATGTTACTTCTAGCCTCGCCAGTAGCCTTGTTCACTTCACTGATACCAAAATGTATTTAAAAACAATATCAAATAAGGTTGTTTCATGAAATCTGCAAAGCACATATATGTAGTCAAAGTTATTTATAGTTGACTGTGAGACTGTCTGAAACAGACTATTCTACACGTTATGGGGAGGATTGAAGGCTTTTCAAAGATCTGGATCGCTCCATCCTCCTTTATGGCTGCGACACCTGGCCATTGAGAGTGGAGGACATGAAAAGTTTGGCCAGCTGTCTTTGATCATAGGTGCCTGCGTTCTATCTCCCGTGTGAAGTGGTATAATAAGGTGAGCAATATTGAGGTTAGGCATCGGTCGAGTGCTAGGTAAGGAGGGGAAATCAATCGACGAGGCTGTGAAGTTACATCGACTGAAATGGTTAGGATATGTGTTACGTATGCCTAACCATTGCCTTTCTTGACAGGCAGTGTTAGCTGACATAGGATCAGGTTGGAAAAGATCCAGTGGAGGTAAAACCAAAACATGGCTTAGTCAGTCAATGAAATCCACAACAGTTAGTTTAATCCACGTAGGAAGGTGTAAACTTCTTGGCTAGTTGGGGTCCTCGGGATGATAAAAACCAATGAAGGCTGTAGACAATCGGTGATATGGCTCAAAATCGTTCTCAATGGCGCAGATGCATCCACTCCTTGTGACTTATGATTCCCAATGAAACTATATTGTTCTTCGTTATTACTATTCCTTTATTTCACAACTCTGTTTACTGTCTCTATTTCGTATTCCTTTTTGCTTTCCTCTCTTGCTTTGTGTGCTACATGGAGTGTGGCGACTTGAACTGCTGCACATCGGTGCAAAGTTCTATGTCGAAACAGACAAACAGACACATCAAGATGATTTCGTTTTCTTTAAGTCCATAGAAAAATACAGTCATTTAATGAATTAGCTTACTTGTAAAATATAAGGAAAATCAAAACTGTTGTATAATTCTACATTCATTGAATCTTGAGCATATTTCTCCTTTGTTAAATTATCGCATTTCCCAAGAATGGTAGGAATGTTCACATAAGCATAATCAATCCAATCAGACACTGGTTTACCCATCCATTCACGACTGGCATATTCTTCTCGAGTAAGATACTAAGCATGAAAAGAAGAGATTTTGTGTGTTAGTTTTGTTTTAATGTTATATAAATAGACATTTTTTAAGAAAAAAACACAATTTAAATATCATTCACAAACTGCAGATAATTTATGCTGATCCAGACAGGTAATCATTACAATTCAACGTCGATCAAAAGATTGGAGATCCAAAAGACCTCGAAGCAGCCAGTCAAAGTAAATCATACTGATTCGGTTGGAAAAAGATTCGCTAGTGAAGAAAACATTTAAGAGAAGCGTGAGTATACTTTAAAGTGTCGTAAGAATAACTTCAAAGTTTCAAATAACAGTGTGGATATTCATCCCAGTGACTGTCGCTTATACTTAGCATCTATAGTGATAAGATAAGATTTGGAATTAGGATACCATTTTCAAGATTAAATCCACTCCATAAATACTGAGTGGCATTCGTCAATGTACAATAAACTCTATGACTCCATTATAACTGCATGATTACCAACTAGGGTCAAACCCTGATTGGACACTTGAAGATCATTGAGTCAATTATTCTTTTCAGTCACCGTACCTTTAACCTTTACACACATTGACCTACTCTTAAAATTACTCCTTTTAAAATTAAGCAATGAGTACGATCTGGAAATAATTTTTAGAAATCTCTTTTTCAAACAATGTCAGAAAATTAAAATTACGATGTAGAAGACGAAGATAAATTGATATAAGAATAAAACTTGTGCACTGTGGTGGAGAGTATAATTCCATTATGGGTAAAATTTGTTTTGATAAAGTCTCACAGTGTTATACAGTAATATTTACTGATCACGTTTCGAGCACAATTTATTGCTGCTCATAATCATATCAAGACACTACTCACACAACTTTCTAACTTTGTTTATATAATTCCATTATTTTTCATCGCTTGATTTGATTGGTAGTAGTATTTTCCATATTTCTGGTATGAGTGAGGAGTCATTCCTACTGCACGTGTTGGGTGTAGATTCTATGATCAAAGATTCAGCAATCAATCTCTCTCTCCACCTACCTATATTACTCTTTAGAATTTTGACTCTATCCCACCCGCCCTATTGTGTGTCATGCATGCAGTGCAATCGCTGAGCTTTTTTCTAAATTACTTATCTTCATGGGGTCAACTATTCTTACCTTAGCTAAATTCTTATGATCCGACAATCTGACTACCCCTGACCTACTAGTTTGACCTATGTAGTTGACCTCACAGTCATTTCAGGGTATTTTGTAAATTATATTATTTTGTCTAATTGCGTTGACCTACAGGGTCCTTTAACCTACAGAGCTTGACCTACCTGGGTGAGTTTGTAGGTTTGAATGTCACCCTAATTCCTGCTTTATTAAGAATCCTACTAAGTAGGGTCTCAGATGTCCCCTTCTTATATGGTAAAACTGTAGATGCCTTATATTCTTTCTTATTTATGTTATCATTATTAGTTCCAACATTATTTTTATTTTGCTTTTGGCCTTTTTTCATCTTTCTAATGAATTTTATAGGATAGTTAGTTATTTAACACCAACCAGCTATTCTTCTATCTGTTTCATTTCATCATTTAGGTCTTTTTTGTACTACTTAGTGCTACTCCTCGGTTTTTTAGACACTTAACTAAGCCTGTCTTAACAGTTAACGGATGAGATGAATTACAGTCGAAGATAAAGTTACTTCGGTTTGCAGAAACCACAGCCATCAAAAGACTTCGACCTAACCTCTGTATACAAGAAGATAACGTGATTAATCGCTCACTACCCTGGTAATCGTAATTGTTTTGTTCGTGTGCTTTTGTGTTTCGTTCTGTTGCATAACATTTCACTTGATTTTGATTTTCACTTACTGGGTTGAACTCACAATCAACTTTCCAAATCTACTTAACTGTTTTGTCTGTCTTGTAACTTTACTATTTACCACCACCCTCTTGAACTCTCCATAATAATATGTGTAAATTCACTCTATTGTTCTGTCTTGTATTTGTCTCTAGTGCATTCTTGTTTACCAGCGAAATATGAACCCTAACCACCCCCCTGGCTAATTATTCTATAATTAGTCGCTCTTTTAACGCAGAATAATTCGTCTACTTATATCCTGTTTGAAATTATGTTGCTTATACTTTCTACCTTGTATTTTTAATATATATTTTTTGTGCGTTGAAGTTTCTGTAGCAGTTTGATAGCTTTTGTGGTGTAGGGTTGCTAACTCCACGCTCAGCCCTCCCTCTTTACCCGGGCTTGGGACCGGTTAGAAAACTAACAAGCTAGTTAACTAATTCAAATGACCAGAAAAAATTAGTAACAAGAAACTCTGGCTAACTGGGAACAAACCAACAAGCAAGAACCGATTGCTCAACAAATATGTAGGAGAAAATGGAGATGGATCGGGCATACATTGAGGAGGCGGTTGGATGATATCTCACGCCAGGCCATCGCTCGAGTGGAATGTGAATGGGAAGCGACGAGTGGGTCGTCGATGCGAGGGTAACATGGAGGAGGTCGTATGAATTGGAGGAGGAGATGAGAGATTATGGACAATCATGGACCGAGCTGAAGAGGACAGTAGAGAATAGGACAGAGTGGAGATGTGTTGTTGAAGCCCTATGTTCCACTTGGAACCCAACTTTCTATCTATAACTTGAAGTTATTGTAAAAAGTATGTTCAGAAGTTTTTTTAACTTGTTTAGGATGTACACAGTTGAAACAAATGGACGAAATAAAACGAGCTCGTATTACCCTGCAACTATGTTTGTTCTTTCTTTATTCGAAGTGGAATGACTAACAAAGACAACCTTAAAGAATATATTATCTAGTGGAGCTGAGTGATCTGACTTAGGAAGGTGTTCACAGATAGAAGACTATGTTTGCCTTTTATCGATCAAACCGAGTAGTGATCCGGAGAACATGCTTATGATGTCCAATGTAATCAGCTCCACAAGAGCATATGAAAGAGTATACTCACTTAAAGGTGGACACAAGCGTTAGTTTATCCTTCATTCACCGTCAAATCATACCAGCGTTTAATACACTTGGATAGATAACTTTCAATTGCCTTTGTAACGACAGAAGACAAGGGCCAGGCAACAGATCGTTTATTGGAAAATCAACAGGTATTTATAGATTTCTATGTCCATTATTATTAGCGTTATTGTTAGCTGAGAAGCAACCTCTTCTGATTGGTTGTTTTCTTGCTGAAGGTTATTCTGTTATCTCTTTGTGGCCGTTTCTCAGAAAATCAAGTCATATATCTGTGAGTCATATTTGCACACGTTAAGTCTGCTGTGATTGGTTGGTGAGTTCCTCAAGGTTAAGCTTTGTTATTGTTTTTCTCATTACCCTGATTCGGGACGCGACCATTGACGTAAATTGTTGTCTACAATTTTGGCTTGCAGACAGCTCTCACCACACTTTAGCACTGGGTACCACCATTTGAATACCAGACTCAAAAGTCAAAATTATATATAACAGTATTCAGAAGATATTACGGATAGGCGAGAGATAAAAATTAAGAAAGTAGTTATAGAAACATTTTTACAAGAAATGTTCATAAAGCTTTCAAATCTAGGAATATTTTCAAGGCACAGAATACATTCAGATTTCGAAACATTGGAAAAGATTTGTGGCTAAGGTACTGTTGTGTTTTCTAAGCTGGAGTGGTTTACCTGTGAAACTCCCTTGTATTTCTGGACAGCATCTTTAGGAGTGACTTCAATGCATAGTAGTCAAAGTTTTGGTTCTGATTTAACCATGGCGAAACAATAAAATAATGAGGGCAGGAGTCTCTTAAATCCCACCTAGTGACTTGGAATTTACCAACAAATATTAATCTAGCTTATAATGAGTGCAGTAGATTTCCACTCGGATGTCACAGTAATGAAAGTCTATCTTGCTTTACCTATCCTGCCCTGGACATGCTCATTTATGCCGCCTGTAGTTATAAAGATGATGCCTAGATAAGTGAAAAAGTCGACTACCTTTATATTTCTCTCATTTATGGTGATTTCTGCCTTTTGTTTTAGACTGAATATTTTCACTTCGTCTATTTTCCCCATTTTCACATGAAGTCCTGTTTTCGCTGACCCTTCTAACAGCTGCCTTTTATGTTTCAGTACAGCAACAGTTGAAAAAGGCCACCAAGTCTTACGGTCATGAAATAGTCTAAGTTTTAAGGACTATTTTAGATTTCATCTCTTCAAACAAAGTGTTTAAAATGTTTTAAAAGATAAAAGCTAGGCCTAATGGCAAGCTTTCTTTCCATTTACTCAACTAGGTGTTTTCCTTTAACAGCTTAAAAAGGCCTTAAATTAGCTCTGTTTAGTTAGCATAATATATGCCTGAAAATGTCCATAGTATTTTAGATCATCTACTCTCATTTATGATGATGAACAGGTGGCTGGCCTTCCAGAAAGGATAAATAACAAGGGCCTCTGTTAGGTAGAGAACCAGCCCACAACCTATGGCCGGCCCAACAAATATGCAGAAGGAAATAGAGGTGGACTGGACATACTCTGAGGACACCGTTGAGTCACACCACACGTCAAGTAGGCCCTCAAGTTGGGTATGTGTCTGAAAGTGATATGGAGAGTATATGAAGCGGAAATGAAAGCTTGCGAACAGCAGTGAGCCCAGATGGAAAAGACGTCAGACATGTCTAACATTGCATTGTAAGCTAGTATACCTTTTCATAGCTTGGTATAAAGGAATTTTATTGAAATTCTGAAATCGAAGTAAATTTTAACAGATTAAAACTATATAAATGGTTCTTGTTTCTCACTCTCAAAGACGGTAGATAAATGCCCCGGCAGGTGTTCCAAGACTACTTCAATTACTTATGATAATTTTAAAAAACCCGATTGAATGTAATGGTCTTTGAAAAACAGTAGTTATTTAGCTATTCATATTGCATTTCACTGACTTACATCCTCTTTATCTGATGATGTTTCTGAGGTTTCCTCCACGCCATATTCATCGTCTATGTATTCAGATGGAACAATAACTTCTACTGGATCCTTACGAAATGACACTGATCTCCCTGAAAGAAAAGTTTCATTAGAAATAATTGAACATACTTTTTGTGCCAATGTCCAAGCTTTCATCTTCCTGACTTTCTTCGGTTTGGTAATCATCAATCGCGTGTATATCTTCACTCGTCACACTTAAAGTCCTAGCTGATTTGATTATAGAAAGTTTATTCTATAATTTATTTACCATCTAAACCAGCTTCATAATATCCCTCTGTGTTTTCCTCCGATGTTTGAGTATACTGGCATCTAAAACTACGCTCGATGCCATCATAACACAAGAGAGAGTAATATTCCTCCTCCATAGATTTTAGTGCTTATCTCTCATTCAACCTTTGTTCAGCCTGAAAGTTTGAAAGACGAGATTTAAAAATGGCAAGCAATTCTATATGAATGTGTATATCGTATTGGCTAATCAAAGTTTTCTCGAATTTATTATTTTATTTCATTCCCTTGAGTTCCGAGTAGAACATAGGAGTTCAGACTTAAGGTTTGAAGTTTCAGTAGCAGTGGTGTCTCTTTTTACGGAGTGTGGTTGCTAGTCTCACACTCAAGCTGCCCTCTTTACCAGGCATACTATCAGCTAAACGAGGTTTAGAGGTGAGTCGGCCGGCAATCGAACGCCGGACCACGTGGGTGGTTGTCGAATGTTCTACCACTGGAGCATCGACGCAAGTAGAGTTTCCTCAAATAGTCACAGGTAATTACGGAAAACTATATTACCTTAAATGACTCATCTTTCTCAACCTGGACTACGAAATTATAAATTCCTGAGTACAGATACGAATAAAACAGGAAGGATCTTGGTTTGAAAATCTAAAAAATAATAAGTCTGTGCCATATTAAGTCGATTCTTTAGTTAAATTTTAATTCTACAATTTTTTAATTCAGCTTTTGATCTTTCTACACTAAAGTGTATCCGCTAAACTTTGACAGCTTCTAGAGCTGTAGTCATAGTGACTAAGGACATTTTTTATTATAATAAGACCACTTCACTGTCAATCTTAGTTTGCAGTATAAAATGGATGCGTACCATGTTCACATACTTATTAAACAACGCCTTACAGATTAATTTTCTAAACAACTTCTAAATTTGTTCTCACTCGCTGTGATTCTTTTGGTGTTTCAGGCTAACTATATCAGGGTACTGAAAACTTCGTCAATCCACTTATCATACTACTGGTGACTTACAAAAACCAAGCTTACGAGCTCAAGTGCGCTTCTATAAAGGTTGGCATACGATGTGATATGATAAGTCAGTAAAGTTCGCGCTCCTTTTCCACTGGTTTTTCGATGTTTTCACTTAGCATAGATCGTCATTCATGAGTAAGTGCCATGAACAAAATAATTAAATTAGTTAGTAACTAGTGTCTAGTCAAAGTATCTAATACAGTCCTACAAGAGATCAATCGCGAGGCCAAATAGCTAGCTTAGTAGTAACGTCTCTGACTGAAGCACTGGATGACACGGGTTCGGATCTCAGGAAGGAAATGAGTTACTTCAAGATTACGAATACGCCTTAATGACGACTGCCAACTAGTACGAAACCTAGGTCAAAGGCTTCCTGCAGATTGCCTCCAACCACCTAATATCAAGAATTAAATGTGTTGGAAAAATCATTAAATAAGTCTGCAGGGTTAGTTTATTTCTGATAGTGACATCATGACTCTTATATATTCCTAATTCGACTGTTTTAAATGCCTTTTAAGGAAACATAGTCTGCTGCTCACATTTTGATCTAATAATCAGTGTTACACAAAGGTTTATCAGGACAAACGTAGACGCAGGTAGAGTTCCTTGAAGTCAATAAGTACGTGAGTTCAGCTTTCAATGAGAAAGTAGGATACAAGTGGGAAATTTCCACTATGTGAAAGTCATTCTTTTTACGTAAGTACTTATAGCAGTAGTCCTGAACTGAAGTCTAATGTTTATCTTAAAAAGTTGTTCCATGAAGACTACTGACATGTAGTTCAAGATAGAAAATAAATTCCCATAGGCTATTCTTTCAATTGCTCTAATAACCAAAGAGGAAAGTGAATATATGGTACAAATCGGAGCGTATAGAAAGCAAACACTTTTGGTGAAAAGTCCCTACTACAAAAAGTCGCTGCAGGAAAAATTAACAATCACTATAACCTACCTAGAATAACAGTAGGTAAAGAAATAACAATCCAGACATATCATTTAATAATGCATGAGATAATATTATTAAAGATGTAACCGAATCAGTTCACTCATTTCCACTTTCATTCCTTATTTACTCACATACACTCTGTTTCGTCAAAGATAACCTAAAGTCTCATCGACAGTGGGTACTGAATTCCTTCGTTTTAGTAAACTCATAAAGGTGAAGGCACTCAGTCAGACAACCATACAATCTGTCATGCTACCACGTTAAGTTCATTTACTCGTTCAGGATATCATTTCGGAAACAAACCGAGTAGAAGGTAAATTGTATTTAAGATGATTAAATTGTTGTATATACTCCAACATTCAACAACAGTGAAAACTTGGTGCAGCCAACAGTAGTATAACGGTTGTTTGAAAAAGATTTTCCCACTTTTCCCATTCTACCTGCTTTGCTCGTTCTTTACCCCTACACTTCACCGCATTTAATCATTGTCTCGCCAGTATTTCCCTAGGCCGCTCCTATCTAACCACTATTTCCCCATTTTCCAACTGTGTCGAACGACTGCTTTTCCACTAGGTCAGTTCAACTTACGTCACGTGAGTAAAACTGAGCCGAAGGTTAGTATGAACACATTATTATTACTGCTGTATTATTTACGCACTTCAAAATTCCATCGATAAATATCAGCACAGATGAATATAATCACTATATATGATGAATGAATAAGTAGAAAAACGATATGTGGTCATAATCCTGCTATATACATTTTTAAGAAGTATGGGGAGAAAGCGACCGGAAAAACAGCAACTGAGGATAACTGTGATAATTTTAATTTTCCTTAAAACCAGAGACACACTGTTCCGGCTCTCACTCTTCATTCTATGGTGAGGAAATGATGCAAAGTTATTTTTTAAATAGAAACAGTTAAAATAATCTTTATCTGGTCAAAATAGAGACATCTTCCATACACTTCCATTATTCGTTGAGTGTTAACACTTCGACTGAAGTGATGTAAACACAACACTTCTTCATTTGTGCAAACCCACTGAGTGATATTGTAGTAATGAATCAATTTTAACGATTTTTACCAATCGTTAGTAACTTCAAAACACTGCAAAAGATCAGCAATTGTGCACATTTAACAGTGCATTGTTATGTCACTGCAGGTTGTAACTTGGTAAAAAATGGACATGCAGAAAAGAATCATATATTGATAATCACATTTCATTAGTCCTAAGACACGTACATTGATGTTAATTGTAATAGCTGGTAAAGACAAATTGATAATGAACTATTGTGGATAAAGAAAATTCAAAATGGTTATTATTTATTTGTCCTTCAACAGCTTGGAAATCATAACATGACCTTCAAGTCGATTATAGTTCCAATATCCAATATCCAATATCCTGATTACGAGCTAGTATAAACCAGTGATTTCTTTGAGCTCGCTTCTTGATTTTAAGGTAGAGGTTCCAGATCTTCGGTGAACTTATGCGTAGTAAATCCCGCCACTCGACTGCTTTAGCTCTGGTAGACTCCAGGAGGAGTGATGCGAGGATTGGTCAAGATTGTGGTTTGTAGTGTGCAGTATGTTAGGACTCAGCTGCTGCCGTGAATGGAGTTTGACCTAACACCCGTCGGTCATTCGGTATAGTCATAAAAGTAGAGTAATAATAATAATAATGATAATGATAATAATAGGTTGTAGTGTAGATAATATAGGTTGAGATAAGTGAAATAATAAAGAAAGAAAGATAGAGTAGTCGGTACAGTGGGAGAAGACAGGACGGGTCGTGAAGATTTAGCTTGTATGCTTATCCATTGACAATGTGGTTTCAAATTTTAAGAGGGTAAGCCATTGAGACACAAACCATGCATTTCTGCATGATTGTCCAGCTTCCGCTTAAAAATCTCCACAGATGGAGCTGTAGTTACGGCCGCCGGTAAAGCGTTCCAGAGACGGCAAACTCGAAGCGAGAAGAAATGTGAACGCACTCGAGTCCTTGGTCTCTGGTGTGCTATCCTTAGCGGGTTTCCTCGTGGAAGCCTATAATCACTTAATGGCAGGATGCTCTTGTTAGGATGGGCCTGGTCATTTAGGATCTTATAGACGGTGATGAGGTCTCCCCTGTGACTACGGTAACTAAGTGTGAAAAGACTTAATTTCTTCAGCCTCTCCTCATATGATTTGTTGCGGAGGCCGATCACCCATTTTGTCGCTCGTCTCTGGACACTTTCTAGCATGTTAGCATCCCTTTTGAGTAGCGGAGGAGCAATGATATTATGCACCTCAAGGAGTGGCCTCACGTATGTCGTATACAACGTTAGGAATAGTTCAGGAGTAAGAGCTCCCAGTTGCCTATGCATAAAGTGTAAAGTGCCGTAAGCTTTGGCGACGTCCCTCGTGTAATTTACACTGGTGTCTAGCTTTTCTGTTAAAATAAGGCCTAGATCGCGTTCTGATGCCACACAACTCAAGTTCTGGCCACCAAGGGTGTAATTTGCACTCTGTGACCTGCCGGAATGAAGTTGCACTACTTTGCACTTCTTTAAGTTGAAAGGCATTCCGTTAGCCAGAGCCCAGTCCCCCAGCGTTTGCAGGTCAGCCTGCAATCTGTCGGAGTCTTCCGATGAGTTTATTGCTCTCCAAATCTTTACGTCGTCAGCGTAAAGAAGCGCAGAGCAATTCAGTTGACAGGGCAGGTCATTGATAAAAATCAAAAACATCAACGGCCCTAAGATAGAACCCTGAGGAACCCCTGATGCCGAGGTGTGCCAGGATGATCGGGTGCGGTTGACTTTGGTGCAGAATTCTCTCTCGCCTAAATAATCTTCCAGCCATGCGAGAAGTGCTCCAGAAACACCCGCTTTGCTTATTTTGTGAAGGAGCAGACCATGGTGAACTGTGTCGAATGCTTTCGCAAAGTCGAGAAAGATCACATGGACTGGTACCTTTACATCCCAGGATAGTGTCCAATCGTTCCAAGCTAGTAGAAGATTCGTCACACAGGATCTTCCCTTCCTGAAACCATGCTGTGCTTCATGGGGTAGGTTAGTCCCGTCGAAGTATTTTCTCATGTGGTCGTCAATGAGACTTTCGAATATCTTCGATATCACTGGGAGTAGCGCAACTGGTCTGTAACTGGTCGCGTTCTGCCGGTCACCACCCTTGAAGATAGGGGATAGGATGGCTCGTTTCCATTCACATGGAAGTTTCCCTACATCAAAGGAGTGTTGAAACAGATCACTTAGGGGTTGGCAGAGACTTTCTGAACACTGCTTCAGGACGGATGGTCTTATGTCGTCGCAACCTGCAGACTTTCCCGAAGCCAACTTTCCCAATTTTATGAGTACCATAGCCGGGGTAATTTGAAATGTACCCAGCAGGTTTTCGCACGTTGGTCTTGCATTGTAATCTTGATGTTTTGTGAGGGTAAAATCCTCGTTACTGTTCAGTTGCCTGTGAAAGGCTAGACTGAATGCCTCTGCCATTTCAAGACTAGTAAGAGATTTCCCATCAGAACCCACTATATTGCAAGCTCCCTGGTTGGTCGGTTTTCTTTCAGACATAAACCTGTATAGGCTTTTGGGGTTCACGAGAAGCTTATTGGCGAGGTTTCTCTGAAATGTCCTTCTATCACTCCGGACTCGTATGTTACACCGATTCCTGAGTTCGAGGTACTCTTCATGTTCGGGTTGACTCTGCGATATTCGCCACGCAAACCAGGCTTTTCGCTTCGCCTGTAGAAGGCGTTGTGTCCCCCTTTTTAGCCATGAACGTTGCTTTCTAGCTTTAGGTGTGACCAAAGGAACAGTGTCTGAGATCGCCTGGTGAATGATCTCCTTTACCACTCTCCAGTGTTCTTCTACTGTAAGCTCTGTCCAATTTTTTGGCCAATTTGCTTCAGACAAAAGTCTTCGCATTTCGGTGTAATTGGCTTTGTTATAACACAGATAGGGCTGTGTATTGTCCCACTGTAAACGCTCGCGGAGGACTATGTCGAATGTTATGACCGCATGGTCACTACTACCTATGGGAGTCGTGATCTGAACGTTTTCCACTAGTAGCTGGTCACTAGTGAGCACGTAATCCAGTCTAGAAGACTTCCCATCTGGGCCCCATCTAGTATCCATTCTGACATTTTCGGTGAATCCGGCCTCCGTGATGGTATGCAGCAGATTTCGATCAAATCTGTCCTGGGCACATCCCGTCATCAAGTTAAGAGATGGGGCATTGAAGTCTCCAGCTATGACAATTTGATCATAACCCAGGTCATGTGTCGCTGAAATTGCATTCAGCAGTACCTGGTTGTGGTCTGCTCCACATGAAGGTGATCTGTAAATGCTGCCCACTAGATACTTACAGTACCCAACGGTGAAATGGCACCATATGGAGTCAGGGAGCTCAATGAGGGGAGGGTCGATTGCATGGACACATCTGAGCTGTTTGTCGACGTATATGGCGACTCCACCTCCTTCTTTCAGATCCCTATCTCGCCTGACAAGGACCATATCATTTATACTGACTTCGCTGTCTGCCACCGTAGGGGTTAGCCAGGTTTCCGTCAGTATTATGATTTTGGAGTTCAGCTGTGATTGTAGGTATCTAAGTTCAGCTATTTTGCCTCTTAGACCTCTCACATTACTGTACAGGCAACTGGTAGTCAGTCTCACCACGTCCCCGTATTGGGGGGTGGTTGACGTGATGTGGGCTGTCGGTTGAGGAGTTATCCTACGAACTAGTTGGCCGATTCCCCGGGAACCGGCCTGTTGGAGTTTTTTTCTTCTGATTCAATCGGAGCACTTGGATGGCACTGGCTATCATCGTCCGTGCTGCACCGCTGTATTGTGACTAGGGGTTGGGGATGTTCTATGACAACGTTTTGCTCTCTCCTTTGGGTACGAGGCCGGCTCTCGCAGCAGCGAATGTGTCTGCTGACCTTGTCTTTGGTCTCGTACCATCTCTGGAGAGCAGTAGTCAAGTGGTCTCGGGAGCTAAACTTAACAGCTAACAGATGTGGGGTGTTAATTGACATTAGGTGAGTGGGTCGAGGCAGTCTAAAAATAGAGACAGCCCCTGAACTTCCCAGACCCATCTGGGATGCCAACCATCTCCATTGCTGGACATCGTGACAGTGCTTCTCACAAGCGTTCCCAGTTTCCAGTTCAGGAATGCCGTGAACAACCATGGAGGCAGAAGGAATAAGCTCTGGCGACTCCCTCGCCATCTGTCTTTCCTTCCATGGCCTATCTGGCCTAACACGTATATTGCAGGTCCTCCCTATAGAAAGGACTTGGGAAGTCAATAAAACTTTTTCGGCATCTTCGGCAGAGCCTAGTGTTACCCTCAGTGGGGATGGTTTGCCTTGAGGAGCAGCAGTGCCCTTATACAATCTGCACAGTTTTACTGGTTGGATGTCCAGACCCAGTGTGCTACATAAGTTGGACCACTGTTCCTGATCAAACAGGGCCCTGTTTTCCAGCAGACTACTGCTACAGTCTGGTACATTAAAGAGGATAACGCAGTTTGATCGACTGACCGTGGATTTAGGTTCGGTCCTCGCACATTTGTCATCCCCCTTAAGACCGTTTTGTTTCATCTGGTGCAACTGGGTATTATTATGTGTCGCAGTGCTGTGGCCACTTTTACTGGTGGACGGTAAGGGTCTTTTCCCGGCGACAGGTACCCTTGGTGCTTCAACCTCTGTGTCTGGGGCAGTTATGGCAGGAATTGCAAGTATAACCGGTGTGGATTTTGGTATCCCCGATTTGCATGCAATTGTGCTGTTTTCTGAGTTGGTGGGAGTGAAACGTTTCACGTTTTTTCCTGATATCTCTATGACATCTGTAGCTTTCGAGGAACTACACGAGGCTGCATTAGGACGGCAACTTGGGCAAATGTACCAGAACCATGGGCATGGGTTCTTACGCATAAAATCGTAATATACCTTTGGTACCCCGGTGTCACATCTACAATGTACCCATTGCTTACAAAAGTTACATTCGAAAGCAGAATCTGCTTGTTCGACAATAGAATTGCAGACCTTGCAATCGTCTGCCTTCTTGGGGAACGTTGTAGTCGTCTTGCGACGTCGTGAACGTTTCTTATTGGCCTTCCTGTTTGTTTCAAGGCCTACTGTGGATATAGGTGTCATACTATTCACCTGTTTGCTTAGTTTGGCTGAAGCTCTGGTGACTACGGTGCATGGTCTTCCATTACTTATCTTGGGATGAGAATCTATAGTCATTTTACTCCTAAAATAATACCGATGATTAAATGATAAGAGAGAGTGGAGTTTTGTCCAATAGACTGACAGCAAAAGACAGTAGAAAGCACAGAACAGAAAGATAAAGTATATAAGTAAAAGCTTTTGACTTTACCTGTAACTTTCGGGTTATTCGGCTTCACAACAATCACGTAACAGACCAACAAGTCCTGTATATTTGAAAGAGTGAGGGGGATGTTGCTACAGAAGTAGCACCTGAAGCTTGGGCAGTAGTTCGAGACAGTGGGAAGTACCAAACACAGGCTCGGTGAAGAAGAAATGGTTGAATAAAATTCGCCGGATAGGAAGATCAGGTTTCCCAAACGAATTATTCACAAAAGTGGATATTTCCTGTTAGACGGAAAAATGCACGTCGTATTCAAGGAGCGCGCTCAAAAAAAAAAAAACAAAGTTAGAAACCGCTGTCGGGTTGTTGGTTATATCGATGAAGGGAAATTCTCTTCACATCTGAAAATTGGTACTCTCTTAAACTTTATTACACATGGTAAATAACTTGTTTATGTAATTGTAATGTTTTACGGATCATTATCTATGTTCCAAACAGTGCTTAATGTTCAATATAAATGTGCTTCGGCGGCTCAGTGGCCGAATGGTCGCCAGTCGTGCTGAAGCTTTTGTAAGGCTGCTCTGTCTTGCCTAGTTTGATGGACAATAGAATTGTTGGAAAACAGCGAAGTTCTAGCGTGAGGCTAGCTAGGATCTTCCTCTTCCAACGTAGTTTTTACGAGCTAGTACAAGACAATTTGATTTCTTTGTGCAAACGTCTTGATTGTGAGGTTAAGGTTCCCGGTCTTGGGTAAACTTCAACGCAGTTCGTCCCGCCACTTGACTGTCGTAGTTTTCGTTGTTTCCAAAGAGAATAGTGCCGGAATTAAGTAAATGTTGTTTGTAGTATGCATCGTGTTAAAGGACTGCTGCTACTGTGAATGCAGTTGATCCATTCACCAGTTAGTCCGCCGGTATCTTCGTCAAGAGGAAATATATCATAATAATGACAGATATATTTAGTGTAGGCTAATCAAACTAAAAGACAGAAAAAGAAATAAAGAAAACGTAAAAGCATATAGCTAATTAAATTTGAAATTGATATTTATAAATACATATATTATTACTTATTGTTTTCTTTAGTTCCAAGAGGAACACATTGCTTTAGTCTCACGTCTTCATTGCATTTGGTTCTCTGCCAATGTTTTCACCTGGTTCCACGTCTGCCTACATGCTTTCATCTCTTCTTCACATGAGCTTCTCCATGTCACCCTTGGACGGCCAACTTGCCGCTTGCATACATATGTGCACAATATCAATAATAATTGTTTTTACTACAATAAGTGTAAGTGTAGTATTTGGAGTAGTCAGGAGAGTAATATAGGAGAAAATGTAAGGAAGTGAAACGATATATTGAGATGTCTAACCATGAATAGTGTATGGGGTTTTAAGGGTATAGGCCATTTGGACACAGTCCTGGTGTCGCTGCATGGTTGTCCAGCCTTCGTTTAAAGCTATTCAGAGACAGTACCATAGCTACACCTGCCGTTAAGGAGTTCCAGGGACGGCAAATCTGCAGTAAAACGAAGTGGGAGCGCACCCGACTCTTTGCATTCTGGTGAGTTATCCTTCTGGGATTTCCACGAGGAAGTACATACCCACTCAATGGCTAAACACCTTTGTTTGGGTGATTCTGTCCATTTGAAGTTCTGTAGGCAGTAATTAAGCCCCCCCAAGCAGACTGGAGCTAAGTGTCAATAGGCCTAGTTTCTTTAGCCGTACATCACATGGTTTGTTTCGGAGACCGATCACCCCCTGCGTCAACCGTCTTTGGACTCTTTCCAAGAGGTTTGCCCCTCCTCTAAACAGTTTGTGTGCAGTGGTATTATGCACTTCAAAGTGTGGCCTGACGTTGGTTTTGTACAACCTTGGAAACAGCTCAGGAGTGGGTGCACAGAAGTGTCTGTGTGTAAAGTGTATGATAGAAAATGCCCTCGCTACGTCCCCATGCAGTTTACACTTGTGTCAGTTTTTCTGTCCGAACTGGACCTCAGTCTCCCTCCGACGTTGTGCAGGACAAGCTTTCGTTGCACAAGGTGTAACCTGAATTCTGCAGGCTACATATGAGTAATTTCACGACTTGGCACTTTTTCAAATTGAAAGTCATACCATTGGCCCCCGCCCAGTCGTCCAGGAGCTTAAGGCATGTCTGAAGCCTATCTGAGTCTTCCGAACACTTTATTACTCTTCAAATCTTTACGTCGTCAGCGTATATAAGAGTTCGGCAGCTTAGACGGCATGCCCGTCTCCATGCTTGAAAATAGGAGAAAGGGTAGTTCTTTTCTACTCTCCAGGCAGTTTCCCCAAATCCTTAGAGTGTTGGATCAAGTCGCATAAGGGTCTACAGAGATCTTTCCAGATGTGAGTCTCTGTAACTTCCCTAGTACTATTGCTGGGTTTATTTATAGAGTAGCCAACAGGTTTCCCTCCGTTGAAGTAGTAGCGCCGCCATTTTGGTTCATGCCAGTAATACCCACATTGCCGCTTAACTCTTTGACGAAGGCTAAACCGAATGTTTTGGCCATCTCCAGACTAGTGAGATATTGACCGTTTGAACATGCTAGGGCGCATTCCCTTTCCGACTTGGATCAGTACAAGCTCTTGGGGTCCTCCAGGAGTTTTTGGCAATGAAATGACCTGTCAATCCTGACTCTCACGTTGCATCGGCTCCTGAGTTCGAGGTGTGGTCCGTAGTCCGTCTCACTCTAGGATATTCACCCCAAATAACAAGTCTCCCGCATTGCTTGCAGAATATGTTGCGTATCTCTCCTCAGCCATGAGGACCTTTGTCTCAGCTGTGTTGTGACTAAAGGGACAGTATCCGAGATTGCTGAGTGAATAATCTCTTTTACCACTTCCCAGTGTTCATCTACAAATGACTCATCCCGTGCTTAGGGCCATTCTGCGTCCGACAAAGGCCTCCCAATTTCAGCATTGTCCGCCTTGTTATAGTACAGACATGATCGCGTAGCGTCGCACTGCAGGTGCTCACGGAGAACAAGATCGAATCCTATGACCACAAGGTCACCAAGTCCTAGTGGAGTCATGATATGGACCCTTTCAACACTCATTTGGTCACTAGTTAGAACAGAATCTAGTTTCGATGACTTCCCACTATAGCCTCACCCAGTGTCGCCTCCAGCATTCTCACTTCGGTCCTGTGTTTATGACGGTTTGCAGTAGATTTCGACCACATTTTCCCTGAGCATACCCCAAGCCAATTTTCAGGGATGGAGCGTTGAAACCTCCAGCTGTGGTGATTTGGTCATAGCCCAAGTCCCGTACCTAGGTGATGGTGCTGAGCATTAGTCGGTGGTGCTCCGCCCCAGAGGTGGGTGACCGGTAGATGCTACCCAGCAAGTGCTCGGGGTGAACTATGACGGAATGACACCATATGGAATCTGGGAGTTCAATAAGTGGTGGGTTCGTTACACCTACACATTTAATTTGCTTGTCAAAATGTATGCTAACTCCCCTCTTCCTTGTTATCCCTGTCTCTCCTGGCCAGAACCGTATCACTTATACTGACATCGTTGTCGGCGATTGTGGGGGTTAGCCAAGCTTCAGCGAGGACTGTTATTTTAAGGTCTAGGTGTGGCTGGAGGTCTCTGGGTTCACATAATTTTGTTCTCAGGCCCCTCACATCGCCATAAAGGCATCTGACGGTGAGTCTCACAACCTAAACGTGTTGTGGGGTGGTTAACGTTACGCTGTCTGCTGGTAGGGGACTTAATATTGGGACTAATAGGCCGATTCCTATGGAACCGGCCGTTGTCGTTTTTTCCTTGGATTCGGGTAGGACACTTGAGTGACAG